>JARGCV010000023.1:2427500-3027500 GCA_034064705.1 Bothrops alternatus
GACAAACTGCACCAGAAAGCCCAAGGATGGGCGCAGAGGGCCTAGAAGGAGAGCCTGGCAGCCGTACAGAAGGGACATACGGAATGCTCACGAGGCCAAAATGGCATCCTGGATGAAATACAGGCCAAGGATGATACCGGTCTGCGCACCCCACCCCCAGTTCAGGACGTCGGATCCCTGATTAATCAGCCCATCAGCCCTGAGAGGCAATCATGCCTGTGGGACAAGGAGATGTCTGCTGATTCCCTCAGGCTGGCAGGCAATGAGCGACTAGAAAGGAATCACGTGGCGCATCCAAAATAGCGGCTGCTCAGGACGCCGCGAAGAATTGCTTGTAGGAGTTTGGGACTCCGCAATTCACACCGGGCCCTTCCCCTCAGCCTGAGCACATTAGGGCAAAGAACAATGGCAGCTGAGTCTGAGAATCCCAATTGCTGAAAAACGGCTCCGTTTGGGCCTCGTTGCCTTCAGCGGCAACCAAAATGGCAGCCGTGACTTGCCGGCCATTGGGGAAGCTGCCTGAAGCCTCGTGTGCTCGTTTAGAACAAACTTCAAAGGTCGGAGTACCAGCGCTGAGCGCTGTGCGAGGAATCCGACAAGGGTGAGGGGGAATGGAGGGAAATCACCCAGAGCCCTGGGGAAGGAGAAATGGATCAGGTAACCCCCCTCACCAAGCCTCAGATTGTCCGATCTGAAGCAGCACTGATCCCAGCGCTTCTGGAGGACAGTTTGGGTGTGGGGGAAAAATCAAGGTAATTTACTAACTTGAAGTAAAATTAAATGAGGAAAGGAGAATTCAACAATGGGAATCTATCTGCTAGCTAAAGAATCAGAATCTCTTGAAATCAGAGAGCCAAACCTGACATGTCTTCAAGAGCTTGAGACCAGTCAAGACTGGGATCTCCTAGCAACAGGGGGCGTGTCAAGCTTGGCTAACTTGGTCTCAAGAGCAGGCAGGCAGAGAAAACCCATTGGTGGATTCTCCATCTCCTGTGCTGGCGAATGGCATACAAAAGGAAGGGAGGGAGGGAGGGAGGCTATAAAACCATGTGTTAACTTAGCCACAGCATAACAATTACACCGATTAGAAAGTGTAGAAGTAGACTCGTGTTATCTATGGCGATGGAGAATCAGAACAAGTTTTGAATAATAAAACCCATTACTACAAGCTGAGCCACATCCTTTCCAACTAAGAAATGTTACTAAAAGGCAAACGCTTTTGTGAGGTACAGTTCATTTAATCAAATGGTTAGAAAGGCATTTTCAGACCCAAGTCAAAGAACTAGCTTGGGCTTTTAAAGATCTAAACAGATTGGAGCAATTTAGTTTATACATCTGTATAAACTTGGTGAAGCCTTAAAATAAGCAGTGGCCATCTTCACTGATGGTCCGCTGTTACAGTCTGAAAACCAGCAAATGTTAGAAACAGTTACTATTTAGTATTAGTCACTAAATCCAACTGATATGTAGGCAGTCAGTCAATTCTATCCTCCAGAAAGACTTAAGACTCTAACCAATCTGGTGCTCTCCAAAAGTGAAATGCAACTCACAATAGCTTCTAATTGCCTATGTTGAGCTATGCCAACCTATTTTGAGTTTAGGGTGTCAAATGGATATTCTCTTCAAATATTATTTTAGTATGGCTGAACTGTCGTACACTATTGGAAGTGAGCTGTTATGGCGTATTATATTCTGGAGGCTGTCTTGAAGACAACTTGGTCCTGAAAGACTACCTATCCTAAAGGATTATAATTTCATTTCATTGAAGTAGAATAATCTTTGTCTAAAACTTGTTTTTAAATGGTTCCTTGACAACTATAAGAGGATTTCATGTTTCTTGGACCACTTTTGGTATTGACCTTACAGTCTGAAAACTATGATGTAGCTTAAGATACTGCAAGAAAAATATGGGATTAATAAGACAAGGAAATCACCCTTCTTCATACTTTATTCTCAGGGAAAAGCAAAAACTGTTGGATTAGCCATAAAACATTTAGACACAAGAATGTTGATTAAAATTATAAAAGGATGCTGGCAAGCAAAAACAGCTCTCGAAAGCAAGGTCATTTAATCAATAATACATCAACTGTATTTTTTATTTCATATCCTTTGTCTTCTCTTTGCAATATCACCTTCATTACCTCATTATCCTTTCCACAATATCACCTTCATTACCTCATTATCCTTACTCCAATATCATCTTCATTACCTCATTATCCTTACTAGCAACTTGATGTGCTATTTTATCCAATCTATTACTAAGTTGTATCGAATCATTTGTATATTCTAATTTGTGTAACTCTCTATAGAGAAGTTGCATCCCCCACACCTTTTTAGATCTGCTTCTCCTGCCTCTGGCACCATAATAAGCAATCTGTGCTTCAATGGAAAGGGGTCTACCCTTCCTTGTTACTGAAGAACTATGCGGAAAAACTTATCTTAAAATAGCAGATTAATTATACTGTACTTCAAGGAAACAATGAGCAACATTTTCTGATATCCATTCAACCAAGGGCTTCATTAGGTTCTCCACTACAGGCTAAGTAGGCCATTTTAAAAATGATGTCAGAAACAAATAAACATCTGGTTGCATTCCTAATCTAAAATTTGACAGCTCATAACTGAATTCAGCCTTTTCTGAATATATATTTAACTAAGAAACAATCAAATCAGAAGTTACTCACAAATGAAGAATCTGTGTACGTGTGGAAGGAGAGAAGCATTATTAGGGAGTGAAGAAAATTTCCGTCTTCTCTAAGCCCACTTGTACCATTATGTTTCACTCTCTTTTTTAAAACTGTTATTTCCCAGAGCTTAAATTGCTTAAATGTAAGGAACACAGAGAGATAAGGTAATAGTGGAATTTTTCCTCCCTTTTCCTACCCACTCCTTTTTATATAAAGAATAAATGTTTTTAACAGTATTTTTATTAAAAATTACAATTACACAGATAAATACAACAAACTAAAAAAGTAGAAAAAAGAACAGAAAATGCAAAAAATAAAAATATAGCAAAGAAAAAATAAGATTATAGTAAAAAATATATAAATGATTAGAAAAGGAAGTAGGTGAGCCCAGTGACCTTTGGAAGGCTTCATGACTTGAGTATGATGGCTATTTCTTTGACTCCCAGAGCTCTAAAGCCACCAGAGAGTGGTATCTTGTGGCCTCCTCATGAGGAGTAGCTGTCTGGCACATTTGTGAGTGATGTCAAGTCCTCTCCTTATTTAGAGAAGATTTATGAAGAGCCAGCTTATTCACAGACTCTATTCCACCACGGTCTTTGGCTCCACTTTTCAGAGCTGTCTTCAATCCACCATTTCATCTCTGGAAGTCCACAAAGAATAGAACAGATAGAAGCAAGAGGAATGGGTGGTTGGTCTAGTAGTTAAGACACCAGGCTAGAAAGCCAAAGACTGTGAGTTCTGGTCCTGCCTTACCCATGAAAGCCAGATGAGTGACCTTGGGCTAGTCACTCTCTCTCAGCCCAACTCACCTCACAGAATTGTTGTTCTGGGGAAAATAGGAGGAAAAAGGTATGTTAAAGGGGCATTGTCTTACCTAAACGCCTTTTCTCAGCATGATGGTGTAGAATCCACCGGTGGGTAATTTCAGCCTTCCTGCTCAGATGAGACTAAGTCAGAGCTTTAGCCATGCCTCCCTCTGGGCGTGTCTCCCCAGTTTTTGACCAGGCGAAGTATCCCTGACAAAGTCTGGTGCAATGGCTCCAAAAAAACAAAACACATGCCTAAACTATCTTAACGGGAGGGTGTGGATTCTACACCATCATGCTGAGAAAAGGCGTTCAGATAAGACAACGCCCCTTCTGCAGCATGATGGATGTAGAATCCACTGGTGGGACATACCAAAGCCACTCATGTCCCTACAGGGGGGGAGTCTAGGCTTGTGTCCCTTGAGAAGTAACCACATGCTGGACTTTAGGGTCTGCATCTCGAACCTTCTGAACCTCAGTTCAGCATACCATCCCAGCACTAACAGGGCGGCGGAACGGGCCAACGCTGCAGTGGAGAGGTACCTGAGAAGCTACGTGTCTTACCAACAGACAGACTAGGTGGATCTGGTACAGTTTGCAGAGGTGACCTACAATAGCAGTACTGGACTCACCCCCTTCCAGGTGGTATATGGCCAAGACTTTGTTCCAATACCAGAGTGTGGACCCCAACAATCCCAGCCCTGTCAGGCCAGTGAGTGGTTCGAGAAGGTGGGGTGTGTGTGGAGCACAGTGAAGAAAGCATTGGTAGAAGCAGAACAAATAGCCAAGCACTATGCTGACAAAAAACGGAGGATACAGAACCCGTTCCAGGTGGGGGACTTAGTTTATTTCTCCACTAAATACATTAAGCTCCAAGTCCCTTGTAGGAAATTAGCCCCGAAGTACATCGGCCCTTTTAGGATAGCCCAGGTCATCAATCCAGTAGTGATGTGATTACATTTTCCAAAGTTTCTAGGTAAGGTGCATCCGGTATTCCACGTCAGTCTGTTAAAACTAGCAGCAGAGGAGTCCAGGGGCCAGCCTCCAGGCCCCGTGTCACAGGGACAATATGAAATCCGAGATATCCTAGATTTGCGGATGAGGAGGGGTGTGCTCTATTATCTGGTGCTATGGAAGGGATATCCATTATCTGATGCATCTTGGGTAAGGGAACAAGACATATCCCCTCCTGACCTGGTTAGGGAGTACCGTAGAAAATATCCCCAAAAAACAAGTAACACATCCGCCAACCTGTTCATATAGCTACTAATCTTGATGTGATTCCTTTCAGGGGGAACCTTGGTAGGGGGAGCCAAATGTCAGACCCTAAGAGGCCCCAGCTGTCCGGACGGGTAGAGGCGGTTGGTACGTACCCATTTCACAGTCTGCTCTGCTGCTCATCATGCCTTGCTGCTGCAGGTTCCAGGCAAACGCCGACATCCTCTCAGGCATGATGACGTCATCACAAGGCAACTTGCAGGTCTTCTGGTAATGTCAGCAGAGGGCGCCTAAGCGCTGGCAGCTGACCATCGAGTCCCAAATAACCAGGGGAACTGCAATCAAGCCTCTTCAGGTCTGACAACATGCAAGTGATGGGGCTGTTGAATGATTCCCGGACTGGCTTTGTGTTCCCAGGAATGTATGGCATGCAGGAAGGCATAGAAGAGCAGGGATCACAGACTTTGTTAAACCATGACTGTGGTTTGATGGGTGGGGCTGGGCCGGTCGTGGGTGGGGTTTGGTGACGGAGGGGTGTGTCTAGAGTATAAGAGCAGCTGGATGCAGACTATTCTCAGTGCTAACTTTTTCTCCATTTGGCAAATAAAGCAAATGGTTGTTTGTCGTTCCTGGTTTATGGTTTGTTCCCGGAGCTCAAGCAGGACGGCATAACAGGCTGCTTTAGAAGTCTCCTTGGTGGATAAATGTTTTGTCTTGGCTTTTTTCTTCCCCCCCCCCGCTTCCAAATCAGTTGACCTGCGTTTTGTTTGTGCGGGAGGAACACCGGAGACTTGTGGTGCCTGGGGTGAGGAACTGTCTGCCATTGCAGTCTAGATAATCCGGGTAAGGGATATCCAGAAGTGGGAGGAACCCAAGCACGCTGATCAAACAGTCAGAGATGGAAAACCGATCCTCGCTCTGAACAGGGCAATGGCAGAGGCAGCCAGACAGTTTCCTAGAACTGCCGCTTAGGCCCTGTGGCAAAAGGCCACTGACTAATTGAAATAGGTGGTCAGAAAGGTTACCCCTTCGCTCCGCTTACAAAGGTGTTAAGAATTTTAACCTGTTCCTCAATGAGTAGTTAACACAATAATAACATGCCATGAGGCAATCTCTCATAAATTATGGGATAACTCCCAATTATTCCGTCACACTTATGCTGTGAACTGATATGAAATGTTTTATCCCCCCGGTGCAGGCCTGACACAGCAGGCCAAGTCAATAAGAAAAAAAAGACCAACGGTCGTTAAGAGGAGCACTAGGTCCCAACAATATGGCGTCCACCCTGTGGGCCTCTCAAAATGGCGGCCGCACTCTTTTCTATGCCTCCGAGAATGATGGCCAAAAAGCAAGAGGGGAAAGAGAAATCACAAGGCAATAGTCAAGGAAAACTGTTAACAAGCCATTTAACAGAACGAGCCCTCTTCCCCCCATTCGCAAAAGGCACTTGCTGTTTGCTGCGGAGCCTCCGCTGCGATCGACAATGGCTGCAGGGAAAAAGTCTCGTGGCTTCGACGATCTCGCAAATGGAAAGGAAACCTCCGGCGGCTGCATTCGAAAGCCTCCGTTTGCCGCTAGCCAGCTGATCAGCTGAATCGCAGTCCCGCTGATTCTTGATCAATCGGGCTGAAAGCCCCATCCAAGCAAGGCCTGCAGCCTTCGTCCTAGAGCCTATCAGGCTCAAAAGCCCAGAAAAAAGGACTGAATCCTTGCTCTTTTTTGCCAATTAAGTCCAAATCCCACAAATAAAGAACATTTCAATTTGAAAAAAAAAAATAGAATTTAAATAAATCCAATTAAAGTCTTAATTAACCTAGTCTAACTAAGGAGCCAGAAGATTTGCGCCCTACTGAGCTGAGGCTAAGTCAAAAACTGGGGAGACACGCCTAGAGGGAGGTGTGGCTAAAGATCTGACTTAGTCTCATCTGAGCAGGAAGGCTGAAATTACCCACCGGTGGATTCTACATCCATCATGCTGGAGAACACATTCACCACTTTGAGTTATTTGTATAAATAATAAAAATGGGATATGAATTTAAAAAATTGAAATAAAATAACAGTATCACTAGGATACGTGATGGCAAACCTTTTAGAGACCTAGTGCCTAAAAACTGGGCCCGCCCCCACTCTGCCCATCTTCCGCCCCGCCTACCCACAGGACTACTCACCACCTCCAGAGCATGCTGCAGATCACCCAGGCAGCCCAGCAGCGCTATGGCGGCCACACCCTCTGCCCGCACCCTGCAGCATCAACTGCATGATGGGGTATGAGGGCAGAATCTTGTCTACGCTGCCTGGCTGCCATGTCCTTGGCTGCGCTGCTCCATGTGGGCCATGTTCGGGGGCGACTCCTTCAAGGGGGCTGCTGGAAAGGAGGGGGTCACGGGGTAGGCAAGGCTGGAGCAACGGCAGAGGGCTCCGAGTGCTGCCTCTGGAACCCGTGCCATAGGTTCGCCACCACTGCACTAGGAAGAAGTGATTGTCTTTTATCCTACTTAATATCTGCAGTGAGCTCCAATTAGTGGTTTGGGGCTTGCAACAGTAGTTTCTAATGAAGATAAATTATATGTGTGTTTTGGGTGAAGAGAATGTGGGTATGTTTATAAAGTGATATAATCTAACAGCAGGAGAAGATAAAGCAAACTCTTTTATAAACTTCAACAGGAGTTGGATAAAGCCTTCAGGGACCAGCAAAATGTGGTTCACCACAGAACTTCTTTCCTGCCACACCCAGCTGCCAAGAGCAAGGCTGCTTTGTGCCAGCAAAATGGTTGTGGTGGCACTACTATGCTTCTCCTTGCATTTGGGTTCTCTAAAGACAAGTTGATGCAAACTTTTTAGTGCAGATACTGCTGATGAATTTATCACACAAAGACATACAATTTTCATGGAAAAGGTACAAGAAAATGAGGCTATATATCTTTCACTTTTATGTGGTTTGGATTTTTTTAAAAAATTCTTGAATACAAAAATTCTGGTGCATATGAGCTATAGGAATATTTAAAAAAAAGAAAGAAAGAAAGCAGGGAATGATATTTAAAAATATTTAATTTTAAATATTTATTGTTTTATATGTTTTTATTGGTTGTAAACTGCCCCGAGTCCTACGGGAGAGGGGCGGTATAGAAATTTAATAAATATAATATAATATAATATAATATAATATAATATAATATAATATAATATAATATAATATAATATAATATAATATAATATAATATAATATAATATAATATAATATAATATAATATAATATAATATAATATAATATAATATAATATAATATAATATAATATAATATAATATATATAAGAGATGAAAAATGAAGCACAAGAGAACTGCCATAAGGGTTTTCATCTTTTAACTACAGCAGAACAGATTTCAAAACAAAAGCTAAAACCCCTTGTTGTAAAATGACCCTCTATTATATCGACCTTACAATAATTTTCATTCAAGGAAACAATGAGAAAACCCCATAGACAAATTAAAAAGGATAATCACTATCCTTGTCATAGAAGCTATTTCATGGATTCAACAATAAGCTAAGCAACAATAATATTAAAAGGATCCAGGTCATTTTCACTGAAAATGGCCAAATGATATATTTGAAAATAACAGGATAGCTATGGATAAACCAGTTTTATAACAATGATATTTGAAGGGGTGGAGAAAAAGAGGTATGATAACTTGTACGTGCATTAATAAACATTTTGAGTTTATACTTCCTTTGGATCATTATAGAAAGAAAGCAACAACAGAAGAATCTTCTGGACTATAAAAACTGGATTGGTTGAACAGAGAGAACTGCATTTAAACAAACATGTTACAGTTTAGCTCTTAGGTGAAAGCTGCAGCAGGAAGGCGCATGTCAACATGAGACTCAAGTCAAGTCAAAAGTTCTTTCAAGAACTGAATTGAAGAAAAAGTCCATAGTTTCTTATCAACAGACTCTGGTCTAATAATTATTAGAAGGCCTTTCTTAAGAGACCACTCTGCCAAAAGAGAATAGATTTTTTTTAAACCTCTAAAACAATATATATCTTTTTCCTCCCTTTAGTCAAATATGTGCACTTTCTCCTGAGCAAACACCACACTCAAATATAAAGCAATCTATTTAACGTTAAATATAGTTGATAAGATGACTCTCCAGCCATTTTTTAATTTTCTATCATACTAAAATTATTATTTATGTATATCAAATGTGTATAGCTATCCACCTCACAAAAATTAACTTACAATTTAAGACCAGCTTCTTTGTCTCTGGAGGATGTTCCAAAGATTCCAGGAAAGTATATCAGCCTGGAAACTGAGGCTGTGCACTTCTCTATTAGATTATGTTATAAATAAAGAAAAAATGAAATGTCCTTGTATGAATATTATAACATGGCATGCGTTTATCTTTTATTACCCAATGTGAGTCTATGTTTATCAATTAGAATATAATTACAGAAGGTCACTATTCTGTATTTGGTCTACATCCCAGGGTTTCTGTATACTAAGTCAGAACCTAGGTTTTTCATTCAAGGCCTTAAATATTAAATATCCTAGACAAAATGAAATAGTCATCTGCAAGACTGTAGTCTTGGATTCTCTTCTTAAAGAAGTTTGACTTGCTCTTGAATATTTCAGCCTTTAGATAACTGGTAATAACAACACTGAACTTTCAACAATTACTCTCACCTCTTTGGTTTTGGAAAGTAGTAATAATTTTTTTTCCAATTTTCTGCTTGGAATTGTGTTTGACTGTTTATTTTAAGCAGCCTGTAGTGTTCAATATATTGAGGTCTATTCAAAATATATGTGAATAAATAATTAAAAGTCACAGGGCCTCTCTGAATATTCTATTCTGACTATAGCTCTTAATGCTTTATCAAATGGCAGCTGCAGAAATTCCACCAGACTTTTTGGAACAGAGTGCACAATACATAATTAATTTATTAGGGAACTAACTGCCATAGGATGTGTGAAGGTCACAGGCCTAGATGGGTTTAATAAGATTAAACAGATTCAATGTATACTGTCAAACTATGATTATTATTGATGATGTTTATCTGCAGTCTCCAGATTCACAGGCAACATGCATCAAATCACAGAAAATGGATGTGATGACCCAAGAGAATTACTGCCTTTATGTCCTGTATGTAGAACTTCTCGGAAATATATCACAAACCATCATGAAAAGCAAAATTCCAGAATAGATATTTGCATACAAGTACAATGAATTCAATAGGAATTTACAAAATTGTGCAGAAGAATAAATGCACTTAACAAGTGCTGAAAATAAGCAAGTTAATTCCTACTTCTTTCTTGATTTTTTAAAAATGAAAATATGTATTTGAGAAAATGTTTTTCCATAAACTGCCCAGACTGCCCATACATGCTTATTAGTGATATCAATCAACCAGAACTTTTTATCTTTCCTCTTGTTTTATCCTTAAAAGATGAAGCAGTGAGAAAACAAAGTCTTACATATGGAAAGTCATAATTATTCGTTTTTTCCATACTCCAAAATAAAAAATCTGTTAGAGGCAGGATAATTGCTCCAGAAAAGCCTCATCTGGAACTACCCTGGGAAACTAAAACGTCTCCAATGTCTGCTTTTTCCAAGTTTCTGCACTTGTACAATTTTTGTTTTTCTCCACTTAAAATAAAGCTTTGAAAATGAATGCCCATCTATGATTACAGATTCAAACATTATCTTTTTTACATAAGCTGCTGGTAGCATAATTTCCATTGTGTTTAATTGATTTGATAAATTAACTGAATTGATAAACAAGCACATTTGTTTGGACCATTTAAAAAAAAAAGGCCATCTATAGACTCAACTCTTTCCTGAAGGCCCAAGTAATTCTGATATCAACAGCTAGAAATCAGACTTGTAAATGATTTGAGATTATGGTCACCTGTGAAATACAACCTCTGACCAAAAATGAATCCTTGCAGATAAGCATGACATCTTTTGTGGGAATCAAAAATATAAAATCAGTCAGCATTGCAACATAATAGGCCATCTGTTCTGAGTAAAAAGCACATTAGAGTAACCGCAGAGGATACACTATGAAAATCTACTGCCAAAAAGCCAAAAACTGGACAGAGTAAAATTCTGGAATCTAGCACAATTGTGTATCTGCAATTACAGCAAGTGACCAGAATCAACATAATTACTAGTATGAATTTTTAAATTTCTGGGTATAATAAAACAAAGCCCACACTGCCACTTCATGGTGGAACCTTCTTGAAAACAAATTGAAGCAAAATGCCACAGTGCAAATCCTCAATTCTCAATAACTTCCATTGAGGTTTCTGTACAGAGTAGTTTATTTTCAGAATTTCATATAACATTATAACCAGTGGTGGGATTCAAATATGTGAACAACCGGTTCTTTGTGTGGATGCCACTTCCAGAAGTCCATTCTGGGCCTGGGCAGCAAAAAATTAGCTACCGGTTCTGCCAAAGTGGTGCGAACCAGCTGAATCCCACCACTTATTATAACACTTATACATCTGTATTAGGAATGGCTATGGCTGATCCTACTGATACCAGTTACTGAAATACTGCTTTGGTATTTCTACTATTTACTGATTATGTATAACTAATATAAATAATATATACTATTAGAAGATGAATGGGTGCATTATACTACTAAAGAAACATTTAGATTTTTAGCAGTATAGAGGATGCCTGAAGAAGATATGAAGATCGTAACTTGGAAATAAATCCTTTACTAGTAATCTAATGAGTTCCACAATGTGCAATTATTACATAGTGTACATATACTTACACAATAAGGAACATACTAAAAGAAGGTTCACAAACTCAGTACAGGTCCTACAGGGTTAAGATCCTTATCAGATAATCAGGTTACTCAATTATGTGTTCTGTTAACTCATATCTTTTGCCCAGGGTTATAACATTTTCATGTATTCATGTATTTCCTTCTAGTGTTAGCTGAATAATCACCTGTTCTTACTTCCCATTAACTCTGTACTGATTAGGTTCATATTTTGTGCTAAGTCCTGGTATATTTTAACCATGATTTATTGAACAAGGCACATTGACTAGGTTAATGCGTCATCCAATATATTTCAATGGGAAAACTGCTGGAATTTTTTTTAGGATGAAATTGAAACTTTGTCATTAACTCTGTGCTACTGAGAGCAAGATGCCTTGTTTGGGTGAGTAAATATATTTTAAAAATTAGAAGTAGAATATATAAGAAGTTTAAAGCAATCAGAATATTCATGTCTCGATCCATGTTCCTCTTTCTCATATTCCAAATTTCCTGGAGTTGTTGAATGGCATACAAGTTTAATACAAATATAATTTCTGAGTATATTCATGAAGAGAAAAGTTTTCTTTTTCTAGAGGAAAAGCTAAATAAAAAGCTTTCTTTGTCATCCAAACAGTTATAACTTAACACTTTTTAAAAGTCTGTTGAACAGACTTTGCCTAGGTAGCAGAATTGCAATTAAAATTATCATGTTACTAAGGTGTGAATATTGGCATTTAACACACATACACACACCTTTAATGAAGACACAGAATAAATCTGGATTCTAGTTTGTATGGACTCCTATACATATTTTTAATTTTTCCACACAGCTCACAAGCTGTTATGATGCCATCTATTGAAGACATATTTATCTTGCAAACCATGATTATCTTATTATTAAATAATAATTTATTAAACTTGGATGCCACCTGATTCTCAACAATTTTAGATACTTTAAGAAAGTGTCTTAATATAGAACACTATAACTATTGCAGATTTCACTCCACAATTATCTCTAATTTATATTAATTATTCATTAATAATGGCTTCTTTAAATTCTAGTTACCAACATTTTTTTTCTAATGAAACTCAAATATCTTCCAACCCCATTTATATACTTTAATTTCCAAAGCCTTTATTTTACTTTCCTGTTATGATTGATTTGGAGGTATGCTTAGTAGACTTGTCTTGCTGAAATATTCAACCTCTTTTCAGCTTTAATTTCTTCACTGACTATGGAACATTAGAATATATGGATATATAGTCGAATCCATTCTTCCTTTTGCAATATTTTCTGGGCAATAGGCTGCCAAATAATCTTAAAATACAATAAAGTCACCCTGGGTTTAACATTTGGCAAGATGTTCTTTTCTTCAAATACTTCACCTACTTTTTCTCCAAATGTATTTCTGCATAGTTATAACAAACAATTTTTTTCCATTCATCAGTCCAAAGTTTTTTGCTTCAAATATATTTCAAAATTTTCCTCTCCATACTTTTAGACCATTATTTTTGTGATGAAGCTGGAAAAAATATTTTTTCTGATGATTGCCCTATGGAGATTATCATTGTATAAGAAACACTGCACTGTGGATCTGTGAACAACTATTTCAGTGCCAACTAAACTTTCCAACAGGTTATTTGAAATGATCTGTGGGTTCTGTGTTACTGAATTGTCTAGTTTTTGGGCAGTACCAGCTAAGCTTTTTCTTGGTCTTTGAACTAATACCTGATGGTCAGTAAAAACTGAACTGTAGATTCTTCAGCAAGGCAATAATGCAAATCATCTCTTCAGATTGACCATGGAGTACTTAAGGGGGGGAGGTTTTGAAATGGCTTTTTCAGTCCCCAGATTTTAATAATGAAGATCTGTAGAAACATGTCAAACATGCAGTTCACGCAAGCAGGTCTAAGAATATTTCTACCCTAGAAAGGTTTTGTAAAGAAGATTAGGGAAAATAATAAAATAAGTATAGAAGGGCATGGCTGGCAAAAAGAGACATTTGAAAGCTGTTATTCCTACCAAGTAGGTGTTACAAACTACTCAGTAAGAAAAGTATCAGCTACCATATTCAATGTTTTCTTACTTTGAATATAAAAAAATCTGCACATAAATAATAAACACCTCTTGAAATTTATGTTTATCAGACGTTATGCCAGCTTCTGTTAACTTATGTTTAAACTTCTGCATTAACTCCATATTCAGATACAATGAAGTTTTTTTTTCCAAACAGGCAATAGACTACAGAATGATTTTTAAAATATGTGTCAAAGCCAAGTTGAATACTTTTGAAACTTCTAATTCAGGCCGGATGCGTCACAACAAAACCGTGCCCACCCCACTGCTGGCAATGGAAAAAAAGTCACGATGTGTCGCAACACATCATGTGATGTTGCGAGTTTGACACCCCTGTCCTAATTCATTCAAAAATCTTTCTGTGAAAGGGTGTATGTAATCTCTAGCAGCCCCTTACTCAAAGATTGGGGAAAGAACTACATGAGAAAAGAAACTGCTTGCACCTTAATATGTCTAGTACAAACTAAATTGTTTTGCCATTTCAACATGCCAGGGCCATGTACCAATTTTCCATTCTGCATTGCTTCAGAGCAGTGGTTCTCAACCTTTCTCAGGTTGAGACCCCACTTGGCCCACCCATGCACGCTGTGACCCTGACCCGGGCGCACGCGCGCGCGCCAAAAAAAAAAAATTAAAAAAAATTAAAAAACAAAACAAAATGGCGGCCGCGACGGGTGGATCCACGCATGCGTGGATCGGCCCATTGCTCGCACCGCGCATGCGTGCATCCGCCTGTCGCGGTCCACCATTTTGTGTTTTTTTTGTTTTTTTAAATTTTTTTTATTTTTTTTTCCCGGCGTGACGGGCGGATCTGCGTGTGCGCAGCGCACGCGCGCCAAAAAATTAAAAAAATAAAAAAAATTTAAAATTAAAAAAAAATAAAAATTAAAAAAAAACAAAATGGCGGCCGGCGGTGTCCGGCGACCCCCGCGAAATGGTCGTGCGACCCCAAATGGGGTCGCAACCCCAAGGTTGAGAACCGCTGCTTCAGAGGATTCATTGATTCTCAGGAATGGCTTTGGAAAGAGGTCACTGGAGAGAGCTGCTTTAAGGAAGAGCAAGTGACAGCAAACCAAACAACGAACCAACCACTGCACAAATTCAGTTCTTTTTGATAAAACTTTTATATACACAAGGCCTAGAGTGCCCAATCTGCTGCAAAACACTTGTCCATCCCCTTATCCACACACCTAAAAAGAAAGGGAAGTACAGTTGGAAAGCAAAATGCATCTGAAATAGAAACAATCATAATAATAAGCAGCTCCAGCTATCTATCAAGATTACAGAAGAATAGATTTAAAAATGTTTTCACTCTGATTAATTTCCCAAGATTTTAGAAGACAATACTTAAACCTTTCAGGGCATATTTAAAAGAACAAATACCACTGTTTACAATCTTTCTCTCAAGACCATAACTCTAAATATCTTCCCCGTATCAACCTGAAACATATGGAAGCCTTCTGTGCTCCAGCACACATACTTGTAAATAATCCCAGGGTCTATTTATTCCTCCTGTGGATTGCCATCCACAATCCACTTCGTCGACAGTGTCATGTGATCCAAATTGTCCTCCACTGTTATAGCCTGCCTTACAAGACATGAACTATCAACCAGGATCAAGTGACAAACTGCAGATATTGTAAAACAAAACTGTGCTGAGCAAATGTAAACAGAAATTCTCTATCTTTAGTTTGTGTTATTTATTCCTCATATTAACAGAGCCACCCATTTCTCAGAACATGATTCTGGGCAGTGTAAAATAAAAAATAAAACTGTTACCAAGTTAGAAATATTAAAGTTATGATTAAAAGGCAAGAAGAGGACAACAAATTATAATACTAGAACATCTCAGCAACTCCCCATTCCCTTGAGCCTGATGACATAATCACATTTTGAGAGACTTACAAAAAAAATAACAGGGTTACAGCCAACTTCACTTCGGGGAGATGTTGTTCCATAAGGTGGGTGCTTCAGCAGGAAAAAAAAACCCTTGATCTCACCAGATGTAGCTCTTTAGCAGATAGAACCCACAACATATCTTTTCTGCTGAATCTGATGGGGTGGGCAGGTGTAATCAGGAAAGGATAGTCCCTCAAATAACGGTATGCCATGAAGTATTTTTAAA
Source organism: Bothrops alternatus (assembly GCA_034064705.1). NCBI lineage: Eukaryota > Metazoa > Chordata > Lepidosauria > Squamata > Viperidae > Bothrops > Bothrops alternatus. Next base: position 2,443,187 of record JARGCV010000023.1, read on the forward strand.
AATCAAAGCCAAAACATTAAATTTAAAACATGAGGTCAACTCAATCTTATTCAACATAATATTGCATAATATTTCATACAAGACAAGTAGCCATTAAAAAATCCTTAAATTAGATTCTAAAAAAACTATTCCACTCTTTAAGCTGCACCTAATTCCATATTCTATTAAATTGCATTCGGTGGGCTGGTTGCAAAGGATGGATACATTTGTTTCTAGATACAACCTGGAAAGCAGCAGCCTGAAATATTATAGTCTTTTACAATTCATTCCAACTGAATACAAAAGAATAGGTAAATGGCAAACTTGTTCCTAAATCTCATAATGAGAACTAGTAATTTCCAACTGTTCACAGCCGTCAAGCCGAAACAACTAGACTTATTTTGCATATTCACCATGTAAAAAAAAATGCAAAAATTTCTCCGCCACACATTACCACAGACAGCTAAAGTCATCACTGTATAGTGCTCCAAAGCAATTAATATGGGATCATCAAGAGAATAGCAAATAAAATTTTACAGGCTTTCATGCATAAACTACATTTTTGTTGATATACTGGTTCCTCTGGACATTGGGAAAACTCATTTTTTTTCCAGTTCAAAACTATTAAAATCATTAGGGGGACTTTTTCACAGCTATCTTGTTGACTGTGCACTGAAAGAAAATAATTAGTTAGCATATCTGCATCAATCTGTTGGGCTGATTCTATAGCAAGAGACAGTATGCACTTTCACTCCGATTATTCCCGGAAAGATAGTCATTTCTGTTGTGCTTATTTCAATCTGACCTGACTTTTTCTTTTGTATGCCAAATAAATTCAGAGTTGAAAAATATTTAGATCTGATATGTCTCTATGCATTGGTTATCCCAAACTATAGACATTTTGTTGTTTTAAATCAGTCAGTTGTTTTCAACTTTTCATGACCTGATGGACCTCATTTTGCTAGGACTATCAGCAACTTGTAAAATCAAGCTAGTGCATCAGTGCAATCTTTAACCATCTTGTTTTCTGCCAGTCTTTTTGTTTGGTTGCCATTACAGGTGTTCAAAGCAATATCTTTCCTGAACATACATTTTGCAACAACTGAATGGCTCTCTTTTTTAAAAAATGCTTTGGAATATTCAAAACTGAAAAATCCAAAGAATTACACATGTTCTAATTTGGGACAGACAATGAATAAAGAATTGAATGATGAAATACAGGTGGGGAAACCATTATGTGAACACAAACATCTAACATCTGCATATTAGTTGTTAAAATTAAAACACAAATAAAGACCTTGAAACACAATGAGAAGACTGTATCATTTCACATTGTATGTAGAAGCCATACAGCTTCTACACAGATCACAGAAATCAATTTGCACAAAATTAATATCACAATGTTCTTATTAGACCAGGTAAATATTTCCAACTCTTAATATCATCATATGAGATATAAAGTTTCATTAAAAATTTTAAAATGTAGTAGTCAAAGAGTTAACTCGCTGTAATTCCAGGATAAGTGATGATAACATTTAGCACTTTGACTATCCAAAGTACAATTACATAGATTCTAAGTAATCCCTGTAACAATGTCATAAAGAGGATCCCTATGCTGCACAGAAGAAATAGAGTAAAACTAAGAAACTGGTGAGTTATTGAAAGACACTTAAAGTCTTCATATCAGAAGTTAATGTTTAATTGAGCAGAACTCAATCCATAGCCCAGGCCAATGCACTATATTAACTGCTTTCAAGAATGCTCATAATTTTTCCATCAATAATAGAATAGAATAATGCTGGAAGGGACCTTGGAGGTTTTCTAGTCCAGCCCCCTGTTCAAGCAGGAGAACTTACACCATCTCAGAGAGGTGATTGTCCAGCTTCTTCTTAAATATCCAGGGATGGGGCGGCCACGATGTCTGGGGGTAGGCTGTTCCACTGGTTGATTGTCCTCACTGTCAGGAAGTTTCTCCTTAAATCCTGGTTGCTTCTCTCCTTGATCAGTTTCCAACCATTGTTTCTTGTTCTCCCCTCTGGTGCTCTGGTGAACAACCTGACCCCTTCTGCCTTGTGGCAGTTCCTCAGATACTGGAATACTGCTATCATGTCTCCCCTATTTCTTCTTTTCTTTAGACTAGCCAAACCCAAACCCAAGTCCCACAGCCGTTCTTCGTATGTTTTAGTCTCCGGGCCTTTGATCATCCTAGTTGCTCTTCTCTGAATTTTTCCCAAACTCTCAACATCTTTTTTGTGATATAGTGACCAGAATTGGCTGCAGTATTTCAGGTGTGGTCTTACTAGGGCTTAGAAAAGCGGTATTAGTACTTCGCGTGTTCTTGATTCTATGCCTCTGTTTATACAACCCAGGGCTGTATTAGCTTTTTTGGTTGCTGCTGCACACTGCTGGCTCATAGTCAAGTGATTGTCCACTAGGACTCCAAGGTCCCTCTCAGTGTTACTGTTTTTAAGCCGGGTCTTGCCCAATCTGTATTCGTGCGTTTGGTATATAACTTCATATACCTGAAAACGCAGGCATCAGTTTCTGAAAAAAAACAGATAATAGGGCTAGGAACAAATGGACAAAAGTGTATCCATAATCCCTATCACAAGTTGGCAATTGACATCAATGGTAGACTGTATCTTAGCTTCAAAATGAAGCTGCTCACCTGAGGATTCCACAACCATTTGCATCCTATCTATTTTTCATGTCAAACTCTGTGTTTTGTACTGAGAAAAAATGTTTGCTCAGTTTCCTGGAAAAGAATAATATGCTACTGGAAGAATAAATCCAGCTCTTTCTACTCCGTTTCTATTTTCTCTTTTTCCAGATCTCCTTTTCATTTGCCAGTTCTAATCACACTCCTCAATCTGCTCCACTTTAGCAAACCAGTTCTTATTGCAAAATCTTCTCCTGGCATGGTTACTCTGAAGTAAGCAAAAGGGGCGTTGTCTTACCTGAACGCCTTTTCTCAGCATGGTGGTGTAGAATCCACTGGAATGGGTTATTTCAGCCCTCCTGCTCAGAGAGACTAGGAAAAAAGCTTTAGCCACGCCTCCCCCTGGGCATGTCTCCCAGTTTTTTACGAGGCGAGGTAGCTAAGCTCTGACACCGTGGCTCCAAAAAGGTAAGGTAGTAACAGAAGAGGGGTGCCCTCCACGCATGCCTAGCCCGTTGTTCAAGGGAGGGTGTGGATTCTACACCACCATGCTGAGAAAAGGCGTTCAGGTAAGACAACGCCCCTTCTCCAGCATGGTGGATGTAGAATCCACTGGAATGGGACATACCAAAGCCCCCCATGTCCCCTAGGGTGGGAAGGTCTAGGCTGGCGTCTCACTGGAGGCAACCAACTGTTGAAGGACCCATCTGCCGAACGCGGCGTCTGCCGTGGAAAACCTGTCAATCTTGTAATGGGTAATGAATGAGGACAGAGACGACCAGGACGCCGCCCTACAAATTTCCTCTACGGAGGCCTGGGTGGCCCAGGCCGCGGAAGTTGCTGCGCTCCGTGTGGAGTGAGCCGTGATACGTGATGGGACGGGCAGCGACTGCGAGACGTACGCCCTAGCTATGCAGGCCCTGATCCACCTGCCAATGGTGACGGAAGATACCTTGCGGCCCATGCCAGATGGCTGGAAGGAGACAAACAAGGCCTCGGACCTGCGGAAGGGGCCTGTGCGCTTCAGTTTATGCCACTGGCGTTCTAGTCTATGGGTCGGAGTGGGACAGAAGCTGGGTAGCACGAGGTCCAATGACCTGTGAAAGCTGGTGTTAACCTTGGGGATGAATGATGGGTCTAGTCTGAGGACCACTCTGTCTTGGTGGAAGATACACAGGTCCTCCCGAACTGACAGAGCGGCCAGCTCCAAAATGGCTATTAGGAAAGCCACCTTCAAGGATAGGAAGTGTAGAGAACATGATTGCAGGGGCTCGAAGGGAGCCTCTGTTAGGGCCTGTAATACTGTGGGTAGGTCCCAGGATGGGTATCTATGCACCGGGGGTGGGCCGGAGTTTGCCGCCCCCTTGAGGAAGGCGGAGATCGCTGGGTGGTGAGAGAGGAGACCCCAATTGTCACAGGTGAGGACCGTGGATAATGCCGCCACCTGTCTGCGGATGGTGTTGGTGGACAATCCCTTGGACATGCCGTCTAGCAGGTAGTCTAAGATGTTTGGGACGACATAGGGGATCCAACCCCCGTGGAGAGCACCACTGGCAGAAGTTTTGCCAGGTTGCATCGTAGATCCTGTTTGTTGAGGGGCGTCTAGAGGCTTGAATCATAGAGATCGGCTCTGGGGAGTAGGCTTGCTTAGTTAGGCACTCCCGCTCAAGTGCCAGGCGGCTAACTGCAGCCACTGAGGGTCTGGATGGCGGAGCTCCCCTTGAGAGAGGGCCACTTAGTTCGGCGGGAGTCTCCACGGAGGAGACAGGGACAGATCCACTAGGTCTGCAAACTACGAGCGCCGTGGCCAATATGGCGCAACCAAGATTACTTCCGCTCGCTCCAGTAACAGCTTGCGGATGGTGGCCTGGATCAGGGGGAGGGGAGGGAAGGCGTACAGCAGCCCTTCGGGCCACTTGGATCGCAGAGCGTCCGTCCCCTCGGCCCCTCTGGTCGGGAACCTGGTGAAGAACCTGGGAAGCTGGGTGTTGGCCGGGGAGGCAAAGAGATCCAGGCATGGCCTGCCGAGCCTGGTCGCTATCATGTCGAATACTCTGGTGTCCAATCGCCACTCTGCATGGTCCACGGTTACCCTGCTCAGCGAGTCTGCCTGTCGGTTTGCCTCCCCCAAAATGTGCTCCGCCCTTATTGACCTTAGGTGAGTCTCTGCCCACAGCCCCAGCTCCTTGGCCTCCTGGAGGAGGGCCCAGGAATGTGTGCCCCCCTGCTTGTTGACGTGGGCCTTGGCCGCCACGTTGTCCGTCAGGACTAGGACATGTTTGCCCGACACTAGGGGAGAGAAGTGGAGGAGGGCCAGATGGATGGCCCTTAGCTCTAGCCAGTTTATGTTTTGTTCCAGGTCGGCCCTGGACCAACGCCCCTGGGCCAGCTGGGTTTGGAGGTGAGCGCACCAGCCGAACAGACTGGCGTCTGTGGTCAGGACTACCCTGGAGGGTTCCTTGAATACGGTCCCCTTGGACATGGCTGCGGAAACCCACCACTGGAGGGACATGAGGACGTGGGGTGGAACCTGAACCTTCTGGGGAGAGGCGCTGAGGTTCTGTTTCTGAAAGGGGAGGAGGAACCACTGGAGGGTCCTCGAGTGGAGCCTCGCCCACGGGACTATCCCCATGCAGGATACCATCTTTCCCAGGAGTTGGGACAACTGCACCAGGGGGACCCTTCTCGTGCCCCGGATCTGGGATATCAGTTTCCGGATGCTCAGCTGTCGCTCCTGGGATAGGTAGACCCTGCACCGTTCTGAGTCTATCAGGGCCCCCAGATGGAGGAGTCGCTTTCAGGGGGAAGTGTGGCTTTTCCCGAAGTTCACTGAGAACCTGTGGGACTGGAGTACCTGGATGGTGGTCATCAGGTCTGCTTGCGCTGACCGAAGGGACCTGGACTGGACGAGGATGTCGTCCAGATAGCACTGCACGCGCACCGGCATCATGCGGAGATGGGCGGCCAAGACCGCTAGTACCTTCGTGAAGACCCTTGGGGCCGAAGAGAGCCCGAACGGGAGGGCCCGGTACTGGTAATGCCAGCGCGCATAGCAGAAGCGCAGGAACCTGCGGTGGTCCTGGGAGATTGGAATGTGAAGATAGGCCTCTGTGAGGTCTATGGAGGAGAGGAGATCCCCCTTCCTGATGCCGGCCAGTATGGACCTTAGGGTCTGCATTTTGAACCGTCGGTACACTAGGAACCGGTTCAGGCCCTTTAGGTCCAGAATCGCCCTCCACCCTCCTGATGCCTTGGGGACCACGAACAGGATGGAGTAGAAACCTGTCCCAGTCTCGTCCCCCGGTACGGGCTCTATGGCCCTGATGTCCAGGAGGTGTTTGATGGCGGAGGATACCAACCGTGCCTTGGAGGGGTTTCGCGACACCGGGCACTGGAGGACGCGATCGTGTGGGATCGCCTCGAATTCAAGTGCTAGGCCTTGCCTGACTGTGTCCCTGACCCAGGAGTCAGTGGTGGTCTGCTCCCAGACCTGATAAAAGCGCTCTAGGCACCCCCCTATTGGGATCTCCCCGAGGGAGTCACTTGGGTCGCCGGAAAGGGCGGCCCCCCCAACCCCCTGAAGGGACATTTAGTCTGAGTCTGGCCCCTGGGTCCTGTGTTTTGGCGGTCCTGCTGACAGTCCTGCCTCTGGGGGAAGGAACGTGAACCTCTGGGCCCATCCCAGGACTGCCCTGTTCGAAAGGGCTGCCGCCACTCCCAAGGGCCCGAGGGACGAGAGGACTGCCTGCAGGAGTCCGGCTGCTGCCGTCTGTTAGACTTCCTGGAGGGGTGGGCAATGACTTTACGTTTGTCCCTACCCTCGACCACATGTGGGTCAAGGATGGAGCCAAACAGGTCCTTGCCTGTGTACTTGGCTGAGGAGAGGCGGCACTTTGCCTTTAAGTCCGCCCTCCAGTGTTTCAGCCACAGGAGCCTGCGGGAGGCCACTGTGGCACCTATTGAGCGGGCTGAACACTTGGCCGAGTGGAGGGAGGCATCGGCCATATACTGGGAGGCCCCTACCAGCTTGACGAGTGTCTGGTGCACTCTGACCTGCTCCGGAGGGATCGTGGCCTGAAGTTCCCGGAGCCACATGATGGACGCCCTGGCGAAGAAGGAGGCTCCTGTTGCTGCCTTGATGGCCTGACCAGAGGTCAGGTGCGCTTTTCTGCAGTTGGCCTCAAACTTCTTGTCCTCCGCTGTGAGGAACTCTGTCATGTCTCCTGAGGCGGCAGAATTTGAAAACAAGGAAGTTAGAGGGGAATCCACTGAAGGGACGTCTAGCAGGGAAGTGAAAGATGGGGCCAGATTATAGAGCTTCTTTTCCAGGGTGCTTTCCCTGGGGATGGTGGACAGGGAGGCCCACCGGGCCTCTACCGCATCCCGGAACACGAAGGGGCAGGGGATCTGCTTGTGTTCCACCACCTTCACCTTGAACAACGGATTGGACTCCTTGTCTGCTGAGGTGGAGGGTTTCTCCTCCTGCACGGAGGTTAAACTGGTAGTGGCGCATGCCTTTGACAATAAGGATGTGAAGATGGAGTGATCAAGGAGGCAGGATGCAGAGGCCTGATCGGGCTCTGCCTCCTCGTCTGACATGGGGGTATTCGCTATGTCCGAGTCCTCGGACTCCCCCTCTCCCACCTGGGATGAGGCTTCCGAGATAACAGATTCCGGAGCTGAGGTATAGTCCTGCTGAGGGGGAGGACCGGCGGGGGAGGATGGGACCTGAGGAGGAACCTGTGGCATCCTCGGTGGGGCCATGAATTGCGCGAAGGCGTGCTGCATGAAGGCCTGGAATTGGGCCTGGGACCATGCGGGCCCCTGGCCCCCAAGGGTAGCCCCTACCAACGCTGGGGCAATAGCCACTTGGGGACCCTGATGGGGAGGAGGGGAGGAGTGAGAGGGACCTGCCTGATCAGTTTCCCCCAGAGGAGTGGCAATCCAGGTGGCATTCAGCACAGGTGCCTGGGTTGGCTCCGAGATATTGATATCCAGTGGGGCAGGGGGAACCGGATCGGCCCCACTGGATAGGAGCCGCTGTGCCTTGGAGAATTCCCTCTCCAGTGCCTGGTGGCTCCTCGAGGCCTCTCGCTCGGCTGCCCTAGAGGTCTTTTTGGAAGTAAGGTGCTTCGTCTTAGCTTTTTTCTTACCCCCTGTATCCAATTCTGTGGGTCTGCGCTTTGATTGCGTGGGGGGGGCACCTGAGACCAAGGGAGCCATTGGCGAGGCACTGTCTGCCATTGTTACTAACCAAGCCTGCAAGAGGGTGGCTAGTGGAAAAGAATTTGGAATTGCGGTCGTAGGATGGTAGTCAGGTCAGAGCGCAGTCGCCCCTCACAGTGACTACAGGCTATAAGGCAGAGCAGTCGGGCAGGCTATAAACCTGTCCGATAGGCCTAGTGGCTAAAGGCCATGGCTAGGAATAGCAGGCGGCCTGTTAAAACCTTCACTCCTGCCAGGGCCTAGGGAACCAGGGCCCACGGGGTACTGCCTCCTCTCCCAGCTCTAGAAGGGACGATGAATTGCAGTCAGGCAATAGTCAACCACGCTGGTGGATAGGGCCCTTAGGTCCGGGAGCCTCCTTGTGGCCTATGCTGCCCCGAAGGGAGGCCTAGGGTCCGGCAGGGCCGGCCAGGAGACGCGGCCTGATCGGAGGAGGACGGCCGTTGATGAGCCTCCGGGTGCTGGAAGCGCGTTGGGAGGCTATCCCTGCTCGGGCCTGGCACCCCAGGCCAAGGCAGGTATAGTGACCGGTGAGGCCTAGTAGGCCCTAATCCAAGATGGCGGCCTTCGGAATTTATGCAGAAGGCGGCCTCTGTAAACCATGCAGCCAAAATGGCGGCCGCGTTTTGGCCGTTTGCGAGGGAAAATCCCTCAGCCGAAGAAACAGCTCTAAAATGCCGTACGGGGTGAATCTGTGCTCCCCGCTACCCCCCCCTCCGATCGGGCACTTGCGGTTTATCCGGAGCGTTTCCAGCGACGACGGAGCCCCGTGCCTGGATCCGATGTCCTCCGGCTTCGATTGCTGCCGCTTGCCCTGTCGGAGCGTCTGGGAGCGCAGGCAAGGCTGCCTGCAAATCCTGGAGCAGATTCGAGCTCCAAGGGGGGAATGGAATCTCTTTGAATCAAAGTACCCAGCTCTGGAAGGGACGAAGTCCCTGCCCCAGAGCCTGGTCTAAAGGACAACCAGTTGCCCCTTTGAAAGTAATTTGGAAGCAATTTGGAAAAAATTCAATTAGAAACTGATTTAAATTAAGTTGGAATCAATTCCAACGGAGCCAGGAAAAAGGTGTCTGCTCTGAGCCGAGACTAGGAAAAAACTGGGAGACACGCCCAGGGGGAGGCGTGGCTAAAGCTTTTTTCCTAGTCTCTCTGAGCAGGAGGGCTGAAATAACCCATTCCAGTGGATTCTACATCCACCATGCTGGAGAAAGATCAATTTAACATAATAATGCCTGGTATGCCAAGTATGCTTAATTATTTAGAAATAAAAAAGATGGATAGTAAGATACATGGGCTTCCATAATGGGGAGAGGTTGAAAGAGAGAAAAATGAATGTGTACCTTGCTGCCAGCATACATGCAACAGAATTTAAATATTTATGTTAAATGTCAAGATGTCATTACACAGTCATATCATTTGAACTATGTCATAACACACATCATAATGCACATAGTGTCGTTTTGACATTATTATAGCTTCTTATTGGATATCACTAGTTAGATTTACTATTCCCCAGCACATCACAACAGTTGAAGACAATTCTGAAGAAAGCAAGAGAGATAGCTGCACACCCAATTCTCCAGCACAGATTAATAGTTGTATATTCCTTTTAGTGTATAGCTGTTATACATAGAGACCTAAAACATCTTCTGCATATCATGCAAACCTATCAGCAAGCCTTGTGCACCCAGTGCAATATTACAGACAAATCTTAAGATATGATGAATTTATGACATTAAAAGTAAACCCACTGAAGAGATTATAAATCTTTCTTGTCACCACAGACCTGTATCAGTAAGCCTTTGTGGTCTTTCTAAACTGGTTGGTAGAAATCCAAGTTGGGAGCAGGGGACTTCAAAGGGTGCTTGTCCAATGAATAACACAATGATCACATATACAGGATGACTTCACTTGTATTTCTGTATGAGAAGTGCAAAAGATGAAAAGACCAATTTTGCAAAGATTGCACAAATAGGTAGTTTTTCAAAATTTACAATGTCTTGACACTAGTTTACCCTTTGATTCTTCATGTGCATGCAAGATGCTGAGCCCAGAAAAAGCGCCAATCAGCTGCAATGTTGCAGTATCTCCAGGGTCTTGTGATTTACATTCAGATGCTTGGCAACTGATTCATATTTATGATGGTCACAGTGTCCCAGGGTCATGTGAAGTGACCAAAACCTGCTGCAACCACCCAGCAGATGGGGGGAATAAAAACCAAACACCCCCACCCCTGCTGTCAATCCTCAACAGAAATGCTCACAACAATGAAAACCTCGGACAGGAGGAAGAGCACCACAGGGCGGGCAGGTGTCTTGCTCAGCTGTGGCTTGGGGGGCACTTTTTTCAGTGCCATTGTAACTTTGAATAGTCACTAAGCGAACTGTTATAAATTGAGGACTACCTGTACTTTATCACTTTTTTCCTTTTTTTTTTTTGTCAAGTTTCTGACACCTTGCTAGATGACTGGTGGTACTCGGATGTTGCCATATCCTAAAAGTGGTACAATGGGTGAAAAGGTTGAAACGTCCTGCTGTAGTCCACCTAGACTTGCTAAATTAGTGGCATATAAATGCAGATGACACCAAACTGGCAGGAATAGCCAACATTCTAGAAGACAGGCTTAAGATACAGGAGGATCTTGGCAGACTTGAACATTGGACGCTATCTAACAAAATGAAATTCAATGGTGAAAAAAGATTCTACATTTAGGCAAGAAAAACCAAATGCACAGATACAGTATAGGGGGTACCTTGTGCTCAATAGTAGTAACTGTGAGAGGGATCTTGGAGTCCTAGTGGACAATCACTTAAATATGAGCTAGCAGTGTGCTGCATCTGCCAAAAAAGCCAACACAGTGCCAGGCTGCATCAACAAAGGGATAGAATCAAGATCACGTAAAGTGTTAATACCACTTTATAACGTCTTGGTAAGGCCACACGGAATACTGCATCCAGTTTTGGTCACCACAATGTAAAAAAGATGTTGAGACTCTAGAAAGAGTACAAAGAAGAGCAACAAAAATGATTAAGGGACTGGAGGCTAAAACATATAAGGAACGGTTGCTGGAATTGGGTATGTCTAATTTAATGAAGAGAAGGATGAGGAGTGATATGATAGCAGTGTTCCAATATCTCAGGGGATGCCACAAAGAAGAGGGAGTCAAGCTATTCTCCAAAACACCTGAAGGCAGGACAAGAAGCAATAGATGGAAACTAATCAAAGAGAGAAGCAACCTAGAACTAAGGAGAAATTTCCTGACAATCATTAATTAGTGGAACAAACTGCCTCCAGAAGTTGTGAATGCTCCAACACTGGAAGTTTTTAAGAAGAGACTGGGCAACCATTTGTCTGAAATGATATAGGGTTTCTTGCCTGAGCAGGGGGTTGGCTAGAAGATCTCCAAAGTCCCTTCCAACTTTATTATTATTATTATTATTATTATTATTATTATTATTATTATTATTATGCTGGTCATCTGTCTGTCTGTCTGTCTGTCTATCTGTCTATCTCCCTTTTCCCTTCTCTTCAAGCCTTAGTATCTATATACTTTTATATTATCCTAACTCTGTTTGGGCCTTAGGATTTTACCTGTCCTACAGATTTGCCCCCTCAGCTCAAAATTGCCACCAAATTCTATTTTTAATAGGACAGCAAGGAAAAAAATTAAGTCACAGGGAGTAATCATATTAATTGCATTTAATGTAATTAAGCTTAAATCTAAATTTAATTTAATTTTCATCCTGGATTCCTTCACTTTTTTATGGTGGTCAGTCTCCTTTTTGGAGTGTGGCCTGTGGCCTTAGCTCCCAAAACATTGAGTAACCCTTCTTTAGCTCAGATCACTAGCCTTCAAACACCACATCTTATGACTTTCCTGGTCCTCAGCCTACCTGATAAAATATTTTAATGTAGCCAAACCAATCATGTTTTCCTTCCCTTGCGAAGAAGGGATCTATTCCTTTCATTTTCTTAATCCATGAACCATGTTCTGCAATCACAGTCAGAGAGGCTTCACTACTACCCGCTCAATACAATAGATTGCCTTAGCACAGTAGGAATTCACAAAGCACTTATTAATAATCCCACATGGGCTCCAAGTAACTGCTAATACAGTTTAAGTGACGGCTGCACACTCGGCAATTAAGATACTTATGCCTCTGCAGATATAGTGCATTGTGACATGGAGAGGAATATACAGTAAATGAGTACAACTATGATAGTGGCTTCCAAAAAATGTAATTACCACTACAAAAGTTCAAGAAATATTTGCATTATGCCCCCCCCAAAAGATGAAAATAAAATCCAGAATTTTCAGCTAATAAAAAATAAGAATCAGGTAGATTTTCTAGTATGTTTGCTACTAATATGTCAAATCCAAACAGTTTTCAATGTATCTCAACTAAAATAGTACTGCATTTGAAAGGTTTAACCCCAAAATAATTTGTTACGTATTAACAGTACATTCTATATCATAAGCTTGATCTTACCAATGTATTGCTTACACAACAAATAAAGAAAACAGAGCTAACCTAAAATTAATATTTTTATGTTTGTTTATCCTGCTTTCGTTATTTTTATAAATAACTCAATTAGTCAGCAAATATACCACATACTGGAACTCCTTCCCAGGGCTTTTTTTGTCATAGAACACCCAGAATGGAGTTCCGGCACCTTTTTTGGGTAGGGTAGGCAAGGTGGGTTGTATGACATATGTGAGTTCCGGCACCTTTTTTTTTTTCACAAAAAAGCACTGCTCCTTCCTCCTCCTATTTTCCCCACAATAACAACCCTATGAGGTGGATTGGTCTGAGAGTGTATGTCTCCATACCTAAGGTGGGACTAGAACTCATACTTTCTTGGTCTCTACACAGCCTGATGCCTTAATCTCTAAAGTTGGCTCCCCCACTAGACCAAACTGGACTACAACAAACTTATTTTCTGAACAAGTAGGAAAACTAATTGGTTGCTATAACAAATAAATCATATTTGTTTACAACTAAATAAAGGCTTTATGCTACTAGGAAATATAATCCAAAACCTTTGAACTATGCAGCCCACATACCTTTCTTACAACAGTTTGCATTTGCTTAGAGGAACAACGGTCTAATTAAGCGTTTCTATCATCACCCTCTCCATATACATAGACACAACTACTTACTAGAAGATGAGAAATATAATAACAAATACATTTCCACCTGAACTCCATGGTACACATGACATAGCTATATAAATTTCTGTGACTTGACGTTGCCTTCCTTTTGAAATCTATAGGATGGATCAAAAAAGTCAGGACTATGATATTGCAACTAAAGCCATGTCTCTTTTGTATGTAAATTATAATGAATATAAATAGGGTGGTGTGACTGAACAACTGGATCTTTTTTTTTTACATACACACATACAACATGTACTTGCTTGCCTCTGGCCTATAACCCTGAAATGTCTTATTGGTCTACTATCTAAGGATTAACCATAGTGATCTCCTAGCCAAGGATTAACCAGATCTTTCCCTGCTTAGTTTCTTGGCATCAGCCAATCAGCTGCACTCTGCCACATTGTTGAAGTTAAAAGAAACAATACATACGAGCATACACAGTACAACTACAGTGTAGTAACCACTATTTTCACAGAGCAAGGTCTATATGACTGGGCAGTAATGCGTTCTTGTATAATATAGAGATTATCTACGGTGCTTTGCTGGTCTTGTAAAATTAAGGAAGCAAATATCATGTCCCTAAAAGTGCTCCAAAGGAAACTATAGCAAGGAGATAATTAAAATGGAGGAAATCAAGAACATTGAAGGGAATAGAAGGAAAGCCCTTTGCAAGTAAGAATCTCAGACACCTGGTAATGCAAAAGATTCTTCTTTGTCAGAAAAGAGAGAACAGAATGTCATGTATGGAAGGGAAGATAAAACCTTTTATTAGCATGCAAGGTGTTTGTCCCCCAAGGAAGGCAGCTCTGTTTTCTGTTCCTCGTGGTATGGCCAGGAGAAAGAATTTAAAAGCTTTGCTCCCAGTTTATAATATGTGGTGATTACTCTTAACTGGAACACAGTTTGGTACATAACACAAGTTTGAAATTATTTATTGTTCAGTAATTAATCAATTATCTAATTGGTTAAAATCAATGATAGTTTGTGAAGTTGGAACATGGTCCCAAGCTTTAGATTATCACAAAGCAAATTTTTCAGCTGAATCAAAACGGAACAAACCACTTTATGACTGAAGTGTTATGGGAATCCAACAATATCTATGATAGAAATGGAGACCGACTTGAGTTTTTCCATTGTCAGATACCACAAATGATAGATCCGTGCTCCTATTGTTTTCTTTTAGGCTTTTGTTATGTTTTTGTATTTGTATTTGTATAATGTAAAATCACACACACACATAATGTACACACAAAATGTCAACAGTCATCAGGATCAATTTCTACCAAACTGACCTCATTTTATCATCTTTCCTTGCTGAATGTTCACTGAAAAGTCTTTGGAGAAAGCCAAGACAGAGTTGTAGGTCATTAGACCAAAAAGAAATACTTATAATGCCTGGAAATAATCAGATATTGTGGTTAATATATCCGGGGCTAGAACAGGATATTGTTCTATCTGCAGTAGCCTCTTTCTCTGCCCACCAATTATTTAAAATAGCTTTTGCTGCTGGGTGTACATTGGTATTCCCATCATTTCATAAGCCATCTCAGCACCAACATCACAGAAAGAGCACCCTTCCTTCCAAAGGATCAGGAGGGCCTGTAAATTCCATGGTTCCAATAATGCCTATATGCCTTCACTCTGTCAAAAAGTACAAATTTTATTTTGTAGCTTTTCTACAATTTCTATAATTTATTGTTTGGTGAATAAAGAAATTGGTCTGGAGGAAAAGAAACAAAATGCTGCTACTTCTCTCCCAATGTTTTACAAGTTATATTCTGTGTTCGTTATAAAATAAAACATCTCCACCATATAATAAGAATCTCCAACGTATAATAAGAATCTTTCCATTGTACCAAAGGCATCTCTTAAGATTGCAAAACCAGGACTTACTTTGACTTAGAGATGACCACATTATTGAGTTATATCAATTAAGATGTTTTTTTAAATTAACTGACATAAAGTAAACCATATTTACTAGTAGAAAGTCAGCACGATTATCAATACAATATGATCCAAGCAGATTCATGAATCGTTGCTCACATGAATGCAATTTTTTTTTGGCTTTGTTTTGTCTTCATAGTAACAAGAACTCTATAAACAGATCTCACACATGTAAAAATGTAGTAATCTAAAAATCCTTCAGGGTTGTTTTTTGTATTGTTGCCATACAGCTTGAATTAAATATTAAGAAAGCATTCCTTCAAAAATGTTACATTTGGTCATCCACACCTATTATGGAAATGGGAAAGCCAGGATCACTTAAGCCAAACTTTTTGTTAGACTTCCAGCCAATGGCTGATTACATCAAATAAATATTTGAAGGGTAGTTCCATGAACATATTGCAACTAAAATAAAGTCTCTTGCAATCATTTGAAAACTAACAAATATATTATGGCATAATTCTATGTACCGTAATCCACTTCATCAGATACAGAAAATGCTATCCAGAATTAAAGTCAAATTGGGACATAGTGATAAAGGAAAGAGATTATAAACAGTAATGAAAATATCAGGGCTTTTTTTCTCATAGAACGCCCAGAACGGAGTTCCTGCACCTTTTTTGGATGGGAACCTTGTAGGGCAGCGGTTCTCAACCTGTGGGTCGCGACCCAATTTGGGGTCAAACAACCATTTCACGGGGGTCGCCAAACAATGCAGTCCGCAATTTTTTTCCCTTTTCCTTAGCTGTGCTACTCCCTCTTATTCTATTGGCTTTTGAAAGCCAATAGAATAGACTCTCTTGAATAGAGTCTAATTCTATTGACTTTCAAAAGCCAATAGGAATTGTCCAGGCTGTCTCTGCCCTGCTGAGCCCGCCAAAAGTTCCAGTCTGCAAACAGCGCTGCAAGTTGTCTGCAGCGAAGGCGAGAAGTTTGGTTCTGTCTGACACACTTGTGATACATAAAACAATCTTAAAGGGAAAAACTACTTTAATATTTTATGTTGCATCTATATACATAGTATTCTATATGCTAAATATGGTGTATATAACTGATTAAATGAGAGCAGCTTTTCAGAAAATTTAAAAGGTTTTCAATTCATCAGCTTGATACTCTTTACCTTCTTAATGTTTATACTCCATTCTAGTGTGGTACAATACTGTTTCATTTCTCTTTGACATTCCCTCCCACTTTTTTAAATATATATATTTTTAATTCAAGTCTTTCAACCTCTTGTATCTCTCACATTCTGTGTTACTAGCCATATATTACCAGTGGCACATTTAATTTTACTTGGTCCTCAGACATCGTAAGAGCTTTTTAAAATTAATTGGCAGTGTTTCCATCAATGAAGCTGGGTGGGAGGGCAGGAGGCATCAAAAAAATTCAAGCTGGCAGCCAGGTTTTGACTTTTTAAACTTCCTTTCCTGCTCTTTTATCACCAGTTTTTCATCAAAACCTGCCACCCACCAGAATCATCTCCTATCAACTGAAATTACTCAATGTGATGCTGCTTGAGAAAACAGAGATTCAATTTCTGAGTTAAAATGAAGCTCATGAGATAGCTCTTACAATGCGGGAGCTGTATTTGTACATACATAGAATACCACAAACACACAATCTACATTTTAGCTTAGCGTGCTGCACAAATTCAAATCCCATAGTTAAATATATAGAGAAGTGTGTCATTATGAAGTTCAACTGTTTTTCAAATTGGATGAAGACTCCAGTACTGTTCAAATAAAGGATCATTTTCCTACAAGTAGGCTCATTCATTATAATCCTGCAGGAGGAATGAGCTTTGTAAAATCTATCAATTCCATCTACACTCATCACTTTTTCAGGCTGACTTGTCAAAAACCAACAACTGGGAAAGTTCAAGACAAACTTGAAATGTTATCAAGATTTCACCGATCATATTTTTAATAATTTCTCTCTTTCAGTGATCACGTCTGAAGAGTACTGGGGAACATATTCAAAACTTTTGGACAATACTTGTAGGTTTCACCATCATGAAACAATTTGCCTTCAATATTTGCATCCCAATATTCAAAATCAATTGTTACTAAAAGGGATACAGTATATAAGGCTGAACAACAACGTATCTATTTATAAAATTTATAGGTCGCCTATTTTACTTCAGGGTAACTCTGGGCAGCTTACAATCAAAATATGGGCTGCAAAAATGTGGATAGCCACTAGATGGTGGCAAAGGTGTAGAGAATCCTAGCTGTTTATTCCAATCTAGTGGCAATAGATAACAAAGCCATGTACAAAGTTGGAATTCTTGAGAAGTTAGAATCACTTACTAAAACTGATTCCCAATTGTATCTGTTAATTAAGATTTTACCATAAGAGAAAATTCAAACCCTCTTCAGTAACAAAACCACACTTTATACAATTCATATATTCTTTTTCCACTATTTTTAAAATATTTGCCATTGCTATGTGTAATCTTTGTTGGATCTATCTTGTGTCCTTGTTTCAAAGAGGTAAAACTATCCCAACTGAGATTTTATCATATTAAACTAAAACACAAATAAACATATTGCATTTCAATGGTTACTTTATAATCTGCAAACTATTAGCCTAAAAAACTATATAAATCTTTTGTTTTTCAAATTTCACACAATGTGGAAATACTAAAAGTAAAAATTAAATTTGGAGGTTATGACAAAAATCAGATACTAGGAAACATTCTATAAATACTATCATTTATTAGAAATAATACTTCCAGTCCTTCTCCTTAATATGAAAAACTGGTAACATGCAGGTGCACAACCAACATTTCATTTGAGTACAGTATATGACAACTGACTATTTTCACTTTATAACAGAGACATTTTAAGAACATTTTTAATCGATGCAAAAATGGTGCAAACTGGCATCAATTTTAAGAGTATGGAAGCTTTATTGAATGGTAGTTTTTTGACAAAGAGCTAGATGGAGCAATCCTATACATGCATACTCAGAAGTAACCTCCATAGTGTTTTATAGGATTTATTATACAGACTTGCATTGTTTCAATAGCATAAGTAGAAAAAAAATCAAAGCTTGAGACGTATTGTAGACATATTTCTTTTAATAAAACAAAAATAACATATGGGTGTCATTCACATTTTCCATTTGTAAACTCCCTCATGTTTCTCCATCATAATAAGACTAAGGTTGTAAAAGTATTTTCTTGCCATTCCATTGAAATGAATACAATGCTATAAACTGATTGTTTTAGAAACTTGTGAATGGGTATCTTACTAAGCACAACATTTTTCTAACCCTAATAGCAACAGGCAATATTTACTATTAAATAATCTAATCGTAAAAGCCCTTTAGAAAGTTCAGGAAAAAATGTCAACTGATTAATTAAATAGCAAAAGAATGAGAATATTTTGCAAACTGCTAAACAGTTTTATTTGTAAAACATTATGACTATGTAGACATTATAAAAGATAAAAACAGGATCGCCAACGTCCGATAACAGATATGGCACAAGAAGAAGACATTATATATACATTATAGACTTATTATCTACCAGTCTCACGTTTTATTAAAGAGAAATGCACCATTTAAAAGAACAAAGGCATCCCTGTGATATAGATGCACAATGTTTTTAAAAGTAACTATCAAGATCTTCTCCCTTACAACAAATATATGAAGTCTGACACTAGGACCCTGTCCTTAGTCCTAAACAATTTTATGTACAGCATTTTCCTTAGAGCTACATAAAACAGAAGAGATAACATCTTTTTTTCCCCACTTCACTCTGTATCATTCAACTGTTTTCCAAGCAAGGAACAGAAATGCTGTATCTGAGAAATATTTTAAGTATTAAAATATTAAATATTTCATGAAGATCTCTGGAATAAAGATGGTATCGGGAATCAGTTTTAAACCAGGGGCTTCCCCTTTAAATGTTTCCCATCATTAAAGTACAGAGGCAATAAACCCTACAGAGAAAGGGCAAGAACAGGCTTTTATCCCTTCCCTCCTCCAGTTTCCCCAAGGAGAGTATCAGGCAAGACTTTAGGAGCTCTTCTCAACCTCTCCTCCAGCCCGCACCCTTCACACTTCCGCACAGATATTTAAGGGCCGAAGATTAAATGGAGCAAGCATGATGAGAGTCTGTAGGTTACATAAATCGTATCTAAACATCCATATGCGTACCTATTATATAAGAAATACATTTCTTTGCAAGAGACTACCAACGGGGAAGGGGGCGGAGGCGAGAGCCAGATTTCGTGGCAAACCCCTAAGGAAGCCAGCATGCAGAAGAGGGGAGAGAAGGAGATCACATCTGCTTTCGCAGCCCTAGCAGCAACAGCAGCAGCAGGCAGAGCCCCTTGTTAACCCCCTTCCTGTGGCTTTTACACGTCATGGAACATTCCCGGAACGGGCCAACGTTCCACCCACTTCAGGGAACAGACATAAAGGCGCAACACAGAGATATCCTTCTCCTCGGCTTGTCCGCCCGCCCTCCCCCCCCCTCCTCCGTTCGCCCTGCACATTCATTTTCCCTCCTCCCCCGCGCACACAGCTGCCGCCGCCGCCACGCGCTTTTTTTCCCTCGGCCCTCCACCCGGAGCTCCCACATGCCACCTCCGCCCCACAGCCACAAGAAGTTAACGAAGCCAGCTCAGGCGGTTGCCAAGTCACCCTGACCCCTGGAAGCCAGTGCCTTCAAATGCTCTCCGACAAGCCAACCCCGCCGCCCTTCGCAGCAGCCCCCTGAACGCCCGGGCCTTGCGCGTAACCCTCTGCACCTCGCCACTAAGCTACCTTGAAATGGGCAGAGCGAGCGATGCCTCAGCCCGGACCCCAGCGGCAGCAACCGCCGCGTCGCGTCCCCTCCTCTAGAGCTCTGTGTCCTCTTCCTCCGCCTCCTCATCTGCTCATTAGTAACCATGCACATACTTCTTCCCCACAGGAGGAGATTACGCAAGCCCGCTTGCTCCTTAATCTGCATACACTTACATGCCGGGTATTCCCCACATTCCCTAACAGTAGGCCACGAGCAAAGGACCTGGTACGCGCGCAGCGGCCCGCGCGCGCGCATGCATTCACAAACGCACATACATTCACACACAAAACAGAAAGGGGGAAGCGGATTGTCTACCGGCGGGGAAAAGGGAAGGGGAGGCAGCTCTTCAGTCAGGTTGCCAGAGCTGAACTTCTAATATGCAAATCAAGACGCGCCACATTGGAACCTGGGGTGGCGTCCTCTTCCACAGCATGTGACGACGCTCGCAAGGGTCTCTGCAAGATCGGTTCCCATTAGTCAATATGCGCTGCATCGCGGGCAGTAGAGAAACGTTCTCTGCGACGGGAGGCTTGTGACAAGCCCCGTATCCATAAGACAAGCGAAGCGAGGGACGAGCAGGTTACACATACGTCTTGCCTCTTGCTCTCCCTCCCCCCCACACACACTTTCCCTATCTCACCTGCGGGAACTGACTAGCCAGGAGACGGACGCTGTCACCCACCACTCCCTGTTCACCTCACTTGGCAACCCAATAATATTTCCAACTATTGCTCAAAAGACAACACAGGGCGGTGCATCATTACAACTACGAGCCTTTGCTTTTCTATTTCCCCCGTCCCCCCCCCCACACACACACACTCCGAAAGGCAGCTAATGAAACAGTCCGATCCCTTCCCCGCTTCCCTGTTTTATGGCCAACGCAGCTCCAGTAACAAGGATCAGGGCCACGCCAAAGAACTGTCAGTTGTTTTTCCCTCCCCCCAAAGAGAAGGGTTCAATATTGGAAATAAACGAGGTGAGGGAGGCAGGCAGGCAGGCAGGTATGTTTTGCACCAAGAGCTCACCTGGGAGTCAACGAGAAGGAAAGCCTTCTGCGCCGCGTGTCATTTCTTGTTGCGCCCTTACTAAGTCTGAGTCTGGAGTGAGGTGCCTCGCAGCTTTGCTTTATATAGCGACAGGTATTCCACAAGCCAACGGGTATCTGAATTCATATGTCTCTGTTCAAATCGATCACCGTTTTCTCCTTTTATTCTCCTCGATTAAATAAAAGTACCTACGCGCGCTGTCTTTCTCGCACAATATACAAATACATATACACCCGCACACACATATATTCGTTATGTGTAGGTATGTCTATAAATATATCAGCCTTAAAGGACAGAGGCCGAGAGGCCGCAGTTGTCGGTTGCGTGTGCGAGTGTTTGTATTTTTCCTCCTTTCTGGATGATAGGAGCCTCTCTGATCTGCAGACGGACTGGGTTATTCCTGGCACCACTTCCCAGAACAGAAGTTACAAGGGGAGAGAACAAGGGGAGAGCTCAGCCAGTGATGTCATCGGATCCCCCATTGCGTCCCGGAGAAGGGAGGGAAGTAGGCTGAACCAGAAGATCCAGTTCCCGAGAGCCCTGGCTCGAACGTGTGTCTGTTTGACAGACGGAGCGTGTATGAGAGGTGCTCCGTGCAAAGCGGGGGAGGGAGGGGAGGGAAAGAAAGGCAGGAGGCGGGGCTTCCCGAGCGCAGGGAGCTACGGGTCCCTCCGTCGGGCAGGGGAGATCTCGCTTCCTCTTCCCTCCCCCTGCAAAGGGAACTCCCCGGAGAGCCGGCGGCAACTTGTCATGTGAAAGTTGTGCGTCTTTCCAGCTAGAGAATTTCCTTGCAGGATGTGGGTGGGATCTTCTGTTCTGCTGCCCGTTTTCCCTCCTCCTCCTCCCTTTCCTCCTCCTATTTCCCTTTTGTTTCTTTCCTTCCCGGTTCTGCACCTCCCTGGGCCGGCCAAGGTCATATTAACTGCCGGGAGAAGAACCAAATTTAAAGACAAAAACAACAACAAAACCCCACCGCGCCGATTGCATTCCTGCGGCATTTTAAAAGCTTGTCTTTTGCAGCTGCTTCCAGCCTTTAAGGACAGCCGTCTGCTCTGTGAATCGTTTCTGTTCAGTTGGAAAGTTGATTTGGAGAGCGTCGCTTGGTTTGGACATGGCCCTATATATTAATGTCTCACATTCTTCGAACAGTTTAGACGCCCTGCCCATTTCCCGGCGGAAAACGGTTCGCTTAGGAATTCTGCTGCAGGTTTTAGAATTTATAATTTAACTATTTTCATTTTTTTCATCTCTGACTAATAATCCGTATTATTTGATATACGTGCTGGGGAATGCAGAATTTACAGTCAGAATCTTAAAATAGGTTGAGTTTATTTCGTCTTTCGCAGTAAGGGAAGGAAGCAAGACGTGGTAAACTCTTGTGACAAGCCGGGAGACTGTTAACGGCTGTCAATCTAACCGCAGCCTTATTAAATAGGGTGAGTTGTTGCGGTTCTTCTCCGGTTCGGCTTGGGACCTTGTGAGCCAAATAGAAAGTCAAAATGTTTGACGTCGGCTGTGCTTGCCTGTTCCCAAGACGGGTAGAAAACTGATGGAACGCATTATGGAAAAATCGGATGTAATGGAATCAAAACAGAGCTTCCTAAGACTCATATGGCTGTAATGTGCTGATCCGAGAAAACCACCAGAAATCACAGTTTATATCTGAACTCAGTAACGCTGCAGTATCCTATCCTGTGTTGCTATTTGGCATAAAACCTTGCTGTGAGAGCATATTTTTACAGGGCATCTAGTTGTTCTTTCCTTTTGGTATTCCTTCCAACCTTTCACACTATTTCTGCTGTCAAGTTTCATTCTAGTGCATGTCCATTAAAGAGCAAATTCTCTTCAATTTCTAGCTAAAAGGCTTCCCCATCTTCTATCAAAAAGTTTATATGATTTCTACATAACTTTCCCTCATATTCAAATGCAACCTGGACTTCAAAAAACAAAACAAAACTATACAGAGTGTCCTGGTTGTTGGCCCATCAGTTTGATTCAATCAGTGAGTGGATTTTGCAATGTTGAAAACCATCAGGAACTACAGTTCAACGTTTTATGCTATTATGAAATCAGAATAGCTATCAATGCAATGTGGTTGGTAGACATGGATGTGAATTACTGATCCGTGTTTTAAAACTTATTTTATTTCAGGAATGACAAAAACAAGATTGTATGCGTGTGTTTGAAATGGAGAATTCCTCCTAGTTTTTATGGTGTTTGTATAATTCATAGCTACTTTCAATTTTTGCACACCCCACCAAACTTTGTAGATAATTTCTGTAGTATTTTATTATTATATTTAAAAACACCACTTCAAATTAGAGCTTAATCGTACTGCCACAATTTGACCTGGTAATACAGAAGAACTGCAGAAGCTCTCTCAAACCTAGAAATTTGCAATCTGTAGGACAGCGCATAACTGTTCACTGCACTAATAGTGAAGAGCAAATTGTTTTGTGATTGGAAATGCTGAAAGAAGAGCATGAGGTCATACCATCTGCATTTTAGAATATCAACTATTTTGCTATCAGTTATTTTCTAAATCATACAATGCTAAGTAAAGTTTGGGTGCTTCATGCTTAACATTCCCTGTAGCATCATTTTATGCTATACTGTTTACAGCTTTAGTACATTATGTACAAGATTCCAGAAAGTTTTTAAATACAGTTTTTAAAAGAATGCTGAAAAGAACTTACATTACTTTGGAAGCATTAATTAGCTTGGCAATAAGAGGATGCTTATGTTATTACATTGATCACTAATTGTTTATAAAAAAAATAAAGGCTTCTATTTGGAAATAGATTTTGTTAGTCTTTAATGAAATTATTAATATGTGTGCTTTTTATATTTAATAGTTTAATATTTAACTGTCTAAAAGATTAATTTCCTCATCAAAAATTTAACATGTTAGGTGTCAACACTTTAAAAGATCTTTCCATTTCTAGAGGGCTATTGAGCTGTGTTGAAGTAGGCCCTCCCATAGATAATTGTGGTTTTCACTTTCTCCACTATTATAAAATGAGTTAAGATACACTTTTTCAATCAACAGTTTTAATGGTTTTTATAAAACTTCTATGCTGCACTCAGTTCATTCTTTTTTATTTGAGTTATTATGTATGTGCTTTGATTGTCAAACTTGCATGCTAAGAAGGATTATAAATCAAATAAAGTAAAATAACACCATGATGAATGCAGTAACATATAATGACGTAGATTCACATCCAGATGTTCTTATACTTCCTTCATTTTACCGGTCCTTAAAATAACCACAATGTTTCCTTGTTGATTTATTTTATTTAAATTTATTATAGCCATCTGACTGTAATGAATTCTGGGCAGAGTAATTTTTTTTATAAAAAATCCATAAAAACCAATGAAACCTAAAACTGGACAGGCAGCCTGAACTAAAATAATCTAAAAATGACACAAATCACAGAACATTGCAAGAGTGAGACATTTCAGTTAATCAAAAGAAGGAAAAACAAACTCAGCACAAGTTATTTAATGAATTTTACATCAATATGGACATTGGAAAAGCAAGTTTTGGTGGATAGATTTGAATATCTTTCTTAATATACATAAGAACAACACATCAAATGTTGCAAATTGTTAATCAGAACTCTGAATGAAAAATACACATATTATACACTTAGACACATTTGATTAATTCAACATCGTTTCCACAATTTGATTAATTTGGGGGAGGTGATTCACTTGTTAAAAATTATATCATTCATATAAAGTAAAATCAGAGAAATATGATCCATATTTGAGTGGGGAGGTACAAAATAATCAAGAGAATGGATAGTAAGGCACACCAAATTTCTTCAGCTTTAAACTACTTCTAAACAACTAAAAGCAAGACAGCTCAAAATAATGAAAGCTAGATCCAGATAGAAAATGGAGCCACAAAGATCTACTGGATTTGTTCTACAATTCTATTGGTGCTCTGAAGGACCCTATTTAGGTTGTTTGCTGCCAGGGTGTTTTCAAGTAGTGTCCAGGATGGGTACTACTCCTCTCTGACATATCTGGAAAGATTTTTTACAGGTGGTCTTTCAGGGATCATAAGATGTGATCAGAGGCATTGATTCTGCCACATCAAAAGCATCACTTCAAATGACAGAACTTTCTTCTCTTCATGGTATTGTATGGTAAAAAGCTGATGATAAACACTGAAAGTAACTAGCAGGTTACTTACATCCCATCACATGAACTACCCTGCCGCAATGATTGAGGTAAAAAGTTTTCCTTATCTACTAGCATTTCATCTGTTCATGGTAATCAACACATTTATTTCAAGTAATTAAGGCCCATTTCAAAGAGACCCAGAGGACAGAGCATTGAAAACCTCAGAAGTCCATTAAGAATAATTATATACAGATAGGATTGGTCCTGTCTATTTCAATAGCCTTCATAGTTATATTAGTCAAAGATTAATGTGTTCACCAGTACTATCTACTAGGGCACAGGTCGGCAACCTGCGGCTCCAGAGCCGCATATGGCTCTTTGAGCCTTTCCCTGCGGCTCCCAGCCTCTGCCATTTGCAGAGAGAGACAGAGAGAGGCATTTATGCTTTCCTTCTCTCTTTCTCTCTCTCTCTCTCTCTCTCTCTCTGTCTGTGTGTGTGTGTGTGTGTGTGTGTGTGTGTGTGCATGTGCGTGGTGTGTGTGTGTGTGTGTAAAAAAGAGTGGACTCGGTGTTCTCCAACGATCTGAAAAGCTTACTGGGCAAGGCTCTTCCCTTTGCTGCATCTCTGCAGGAAACAGGAAGCAGGAAGGGCAGGAGAGAGCTAGCTAGCCCAGCTATGCTGACTCAGGAATTCTGGGAATTGAAGTCCACGAGTCATAAAAGAGCCAAGGTTGCCTACCCCTGAGCTTGTTGGAGAACAGCTTGAAGACAGCTTGCCAGGTGAGCAGAGGATTGGAGAGAAGGAGAGAGAGGGGGAGAGAGAGAAAGAGAGAGAGACCCTTTTGACATCTAAAGTGAAGATACCACTGCATATATTCTTTTTTACCTTTATATATATAAAATAAAGGTAAAAAAGGATATATGCAGTGTTATCTTCAGTTTAGATGTCAAAAAGGGTTGTCAAGATGTCCTATTTGAGCTCCAAAGACAAGCCAGGAAACAGGAACGCTTAGACCACCAACAGCTTTATTGCTAAATGGAAATAAAGTTAGCACTGGGAATGGCTTGCTCCCAGTGCCTTACATACAGTACGCACGCCCCACCCTTAGCCGACCCCACCCTCACCTGGTCCCACCCTACTCAGTAAGCCACCATCCAGATGGAATGGAAAAGAACCAGCCGCCCAGCTGCTAACTCTTCCCCCACGGTTCAACAACCCCATGCCGCAGCCTGGTCAACATTAGTCTAGTACAGCGGTTCTCAACCTATGGGTCGCGACCCCATTTGGGGTCGAACGACCGTTTTGCGGGGGTCACCGGACACCGCGGTCCGCCATTTTGGTTTTTTTTCTTGGTTTTTTTTCGTTGCGCGTGCGCCGCACATGCACGGATCGGTCCGTCGCGTGCACCGTGCATGCGCGGATCAGCCCGTCGTGCAGGCACCGCGCATGCGCGGATCGGCCCGTCGCGGTCCGCCATTTTGTTTTGTTTTTTTCATCGCGCGCGCGCTGTGCATACACGGATCAGCCCGTCGCGCGTGCGGGTCAGGGTCACGCCGCGCATGGGCGGTGAAAGTGGGGTCTCAACCTGAAAAAGGTTGAGAACCATTGGTCTAGTAAATGTCCAGGTCCATCAGAAGCAGCACAGCACTCTCGGACGAATGTCGGCCCAGCGAGGCGCTTCCTGATGACGTCAGCAACGATGGGAGACCGGCAGCGGCTGCAATGGCACAGAGCAGCAGCAGCCAGGTAACGAGGCTGAGCAGCGGGGTGGCAGAACAGCAGTGAGCAGAGGCAGTAGAGCAGCAGCAGCTGGGTGCCGAGGCCCTTGCCGAATGGCGGAGCAGCAAAACAGCGTCTAGACAGTTGGGTGATGGCACTGCTTATCTGGATCTATTTCAGTCCAGTTTCTAGATTCATCATAGAACTGACTGCTGAACCACCTAAACTGGAATGATTTAAGAGTTCACTATCAATCAAGATTCAAGATTCAAGATTCAAGATTCTATTTGGTTCTCCAGAATGTCTCATATAGATTCAGATAGTAACTTGAAGACTTGCAGTGTAATCTGCCCTCACACTGTGTAGCCTTCGTAAAGGTTACAAAAATCATATGGATCCAGTTAGAATTTGGTGGTTAATGTAGGAGGCTAATTAATTGTTTAATATTTTGGACATCTTGTTATGATTTATTTTGACTTTAGCCAATACTCTGTATTGCTATAAATCATTTTTAATATCTTTCATTTTTAACTTCAGAAGGCGCCGATACATTCAAACTCCAATAAGTCCAAAAATAATAACTTAAAAGTACTATATTCAAGAGTGAACAAATAGCATAATGAAGCTTTCATAATGCATCAATGTTCATGAAAGTATAGTAAAAAAATTAATTGCTGAATTAATATTTTTAAATATAACAGCATCGTACTTATCCAAACTTCAGAAATTTAAAAGCAAACCAAAAGTGTACTGTATATTTTATCTCATTGTAAGCCAGCCACAGTTACTTTGGACAGTGAGATGGGTAGCATATTAATTAATAAATGAAATCCTAAGTTCCTTTTGAGCAATGTAGATGAGAAGATTAGAGGCTTGCCAAAGAGGTAAAAAGGGGTGTAGCTGATGATGGCATCCACCTCTGGAACATTCAGTTCTTATGGGGAAGGTAAGAAGGAAGAAAATATGTATCTGTAAGCTAACCGGTCTTCACTTGTACTGATATAAAAGACCTCTTCAGCTTTGCTATAGGATGTTTGCGAATTAACGCAACATTTTTAGATTATTGCCAAGATTGCTTAGGAAATTCATAAACTCTAAATTCAGGGTAATATAATATTAATAGGGAACTATTTTGTGAAATACAGAGGGCAGAATGTTGAATTTCAGTGCAGCAACATGGAAAACAGCTGGAGCAAGTTACATAGCATACATGTACAGTTTGATCCTCTTTCCATCTGTTTCTTGCATACTGCATAAATACATTCATGCATACATACAGTATATTCTCATCTACTTGTCTGAAATGCCAACTACAGCATTTCTTCTGCTACAGGTAGGCCAATATTAGGGATCTAACTATTTTTGTTTGGGAATACCTTGTATAAATATCCCATACTGATGCTGAAGACATTTGTTCCTTTCTGATGCACAACATGAAGATGAGCAAAGGAGGAAGAGATAATCAAGAAAATACTGGACTGTGCTGAAATGATAGACTTAATTGAGAATCAAAGAAAAAGAAGATACAGAATACAGTATATGGCAGAGGCTGCCACAAAGAAGAGGGAGTCAAGCTATTCTCCAAAGCGCCTGAAGGTAGGACAAGAAGCAATGGGTAGAAACTAATCAAGGAGAGAAGCAACCTAGAACTAAGGAGAAACTTCCTGACAGTTTGAAGGAAGTTAGCCCAGAGAAGGAAATATTAAAAGGGCAGAAAAATATGTTTTTCCTCAAAAGGATTTTTTTAAAACCAAACCTGGCCCCAAATCTATCTCTCTGCCCCAAGCAAGAGCTAGCCCCATACGAATGCAGATGTAGAACCATCAGAAAGCTGAATCCAGGGCACTCAAGAAGACAAAGAGAAGATCTGCATGCCCCACCCAAACTCTAGGAGTGATTAATCCCATCACCTGGCAAGCAGGATATGATAATAGGATTAAACCACAGATATCAAGTCCTAGAAAAACACTCAGAAATAGCTTCAAGGTTCATGCCACAGGAACAGGAAACTATTCCAAAGGCTAGAGGGGGTATAAAAACCTACTGCCCATGTGCTCAAGGTCTCTTTCCTCTCTGCTCCTTGCAAGGACCATCTTTCTGCTTCTTCAATAAACTGTAACCTTCTTCCCAAAGCAGTCGCCATTTTGCTTATTTATCCCGGCTTGGATGAACCAGGATGAAGACTTACTTCTAACAGTTAGAACAATTAACCAGTGGAACAACCTGTCTCCAGAAGCAGTGAATGCTCCAGCAAAGATCCTTCTAGCCATGACTGATCTGTCAGGAACACCCCCTCCCTCAAGGACAAATTAACCATTGCTTGGATCCACCCACAGGCTACCTCCTGGGCGGCCTTGACCAATCAGAAGGGACATAGATCTACTTTACAGGTAGCCATGCTAACAGTCCCAAGACCTCATCCACGTCCTTGGGTGCAGTAGGATCAAAGTGTTTCCAGATAACTAGGTAAGTCTGCTTCCCAGGGATCTCCAAAGAATCTGCACCACACCTGGTCTCCAACTGAAATGGTTCAAAACAATTTTATCCAATAGGTGAACCAACAATTTCTGAAAGTAAATTGTGATACATACACCCCTTACTCAGGAGGGTCCAGGTAACCTTAAACAGGGCAATGGTCTGCAGATGTAATAAGAGTAGAGAAAAGATAGGGTCAGCACCTTGCTAGCAACTCTTTTGGGAGATCTCCAACTGGCTTTGGAAACTTCACTCATCTATTTGCTCCACCACAGTCACTGCCCACTTCAGCCTACTCCAGCCCTGCTCTGAATGCCCTGCTTAGCAACCAAACAGACCGACTCATTGGGTCTTCCAATTAGCCACCATTCCATTTCATTCAGCCTTAGCTGGATCTGCAAAGTTCCAGAAGCTGGCATTATTTCCATTAAACAAATAAACAAGATAGTAAGTTATATCATTCCTCAATGTTTATTCTCCCAGCAGCAGCATTCAGGACTTTATTTCTGCTGTTCTTCTGGTTATTTTAAAACAGAATAGTGGGATAGTTATAAGAACTCTCCATAAGGCCTGAAATGCTCCACACTCTATAAATAGGTACTTCAAAAGAAAATATTGTGTCATTTTATATTTTGTAACAGCGTGAATATGAAATGCTCTTCCATTTTAGTGCAGTATTGAGAATTTTAATCTATCAACATTAAGAAGCACCGCTGTACATGATAAAGATTAGGAGAAAATAATTTAGTCCAACTAAAATGTAAGGATTGAGGTCATGTAAAGTTCGTGAGCAGCAAACTGCCTCGTTCAAATGCATGATCTCACCCCATTCATATCACCATGGTGATGTAGGGAAATACCCCAGGTTGGTATATGATTTCACCTGGTTCACATGATCTTATCTTGTTCACATCAACAGGATGTAGCAAAAAACTGCTCCTGGTTGAGATATTCTTAAGGATTGACAAGGAGAATCTACCAATAAAAATGCCGTTGCTATGCTATTGTTATGTTACTTTATGCTGCTTGGAAAACTGTATAAGAGAATAAACACTGTGAAGGCAGTAAGATAATTTCTGCACCCTGCAATGACTGGTCTCTGATTCTGTCACTAAAATACTTAAACCAAGGTAAAGTTTATGCATTTTGTACATGCTAATAATTTCTGTACGTGTGCTGTATTTTGACAATTCTAGTTAATCCAAAATTAAAATTAGTATAATTTTACAGGTAATGGGTTATCAACAATAAATTCAACTATCAAGGTCCTTCCTTCCTTCCTTCCTTCCTTCCTTCCTTCCTTCCTTCCTTCCTTCCTTCCTTCCTTCCTTCCATCCTTCCTTCCTTCCTTCCTTCCTTCCTTCCTTCCTTCCTTCCTTCCTTCCTTCCTTCCTTCCTCAGACAGATAGTCATACCCAAAACAACTCTCAACCACTTATTATCCTAGGGTCTTCTGCACAGGGGGTTATGGAGTGCTTCAACACAATGTATCATTTTATCTGTTGTTTCTCTTGAATTCATACACACTAATGCAGATATGTAGATTATGTTTTCCCATTGGCTTCATATGCAAGTTACTTTCCCATATTCTAACAATGATCTGCAGAAACCATAAACTTCAAACATTTCATGTCCAGCTTTTCTTGTGGGCCAACTTTTAGGTGGACATAGGAGTTGTCCCTACATTTTCTAAGAAATACAAAGAAGAAACATGAAAACTGCACTACTGTTCTTATTATTAGTAAATAAGCTGGAAAACCATAGCACTCTGGTTTTTTTCAGCTTTATTCTTTTCTTTTTATCTAGGAATGAAATTAACAGCAATTATAGTGTGCGAAGCAGACATTCTTAGCACCTATATCCTGCTCCAGACAAAACTTGCCAATGCAAAGAGAGTTGGTATGCTGGTGAGAATCTTTGATTCACTGTTGGGTTTAACTAGAACACTTTGTATATCATGCTTAATTCTTTATATTAAAGTTCTAATCATCTTTACCTCTGAAGTGCAATGCTGCAAAAAAATGAAATAAGTGATAATTTGAAAATATTAGAATTAGTTTTATTTGTTGGACTTTTTGAGAGTTTTGAAATGCCTAGTGTATGATATATGAAATAAAAACAACTCTAAAGACTAAGTTTTGTATGGTAAGTTTCTCATATTCCTTGTTTTTTCTTCTTCCTGGGTGAAATGTTTGTGTCTGTGTCTGTGTCTCTCTGTGTGTGTGTGTGTGTGTGTGTGTGTGTGTGTGTGTGTGTGAGAGAGAGAGAGAGAGAGAGAGAGAGAGAGAGAACTTTTATAAGTAGTTACCTATATACCAAAGGTGGTATACCAAAAAATTGGATTCAGTTGTATCTGTCCATTGATTAAAGGTAAGAACATAACATAAAAACATGAGCAACACCCTGCTTGATCAAACCCTTGACTCTTCTAGTCCAGCATTCTGTTCTAGTGGGCAACTTATTGCATAAGGAAGCCTACTGGTATCCCAGCAGATAGTCTTTAAAGGCTACACATCAAATCTAATAGCCACTGGTCCCTATGATTTACATGAATTAGTCTAAACCGTTTTTAAGGGCAGAGAGCCAGTAGAAGCTTACATGAGCAAAAATATTCCCTGCTTCCTGCAGCCTGCTGCACCATTTTTCCTGTAGTTCCAAAAGATCCTTCCATCTTCAGACAGAGATTCAAGACAGGGCATTATGTTTATATATCTCTGTGAATACAACAAAAATGACTACCAAACCTTTGATGTGCCAACCATACACCGTGCCAAAACTTCCAGAAGACCTCATCGTTTTAGTATGCCTGTTGATTGTTAATGACACTGGAAAATTTGGCCACAGTTTTTATCCTGAACATTTCATAATCTGGCTTCCTCTGTGTGAAATTCTGGCTCTTATGTAGAAGAAATTAGTATTTAGCAGAACTTACTCTAGTCAGTTGCACTTAGTATTACACTTATGGAACAGAGAAAATGGGAAGTATTTGTGAAAGTTTATGTGCTTGCTTTCATATGTCACGATCTTGTCTTTTATTTTCATTCAAGCTATACTGTATTTGCACTATATTGGGGAGAAGAGTGGCAGGAAACATAGGATAGCCATGCAGATTCACTTTTTTTTCCATACGTGTGTGCGCATGTGTATGTATGAGTAGATAAGCATATGAGTGTACACCTACATGCACATACAGTTACATATATACATTTATGCATTGTTTGGGAGTTTGTGATACGGAAGATTTTCTTACAGATTCTGCACATGGACATCCAAGATACATCTGGTGGGTCAATATAGAAAGAAAGTTATTTGACTTGATGCTTTTTGGCCTAAAAAAATATGGATGTCCTTATACAGTATTCTTATGTAAAGGACAACAAGAAACAATTCCCAGCTATACCGCATTACAAATGTGGCTGCTTGCCTTGTATATTCCTTGTGGTACGTTGTAACTGAGGTTAGATAAACTTTCCTAATGCATCGAAGTGTAGGAACTGAATGTTTTTTGGGAACTAAACCATGGATATTTGTGTTTCTTTGCTTTGTTTTCTATTGGTAAGAGTCATACGTGTTCAGCAAGATAAAATGCAAGAAAATATCCTTGCTATTTCTATACAATTCTAAAGAGAGTTTATTTCCAGAATATTGCTGCTCTTCCTTAGTCCACTCCTCTCACTCAATCACTTCTCAACTTTCTATCAACTGTATTTCCAAAGTGCTGTAATATAAGGTACCATTTAGCCAACAGGCAAGTCTTCAAATGTATGTAAGTATGTATGTATGTATGTATGTAAGTATGTAAATATGTATGTATTTAGTGAAAGACATAATGGACAAGAATCCTAATAAGATTAAAAGTGACAGTGGTTACCCTGAGGTGGAAACAACATAGCAATGAGGTTGAGATTCAGAAGGGGCAGCAAAATGCAAGCAATGTTAAAAACTGTTTGTCTGTTATCAGAGTAATTTATTTTAACACTGAGCCCTGACTTCTTAATTATGATAAATAAGCCATATAAATCACGATGTCAGAGCTCAAAAAAATATGCCAACATCACACACTTTTTTTCCTGATCTGCATCTTGTTGGATTTATTGTAGACAAGTTTGTTTTTGCAGGCATGTTTCTGTGCTTATAAAAATTAAGCAAACCACAAATGAACAGAAAATCTTACTCACTCTTGCTAAGTGAAATAGATGAAAATGACAGGTGGCTTAAGCACTAAAACTGCTACAGACGGTTATGTGTCTCAGAGAATCAATGTGCTACAATATCAGCTAATAGCAGCATAGTTTTTATTCATTCTTTGTCATCCAAAGAAATACCATCCAGGCTGCATAATTAAAAAGAGAGGGAGCACGACAGCCCTAAATTAATTTAAATAGTATATGTTAGTCTGGCATATACATACTGTCTGGGAAAAAATCCACTCGTAGTCTGGTGCAATATGATCACAATTGAGGCCAAAATTTCTGTTGCTAAGCAAGACATTTGTTAAGTGAATGTTGCCCCTTTTTATGACCTTTCTTGCCACAGTTGTCAAGTGAATTATTGCAGTTGTTAAGTTAGTATCACAGCTGTTAAGTGAATCTGGCTTCCCTATTATCTTCGCTTGTCAGAAGGTTGCAAAAGATGATCACATGACTTTGGGACACGGCAGCCATCATAAATATGAGTCAGTTGCCCAGCATCTGAGTTTTGATCACGTGACCATGGGGATGCTGCAATAGTTATAAATGTGAAAAACAGTCATAAGTCACTTTTTTCAGTGTCTTTGTAACTTTGAACAGTCACTAAACAAACTGTTGTAAGTCAGGGAATAACAACAACAGTAATAATAATGTTGGAAGGGACCTTAGAGGTCATCAAGTTGAACCCCCTGCTTGGGCAGGAAACCCTATACCATTTCAGACAAATGGCTGTCCAGTCTCTTCTTAAAAACTTCCAATGTTGGAGCATTCACAGCTTCTGGAGGCAGGTTGTTCCACTGATTAATTGTTCTCACTACCTATACTATGTATAGTTCTGTTCTCTGAAGAAAAGGGCAATCAAAATGAGAAAGGTTTTCTAGTCAGGAAAGGCTATATAGCATAACAGACATGACATAATAAGTGGTAATTGAATATAAAAATTATACATGGCAAGGAAAATTAGATATAAAAAGCACTGATGATGTTACCTAGTAAGGGTAATGGAAGGTCTGCAAAAAAACCAAACAAGCTTAGAGAGCACCAAAGACTCCTCAGATGTAAAAAAAAAAAATCTTCCTCAGAGACACAATGAGATTTGGGACCAGTCACTAAAGTTGACAGTAAAAAGATTCAGGATTGCTAAAAGGAAGTTTGCTTTTTTTAAATTCAATATAGTAACAATAGTTGTATTGCTGAAACTATGACCATGAGATGTGGAGATGGCCATTAAAAAAAACTAATCAAATTCTAGGATAATTCTGTCAGTGGCTACCCATCTTAGTATATGTACACTGTATCCAGAGTCAATATGCCAGAGCTTATAAGAAGACTGTTACCCTCTTATCTTCATATTATGTTCACAAAGCATCTATATAGTGTCTGGGTGACACAGAGTGGTGGTTAGGGAATTCTGGGAGTTGAAGTCCATATATCTTAAAGTTACTGAGATTAACAAACACTGTTGTACAGTATGGTAAACTTAAGGGTTTTGTTCTTGGGTGTTTTTTTTTAAGGTTGGTTCATATTCTTTGAAGAAAATGATATAATGATTTTGGCTACTTTCCCTCAGAAACATCAAACGGAAGCAGAATATCTACTTAAGTTTTGCCAAAATAAAAGAAAGAGATGCGTACAACATCAAATAGATATTAAATACTGTGGGCTGCCTGGGGAATTATGGGGACTAAAGTCCACACATTGTAAAGTTGCCAAGATTTAGAAACCCTCGTATAATAAATATAGAAATGTAATTCATGTTATCAAATAATCTGTGCTGTTCCACAGTCTACAGCAGAGATCCCTAATCGTTTGGCCACTGAGGACCAGTTATGTGGAGAGAGGTTTTTCCGCAGACCGGAGGGGGCATGGTTTTGGGTGCTGCCTGCATCCCGTGGATGGGGCTTTGCTTGTTTGTGCGGCCCGGTTGTTGGTATGCCGCAGCCTGGTCTATGGACCAGGGGTTGGGGACCCCTGGTCTACACTAACTACAGGTTGTCATCGACTTATGACCACAATTGAACCCAAAATTTCTGTTGCTAAGCAAGACAGTTGTTAAATGAGTTTTGCCTTACTTTGCAATCCTTCTGCCACAGTTGTTAAATGTATCACTGCAATTAAGTTAGTAACACAGTTGTTAAGTGAATCTGGCTTCCTCATTGCTTGTCAGAGAGTCGCAAAAGATAATCACATGACTCTGGGACATTGTGACTGTCATAAATGCATTCCAGTTACCAAGCGTCCAAATTTTAATCACATGACCATGGGAATGCTGCAATGGTCGTAGGTGGTGAAAAACAGTCATAAGCTACTTTTATCAATGCCATTGTAACTTTGAACGGTCACTAAATGAGTGGTTGTAAGTCAAGGTGTGCTTGTATTTGGGGGGGGGGGGTCAGGGTCATTCTACCCAAAGTGAGCTGTAGTTTCTCTAGTCAAAAAGCCAAAGAAGAAATGTTGCTTCCAGCTTATCACAGCAATCACACTGGTACTGAATATCCATTTTGGCCATGGCATAGGTCAGTGTTTGCTGGGTCTTGTGAACTCACTTTCTCCATCTTTACAAAACATAAGAGAGACATGAAGATAGCTTCCTCTCTGCTACACGTAGGAATCTTCAGGAGAGAAACAGTTGGGAGAAGCCAGTATCTAAGGCTAACCACAATAAATCTAGATTCGGGTAGCTGAGATGAAATATTGCTTCCAGTCAAGGATCTTTATAGTTAGAATAGTATTTTATTTTCAAAAACTGCTTTATTGCTCCAAGCAAGGGTGTTTCCTACTTATAACTGTATTTATTTCCAAGGTTTGCTTCAAAGCTGAAATTAAACTCTTTTCTTATTCAAAATAGTGTTTAATTTTATAAATCTGCCTCAGGACAGGGTATTTCCTGTACAGAATGGTAATTTATTATTATTATTATTTAAATTGCTGTGGGGCTGAAATAAAGCACTTCTCCTTTTAAAAACAATACTTGACGGTATTTCAAAATCTTATTGCTGCATTATGCTTATCCAGAAATCCAAGCAAAAACATTATGAAATTACATTCTCTTAAAAAAATTCTATAAAGGGTATTTAAAAAGCTGTTTGTAACAGGAAACTCATAAACTTTTTTGTAAAATGAACTTCAGACATTTTAGTATATTATAATAAATTCATGATGTAAAGGGATATATGTGGAGCATAGAACAAATGCAAAAAAATCAGATGAACTTAAAATTCTCCCAGTACTGTGGAATGATTGGTTCAATCCATATAATAGAGTGACAAAAAATGTAAGAAAACCTCAGGGAATAAAGTTTCTGAAAATCAGAAGACAGGATCTCTCACTCATTATTTGGAAGCATTTTTAGGGAAAGATTACTCTCACAAGGGAAGGACTGCATTCGCTCAGTTATTAATGTTTTATTTGGATCCGTCCCCTGAGGATTTGAGAAGAAGGCAGAATACATGCTGGGGAAGGAGGGGAAAACCAATAAATAAAAATTAATCTACTTCTGACCATGAAAAGTTGGTCCATAACTGATCCAATTTAGAGCCTTACTGTTTCTTCTTTCAGTTCTTTAACATAGATTTATGCATGGTGCCTTAAAACACAGGCATGTTTTCATATAGAGGACATATACGGCTGCATAAATCTGGAACCCTGTAGTGAGATATCAATGATGCGATGTCATGATCCAGCTTTGGCATACTGAAGTCTAAGATTTTAGGTATAGAATGAAATAGAAATACATTATTCTGATGATATAAAGCCCCTAGAATGACCAGATTAAATGAAGTGCCCCATTTTCCCTCTAGGAACCTTAGGCAGTGCTGTGTCTTTGAATTTTCCCTCCAATTTTTTTCCTATAAGATGGGTTAGGCTTGGAATGAGGGAATGACTCAAAGTCACCTAGCAAGTTTCCATGGGGGACACGTGTTGATACATTCAAGATGGCATCATGCAAAATGGTAACTTATGTACTTACATCAGACATTGCTGTACAGGTATAAATGGCAGCATTTCTTGATTAAAACACAACATGCATATGGTCATTTTGGTGTAAAGTGTCTAAGGGTAGACCTGATCTTGGATCTTGCTAGTCCTGGTGAAACATCTTAAATATTATAGTACACTGACTGTTAGCCTAAAACCTAACATAAGCAAGAAGTTTGATACCTTGAAACATGTATTAATAAATGTATTTTTAAAGTGTTCTGATAAATAACTGTTTAATCCTGAACCAAAATGTTTATTAAAATGGTATCAGGAATTCTTTCCCTGAGAGGGCATTACAAAATTGGAGCACTCTTATTGAGGCAGTTCACTTTTTTTCTCTTAAAGAGGAATACAGAATGTTTGCCTCTGGCAAACTTTATACACAAAGAGGTTGATATGGGAGAGATATTCCTTCCAATTTTCAACCCACCCACCCTACCCATTTTGGCAGCCATGAAGGTAAACCTGCATTTTCCAGGTTCTTGCTTTTATTTTTCTGTGATGTGGCTATATTGGAAATTATATTGGAATATATTTTATACCTTATACTGGCCCTTCATTCTCCAGCACAGGGGTCTTCAAACTTGGCCCTTTTATGATTTGTGGACTTCAACTCTCCTCCAGGGGGGCTGGCTGAGGAATTCTGGGAGTTGAAGTCCACAAATCATAAACAGGCCAAGTTTGAAGACCCCTGCTCTAGCAGGTATGGCCAAAGAGACTTTACAGCCTATCAAAAGGATGAAAAAATAGCCCTGGGACTACAGAACACTTATCTGTGGTTTAGATGGTTCTTTTA
The DNA here is from genome assembly GCA_034064705.1 of Bothrops alternatus. Taxonomy (NCBI): domain Eukaryota; kingdom Metazoa; phylum Chordata; class Lepidosauria; order Squamata; family Viperidae; genus Bothrops; species Bothrops alternatus. Next base: position 2,481,290 of record JARGCV010000023.1, read on the forward strand.
AACGCTCAATTCTGGATTCAGAATTTGAATTCATTTTTAAGGGCAGCCCACGTAGTAAGTAATATTGAATCTAGATATTACAGCATAGCCAGCTTATCTCTCTCTATCCAGGAAGTCTGATTAACTAGATAAAGCAAATCAAAACTGCTCTGAGTCACTGAAGCCAATGTTAGATTTTAAGCATGCCCTTGTTCCTTCAAGAAGAATGCAAAACCAACCCAATAGTTTATAAGTAAGACACATCAAAATAGATATTTCTTATTTATTCCACCCTTGAAAGTTAGTTTCAAGGCATGCTGCAGTATCGTACTTGAAATCCCATGATAATGTTATTAACTTCATAGATAATATCCTGGAGCGTATGAGAAATAACATAGACCTCACTGAAATGGAATACTAGTTGGAAGGGTTGAAGTCAGTGAGACAGAGAAAGGCATTTTGCAAACCAAAAACAGATAGCAGAAAACTTTGTCACTGGGATATAAGTATAGTAGTCACATGGCTATTGACTTGAAAAAGCAGGAGGAAAGACCTCCTTTCACACTTGAGTCTATTATAGATGAAGGGCAGAATTTATTCCTAGATGTTGTTAGGTGCAATATTTTTTTAAAGGATGGCTTCCTCATTTTTCTGCAGGAAATCTACTTACCTAATTTTGGGCTTGTTAGATAATGTGAAAGGTCTAATGATTGTACCTGATAGAAACCTTCTAACTCACAAGTTGTTGTTCTTGTTAGGATGAAGGAATCCTCAGTTATCAAAGCAGTATAAAAAGCTTTGAAGCCTTCCTCTTCCTCCTGTCCAATTAACCTTTTCACCTCTGTCCAATTAATATTTTGATATGGCTACCTGTAAGTCCTTGACAGTTCCCAGCTATCCTATGGTTTTCAAAATTCTTCTTGGAATCATAACCTGTAACTGTACTCTGAAATCCATTATGCTTTTAATTTCTATTTCCATCTTCTCTTAAGGTCTTGCTAAGGCTTCTGCATATAACTTCCCACGCTTACCTCTGGGTCCCAAATTTCTCATCACCAGACATTAGTCACACTCATACCGAAAGTCTCAAATCTTACTTAAACAATAAGTTACAGAAAGGTTTGGCATGACTCACAATATCAGGAGTTTCTTCTGAAAGCAGAACTTAATACTTTAAGATTAATTTTCATGCCCAATAGTTCACACAGTCTTCAAACAAAAGAGAAGTTGTCATCAATATTCTGTGGAAATGATGGGCTTCCCAGTTCTTGATAGTCAAAACCAAGAAGTTTATGCATTTAAGTTTAATGAATAGAGATGATATTTTCCCCATTGAAAAGTAATGTACCGAGAATATAAATATATATTCTATGAAAATATAAATGTTTCCACTTAAACTTAAGTATAAGGATCCATTAATATATGCATAGTAAAGTAGAAGAATAACATTTCTGGAAAATTATAATATGAGAAATGGAGGAAGATAAGAAAGAAAAAAGAAAAATGCTTTAAACAAAATCAACGTATTTCCTTAGCATTCTCTTTTGACTGAAAGATATTTCCTACTCTGGAAATATCAAATATGAAGAGTATGATTGTTTATTAAAAGGTCCTTATGTTCTGTATATATTTAAATATGGTTGATTCATACACAAAAGTATTGAAAAACATTTCCATAGAATATCAGAATAAGTCTTAAATACAACATATGGGTTTAATATAAATTAAATATATCAGATCATCTGTCAGTGATATATTGAATTTAGAACTCACATGATTCTATATAATTCTTTTTTAAAAAAAACTTTTGCACAATTTGTCCATTTGTGGATCTCAAAAAGAGACTGACAGGGCCAGGAGAAGTTTCTTAGATATTCTCTATTGTCTTATGAAAATAGGAAAATCATTTTTTTCTTTTTAGCTTAATCTCCACAGAGATAAAGGAATACTGTCCATCCCACTGTAAGAATAAGAATAAGCATACTTAGGGATGTACAGTTAGATAATACTTGGAATAAGAATAGAAGAATAAAATAAGAATAGAATAACAGAGTTGGAAGCGACATTGTAGGTCATCTGATCAAACTCCCTGCTCAAGAAAGAGACCCTACACCATTTCTGACAAATGGCAGTCCAGTCTCTTCTTGAAAGCTTCCAGTGATGAGGCTCCCACAACTTCGGAAGGATGAGCAGGCAGTGATCATGGCGCAGGTGGCTAGATTCTGTGCAGCAGCATTGGGGATTCGCCAGAAACATAAATAAACATTTTAGATCTTTTTAATAATCTTTTATAATTAATTTTATTACGTGTTTTTATCCAGCATTAGACTATACTCGATGTATTTTTATTGTCAGGTCAGTATGATTCGGTTTTTCAGAAGGTAGCTAGTTTTTGTTATACTGTCTGTAAAACTAGGCAGACCTTGGTCACCCATTGATTACATCATTAATTGTAATATATTGCTATGTCTTCTTGTGTTGGTTCTGTTTAGTTTTATCTGAATGTTTAATTTATGTGTTGGCCTTTGGCTGTAATAATAAATTGATTGATTGATTGACTGATTGATTGATTCTGAAGGCAATTTGTTCCATTGGTTGATAGATCTCACTGTCAGAAAATTTCTCCTTATTTCTAGGTTGAATCTCTCCTTGATCATTTTCCATTCATTATTCCTTGTCTGGCCTCAGGTGCTTTGGAAAATAGGTTGATCCCCCTCTCTCTGTGACAGCCTTTCAAATATTGGAACACTGATATCATGCGTCCCCTGGTCCTTCTCTTCACTAGATTAGCCATGCCCAGTTCCTGTAACTGTTCTTCATATGTTTTAGCTTTCAGTCCCCTAATCATCTTTGTTGCTCTTCTCTGCACTTTTTTTTTTAGAGTCTCAACATCTTTGTTATAGTGTGGAGACCAAAACTGGATGCAGTATTCTAGGTGGGGTCTTACTAAGTTCTGGGAAATAGCATCATTAAATAATAAATAAAATAAATTTTAGAAAGTTGAAGGTACCATCAATGTTGTATTTCAATTCATTCCCTTTGGAAAATAGCTTTTGTAGTCTTTCAAATTGTTTTAAAATCCTAGCAACTTGGTTACCTAGAGTTCATAATGGGACAAAGTAAATTGAATGTGAATACCAGAACAATTAAGTTTTCCTATCAGTTCATTGTTATACTTTTTAAAAACATATGGCTTTTCTTTTCCATAGTTAATCATGTTACCCAGATTTTATTCACATTTTATTCTTACAAAATCTGGTTTGAGAAGCCAAATAATTTATGTCATGTTAAGGATTCCCTCATTCCTTTCTTATGCCAAATCAAGTAAGCATCTTTCATGTCATAAGGCAATATAGTACCTTGTCTCTAACAAGTACAAACTTGTAAAACCAGAATGAACTTCACAAAGAGAAAGCAAAAGGAGCATTGCAAGTCCAGTACTGAGTTGCCTGCAGCAAATTGCAGAAACAGAAAGGAATTTACCTTCACTGTCATGTGAGTAGATTTCCATTGGTGCAATAAAAATATTCTTTACTCTTTTTTTAAGTCTATCCCTCTAATCTGCTCAGGAGGGTTTCCCAATGAGGAAGGAATGTTCAGGACAATTTACCAATTCTGCCCATTCTACTGGCAGACGGTCTCAACAGGACACAATTTAGGGAACTGAATAGATTGAGATATAGAACAGACTGATACTGTAGGTACCGTACACAGAGAAAGAATGCAGAGTCAGACATACAGACATGTATGTGAGAAAAAATGTTGATATATTTTCAGACCTGAGCACTTTTCAATAGCACAGCTGAAAAACAATGTCAGCCTAGACTACTGTTGTGTATATAAACTATTTAATAAAAAGTGAATTCTCCAAGAAGTCACAGGACTAGGATCCTGCACAATTAGATTACAGATTTCTAAAAGCTATTTACTTGCATTGTCTCCTAGATGCGAGGCTTTCACTTAACTGAGGAACCATTGAATCACAGGCTATTTGCAGACATTTGCTTGGAATGTGTCCATAAAATAGGGTATTGTATCCTTTTATAATTTCATAACACATTTAATTGGACCTGATCTATTAAAAACAAAACACAATCCAATGCAGTATTCTCTGAAAGCAGACAGTGGAATTCACAGAAGTAACACATTGAGCAAATGATAATACTTGGATACATATGACATTATATACATGGAGTATAATAATAATAATAATAATAATAATAATGATGATGATGATGATAAAGTTGGAAGGGACCTTGGAGGTCATCTAGTCCAACCCCCTGCTTAGGCAGTAAACCCTGTACCATTTTGGACAAATGGCTGTCCAGTTTCTTCTTAAAAACTTCCAGTGTTGGAGCACTCACCGCCTCTGGAGGCAGGTTGCTCCACTGGTTAATTGTTCTAACTGTCAGGAAGTTTCTCCTTAGTTCTAGGGTGCTTGTCTCTTTGGTTAGTTTCCACCCGTTGCTTCTTGTCCTGCCTTCAGGTGCTTTGGAAAATAGCTTGACTCCCTCTTCTTTGTGGCAGCCCCTGAGATATTGGAACACAGCTATCATGTCCCCCCTCGTCCTTCTCTTCGTTAAACTAGACATACCCAATTCCAGCAACTGTTCCTTATATGTTTTAGCCTCCAGTCCCCTAATCATCTTTGTTGCTCTTCTCTGTACTCTTTTTAGAGTCTCAACTTCTTTTTTACATCGTGGTGACCAAAACTGGATGCAGTATTCCAAGTGTGGCCTTACCAAAGCGTTGTAAAGTGGTATTAATACTTCACGTGATCTTGATTTATCCCTCATATTTAGGTGATTGTCCACTAGGACTCCAAGGTCCCTATCACAGTTACTACTATTAAGCAAGGTACTCTCTGTACTATACCTGTGCATTTGGTTTTTCTTACCTAAATGTAGAACCTTACTTTTTTCACCATTAAATTTCATTTTGTTAGATAGTGCCCAGTCTGTCCAGATCCTCCTGTATCCTAAGCCTGTCTTCTGGAGTGTTGGCTATTCCTGCCAGCTTGGTGTCGTCTGCAAATTTGATGAGTTCCCCATTTATCCTCTTGTCCAGATCGTTGATGAAGATGTTGAAGAGCACTGGGCCCAGAACAGAGCTGGGGCACCCCACTACACACTTCCCTCCATGTAGATGTGGTTCCATTGAGGACCACACGTCGAGTAGGGCCAGTCAGCCAGCTACGGATCCATCTGGTGGTGATGCTGTCTAACCCACATTTTTCTATCTTATCAAGTAGTAGGTTGTGGTCTACTTTGTCAAATGCCTTACTGAAGTCTAAGTAAATTATATCCACAGCATTCCTCTGGTCCACTAATTTTGTCACTTGGTCAAAGAATGAAATAAGATTTGTCTGGCATGATCTGTTTTTGACAAACCCATGTTGGCTTTTAGTAATGACTTTTTTGCCTGTAGGTGTTCACTGATTCATTGTTTGATTATCTTTTGCAGAATCTTCCCTGGTATTGAGGTCAGGCTGATAGGTCAGTAATTTCCTGGGTCCTTTCCCCCCCTTTTTTGAAGATGGGAACTACATCAGCTCTTTTCCAGTCCTCTGGTAGTTCCTCAGTGCTTCAGAATCTTTGAAAAATATAGTTCAATGGTTCTGAGATCACATCTGCCAGTTCCTTAAGAACCTTGGGGTGTAATCCATCTGGTCCTGATGATTTGAACTCGTCTAGGCTGGACAGGTGTTCACTTACCATTTTCTTGCCTATCTTAACTTGTATTTCTATTTTGTTTTTTATGGCACTATTTTTGATAGGTTGGTCTGTTTTTTCCCTTTGTGTAAAGACAGATGCAAAAAAGGAGTTAAATAGTTCTGCTTTCTCCCTGTTGCTTGTCACCTTCTTGCCACTTTCACCCACTAATGGACCAATCGTTTCCTTCACTTTTTTCTTGTTCTTTACATGTTGAAAGAAGCTTTTTTTGTTATTTTTGACTTTGGTTGCAAGCCTTAGTTCATTTTGAGCCTTAGCTTTCCTCACTTCATCGTTGTAGGCTCGGGCTATTTGCTGATATTCTGATTTAGTTGTGTTCCTCTTTCCACTTTCTACACTTGTCCTTTTTATCTTTCAATTGATCAGAGAGTTCTTTATGCAGCCATGCTGGTTTCTTTTGAGAGCTGTTATTTTTCCTCTTTGTTGGTATTGTGCTAGACTGGGTCTTTATTATCTCACTTTTCAAAATTTCCCAAGCCTCTTGAGTTGTTTTCCCCTGGAGGATTCTCATCCATGGAATTCTTCCCAAACCCTCTCTAAGTTTATTGAAATTAGGTCTCTTGAAGTCCAAGACTCTAGTTTGACTGTGTTCTATTGCTGTGCTTCCATAATGTTGAATTCCAATATTGCATGATCACTTCCTCCCAAGGTTCCTATGGCTTCAACATCTTCTATCATTTCATCTGTTAGTGAGGATTAGATCCAATATGGCTAATCCCCTAGTTCCCTTCTCTACTTTTTGGGAGACAAAGTTGTCTGCTAGGTTTGTCAGGAATCTGTTTGATCTTCCACTTGGTGCAGAGTTTGTCTCCCAGTTGATGTCAGGGTAGCTAAAGTCCCCCATTACTATTGTGATGTGCTTCCTACATACCTTAAGTTAGCTGACTAGCAAAAAGTTCATCTATTTCCTGTGTTTGCAATAGATTTAATAAATGTATTTATTTGAATAAATAAGAAAAGAAGAAAATGGTAGTATTGTGAAATGCATGTGGACATAGTGATAACAAAAGTAACACATCAATGTTTATTAAGAAAAATAAAATGCATTTATTATACATTACAAAAAATCATTGATGACACAAGAATGAGTGGATGATCCTAGAGACTGACGCATCAGAAATTATTGAGCAGCAGTAAAGATTATCAAAGTGCGTCATGAAACAGGAGATGTGATCCAATAATTTTAAAAACTTGTTTATATCATGCTTGTCAATGCTGCTAACATCGGATGTTCTTGCTTTGACAACAGATGGAAATGTAGCCATCTTTTCTCTATCACTTTTAGAATTTGTTAATGCTGGGAGGGGGAATGTGGATGAGAGTCCAGCTAGTCATAACAATAATAACTCAGCCGTAGTAACCTAAGGTTATTAGGTCCAGAGTTGGTAGAAATTTGATGGGCAGGAGAGATGGGGAGAAAGCCCACACCTCAAATTAATTGGGGAATGTGATTTATGAGAGTTAATTGGAGGAGGGAATTGTGCCAGGGGAGGGGAATTCAGTTTTTGGCTTCAACTATGTAGTGTCGATACTTTGTTTCTCGAATAAAAGATTCTTTAAGGAAAACAATGCCTCGAAATTCTTTTGAAGAGATTCATCTGTCGGAACCATGACAATGCCATTGTTAAGACAGTTAACAATGATTTGATGGCAACTACTTAATTTACTGCAATAAAAGCAACAAAGGATATTATGGCAATTTAAGGACATTTTTTATTGCTTAAAGTTTTCAAGATGCTAATCACTTTCACCAGATGCATGCAGTACACAATATTTCAGAAGGAAGTATTACATATTCATTAATTTAGGATGAACAAGGGAAATATTAGCTCATAATGTAATGCAGTATAGGAACTGCAGGCAATGAAAATTGACAGTCATTAATAAATCAGTGGTTGATCATGATGAATATATTCTTAATAAGTTGTTTTAAAAGTTTTTCTTAATATTCAACCAAAATCTTTCTTTCTGACAGTTAAATCCATTTTTCCTCCCCTACATTTTGGAACAAGAGAAGAGATCCTGACATTCTTCTGTAATGTTATTTCACATACTTCTCCCTCCTACACCATTCTCCTCTTCTTCTCAAGGCTAAACGTTGCCAATCATTCAATGTCTTTTCACAGGATTTAGTTTCTAGCACTCTGGTCATTCTTGTTGCTTTTTGCTGTATTACAGTGATGGTGAACCTTTTAGAGACCGAGTGCCCAAAAACTACCTCACCCCGCACTGCCCCACCCCTGCCCCACCCCCACCCACCTGCAAGGCCACCCACCACCTCCACGGCCCGCCTTAGATCGCCCAGGCAGCCCGTGCATCGCAGCATCAACTTTTTGTGACAGGGCGCAAGGGTAGTCTTGTCCCCACTGCCTGGCTGCCATGTCCTTGGCTGCGCTGCTCCAAGCGGGCTGTGCCTGGGGGCAACTCTCCTCCAAGGGGGCTGCTGATGTGGAGGGGGCCGTGGGGGAGGTGGGGCTGTGGCGATGGCACGTGTGCCCACAGAAAGGGCTCCGAGTGTCGCCTCTGGCACTTGTGCCATAGGTTCGCCAACACTGCTTTATTAGTTCAAATTTGTTTGAACTCTCCTTAAAGTGTGGTGCTCCAAACCGGACTCAAGGGACCTGCTCAATACAGAATAATGCAACACTGTTACTTTTCATTATTAAAAACTACTTAAAAGCTTATCTTCAGGCAGCCAAAATTTTCATTTGCCTTTTCGTAGTCATATCACCCTTCTGATTACATTAAATCGATAATCAACTACTATTCCAAGATTTTTCTCACCAGTACTAATTTGTGGAGAATTATCCCCCATCTTACACCTGTGCATTTGATTTCTGTTTTCTAACTGAAAGATTTTGCATTTGATTCTGTGAGGTTTCATTCTGTTATTTTCAGCTCACTGTGGAAAAACATATGAAGTGAATACTGAACTATAACCGGATATGCATGAGAGTTTGTTTGATGACTCTTGAGCAAAAATGATTGTATATTGGTATTGTCTGCTATATTCTAAACTATAACGTTCAAAGAAGGCAAATATTCACAATCAATCGACAAGATCTTGAGAGATTTCACACAAGAATAAATCTTGCAAAATCTGACTACAGTATCTCATGAATTCTGGGATTTGTTAGTAGGTTATTAGACATCATCAAAAGAAGACATATAGAATATAGAACAACAAGAGTTGGAAGGGACCTTGGAAGTCTTCTAGTCTTCATTCACGTTTACTGTATTGCAGCCACCTTCCCAAGTGAGATGCCAGAATAACGTTCTCAAGGTACATTTTGTGCATTTGGGAGAAAATTCTTCAGAAAATCTTATAATTCCTTTTGGTATTCACTATCTGTACCACCATCTGTACCTCAATACCTCTAAAATGAGGAGCACTGTTTCAATAATCCAGCTTGTTTGTGGTCATGAGTACTCCTCCTTTATCAAGAGAATATGTTGTTTTTGATATTCTAGATGGCTCAATCTTTTGCAAGCTTAAGAGGCATGAGATAATAATGCTGTTTGCTAAATAACTGTCTGCATGTGACAGAATTGTTTTGTATAAAACGGAGCAAATGCAAGTGGCAATGCCACCTGGGGGAATTTTGAATTAATTTTTATCCCATTAACAGATTTTTTTTATTTTTAGTACTTTGTGGAAAACAAGAATCAGGAAAAACAGCTGGTTTTGAGATGAACATGTGCGTTAGAATAACTCCTGGTTAGGAATAACTTAAGAAAGCAGTCAGACGGAGAAGGTGACTCTGAGAATATTTCCGAGCCCAACAATCAGCATCACCCCACATCTTGGATATTCCCGGGGTTGAACCGAATCTGAAATCTGTATGACCCCCTTGATTGTAGTGTTACTGTAGAGTTTGAGAATCATGATCCGCATGCCTGAAGACGAAGCTTCCTCCTTCTTCGAATAGAGCAACACGCACTTAAACTTGAGGTGCAAATAAGCGCGCTCTCCCTATGAAAAATCTGGGGGGGGAAACGAACAGAAATTTAGTTGAGCTATAAATGGACAATCTCATTCCTCTGGGGAGAAAAAAAAGGAAAGGACGTTCTTGCAACTGATAATGCAATGCAAAATAGTTGTGTGGGTGTGCGTTAGTGCGTGCGTTTTGCTTTTAAATAAATGAAAACTGCTCTGCCACTTTCAGCGGCTCCGATAAGGCTGAGGACATCAGCCCCCTTATGCCGGCGAAACTTGCGGTTTATTTTCCTATTTATATGGAAAGGTGAAAGCCGAGCAGGAAACGCAGTCCCAATTCGATGCAGAACACCGTTTACGTTGCAGCAAAGGCGACGCGTACTTCAATTTTCAACCTTCCGAAGCGCCTTCTGTTTCACTGGGAGTAAAAGCAAACGCAAGCGCACGGAAGCGATGGAAACTACGAACGCATTCATTCACCTTACTGCCACTTCGTATTGCTGCCTGCAGGAGGAAGTGGCGGAGTCACGTTGGCGCCCAGGTTGAGTCCTCTTCCCTGTTTCCTATGGGCAATTCTCTCTTGGGCAACATGAAACATGGCGTCCAAACTCGCTCCGGAAGTTGGGCACTGTAGGTTGGGTCTACACGCCAGTAGTCTATGCCTCTGCTCACGTTGCTTTCATCCCCCACGGTGGAGAACACTGAGCGGCGCCGAATGCGCGCGGACTTTTTCGCGCGCCGCTTCCCCCGGCTCTACGCTCGCTGAGCGCCTGACGCGCGCGTCCTGAGCCGCAAGCGAAGCGCGCGCCCGTCGCTTTTAGCCGCCTTGGTTCGTCCGGCGCTAAAGGCCTTACTTAATTAGGAAGGAGACGCAACATGGCGCTCGTCCCCGGGCAGGTGCTGCGGGTCGCCATCCTCCTCTCCTATTTTTCCATCCTGTGCAATTACAAGGCCATTGACATGCCAGCGCACCAGACCTATGGAGGCAGCTGGAAATTTCTGACGTTCATTAACCTGGTAAGTAACCTTTCCCGCCACTGCCTTCTCATCCTCGCGATGTGAGGGTGCGATCCCATGTCCCGGGCAAGGAGAGTGGCTGCGCTCCCCGGTCAAGGCTTCCTTTGCGCTCCCCGGGGACGAGGCTTCCTTCGCGCGGAAGAACTGGTGACGGGCAGCGCTTAAGGGGAGGGAGGTGCTGGGAAGGAAGACCTTGCTCATTCGCCCCGTCGTTTTTTTTTTTTTGTTTTTTTTATCTATTATTAAAACAATCAACATTAAACATAAGATCATATTAAGAAGCAGTCATCATAGAACCTAAAATACAACACTAAGTATTAGTCTTTGTAAACGTCTGATTTGGTAAACATTCCTCACTCCTCACCTCAAGCCTCAACTATACGCCAAGAAGAAAGGCATCTCGGTCGCAACGGGTGTCATCTGAAGATGTCTGTTCATTAACTACGCAAATGGTCAGTGCTAGGGAAGAGAGTGAAATATATTAGGATTATTGGCTCCCCCCACATTTAGCAATAGCGATACAAGGCACTTTTTCAAAAATGATATCCATACGGAGAAAAAGAATTAAAGGTAGCTGCTGAGAGGATAGCAACCCCAATGAATGATATTATTGTACATTATATTGTGATATATTGTTTCACAAGCAACATGCTTTTCCAAGAAGCAGTTTATCAGTTTAAAAAGATTGACTAGTTTCTTTTCTTTAGAATTGCTCCTTAGAATTGCCACATATTTTGTGAATATACAAAACATCACTTACATTCTAACTGTGCTTGATTATTATTATCGGTTCACAATCATGCCAAGTCACAATTACCAGTTCTTTAGCTGGTATTGGCCTTCTTACAGTACATACCAATTCTTGCCAAGGACCTAGGATGTCGTAATGGCTTAATATATGTGTGAATCCAAGCAACTTGGCCTTTTGCAATTGACAGTGGAAAGTTAGTTCATTGTGAAAGTTTTCTAAGTGCTGGCCAAGATTTTTTTTTGTTATGGCACACAGCGTGCCAATTTATTACTAGCCAAACCTTTGTCCTAGTAGGAACACATAAAACTATTATTTTAGCAACACTAAAGTACTTGAAATAATATTATACTGCCATAGTTAGCTCTGCCCATTCTGGAGGAACTATCTGAAGTTTTAAAGAACCTTGCCTCATTTTGTAGTCTAAAGGCTGACTCTGGATTGCCTGCAACTGCCCATACCTGTCGCTGCATACGTTACGTTGCAAAGGGATTTTGGGTAACTGTAGGTTGCAGATAGCTTCAGATGGGCTAATAATGCAAACACCTCCCAAATCCCAACTGCACATTGTGTGAAAGTGCACATCTTGCATGCTGATTGGTTGACTTCGACTTCCTGTTTTGTGCTTTGCAGTTTGGGTGCCTCCTAGTCAGAACCTTACATTTTCAGAAATAGAATTAGAATAGAATAGAGCTGGAAGGGACCTTGGAGATCTTTTAGTTCAGCCCCCTGCTCAAGCAGGAAAACCTATATCATTTCAGACAAGTGATTGTCTAGTCCAGACATGTCAAACTCACGATGTCACGTGATGTCGTGCGACATATCGGAACTTTTTCCCCATTGTCGGCAATGGGATTTCCTCATGACGTGTCCGGCCTGCGGGTCGGCAGTTTGATAACCCTGGTCTAGCCTCTTCTTAAAAACCTCCAGTGATGAAACACCCATGATTTCTGAAGGCAAGCTGTTCCACTGGTTAATTGTCCTCACTATTAGGAGGTTTCTCCTTAATTCCAGGTTGCTTCTCTCTTTGGTCAGTTTCCAACCAGTGTTTCTTGTTCTGCCCTCTGGTGCTTTGGAGAATAATTTGACCCGCTCTTCTTTGTGTCAGCGCCTCAAATACTGGAATACTGCTGTCATGTCACCCCTATTCTTTTCTTTAGACTAGCCAAATCCAAGGCCTGCAGCCATTCTTCATATGTTTTAGTCTCCAGGCCTTTGATGATTTTAATTGGTCTTCTCTGAACTTTTTCCAAAGTCTCAACATCTGTTTTGTAGTACGGTGACAGAAATTGGTTGCAGTATTCCAGGTCTGGTTTAACTAGTGTTTTATACTAGTGTTTTATAAAGCAGTGCTAATACTTTGTGTGATCTTGATTTGTTTATAGAACTCAGGATTGTATTAGATTTTTTGGCTGCTGCTGCACACTACTGGCTCATATTCAAGTGATCATCCACTAGGACTCCAAGGTCCCTCTCACAGTTACTGTTTTTGAGCCAGGTCTCGCCTAATCTGTACTTATACCTTTGATTTTTCCTGCCTAAGTGTAAAAACTTGCTTTTCTTCACATTAAAATTCATTTTGTTGGATAGGGCCCATTGTGCTTTTTGAATCCTGAGCTTGTTTTCTGGGGTGTTGGCTATTCCTGCCAGTTTAGTGTCATCTGCAAATTAGATGAGTTATGAAGATATTAAAGAGTATTGGGCCTAAGATGGAGCCTTGTGCCTACTTCTGTCCATGTGGATGTAGTACCATTGAGGACTACTTGTTGAGTACCATTTGTCAGCCAGCTACAAATCCATCTGGTGGTGATGTTGTCTATCCCACCTTTTTCTAGCTTACTAGGCAGCAGGTTGTGGTCTACTGTGTCAAATGCCTTACTGAAATCTAAGTAAACTATGCTCACAGCATTTCACTGGTCTACTAATTTAGTCACTTTATCAAAGAATGAAATAAGATTGGTTTGGCATGATCTGGTTTTAACAAACCTGTGCTGGCTACTGGTTATAACTTTGTTTGCTTCTAGTTCTTTTCCAGGATCTTCGCAGATATTGATGTTAGACTGATTGGTCTTAGTTTCCTGGGTCAGTTTTTCCCCCTTTCTTTAAGATGGGAACCACATCAGCTTTTTTCCAATCCTCAGGTACTTCCCTGGTGCTCCAGGATTTTTGAAAGATATGATGCAATGGTTCTGAGATAACATCTGCCAGCTCCTTCAGAACTTTGGGATGTAATCTGTCAGGTCCTGGAGATTTATATCCATCAAGGTTGGATAGGTGTTCTCTTACCATTTTCTTGCTTATTTTAATTTTTCTTTCTAGTTTGTCTTTTGCAGTAGTTTTTGGTATGTTGGGCTATACTTTCTTTTTGTGTGAAGACCGATGCAAATAATGAGTTAAGCAGCTCTATTTTCTCCCTACTGCCTGTTATTTCCTTGCCATCTTCTCTCTTTAGTGGACCTATAGTTTCCTTGACTTTTTTCCTTATTATTACTATGTTGAAAGAAACTTTTTATTGTCCTTGATTTTTGTTGCAAGTCTTTATTCATTCTGAGCCTTTGCTTTCCTGACTTCATCTTTTCATGTTCTGGCTGTCTGATGATAATCAGCCTTAGTTATGCGTCTCTCTTTCCATTTTTTTACTTGTCCTTTTTGTCTTTCAGTTTATCAGAGAGATCTTTGCGCAGTCTTCTTTTCAATTATTTGAGGCTGGACTCTCTTGCTGAGAAAGTGATCCATGTTAAATTGTGTTAAATTGTTTAGAAAAAAGGGGAAAAATAACTACATTTCATAAAGATAACATTTTGCTTTCTCAATAGGTGACAGCACATTTTTGACCTAGCTAAGTAGGATCAAGTCTAGCTGGTACTTAAGTGACCTGCACATAGTATCAGACCTGTGGGGTAGGCAGGAAAGACAAAAACACATCCCGGTAGAAAGTTATGGCAAATCACTTCCAAATCGTTATCAAGAAAATTGTATGAATCTCTCAATGAAGTCATAGGGAGTGAAGCTCAGATCAGAGGAGACTTTATTGTAACTTATTTTTAATATTCTAACAATACATTGGTAGCCTTCATAAATGATTGGGGCAGAAAACAAATATATGATGAAGGAAGCATCAGACTGAGCTTTTCCTGTAGAGTTTAATGTCTAGTAAATTGTATTCTTTGGTAGAATAATGGTTTCCCAACAGGATAAACCAATTTTACATACTTGCTCGAAGAAGTGTAAATTGTAGTGTGCAAATCTGCAACTTATGAGCAGTCTTCTAATTTGATAGCACTCTTCCTTTTATTATAACCAAATTATAATCTTACAGTTTTATTTTTAGCGGATCTTTCTTCATACCTCCAGAGCTTTAATAATTTGTAAAATTGATAAATCTCCACTGGCATTTTGCTAAACACAATATTTTAGTCTTTCTACTAAGAAAGAAGGCAACTGAGGGAGTACAATAAATTGCATAAAATTACGCATGCTGTAGATAAGTGAACTGAGGAATTTTCTGTATTTTGCACAGGAATTTCTATTAAAGCTACATATAGGGCAATTTACCACTAATAAAAGGAAATAATTAGAGTTAAGGAAAAGGCTATCCAGTATCAAATCTACCATGCTTACATTCCACTTGCTAGAAGCAATATTGGGATATTATCTTACTCATCCCCAGATGGCCGTTATGTACAGTAACATAAATTAAAATAATAGATTGTACTTATTAGGAAGCAAAAACCATTGAAAATGAAAATGAATGGAAGTGAGTTTGGATAGGTTTGACTTATTTTGGATGATTTCAGAGGCTCATAGAATGTACACAAAAAAACAAATTGTCCCTTTTTCTCTTACATATTGCATTACAAAGATACTCTGATATGATACATTTATACTTTGATACAGAAATGAACAAGCATCATGTTAATATCAGTTTTGTCTCTCTGGGAATAGGAACACTAAATCTACAGAGTTTTAGAGACATCAACCATCTATGCATTTTGATGTTGCACATTGGGTTTGTATAATTATGCATCATAATATACTATTCAGTTATTTGGCTTTGTGCTGTTTCTCCAGCATGGAAGGAATGTAGAATCCACGAATGGGTTTTAGAAGTCCTCTAGCCCAATTAGACCAATCAATCAAAGTTGCCACGCCCCTGCAGGACTGGACCATGCCCCAGTTTCTTTTTGGTCTTAGCCCTGAAGAGACATGGTACTTTGGCGTCCAGAATAGTTTTAGGAGGACAGGTAGTATTTTTACTTATTTATTCTTGGATTCTTCATTCCCTTTCCCAGCTCAGCACTGCCTTAGCTTGCAAATAAGCTGTGGTTTTTGCTTTCCATTTCAAGATTTCTGGTTGTTTTTGCTGTTTTTACACAGAATTCTTAGATCTTGCCCTTTGCCTTCCTTCACAGACCGTCGCGGGCGCCCTTTTGAGGCTCGCTGCGTGTTCGTTGTCTTTTTGCCAGTTCCTTTTCACTGTCTGCGTGGGCAATTAGGGAAATTACAATCCTTCTCAATAAAAGTTTTAACCGGCGAGGGACAGTATCCTGGACTTCTGGAGGTATAGGGGCTCCTATATCTCACACTGTGTTTCAGGTTCTTCTTCTTTGTCTCTGCTCTCGTGGGTGCCATTTTAGGCCACCAGGTGGCCGACAAGGGATTTTTTTTCTGAACTCATTTCTCTCTGCATCGTGCAGGTTTATTACACATTCATTGATCTTTTTTATTAGCAGGCTCTTTTGGAATACACAGTGTTAAGCACCTCCACATCTTTGCCTGTTAGGTTTCTCTTATCTGTTAAACTACAACCAAATTGGGCTGTTTCTTTCCTTGCCTGTTCCGCTGTCTGCATCTAGTGGCCTGGCAATTGCTGTCCTAGCCGCCACTAAGTGAGGCACAAGGGTCCCCGTCAAATAATAATAATAATAATAATAATAATAATAATAATAATAATAATAATAATAATAATAATAATAAATCAATTGTTTATAATAACAAATAACCAAGGACAGTAAACAATTGGAAAGAGAGAGGACAGCTTCCTGGGTGACGCGCACAATCCACCGTGCAGTGTGACTCTGTGCTTAACGGCGGGTCGGACTTCACAGACCCTCGTGTAGGCCTGTACCACCTAGGTGGGCCATAGCCTCATCTCCTGCAGACCAGGACAGCTTCAGAGATCTGCTGGAAAACTTCTGTTTTTTATTCACCATGGCGGATAACACCATTTCACAGGCTTCCACTTCCAGTGGAAATAAGAAACACAAGTCGCCCAACCAAGAAGCGGCCGCGAAGATCAAGGCCAAGACTAAACGGACCTCCAAAGTGGCCGAAAAGCAGGCTGGTAGCAGACACAGGGCGCTGGAAAGGCAATTTTCCAAGGCCCAACAACGTGCAGTGGAGATCCCACCAGCCTCAACCTCCCCCCCTCTTACATCCACAGAGGGCCCACGCCCTTTGTCCTTTGCGTGGGCTTGGTCCCCTGAACAAGCTTTAGAGCAGGGTTCTTCATTGGGGTTCGGCCGGGATCACCTTTCTCTCTTTGAACAGGATCTCAGAGTGCAGATTCAAGATCCGATACCGGGAACCGAACTCATATCTCCCTCAGTCACTTGTGGAGCCCTGGGGACCTTCCCCCTTACGGGCCCATCCCAGGTTCCGTCTGCATCATTTCACACCTATGGCGGCGGGTCTCCAGTCCTCGGAAACACCATCATTCACTCTTCAGCTCCAGGCCATGATTTCTCAGGTGGTTGCTCAAGCCATGGTGGCTTCAGCGAGGGCGCCACCATCCCAGGGCTGTCAAACCCTCCTCCATCCACGGGGACTGCACGGGCCGGGGATTATGAGTTCCCGGATCTGGCCTCGCCGCAGTATTCGGGTGGCAGTGTGGTATCTGAATATTCTGAACAGGCCCTGTGGTCAGATGACGAGGACACTCACACGGAGGCCACTCCCTTGGTCGGCGTGTTCAATCCTACCCTTTTCCATTTGCTCTTGCGCAAGGCCTGCACCACTGGAAAGATCAAACCGGTGAAAGCCCAAGCGTCCGATCAGGATTCTGGCCAGAGTTCTGATCTGCTGTTTTCGGAACCAGTCACCAAGAACCAGCAGATCCCATGTTTTTGCCCTCCCATGTTTTTGAAATCCGTTCAGGATCAATGGGGATCCCCTGGCACCTTCTCAGCCCTTGGGGGAATAGACCGCAAACTTTTAGATACGGTCTCTATCCTCAATGATGCGCTGGAGGTTCTGGGAGTAGACGAGTCTCTTTCTCCCATTTTGTCAGACTCCAAGATCCCTGGGGATATGTCTGAAGCTCTGAAGGCTGAGGACAAAAAATCCGAGGTTTCCTTCCATAGAACACACAAGGCCTCGGCGTGAGCGATAAGAGCTTCCACATCGAACTCCTTTTTCGCCAGGATTTCACTGCTGTGGCTTCGCAAACTTCAGTCCAGGATCTCTCCGGACGAGGTAAGAATGCACCAGGACGTCACGAAATTACGGGCAGCAGTAGAATACATGGTGGACGTGTCTCTGCAGTCGGCCAGGTTCTCAGCCCATGCCATAGCCTCTAACGTCGCCGCACGTAGGTTGTTCTGGCTTAAGAACTGGCGTGCCGATACCAGGCATTAATGGAGGGTGGCTGCTGCCCCGTATAAGAGCGGGCGTCTCTTTGGGGAGGTCCTCACTCCTTACCTGGTGGAAAACAGAAAAGAAGAGAGTACTCTCTCATCTTTCCAAAAGAACAGGCAGATGTTTTAATCCATACAACTGCCATCCCTCTTTTTGGGCAGGCTCAGACCAGGCTTCGGGGAGCGGATCTCAGTTTTTTCCAGCAGGGCCGGATCGTTCTTCGGACCCTTCCGGCTACAGAGACAGGCCCAAACCACGATTTCAGAACAAACGGCCCTTTTGTGGTAGGGCAGGTCATTCCTTCCGTAAGTCAAAATGACTCAGAATGGACCCCTCCCATAGGCGGCAGACTGGATTATTATTTCCACAAATGGGAAGACACAACCACAGACAGTTGGGTTCTCACCACCATCAGGGACGGTCTGTCCCTGGAGTTCTTCGCACCCCCCCTCGGCGGTTTATCGCGTGTCCTCTGTCGCAAAATCCTGTAAAGCAGGGCCTCATGAAGAAGGCCATTCAACATCTACTAAATATAGAGGCCATAGAGCAGGTGCCTTCGGATCAATTGGGGCAGGGGTTCTACTCCATCCTCTTCGTGGTTCCAAAAGCCTCGGGGGGATGGAGAGTGATACTCGATCTCAAGGTTCTAAATTCGTACCTAATGTACCACAAGTTCAAGATGCAGACTCTTCACTCCATCTTGGCCAGCATTCGTCAGGGGGATTTCCTGACATCAATAGATCTTACAGAAGCATACCTTCACATTCCCATACATCCGGGTCACAGACAGTTTCTCAGGTTCAGATATTCCAACCATCATTACCAATACAAGGCCCTGCCATTCGGCCTATCATCGCCCCCCAGGGTATTTACCAAAGTCCTGGCAGTTCTAGCTGCACAGCTCAGGTTGGTGCCGGTCCGCGTTCAGTGTTACTTGGATGACATTCTAATCCAGTCGTCCTCGGCACTCAACGCTCGGTCGGATGTGGCTCTAACAATCAAGACGCTCCAGGACCATGGTTTTTTGATCAACTTCCAAAAGAGCCACTTGACTCCAGTCAACCGACTGTTATGTTACATTTAGGCGCAATAATAGATACCAACCTGTGCCACATTTTCTTATCTCAGGATCATCAAGTCAGCATACACACTCTGATCCTCAAGGTGCGCAGGGAAAAATGGGTGACCCTAGCCCTGCTCTCGCAGCTGTTGGGGAAACTGATTTCATGCATCACCATAGTGCCTTGGGCCAGACTCCATACGATACAGCTCCAGTGGTTTCTGCTTCCCTACCAGAGGCGAGGCATAGCCTGCTTTCCCCAGAGGGTACGGGTCCCAGCACAGAGGCTCACATCCCTTCTCTGGTGGCTATCCCCGGCTCTGTCCAAGGGATCTCTTTTCAGGGAACCGGTCTGAGTAGCCTTGACCACGGACGCCAGCCTATTCGGATGGGGGAGCACACGTCCAATTTCAGTTCACCCAGGGTCAGTGGTCCCAGCGGGACCTCAAACAGAACATCAACTGGCTAGAGCTCAGAGCTATACACCTGGCGCTTCGCCATTTCCGCAAAACGATTGCAGGTTGTCACGTGTTGGTCTTGACGGACAACGTGGTGGCAAAAGCCCATGTAAACAGGCAGAGCGGAACTCAATCTCCTGATGTCCGAAAGCCGGCTACTAGGATCATGGGCGGATAGGAATCTTCTTTCCCTGAAGGCGGAGCATATCTCAGGGGAGGCAAACCGACAGGTGGATTACCTGAGTTGCTCTACGGTAGATCATTCAGAGTGGCGTCTGCATCCCCGCCTCTTCCGGGAGATCACACATCGGTTTGGTCAACCCACGGTCAACCTATTCGCCTCCCCAGCGAACGCCCAAGTTCCCCGGTTTCTCTCTCGGTTTCCCTCTTGGGGGTCGGAGGGAGCAGATGCCCTCCGCAGTCCTTGGCCTTGCCTTTCCACCTTTTCCTCTGATTCCGGCTGTCATCAGGAAACTGTTGCAGGAACAAGCGGAGCTGATATTTGTGGCCCCACATTGGCCGAGGCGACCATGGTTCACGGATCTCGTGAAACTCGCCGTAGCTCCCCGTTGAGAATCCCTCCAGATCGGATAATTTTAACACAAGAGGTCATACAACACCCAGACCCGCAATGGCTCCAATTAGCCGTCTGGCATCTAAACGCCAGTTCCTGACAGGGGGATCTTACTCCTCAAGAGTGATATCAATGATTCAGGCTTCTAGGTAGCCGGCGACAAATAGGAGCTACAATGCCATTTGGAGAAACTTCTGTCACTGGTGTGATCACAATGGCTTGTCCATCTCTTCTGTCACTATCCCGAGGATACTGGAGTATCTCTTGGAGGGAGTGGATATGGGCCTAGCACCCAGTACTATCCGCAGGCAAGTGGCAGCACTCTCCACAGTTTTCACATGTGCCAATTCTGCACCGTTGTCTCATCACCCAAGAGTGTGATCCTTTATCAAGGGGGTTACAAATAGCAAGCGTCCTGTAGTCCATCGTTACCCCACTTGGGAGTTGCCCTGGGTTCTACAGGTTATTACAGGATCTCCTTTTTTTTCAAATATATTTTATTAATTTTATAATTTTAACAATAAATACATAAAATCCCAGAATAATAACCTATTTAAAAAAAGAAAACACCTAGATATACAACTCAACATAATACATCCTCTTCCATCTTTCAACATACATAAGTTTATAAGTGTTGCCCGAACAGCACCCCCTACACCACATCCACCCTCTTTCTTCCTCCCTATCTTCTCCTACTTCCCCCTTCCTCCATCTCTCTCCTTCCCTTTCTCTCCACTTCACCTTTTCTCCCCCAACCTTCCTACTTCCCTCTCCCCTCTCTTACTACCTCTCACCCCCCTTCAGATATAGTCCAGAGGTACCATCCGAGCAACTCCCCTCTCTCAATAAGCATTTTTATTATATGTTACAAATATTACAGTTGAGTATAAAACAATCTAACAATCTAACACCCTCCCCGACGTACCCCCCCAGCTTCCCAAAGTGAATACAGGGTAAACAAAATTAATATATAAATCCTAATAAAAATTATATGCTAAAAACAATTTCTTGGATTGATATTTCCCTTGGATATACTCTATCCATTTTTTCCAGTCCAACATATATTTTTCATTTGAGTGATCTTTCAAATAAGCAGATAGTTTAGCCATTTCCGCCAAATTTATAACTTTCAAAGTCCATTCTGCAATAGATGGTAATTCTGCCTTCTTCCAATATTGTCCCACCAACAGTCTTGCTGCTGTAATCAAGTTCAAAATCAAGTTCATCTCTATGGTGGAGCAGTCTTTTACAACTGTGGACAACTGTGGTAAAAATTCAATATGGTTTTTCAAAATATTTTGAAGTATCCACCAAATCTTTATCCAAAAAGCCTTCATTTTTTTACAAGTCCACCATACATGAAAATAAGTAGCATCCATACATTCACATCTCCAACATTTAGGTTGCAAATTGGGGTACGTACATGAAAGTTTTTTCGGATCCAAATGCCATCTATAAAACATTTTATAAAAATTTTCTCTTAAATGTTGCGCTTGTGTAAATTTTACATTTTTCACCCAAATTCTCTCCCAAGTTTCCATCATAACTGGTTGTCCAAAATTTTGTGCCCACTTTATCATACAATCCTTAACTAATTCAGTTTCTGAATCAATTTCAATCAATGCATTATACAATCTTTTAATATGTATTGGCCTTTGATCTCTAATTTGTTTAATTAAATTTTCATCTATTTGAGCTAAGCCAATCTTCTGCTCTTTTTTCCATCTAGTCTGCAATTGTAAATATTGAAACCAAGTAAGAATCATTCATTCCTTCATCCCTTAAGGTGTTCAAGGACTTCAATTGTAAAACATTCCCTTCTTTAAATAGGAGTTTCTCATAACGCACCACATCATATAATTGTTCTCTATTTATATTCTCTATTGCATGTCTGGGAACTGTCCAAACAGGAATCTTATCGTTTAATTTATACTGATATTTTTTCCAGACACGCAGCAGAGCATTTCTCAATAGGTGCTCTTTGAAACTCCTATCCAACTTCTTATCATAAACTAAATATGCATGCCATCCATATAATAAATCATACCCTTCAATATTCAATATTCTATCATTAGTTAAATTAACCCAATCACTTATTGCTACTAAAACAACTGCATCATAATATAACTTGAGATTAGGCATTTTCAAACCACCTCTAAGTTATTTTTAACTTAACCCTTGGTTTCTTCCTATTCCAAATAAATCTATTAATACCCCTCTGCCAGTCCTCTAAGTTAGCATCTTTTTTAAGTATAGGTATCATTTGAAAAAGAAATAAAAATTTAGGTAGTACATTCATTTTAACTGCTGCTATCCTACCCAGTATAAATAATTGAAGTTTCTTCCATTTTTCCAATTCTATTTGTACATTACTCCACAAAACTTCGTAATTATTTTTATATAACTTCCCATTGGAAACTTCAATATCAACTCCTAAGTATTTAATTTTCTTAACTATCTCACATCCCGTTATTCTTTCCAATTCCTGTTTTAAATTAATATTTAAATTTTTAACTAACATCTTTGTTTTAGCTATATTTAATTTAAACCCTGATACCTTACCATAAAGTTTAATTATCTCCATCAATCTCTTAGCTGACAGTATTGGTTGAGTCAATGTCACAACCAAATCATCTGCAAAGGCACGTAATCTATAGTCTTGTTGTCTAATCACTATACCTTTTAAATCTTCTGTTCCTCTTATCTTATTCAATAAAACTTCTAAAGTTAAAACAAACAACAACGGGGATAAGGGACATCCCTGTCTAGTACCTTTCTCTATATTAAATGAATCTGTTAAGTCCCCATTCACAATCACCTACAGGTTATTACAGGATCTCCTTTTGAACCCATCAGATCTTGTACTCTTCGTCTCTTGTCTCATAAAGTGGCCTTCTTGGTTGCAATCATATTGGCAAGGCGTGTTTCGGAACTGGCAGCTCTTTTCATTAGGGAAGACTTGTGCACCT
Organism: Bothrops alternatus; assembly: GCA_034064705.1. Classification (NCBI taxonomy): domain Eukaryota; kingdom Metazoa; phylum Chordata; class Lepidosauria; order Squamata; family Viperidae; genus Bothrops; species Bothrops alternatus. The sequence goes on from JARGCV010000023.1 coordinate 2,504,400, forward strand.
TCCACCATGACAGGATGGTACTGCGGTTGGACCCTTTCTTCATCCCCAAGGTAAACACATTGTTTCATCGGACACAGGAGATCGTGTTATCGGACTTTGTCCCAACCCGTCACACGTCCTGGAGCGGCAGTGGCATTTCCTGGACATGTGCAGGGTCCTGCATTATTACCTTAAGAGGACTGCGCCTTTTCGTAAATCTGAGGCACTTTTTTTCTCCTTCCGTACGGGCTCCAAAGGTCAGAAAGTTTCTTCTTCTACTATTGCCCACTGGATTAAGGCCTGCATTGCAGAGTCATACCAGGTTTGCTCCTTGCCAGTTCCAAGCAGTATAACGGCACATTCTATGCGCAGTGCTTCCACATCGGCTGCGTGGCAAACTCAGGCTTCCATAGTTGACATCTGTAGGGCAGCGATGTGGTCATTGCCTTCACTTTTCATCCCTCACTACAAGCTCGACAAATTTGCTTCTGCAGATGCTTCTTTCAGCCGCCGGGTCTTACAACAGGTGGTACAATTCAACACTGACACTTGACCGGCCTGCGTCCCACCCGTGGGATCACATGGGCTTTGGTATGTCCCATTTGTGGATTCTACATTCCTTCCATGCTGGAGAAGGGGCGTTGTCTTACCTGAACGCCTTTTCTCAGCATGAGGAATGTAGAATCCACCCGCTCCCTTTCAATTCCGCAGTCAGGTCAGTGTCAGCATTCTGGGAGCGAACACATCACACAATCATTGGCTTCGCCCTTTTTGAAACTGGGGCATGGTCCAGTCCTGCAGGGGTGTGGCAACTTTGGTTGATTGGTCTAATTGGGCTAGAGGACTTCTAAAACCCATTTGTGGATTCTACATTCCTCATGGTGAGAAAAGGCATTCAGGTAAGACAACGCCCCTTCACAAAGCAACACACTTTAAAATATTTGACCGTGGTATTTTGATTTCATCTGCAAAAGAAATTTACTAATTTTAACAGTTCTTTTGAGATTGCTTTTGAAAAGGAATTAGTTGTTTTTGGACAATTGCCTTGTACAGCGTGGCAATAGCACATTAAATGTCTACATATCTGTAAGGTCCCTGGCCCTTACTTAAATTTGAGATACCATTAAAAGTCTAATCAGGCAACTCAAACAGAGGCTTCTTGAGGAAACAGTGCTTTAATTGATCAAATAAAACAGATGGGTGGCAAACAACCTGGAATGCTGGCAGTTACATCCAGAAGTGCGACACATTAGAAAGTTAGTAGCATTACTTTATAAACTTTGTTAGCCAATGAAAATCAGACAACAGAGCCATTGCATCATAAGGAAGACATCAATCATTCCTGTACACTCCCGTATTCCCTCCTTCGGTACATCCCATCCATATACATTTTTTCCCATGCTTGCATGAAATTTGTTCCTAATGCAAACGCTGATTACAAAAGCGAGATAGCAATAATTAAGCTAAACAATTTCTTTTTGTTCCAGTTACAGAACCGTTCATATCTTTACTGAATTACCATTCGTAACAGCTTCTTAAAATAAATTAGATTGCCCAGATTTTGCTTGAATGTGTATTTTTGAAGTGCTTGGAAATTAACATTCTTGGAATTTTCCTAGGTTCAATTTAAAAAAAATTCCAGAAGGTAAAATGTAGTTCAAGTCTTAATTCTCAAATAATGTGTTCAGGCATTCTAATATATTTATTTGTATTCTAATATATACTTTAAATGGAGAGTATTGTATTTCTAATTAAGATAAATAATATCTAGTATGGTAAACTCCTGTTTAGTTTATTCATAACCTCTTCCCCACCCCCCACCCCCACCCCAGTTTTCTTAGCATTTTCTTAACATTTTTCAGAAGTGGTTTGCACTGTCCTTTTACTAAGGCTGAGAGAGAAAGTGGTTGTCAAAAGTTACCCAGCTGACTTCATATCAAAGGCAGGAGTAGCATTTTCAGTCTTCCAGTTTCAAGCCTAGGGTCTGTAACCACTACACCAATCTGGCTTTTGTTTTGCTATCAGTCTTTAAATATTAATAATGTTAATTCAAAATATCAATCGCACCCACCCCAGCTCTAGCAATGCGAAAAAAGTCACAATATGTCGCAATACGTCACATGACGCAGCAAGTTTGACACCTGTGGTCTAGGATGTATCACTAATCACAGCTCTAGTATTGTGTATAATATAAAATATACTTAATTCAAAATAATTGTGTGTGCTGAATAGGAGTCAAGCAAAATTAAACTTTAGAAAAGATAATATGAAATGTAATCTAGTAAAAATATATTTCACATAAACACATATTTGCTAAATGGATAAAAAATGCCCTGCCTTTTTTCCTGCCTTCCAGGACATGGAAAGTAATAGAGCAGATGTTGTACTTACAGTTCAGAAGAAGCAAAAGAAACAGCAGTTAGCATATAATTTAGAGCTTTTTAAAATAAAAGGTGATGGTTACTTGAACAGATGTCAAGGTGGGTTTTATGTTTTTTTTCATACATGGCAAAAGTGCAAACATGTTGTTGACAGTGGGGACCAGAAATGTAATGTTGGTGCATTAAGTGAGAAAAACATCCACAGAGATAGACAGTATAGTATTTTTTTTTTCAGAATGATGCCAGACTGGCCCTTGTTTTCAGAATTGGCATTAATACCATAACTGAAGATGAAGAGTTCAGGATAAATGCACATATCCTGTCTACCTTTCCATTCTTGCTAAGCGCTTCCAACACTGTATAAAGAAATGCACTTACACTTGATAGAACAAAAAATGAGAATAATACATTTTCATTGCATATTAGAAAAAGTGTTTGACTATTAAGCCAGAGTTACTCTGGATAGTAAAGATTATAGTTCCTTCTATTTTTATGAAGCAAGGCTTCAGAGTACGCCTGCACAATATCCAACCTGGGCATTTTTAAAGCTCAATAAATTCCCTGCTGCCAAATGTCACCACCACTACGAAGGATCTGCAGCTAGAAATGATATTATTGAGACTGAGATATTTATGTTTCCATATGTTGATATTTCTAATGCAGGTTGTTCAAGCAGTCTTTTTTGGGATCTGTGTTCTGACTGATCTTTCCAGCCTTCTGACTAAAGGAAATGACACTCAAGAACAAGAAAGGCAACTAAGAAAACTCATCTCCCTACGTGACTGGATGATGGCTGTCTTAGCTTTTCCCATTGGGGTTGTAAGTACCGTGAAAAGAAAGGAATTTCCTTCCAATTTAGAGTTCTTGGTTGGTTCTTGGTTTTTAATGTCAGTTATTTAAAGAAAAGCTCAGAGTCACCAGTGCAATTTTATATATTAAAAGTGCCATTTATTTATTGCATTTATAAATATTTCTATTTATTCATTCAATGTAATTATATTAACAAAAATGTTTAGTACATAAGTTCAGTGTGGGCAATATAGGGTTGCTATATAGAAAAAGGAACTGTATTTTCCAGCTTTAAATGAATAGTTTATATCTATGTCATGCCTCCAAGTTCACATGTAATATAAAAATAATAATTAAAACAATTAAAAGTACTGATAATCAATATAAAGTGCATTTGTCAGAGAAATAGAACATCAAAAGAGCATAGAGTGCTTAAAAGTTTCTGAATTGTTTTTAATTTTCAAAAATTCAGCATCATGACTTAAAACATGATCTGTTCTTTATACAAGTTCTAAAACTAAAGAGAATGTAATTAAACAAATGAGTCAGAACCATTAGACTTGTTCATTTATTCATTGAGGAAAATAATCCAAAGCTACATATTTGTGGTAAAAGTATGTGAATCTTTTCTTTCAGTTGCTAGTGTGCTCCCTTGCAGCTAAAGATTTCCAATTACTGTTAATCTATAGGATTAAAGTCAGGATTTTGACTTAGCCTTTCCAAAATATTTATTTCTTCTGCTTTGGTTGTACAACTCATCTATTTAAGGTTATTGTCTTGCTACATGACCCATTTTCAGCTTCAGTTCACAGACAGATACCCTGACATTTTCCAGAGTTCATGGTTCCCATCCCATTCCACTGATACCTCATGATCATTAATGGCAAGTTGTCCTAGTCCTCAAGAGGCAGAAAAGCAGATCCAAAGCATGATACTACCACCATCATATTTTACAGATAGATTCTTATACTGGAATAGGGTTTGCCTTTTGTCAAACATAATACTTTTCAATCACACCAAAATTTTTCTATTTTTGGTCTTATCTTTCTACAGAACACTTTTCCAGTAACCTTCTGGCTTATCCACATGGTGTTTTGCAAACTGTAGACTGGCAACAGTGTTCTTTTTGAAGAGTAGTATATCTCTCTCTGGGTTTCTTTGAAAGCTCCTGGATTATTACATGTTTTGTTCTTGGTGTGATCTTCTGGGGAGGATAACATTGGTGTTGAATGGCCTCCATCTGTACATGATCTCCAAACGCTTTGGGAATGATTTTGTAACTTTTTACAGCCTAGTGAGCCTCAATAACTGTTTCCTCAGAAATGTTACTTTGTTCAAGTCACTCTCTTAAATATCTGTATTGTGAAGATCAGACTTAGTTAATGAATAGTCAGAAGTCTGTACTTTAAGTAAGGCAAAACTTCCCACACTCATACCTGCTGAAAATGCAGTTGATTGAAACACCTGACTCTAATTTCTCCTTAAAATGAATTCATGGTCCTAAAGAAGTGTGGGCAAACCAGCAGGGGCTACAGGCGGGCAGTAGGGAGCATAGGCAGGTTGGTGAGAGCTGAAAATAGATTGCTGCAGGTCAGTGCATGGTATTAAGAGCAGGCTGGTGGAGTGGGTGCTATGGAGTATGAGATCTCTGGGACTTTGCCTCTGGGAAGCCGGCAGGGAAGGTTACCAATGGCGATCACGTGACTGTGGGATGGTGCAACTATGATAAGTGTGAACTGGTTGCCAAATGCCCAAATCCGATCATTTGTCTTATGTGAGTGCTGTGACATCCAAAATTTCAAGAACTGGTTTAAATACCACTCATTCAGTGCCATCCTAACTTCGAACAGTCACTGAACTGGGCATAGCTACATAACTTGGTATATCATCTTTGTATATTTTTACTAAGGTATCACTTTGTATATCAATTTTGTATATTTTGCATTTTCAATTTCATTCATTATGCACATTCAGAAGGCTTTTGTTCATTAAAAGAGTTTTGCTGCACACAAAGTCCTTTTCTACTTTCTGAGATGAAGCCGTAAAATCTAATAGGTGCAGTTTCTTAAAAAAACACGTTTTAATACTGTCATTGTAATTGGAGACAGTAATGTCTGGATGAAATTTTAGAAAGCTAAGTTAAAAAAATTGAACAAATAATGAAAATATAGGTAAAGAATCATAAATAGGGAAAGCAAAAAATCAGTGAAACTTTTGGCAGAATAAAAAAGCCTGCAACGGCAAGAGAGGGGGAACCAAAGAGAAGTGTGAAATATTTTATTATATTTTTCTAGATTTCTAGAGTTGATACATCTTAAGGAATTGTTTTGATCCAGATCTATTTTTTAGTAATTATGTCAATTATATATTGGGACATTTAGATTTTTAGGCAACTGGATGTTGTTGAGTTTTAAGAAATGTTGAATGGGCAACTTGGCTAAAATTAGAATCATTTGCTTAAGCATGCTTTTTTGAACCTACCTGTTTCATTAAAGAAGTTCTTGCCACCTGGAGCACCAGATGGTTGCAACCAATGTTGCATTCATTGACTGACTTTATTTAGGGACAGATGGAAATTCCTGTCTTTTCCACTTTTACTTCATTGGCAAGGTCAGTAAGCTTTCTGTGCTTCATAAAATATTCAAATGCATGCAAGCTTTTTAAAATCATCCATTAATATCAGATTTACTTTTTGAAATCTAGCACTGGAAGTTTTTTTTTAATGCTTTTGTTTAATATGATCTTCATGTTAAATCTTCATGTGGGCCCAAGTGATGTATAACAAGAGTCTGGGTGACTAAATATTGTCAAAGTTTGGTGCTAGTTTCACTTACTACATCCAATGTGTAATACATACCGGTAAATATGAAAAGTAATCAATCACCTAGCTTAGTTAATTCAGTTACAGAGATAGCTAAAATCAGTTGTGTGAGTTCCTCTTAAAACAGAGCTGATTTGAGTCAGCCTAGTCCTATACAAATCTCATGAATTTTGCCTCCTTACATCATAAGTTATGTTCTGGAGGAACACAACGTCCCACTGAAATATCTGTAGAACTCTGTAAAAAAAGCAATGCCTGTCAGACTGGAAATATTTACAAAACAATTTCTAAAGATCTGGATTAGATTTCATTGATACAGAATTAAGAGACACAATCTTGAAATGGATTGTGTGGTCAAAATCACTCCAAGAGCTACCAAATTTTTCCAGTCACAAAGAAGTCATAAAGAAGCCCAGAAAAACATTCAGGGATTTTCACGGTTAACTGATTAACTAGATTGTGCATTTGATTTGCACTATCAGAAGAACACTAATTAAAAATAAGATTCATGGGAAAATAGCAAGTGGAAGCCATGGCTCACTAATGACAACATGGATACTATTCGGTAATTTGCCATAAAGCAAATAGATGACCCCATCCTCCAATTTTTTGGATTAAATTCCAGAATCAAAAGTAGAACCATTCAGACTATACAGGTGTCATTATGTCTGGCAAAAACCAAGTATTGCAATAAAAAGGTACCAGCTGCTAGGCATGGAAGTAATATTGTCATGGTATATGGAATATGCTTTGCTGCCTCAGGACTGGTGTAACCTGCCATCATTAAAGAAAGCATGAATTCTGCTTTATAGTAGAAAATTCCACAGGATAATATTAAGTAGTGATCTGCTGTATTTTAAAGTTAGTGTTGGTATGCCTTTCACATTTGTCATCGCCTCCTTAAAGAAGCTTCCTCTCTTCCTATGCTCTCACAGTTTTGACTTGATCACAGGAAAATATACTTTTGATTTAAGGATGCAATAAATCAAACACCTACTTTCCTAGGATCATAGAGTTACTATGCAAGGCAGGAAAAGGCACAGCTTTTTTAGCTTTAGCTTTTTTAGGAAAGTATGACAAGTGTGGCATATGTGCATCTTTATCAGCTCTTAAATGGATTTCTGGCTTAGAGCATAAACTTCCCTAATATCAGCTAACCAATCATAAGCGAAAGCATAAATAAGCCATGCACTGATTCTAGACATACACACAAAGCTGCAAGAGAACAGGAGAAAAACAAATTCAGCGTTTTAGAATGACCAAGTCAGACTCCAGATCTAAAGTCCACAGAAAACGTAGAGGTTGTTCAGTAGTTGAAACTAGAAAACCCTCAAATGTTAACACTGAATTTTGGAAAAATAAGCCAAAATCCTTATCTATCTGGGAGTCTTGACAGGGAAAGTCACAATTGGCAGGGTTAAATCTCCCCAACCAACACACCCTCTCCAGGTCCTCTGCACACATATTGTCCTAGCCACCCACATAACCCTACCCACCCTCCCTAACCCACACAGCCCCTTTCGTGCACACCCTTGTGCACCTCTCTGATCTATGCCATGCATATCCTCCTTGATCTGTGTAGTGCCTGTCGCATATTCTTGTGCATCACTACATACCATCCCTGATATGCGTAGCACCTCTCATTCACCTCCTCGCACCTTCATGCGCTTTCTCTTCCGTGACCCATGCCATATGTCTTGCACACCCTTCTGGACCCTCACTATGCCTCAAACGTACCCGTGCACATACTCTTCAAACTACACCATGCCTTTCTTGTTCCCCCTCGCACTTTTGTGAATCCTAACCATGCCATCCATGCCTCTTATACACCTTGGCCTGGGACTTGCAACTTCCTCCAGGCTTCTCCACAGACTTTGATTGCAGGTTGCCAGCAGGAAGTTGCCTCACCTAATGATACTAATGATGGCAACATGATTGCCATTGCTAAGCAGACTCAATTGCTTAACAACAGAAATTCCAATCCCAATTCCATTATCAGTCAATGATTATCTGTACTATGTCCAGCATTGTTTTATAACATCTTTATAGTTAGTGTGCTGCTATCAAACATATCTCAAGTATGCAACTCAGCATCTTACATTAGAATACATAGGGTTCACATATTTCCCAGGCTCATTGTTCATGGCTACTCTGAGCATAAACTGCATTGAGCAAGGATAAACTGTGATACTTGTATAGTATAGTATTATTCGGTACTTAAAGTATTTCTGTTTAGAGGGATGAATCTGCTAAGATTCAGTTAGTTCATACATGACACTAATGCACCAAATCTAATAGGTTATTTGTGGTTTAGAGGAAACTACTGTAATCCAGAATATTACTCTAATTGCATACAATATAGATCGTAGTATAATAATGAATACAGATAACCTTCGATTTATGACCATTTATTTTAATAACCATTGAAAGTTACAACAACACTGAAAAAAGTGACCATTCATTCAGCAGTCATTCAAATTTACCACATCACTGAACAAGGAGACTTACAATCAGTCCTTATCATTTTAGTTATCGCAGTTGTGATAGTGATTCAGATACTTGGCAATTGGCTCACAGTTATAACAATTGTATCATCCTTCAGTCACATGATCACCACTAGCAATTTTCAGTGCAAGCTTCCAGCAAGCAAAGTCAATTGAGAAGCTGGCAAGAGGTTGCAAATGGAGGTCATGTAATGTAATGCCTAGCAACCATGTGGAATTAACTTAACAATGACAACTAAAATTGCTGCAACTACAGTCATCCTTAATAATGGAGTTGCCAGTCCAATTACCATTGCTAAGTGAAGATTACCTACATATATCTATAAGCTAGCCAATCTAGATTTAAACTAGTTTGTACATTAAAACACAACAGAACAGTAGTAACTGGTTGATGGTTGATACTGATAAAATGTAATTCTTACAGTAAAAAATATGACTTTATATACCTATATACGTATTCTTTTCTCTTTGCCCCAGTTTGTTGTGCTAATGTTTTGGAGCATCTATATCTATGACAGAGAACTTGTTTACCCCAAGCTTCTTGATAATTTTATACCAACTTGGCTGAATCATGGAATGGTAAGTACGAAAACACTGTTTTTTCTTTTAAATAATGTTAAGAAAAAAATCATTTTTTCATCTCTAGATATTGAAATACATAATATGAAATGTCCATGGATGTCTATGGTACAGTATAATAGCAGAAAAATATCTGGTATATTTTTAAAGGAGTAATTTTTCTACAATAGCTTATTGTTATTTACTATTATTATCAGTAGAGAATTATTTTTGCCAAAATTAAGGCCACCGACAAATGTGAAATCACAAAGTTATTACACAGCTGTTAAATCTCCCAAGTTTCAAACATGATTATTTATAAAATATGCATAATAAATTAGTTCCCATTAATGGTATTATTCAAATTTTAATATATATGCTGCTAAAACGAGCACAAGTCTCATTGATGGTGACAAAGTATTATCAAAGTATTCTTTTAAAAAACAACTTCATTTCCCTCCCTTCCCAATTTTCAAAAATTCTAGAAGAAAAGGCTTGATATTTCCCCTATTTATGAAAAGTTTATTTCTTTCATGAATATTTTTATTGTATTCGTGATTTTATGTATTAACTATCTGAAATGAATATCTTTACTCCATTTTGAAGCACCTTTACACTGTATTTTGTTTCTCAATATTAAAAACTATTTAAGTTCTTAGTACAAATATTTAAAAACATGTTAATAATTAGCTTCTTACAGAAATGTATATTTCTGCAGAGTGTCTCAGATTCATAGAGGTGTCCACTGAAACAGCGGAATTCATTTTTTTTTACCTTAACTCCTCCCACAAGAAGCTTCTGTGATTCAGGTAGTCCTCAACTTAACAACCATTCGTTTAGCGACCATTCACAGTTACAGTGGCACTGAAAAAAAGTAATTTACAACTAGTCCTCACACTTACAACCCTCACAGCATTCCTATGGTCACATGATTAAAATTCATGCACTTGGCATGTATTTACAATGGTTGTAGCATCCTGGAGTCACATGATCACTATTTGCGTGATCTCCTGACCTAGCTTCTGACAAACAAAGTTAGTGTGTGTGTGGGGGGGGGAGAGACAGATTCACTTAACAACTGTGTGATTCACTGTGTGCAGTGATTTGCTAAACAACTCTGGCAAAAGTCATAAAGTTAGGTTCAATTCACTTAACAACTGCCTTGCTCGACAATGGAAATTCTGTTCCCTTTTGTGATTCTAAATCAAAGACAATCGGTGATTTTTCAATGTTAGGTAAGGCAGGGGTTCTCAACCTTGGCAACTTTAAGACTTGTGGACTTCAACTCCCAGAATTCCTCAGGAATTCTGGGAGTTGAAGTCCACAAGTCTTAAAGTTGCCAAGGTTGAGAACCCCTGAGGTAAGGCTTTGTGAAAGAATCCAAGAGGATGCATTTTATTTATTTATATATTAAGTAGTATTTAGAATCCCCCATCCCATCATATAAAAAATTACAGAGCATATTATATAGGTAGCCCTCATTTAACAACCATTCATTCAGTGACCATTTGCAATTATGACAGGCCTGAACAAAGGGACCCTCACACAAATGTACAACTATTGCAGCGCCCCCCACAGTTAATTGAATGTATTCTGGACATTTTGGGTGCCCTGAGATAAAGTGACCGCTATCAATGATCTTCCCTACTGGCTTAACCAGAAAGAGCAGAGAAGCTGGCAGGGAAGGTTGCAAACTGGATTTTCCTTGGATTTCAGGACAGACATTTTTCAGCCAGCCTTCAAGAGAGCACTGCTTGTTGAGAACCGCTGTATTAGATCATTCCTCCTCCTGAAGCTCCTTCCACGCACACTTTTATATAGTTTTTCTTCTGTGTGGGTTATTTTATGGGAAGTAAGATCACTGGGTAGTAGTGAAGCTCTTTCCACACTCCATACACTTATAAGGTTTTTCCCGTGTGCATCCTTCTATGGGAAGTAAGATGACTGCTATTAGTAAAGTTATTTCCTCACTCCACACATTTATATGGCTGAAACCAGATTGCAACGCCTTGGTCTCTTCAGCCTTGAAAGACGGCGTTTAAGGGGTGACTTGATCGAAGTGTATAAAATCATGCATGGGATAGAAAAGGTGGATAGAGAAAAATTCTTTTCTCTATCACACAATACTAGGACAAGGGGGCACTCCCTAAAGCTCATAGGTAAGAAAGTGAGGACAAATAAAGAGAAATATTTCTTCACCCAGAGGGTCGTTGGTTTATGGAATTCACTTCCAGAAGAGGTCGTGACAGCTGTCAGCCTTGATAGCTTCAAGGCAGGGTTAGACAGATTCATGGCAGGAAAATCGCCCGGGACGGATGGGATAACAGCGACCTACTACAAACACCTCCAAGAGGAGATGCTAGAACCCCTCAGAAAATTATTTGCCAACATTCAAGAAGGAGGCCAGGTCCCACCATCCTGGAAAACAGCCTACATCTCATTAATCCCAAAGGAGGGGAAAGACAACACACAGCCCGCAAACTACAGGCCCATCTCACTACTAAACACAGACTACAAAATCTTCACAAAAATTTTGGCCAATAGACTAATGACTGTACTACAAAAAACAATACACCCGGACCAAAGGGGATTTATACAAGGACGCCAGATGAAAACCAACGTCAGACAGCTGCTGAACATAATAGAATACCTGCAAAAGCACAACCAGATACCCGCCGCTCTTATGTTTGTGGATGCAGAAAAAGCTTTCGACAGACTGCACTGGCCGTTCCTGACGAACTTGGTCCGGAAGATGGAAATGGGAGTACAGTTTCTCAACTCCATAACGGCAATTTACCAGAAACAAACAGGTCAGATCATTGTCAATGGAGACTTAACGGACTCATTTAATATAGAGAGAGGCACGAGACAGGGCTGCCCGCTGTCCCCCCTGCTATTTGTCCTAACACTGGAAATTTTACTGAACAGAATAAGAGCGGCAGAGGATGTACAGGGCATACAGATTAAACAGCAAGACTACAAACTATGTGCCTTTGCGGATGACCTGCTGGTGACAATGTCGCAACCAGCACAGTCAGCAAGGAAATTGATGGAGATAATGGAGGACTACGGTAGGGTGTCAGGCTTCAAAGTAAATATACCAAAAACAAAGATGCTAGTCAAAAACCTAGACAACAAAGGAAGACGGAACTTGGAAAGAATAACGGGTTGTGAAATAGTCAAGAAAGTCAAATACCTAGGAGTGGAGATAGAATCAACAAATGCGAAATTATACAAGAATAATTACGAGGTCCTGTGGAATAAGATACAAGCAGACCTGGAAAGGTGGAAATCACTACGTCTGTCCCTGCTGGGCAGGATAGCGGCAGTAAAGATGAACGTCTTACCCAGATTTTTATTTCTCTTTCAAATGCTACCCATACTCAAGAAGGATGCGGACTTAGACAACTGGCAGAAGGGCATCAACAGATTTATTTGGGACGGCAAGAGACCGAGGGTGAAACTAAAAATCATCCAAGACGCAAGGGAGAGAGGGGGACTCAAAATGCCTAATCTAAAGCTATACTACTATGCAGCGATGTTGGTGGCGGTTAGTGACTGGATCAACATGACAAATGATAGAATTCTGAATGTTGAGGGGCATGGTCTACTATTCGGCTGGCACGCATACTTAGTATACGACAAAAAAGCAGATAGGAACTTCAAGGAGAACCCACTACGAATCCCATTGTTATGGGTCTGGAAGAAATATAAGCACCTCCTACACGACAGGATTCCCATCTGGACGATCCCTGGACACGCAGCAGGGGATATGAACACATCCCAAGGGCAAGAAGTGGTGCCCTACAGTGAACTTATACTGGGAGAAGAAAACGGGTTCCTCCTGAAACCTCAAGCAACGCTAGCAAACAGAGGAATAGGAAGTACCTGGCTATCATATATACAACTACAGTCAAGGTGGCGTAAAGACAAGAAGAAGGGCTTCTCCCAGACCGACGAGAATCTAATTAAACAGATTAGAGAACAGGGGATTATGCACATCAAACGAGTGTACAGCATTCTGATAGAAATGGACTCTGAAACCGAGATAGTCAAGAACTGTATGATAAAGTGGGCACAAGATTTCGGACACCCTATCGCCATGGACACGTGGGAGAAAATCTGGGTGAGGAATGTAGAATTCACGAAATCGCAACACTTAAGGGAAAACTTCTACAAGATGTTCTATAGATGGCACCTCGACCCGAAAAAAATATCACTCATCTACCCGGACTCCCAGCCCAAATGCTGGAGGTGCGGGGACGGGGAGGCTACCTACTTTGACATATGGTGGACATGCAGAAAAATCAAAGCATTCTGGAGGAAGATATGGTGGACACTCCAAACTATTTTCAAAAAGCGTATAGAATTTCTACCTCAGGCTTTTCTGTTAGGGATCACAAAGGACTTCACTACCTCAGAGACAAATTTATTTTTGAACTTAATTACAGCAGCAAGATTGTTGGTGGGACAATACTGGAAGAATCCGGAAATACCACCTATTGAAGAATGGACTGTGAAAGTAACAAATTTGGCGGAAATGGCGAAAATATCAGCATACTTGAAAAATCGCTCCAATGAACACTTTTTGACGGACTGGAAACAGTGGATAGACTATATCCAAGAGAGACACCAATCAAACAGAATGCAGCTGGCGTTTAGCTGAGGCTCGATGGGAGGAGGGAAGAAGGGTTAACAAATCAAAGGTTTACAAAAACTAACACCCAATGTTGAATGTATATGTTCTATAACTAATGCCTCTTAACATAAACTTATGACTAATGTTGTTTGCTTTAATACTGTTAAAGCGGACTGAACCTCTACCTCAGGATATGAAACTTCTACCTCAGAATCTCCGGTTAGGGACTATAAAAGATTGCACTAGTAATGCGATGAAGCCAATTCAGAAGCGCAAACGAACAATATGCAATAAACTAGATACAGCAGATAGACCATATATAAGAGAAACACCAACCAAATAAAAGGTACTCGGAGTATACTTGAAGAGGGAAGGGAGGAGGGAAGAACGTTTACTAAAACAGATGTTTACAAAGATTAATACCTAATGTTGTATGCTATGTTCTAGGATGATTGTTTAGCAATAGGATCTTTGGTTTAATGTTGATCACATTAATATGGAACCAGATAGGAGAAACACCAATCAAACAAAGTGTAACAGGAGTATAGTTGAGACTAGACGCGAGGGGTGGAACAAGGCTTACTAACTCAGACGTTTTCAATGACTAATACTTAGTATTGTATATCAGGTGCCATGATGAATGCTGCACAATATGTTTTTATGTTCAATGTTGATTGTTTTAATAAAAGAATTTTATATTAAAAAAAAACAGATGTCCATGTGCCGCTCTATGTTGGTTGAGGCAGGCAGGATTCCCTTGAGTACCATTTGTTGGGGGTCAAGGGAAAAGGAGGATTTTGCCTTCTCTTTATGCTCAAGATCCCCATGTACAATTGGTGGGCCACTGTGTGACACAGAATGCTGGACTCGATGAGCTTTGGCCTGATTCAGCATGGCTCTTCTTATGTTCTTATGTTCTCTCCTGTGTGGATCCTTTTGTGGGAAGTAAGATCACTACTAGTGGTAAAACTCTTTCCACATTCCATACCAAAAAAAAAAGAGAGAGAGAGAGCACTGCTTGGTAGAGAGATTCTGTCTCACGTGTCTTTCTGTCAGGCAGCACTTTTGCTCTCAAACATGTTGGGCAGAAGTCCCCTGCAAGGGACCTTTTTCACCCAGCTGGTCTGAGAGCAAAAATGCTGCCCGATGGATTGTTTTTGGAGCAGAATCTCTCCAGCAAGCAGAAGAGGAACTGAAGCACTGGGCTGGATTAAGAAAGCTTGGAGCACAATGATCCAAGCTTCTTTTTTCTCCAACCGAGCACTGTAGTTCTCTGTGTGGGCAGCTGCCAGCCTTCTTTGGCAGGCAGTTCTTTTGCTCTATCCTCATAATAACCCACGCAGTCATTGAACAGCTGCACCTGGGAAAGTTGAGTCAGGTCACATGGCAACCCACTTTACAACCACCATTTAACAATCCTAATTCCAGATTCAGGTATGGTTATAAGTCAAGGACTCCTTGTAATAGATTAATATAATTTTGCTTTTTTAAGTATCAAGACACATGGCTTCTATAGTGCCATGGCAATGACTACATCCAAATCAGTCTTATGTTCCAAGCATTCAAACTACTGCTTCTATTTTATTGTTTATTTATTTTGCCACATTTTTAGGCAAACACAAAATCTTCTTTTCTTAAAAGTTGGCATCTGGTGCTGAAAATGGAAGGGAGTGTACTTAGTGGCACAAGAAATAATTTGCATGTGGAAGTCTTGGGTTTTTTTTATTGGCATCTCCGGTTAAAAGGATTTTTTTAAAAAGGAATTTTGAAAAAGAACCCTAAGGCTAAATTCTGTAGACTGGCTGCCAGTCAGAATAAGATAATAAGAATCTCATATAAGTAATCTAGAAACTTGTTGAGATCTATCTTTCCACATAAAGAAAGATCCAGGATTCAGTCTCTGATTGCTTTGCATGATGAACAGTGTCTGATGGTGTATAACAACTGTGAGAAATGTTTTAGTGAGAGATTGTATTTTAAAATCACATTCATGGATATAAGAAAAACCATACATTTGAGAGAATGCATTTCACAATATCTATTGTAATCAAGTCCAATTGTATTTCAGAGATATCCTGCTCATTCTTTTGAGTGGAGGACTCAATCTTTCCCAAAGTCATCACTGGAGAGACCATTCATTTGGAATAATTTATTATGTGTGCTGTAATATGTGGTGAAATCCCAACTAGGAGAATTATAGTATTTTTTCAATACCTGTTGCTTTAATAGAAAAAAATCAGTGGTTGAATCACAATATTAAAACAACCTATGCAACACTTTGCTGAAATGTACATGTTTAAATGGGGAATTTAAAAAGAAAACAGAGTTGAAAGGGAATAAAAGCAACAACAGGAAAATGTAAGAAACAAATTTCCTTTCAAAATGAAGTCAGTCTAATTTAACTAATACCTTTATTGTTAGATTTCAAAATATGTAAGAAAAAAAGTAAGTGTCTTTGGAGTACAGATAGTACTTGCTTAGTGACTGCAATTGGGACTGGCAACTCAATTGTTTAGTGAAGCAGTTGGTAAATGAAATCACAGCTCTGCTTATGATATTACTTCAGCTTTCCTTTGCTTTACAGACCTGCAAAGATTAGTTGCTTTTTTATCACTATTGTAAAGGAAATGGTTGCTGTATGAGGCAGTTGGTAAACAAGGACTATCTATACTTACAAATGCAGTGAATGGAATAAAATCTTATTTTGTGATAAATCAAGTAAAAACGAGCCTGTTAGTGTAGATCAATACATGGTCTATCTGGTGCAGTGAGGTCACAGGCAGGAGGGTAGAGTAGCAGTAAGAAAGAGCATCATTTTGACAAAAGCAGCAAGATTATGGATGCCTATAGTCCAGTGATCAGTAAAGACCTATTTCTGATTACAGTATTTTTACCTTCCTAATATAAAAATAGACAGCATACTAAAAAGCAGAGACATCTCCCTGCCAACAAAAGTGCGTACAGTCAAGGCCATGTTTTCCCAGTTGCAATGTATGGATGTGAAAGTTGGACCATAAGAAAGGCTGAGCAACAAAGAATTGAGGCCTTTGAATTATGGTGCTGGAGAAGACTTCTGTGAGTACCTTGGACTTCAAGGCGTTCAAATCAGTCAGTCCTAGAAGAGATCAACCCCGACTGCTCTTTAGAAGGCCAGATCCTGAAGCTGAAACTC
Organism: Bothrops alternatus; assembly: GCA_034064705.1. NCBI lineage: Eukaryota > Metazoa > Chordata > Lepidosauria > Squamata > Viperidae > Bothrops > Bothrops alternatus. The sequence continues at coordinate 2,521,243 of JARGCV010000023.1, forward strand.
AAATACTTTGGCCACCTAATGAGAAGGAAGAACTCACTGGAGAAGGGCCTAATGCTGGGAAAGATTGAGGGCAATAGAAGAAGGGGACGACAGAGAATGAGATGGCTGGATGGAGTCACTGAAACAGTAGGAGTGAGCTTAAATCTGTGGTTCTCAACCTTCCTAATGCCGCGACTCTTTAATACAGTTCCTCATGTTGTGGTGACCCCCAACCATAAAATTATTTTCGTTGCTACTTCATAACTCTCATTTTGCTACTGTTATGAATCGTAATGTAAATATCTCATATGCAGGGTGTATTTTCATTGTTATGAATTGAACATAATTAAAGCATAGTGATTAATCACAAAAACAATATAGCAATGCTCGCTGGAGAAGCTTACTCTTCCTTGCTCAAAAATCTTGGGAGGGAGGGAAAGGGAAGGAAGGAAGGAGAAAGAGATTGAAGGGGAAGGAATGGAGATGGAAGGAAGGAAGGAAGATTGAAGGGGAAAGGAAGGAGATGGAGAAGGAAGGAGATTGAAGGGGGAAGGAAGGAGAGAGAGATTGAAGGGGAAGGGATGGAGTTGGAAGGAAGGAAGGAAAAAAGGAAGATTGAAGGGGAAAGGAAGGAGATGGACAAGGAAGGAGATTGAAGGGGGAAGGAAGGAAGGAAGGAAGGAAGGAAGGAAGGAGAGAGAGAGAGATTGAAGGGGGGAGGCGCTGCCAAGGACGCACAAGCAGCTCCGCAAAATTGCCTGGGGAGGGGGGAGAGGCTCTGGCAGAGAGCCTGGTGGGGAGCCAAGTGGCACATCCAGGGCCTTGGAAGCTGCGCGGAGGATCCACGCACCTTGGAGCCACCGGCCGCCCTCTCACACCCGCCAAGGGATGGAGATGGAAGGAAGGAAGGAAGATTGAAGGGGAAAGGAAGGAGATTGAAGGGGGAAGGAAGGAAGGAAGGAGGTAAGGAAGGAAGATTGAAGGGGAAAGGAAGGAGATTGAGAAGGAAGGAGATTGAAGGGGGGAGGCGCTGCCAAGGATGCACAAGCAGCTCCGCAAAATTGCCCGGGGAGGCTCTGGCTGAGAGCCTGGTGCAGAGCCAAACAATGGCACATCCGGGGCCTCGGAAGCTGCGTGGAGGATCTGCACGCCTCAGAGCTGCCGGCCACCCTCTCACACCCGCCAACCTGGAGCCCCCCATCCTCATCTCGGCACTCTTGCCTTCTCCCAGCCGCCCCCCTGGGACCTGCCCGCCCCTCCAGCCATTGCAGCGGTGGGGTCGCAGGAGCCCCTTTCCACGCCGCGCAGCCCATCGCACACGAGAGGGGTGCGGCCGGACTGCCAGCTCCCACTCGGAAGGCACCGCTTCTCCCCTCCCGGCCCGGCCACCTGGCCTCCGACGCACATGCGGGCACCGCCACTGCCTCGCCGTCTTCCCTGCCCCTTGGCCACTTCCGAGGACCGGAGCCCGGCAAGCCGGGAAGGAGCTGCTCCTGTCTGGCAGCCCCACGGCTGTGCCGGGCGCCAGAGGGCTGAGGCGGCCTTCGATGGCAAGGGCGGCGCAGGGGAGACTCCCACGCGGTGTGGAGGGTGGCCGGGGTGGAGCGTGGCCAGGCAACCAGGAGGCATGGAGACCAGCTTGGCGCCTCAGCTCAGCCGGCAGCGGTTTTCTCACCCTTCTCCTTCCTCCTGCTGCCCCCAAAGCGGCTCGGGCAGGAGCCAGGAGGAAGAGGGGTGTCTGGGGGGAGCAGCTGGGCTGGCGGAGGGGCTGACAGGCCGCACGGCACCAGCCCCCACTGCGGCTCCATTGATGGACAGACGACCAGACTGGGCAGCGCGGGGGCGGCGGAGATGGCGGCAGCGGAAGCCACTGCTGCATCATTGGGGTCCCCGCCGCCCCTGCGCTACCCGGCCTGGTCCTCCTTCCATCAATGGAGCCGTGGTGGGGGGTGGTGCCATGCGCCCCCCCCAGCCTGGCTGCTCCCCCCCCCACGCACCCCTCTTCATCCCGGCGCCCGTCCAAGCCAGCTTGGGGGCAGGAGGAGGAAGGAGAGGAGAAGGCGGAAAAAACTGCTGCCACCATCCCTGCCACCCTCCGCTGCTCAGCCTCGCTCTCCGCCCACCCGATAGAGCCATGGTGGGGGCTGGTGCAGTGTGGCCCACCAGCCCCTCGTCCAGCCTGGCTACTCCCCCCCAGGCACCCTTCTTGCTCTTGGCTCCCGCCCGAGCCGCTTTGGGGCAGCAGGAGGAAGGAGAGGAGAAGGGTGAGAAAACCTCTGCCGGCTGCCTGGGGATTGCAGGGGCTGGTCTCCCTTGGGCCGCGGCTTGCAGGAGGGCTAGCCTGCTCAGCGGAGCATCCAGTGGGCCGCTCCCAGCAGGGATCCCGGGGCTCCCCCAGGCGGCTCCAAGGCCATGAGGCCCTGGCCGCGCTTCTCCCAGGGGGTGGGGCACCCAGGCGCAGGGCCAATCAGGAGCCCTGCAGGAGGTAAGTCCGCCTGAGAGAGAGAGAAGGGAAGTGAAAGTGCCTCTCTCTCTCTCTCTGCAAATGGCGGAGGAGGCCGTGCAGAAACGGATGCGGAGCGGTGTCTCGGTTCCTAAGACCATCGGAAATATGTGTTTTCCGATGGTCTTAGGCGACCCCTGTGAAAGGGTCATTCGACCCCCAAAGGGGTCGCGACCCACAGATTGAGAAGCGCTGGCTTAAATGGACTCCAGAAGATGGTAGAGGACAGGAAGACCTGGAGGAACGTTGTCCATGGGGTCTCAATGGGTCGGACATGACTTCGCAACTAACACCAACAACAATATAAAAATAATTTAGAGACTACAACATCTTCATGACTACTCTAAATTTAAACATTAAAAGACATTGCTGGTTAATTAATTGCATTATTTTGAAGGAAAAAGTAATATATGCTCAGAGGATATATGTTTATTTAGGCTTCACTCTGAAAGTGTGAAATTCCAAACATTTTTGGTAAGAATATAGGTGTCTGACATAGCAGTTTAATATGTTCATGCTTCGTGAGGATCAAGGAAATGCAGTGGAAGGAAAATGCAATTTTTTGTAGACTGGAATTGTTAAAATAATTAGTATATGAAGTGACTGCTTTTTCCCTTATTGTCCCCCTCATAACAAATAATGTGAACATTCTAATGTGTGGGTCTATTATTAATTTCTATATGCAACTCTGTACAAGGCCTTGCTAAAAAACTTTAAAACAAATAGTCTTGTCAATTTTTGTTTATTCAAGTGTTCCTTTGTTTGAGTCACTATGAAACTATTTAGCTGTTGTGTGTTTCATCGTTATCTAATATTTTCAAATGCTTTAACTATAATATCTTTACTGCAGATTTTCATTTTAATTCACTCTGGTTCTTTGTACATCATAGAAGTGGGGGGATATTTCTAATAGAATATTTTATTCTTAAAACATTAACATCATATTAACTCTTTGGAGAAATTCATGATTTTAGAGTAGACATCAAGAACTTTTATTATATATCTTTTGAGATGAATTATAAATCTGAATATAATTTTATATGTGTCTAAGGGACAAATGTATGTATCTGAATAGATGGCATGAATTCTATAATTAAAATAGATGTTCTGGGTACCGCTAGAGTAGCTATTTTGAGTTCTCTTAAAGGTATCTCTTCAAATTTAGTGACAGGACCACTAAATGGCAAATGCAAGTCAATGTCAGAAAGTGTGTTGTGTATTGAAGCTAGGAATCCATGCTTTATTTATAAAATGTTGGGAACTGAACTGTCACAAGCCAACCAAGAAGCAGATCTTTAGATCATGGAATAGTTCAGTGAAATAATCTGCACAGTATGCAGCAGCTATAAAGAACCAAATTCTATGGTAAGGGTAGTTAGAAAAGGTCTAATTTAAAACAAATGTAGATTTGAAGTGCTATTCTGGTTGATCTCTAAGAACTGTTTAGCTTATGTGCTATTTTAAACAGTTTATATGAAAGTAAATTCAGTTGATTTACAAATATGCTGCCTTATCACCTAAATATTATTGCCACTTGTAACTATTCAAGCAGAAAAAGATATTTCGCCAATAAGGCCCATCATACATTTGTAATTTATGTTATTATAATCCAGAAATGCCTATATGGGATTGATTAAGATCGGTTGGCAATTATTTGCTAGTAAATAAATACATTTTGTTTTCTACCAATTCTTCCTGGGATGCCTCAGATGTTGCTGAGAGGGCTTCAGCTCTCCAAAGCTGGTCTTCAAGAAGCACAGCATGAAGAAAGAAGATCTCCCATCTCTCCTTCCAATTTTAACAGTGCTCATGAGTAGTACATCCATGCAGCAAATCTTAATAAATTTAGTCTTAATAAAATGCGATTAAAATCAGAGAAAATAATATTTTAAATTGTGTTACATTTTAAAAGCTTTGAACTAAGCAAGCATTTTGGCTGATACCAGTTATCTAAAATGTACTGCTCTATTGCTTAGTTTTCTAATCTTGCAGAGTAAACAGAGTAAAATATAAAAAATATATAAATAAAATACTGATTTTTTTTTTGGGAAGTCCAGATAAGATTAATGAAAAGATTAAGATGAGCCCCAATCTAGTTGAATTAACAAATGCAATTTATTCTTCATTCATTCTAGTGGAACTCTATATTCTTGTGGGATGAAGTTTTAGGTAAGTGAGGTTAAGAATACATCATAATTATCTTTATATAGATTTATTTACTGTGTCTGAAATAGTTTCCATTCTCAAATGATGTTGTTGATAAAAATGAATAAGACTGCATTGGTATTTGATTTTTTTTTTTTATTGTGATACAACTAGTAAAACAAAATAGCAGGGAAAAAAGAAGGGATGGAAGAGGCAATGGAAGCACAAAAACAACATCATTGATGAATCATTAAGAGTTTCAGATTCTGGCTTCCGGTGGCTCCGCCGGCGTCGATGGAGCCTCTAATGTGAGGCTCCGGTCTCTGAATCAGTATAGCCGTCAACAACAGCGCTCATCAGCTGTTTGTTGCGGCGAAAAAACTCCCCTTCGGGCAAAGAAGGGGAGTAGAGCATTAAGAGCCAGGTTGAGCCCTTCCAAGACCCCTGGAATAAATTTTCAGGGGCAGGGAAGGTGTGCTCCCCAGGCGCTTGAAAAGCTCCTGTTCAGAAACGCTTCTGTCAGCCGACAGAATTAGACGTCGCGACCACCTCTGTTCTTTCAGGAAGAATAATAAGGGCTATATTCAGACGGAATGGATACAGGAGCCTTTTGAGTACTGCAAGTATATTGTTACTTTGTTTCTGCCTTTGTATCTACAAACTTTTTTGAATCAATATAACCTTTTTAAGATGGCGTTTGCTTTCTCTGCTGAGTGAAAGTGAAAGATGAAAGTGTTTATTCCACTGAGAAATTGAAACGGAACTTTTTTTCTTTTCTTTTGAAGACTTGTTTGAGAGACTATTTGGACTTGATTCATTTATTGATTTATTTGCTAAACTATAAAATAATTGGACTTTTAAAAGAACTTGAGAAGGGCGGAAGTGGAAAAAAATTTTTTTTTTTAGTTTCCCTTTCTTTGTTTCAATTATGACTACAAGACAAAAGGCAGCTGCTAAGGTGGCTATGCCCTCTCCAGGACAGCTTGTCAAATCACAGTCTGCTCCTTTAGAATCTCAAGAGCCTGCACAGTCCTCACAAATGCTTACAATGAAAGATCTACAGTCTGCTTTAACAGATGTAATATCCTTTTTTAATGATAGGTTTGATAAATTGGAAGATAAATTTGATGTGAAAATAGAGGAAAAGATGGTTGAGCAGAAAAAAGACTTTAAAGCTATGATAGAAGCCTCTAATCAGGAGATGAGAGAAGATATTGTAGACGCTATTAAGGGTGTCTGGGACTATACTATTGTTGTTGAAGAGAAATTAGAGAATGCTGAGCAACATTTTGAAGAAAAACTAGAAGAAATTAGAAGCGATGTACAAGATCAAGCTACTTTGACACAATATCATCAGATGCAGTTTGCGGTTAGAATTAGGGGATTTAGAGATGTATTAAATGAGAACCAAGAAGATTTAAGAAAAAAATTTTCTGAAGCTTTAGCAAAATTTTTGGATGACTCAGTTGAGAATGTGGCCTGGCAGATTGAACGACTGTTCAGAGTGAACTCACGAATTGCAGCTCAAAGGAATTTGCCTAGAGATATTGTGATATATTTTAACACAAGAAAATATAGAAATTGGGTTCTATCAATAGCCTATAATAAACAATTGAGTGTTGCTGGTCAAGATGTACAGGTTTTGAAAGAGATACCTCCTAAGATGCTGAGATCAAGGAAAGATTATGCCTTTTTGACGGAGGAGCTTAAAAGAAGAGAAATACAATATAGATGGGAGGTACCAACTGGACTTTCTTTACTTTTCAAAAATAAAAGATACCGTTTGTTTACTGTAGCTAAAGCGAAAGATTTTTTTGAGAATATATTGATGGCTGATAGATCTACTTCCCCAAAACCTAAGGGGGCAATGTTGGTTAAAGATTTAGAATTACTGCAATCTGCGGAACTTCAACAACCTCGACTAATTTCATCGGTTCTTTTGGATAAAGCAGTTGAGCAACCAGTGCAGTCAATTGATATTTTTCAACCTTTGGCACTAGACAAGCCTAAAGATCCAAGGCGTGCACGTGAATCTACTAAAGCTACTGAACAAAGAGAAAAAACACAACCAACTCAAACCAAGCAAACTGATCTGACATCTATGGAAGCCATGGGAGCAAGACCCAAGAGGCAGGAAGAAGTGGAATGGTCTTTGCAGAAGCTTTCACGTAAAGGCCATGTCAAATAAGTATTTGACGTGGAATGTCAACGGTTTAAATTCTCCACAAAAAAGGAAGAAGATATTTCATTATTTGAAGCAATGTAAAAATGATGTAATCTGTCTACAAGAAACTCACATTAGATTTTCAGACCAGAAATATTTGATCAATAATAAGCTGGGTGCACACTTTGTGGCATCATCTTTAGATAAAAAAAATGGAATTGTTATTTATGTTAAAAATAGTATAAAAGCTAAGTTATTAGAAGCAGATAATCAAGGTAGATTTTTAGCTATAGAAATTTTACTGGATGGGAAGAAAGTTCTCTTGATGGGTATATATGCTCCAAACCAAAAACAAGGCATGTTTTATAAATCATTACACAAAAAGTTATTAGAGTTGGACTATAGATCTTGTATTTTAATGGGAGACTGGAATGGAATCCTTGATGCTGGTTTGGATAAGAAAAAGATTTCATTAGTTTCTCAATCGCGTTCAATTTTACCTAAATCTTTCTTTGATATTAAAGATGATTTTAATTTGTTAGATATTTGGAGAGAAAGACATGGTAGGGATCAAGAGTTTACTTTTTTCTCTGACAGACATCAATCATTTTCTAGAATTGATTTTATTTTAACTACTAGTGATTTTATGTTAAATTTAAAGAAAGTTAAAATTTTACCTAATGTATTGTCTGACCACAATCCAGTTATGATGGAATTAAGGTCTGGCCAATTTTTAAGCAGATCCTGGAGACTTAATGAAAATCTGTTTAATTATGAAATGTATGTGCAAGAATGTAAAAAGGCCATCAAGGAATTTTTTAGGTTAAATAAGAATGTAGGTTTACCAATAGAAGTGGTGTGGGACTCTAGTAAGGCCCACATGCGTGGAATATTAATTGAATTGAATGCTAGGCATAGACGTAAACAGGAGGAAAAGAGGCGAGTTTTAGAAGCGGAAATAAGAAAGAAAGAGTTATTATTAATTGATAAACCAGATGATAGTAATATTAAAGAAGGGATAAAGGTTTTACGGAAACAATTTGATATTTTGATGACCGATCAGGTTGCCAGGAATATACAATATGCTAAACATAATACTTTTTTTAATGCTAATAAACCTGGCAGATGGTTGGCTTATACATTAAGGAAAAAACAAAAATCCCGTTTAATTGAGAAGGTTGAATATAAAGGGCAAGAAGTATTTCATCAAGAAACTATTAAGAAGGCTTTTCTAGAGTTCTACACCAAATTGTATGCTGAAGAAAAAGTTCAAGAGAAGGAGATAGATGCCTTTTTACAAAACCAAAATGTTTCGGAAATTACCTTGGAACAAAGAGATAGATTAAATGCTTTGATTAAGTCAGAAGAAATTATTGATGCAATTAAGCAATTGAAATTGGGAAAATCTCCAGGCACTGATGGCTTTACCACGATCTATTATAGGTGTTTACAGGAGGAAATGGTGGAACATATGAGGGAGTTATTTGTGAATATACAAGAGGGTGGTCGGGTTCCACCCTCCTGGAAAACGGCTAATGTATGCTTGATTCCTAAAGAGGGTAAAGATAATGTTCAAGTAGAAAATTTTAGACCTATTTCCTTGTTGAATACGGATTATAAGATTTTTGCAAAAATTTTGGCTAATAGATTAATGACAGTTTTGACACAGAGGATTCACCCGGATCAAACTGGTTTTTTACAAGGGAGACAGATGAAAACCAATGTTAGACAACTTGTTAACATATTGGAATATTTGGATAAACATATCCAAGTACCGGCTGTTTTAATGTTTTTAGATGCAGAAAAAGCTTTTGATAGACTGAATTGGACATTTCTGCAAAGGCTTGTGGTAAGGATGGGAATGGGGGACCAGTTTATTAATTCTATATCAGCTATATATCAGAAACAAACAGGACAGATTATAGTGAATGGACAATTAACAGATTCATTTAATATAGAAAAGGGTACCAGGCAGGGTTGTCCCTTATCCCCCTTATTGTTTGTTTTAACTTTAGAGGTACTATTGAATAGGATTAGAGCATCAGAGGAATTAAGGGGGGTACAAATTAGACAACATGATTATAGATTATGTGCCTTTGCAGACGATTTACTTGTGACGCTAACTCAGCCAATACAATCGGCTCAGAGTTTGATGGAAATTATTCGAAATTATGGAAAAGTTTCAGGTTTTAAACTAAATTTATCCAAGACGAAGATGTTGGTTAAAAATCTTGATAATAAATTAAAACAAGATTTGGAAAGAATAACGGGATGCGAGATAGTTAAAAAAGTTAAATATTTAGGAATTTATATAGAAGCCTCAAATGGTAAATTATATAAGAATAATTATGAACTCTTATGGTGTAAAGTACAAAAAGAATTGGAGAATTGGAAAAAACTACAATTATCTATGTTGGGCAGAATAGCCGCTATTAAAATGAATGTATTGCCGAAATTTTTATTTTTATTTCAAATGTTACCAATACTTAAAAAGGATGGAAATCTTGATGAATGGCAGAAAGGTATAAACAAATTTATTTGGGATGGCAAGAAACCAAGGGTCAAATTTAAAATTATTCAAGACACAAGAGAGAGAGGTGGTTTGAAAGTGCCTAATTTTAAATTATATTACTATGCAGCAGTTCTAGTGGTTATAAGTGATTGGATTAATTTAACAAATGAAAGAATATTAAATATAGAAGGATATGGGTTAGTATATGGGCTCCACGCGTATTTAGTTTATGATAAAAAACTGGATAGGGGTTTTAAAGAGCATATAATAAGAAACTCTGTCTTGCGAGTCTGGAAAAAGTATTATTATAAGTTAAATGGTAAAATTCCTTTATGGACAGTTCCCAGACACGCAATACAGAGCATAGGTATACAACAAATCCAAGACGTGGTGCCCTATGATAAACTTTTAAATAAAGAAGGGAATAGCCTAGAACTGAAATCATTAGATAAATTAAGGGAGGAAGGTATAGCTCATAATTGGTTTTATCACGCACAACTTCAAGCCAGATGGCAAAAAGATGTCAAGATGGGTTTTTCTCTAAAGGATGATGAAAAATTAATTATACAAATTAGAGATCAAAGAAAGATGCATATTAAAAGAATATATGATGCTTTAATTGAAATTGATTCTGGAACTGAATTAATTAAAGACTGTATGATTAAGTGGGAAGGTAACTTCGGTCACCCAATTATGATGGAAATTTGGAAAAGAATATGGGTGAAAAATGTTAAATTTACACAAGCTCAGCATCTAAGAGAAAATTTTTATAAAATGTTTTACAGATGGCACTTAGATCCCAAAAAATTATCGTCTATGTATCCAAATTTGCAACCCAAATGTTGGCGATGTGATTCTATGGACGCTACTTACTTTCACATTTGGTGGTCTTGCAAAAAAAATTAAGGCTTTTTGGATAAAAATATGGTGGACTCTTCAAAATATTTTGAAAAAGCGTATTGAGTTTGTACCACAGTTGTTTTTGTTGGGTATTACAAAGGACTGTTCCACCACAGAGACTAAGTTGATTTTGAACTTGATTACTGCTGCAAGACTGTTGGTGGGACAATATTGGAAGTCACCTGAAATACCATCTATTGAAGAATGGACATTAAAAGTTACCCATCTTGTGGAGATGGCTAAGATTTCGGCATACCTGAAGAACCACTCAAATGAAACGTTTTTGATGGACTGGAAGAAATGGATTGATTATATGCAAAAGAAATATCAGTTGAAAGAATTAGATTTGATATATAGTTAAATAGTTTAATATAGTAGTTTAGTGGGGTTTCTTGTGTTTTTACCCTGTATTCATTCTGGGAAGCCTGGGGGGGGAGGGGAGAGGGAGATAACATACATTTGTTTATGTTTCTCAACTGTAGTTGGGGGCTTAGGGATTAGATAACTTTTGTAGGATGCTCGGTAGAATTTTAGTTAGCGTTTTGGATGGCGAGGAGGAGGAGCGAATATACAAGAGGAGTGGGTTGGTGGAGGGTGTTGTGGAGGGGGGTTCCGAGCAGCTTTTTGTATTGTTTATTTTTATTATGTAATTTGTTTGTTTGTTTTCAGTTGAGTTAATAGGTTACTATGTTATAATTGTTAAAAGTTTTTAAAAAATTTAATAAAAAAATTATTAAAAAAAAAAAAGAGTTTCAGATTCTACTAAAGAAATGATACTGATCTTTGGAAGAGATTTCAAAGAAAAGGAACAGTTGGAAGGAATTTGAGGCATAAAGGAAAACAAAACAGAAAATGTAGAATTGTTTGAGAGTAGAAGACCCTTAGGCAGTTAAGTAAAATAGGAATGAAAATGGCAGCCATATGTAATTATTGTAAATAGATCTATATATGACAAAGAAAGGGTAGTTCATCTTGTGTGCTTGAGGGAAGTAAATGAAAGCAGGATCATCTTAAGAACACCCTTCACAGATCCTTTTTAGTGCTCTTAAGAAAAATGAGATGGACAGTGCTTAGTTACATGAACATTCACTGCTCCAAAAAGTTACAGAAACATAAGAACTGTATTGGATCAGACATGCACGTTCTTATCATTTTTCCCTCAACTCATAAATATCTACAGAAACCTACCAGTATCAGCACAATCCTGTCTTTCCACTCATGGAAATCAAATTTCATAGAGCATAACAAATACATGCTATAATAAATAGATACTAGAGCTATATACTCTTCAAATTGTTCTGAAGGCCTATATTGTTTATTAAAGCAGCCCAATTTTTTTCAGTCTTTTGTGAAAGCCTGATTTAAAAAATGTAGTTGTTTTAAGTGTCATATTAAGAGTTCTAAATGCCAGTGGAAATATTTAATTTTTCATATATAGGATTCTGGATTACTTGTTTGTTGCATATTTTGCAAATCATAGAACTGTAAACAATTATAATGTTGTAGTACATTTTACAGCTACGCTGTTATAGAAATGGCCAGGAAGGCCATTATTGGAATTATGCAAATCCCTTGTGGAAAAATGCCATACATTTGCAGGACTGGAAACTTGATAATTATAGGAATTATATGTCAGTGTATTATATACAATTTGATCCTCTCTTTGTAGTTTATATGCTTGTTTCCTTGCAAGTTTTGTTTTGCTTTCTTCAAGAAGCACAGTAACTAAAAAAAAATCTCAAATTATTTATAGGAATTTAGGCATATAAATGGCCATATGGTCATGTTTTGCACAGAAAACAGGCAGGCTTCTACACACATTGTTTTTGTACATTTGTATTCATTTGATTGTTTTTTAAGATTGAGACTAAGAATGAGCAGTGTGATGCATTCAAATTACACATGCAGCTGGCATTATTGCTTATGGTCATCAAATTTTACACATTTAATAAATGAAAAATCATGCTACGAAAAATTCCAGTTCACCAGTACATCATCACTAAAAATGATTCAGATTAAATTTAATATATTAGTGATATATAAACAATATTCTTGCTATTCTTAAGATAAAATTCAGTTATCAAATAAGCCAAATCATGACTCACAAGGGAATGAATGTGGCTGCATCAGTGCTACTGGCTGCAGTTGTGCTCAGTATGCTCCTCCCAATCTATGTTGCTCCCCTTGCACTTCTCATGAACCCCCACCCCTTCTTGAGCACTTCTCGCACACCCCTGAACACCCTTCCTAATCTACACTGTCTACCCCATGCCCTCGCAACCCATGTGGCATCTCTCAGGCACCCCCATGTACCATTCCTGACCTGCACCCCCTGTCTGCTAGTTTTGGATTTGCAACTTTCTGCTGGTTTCCCTGGTGATTTCTTTTTGCAAGCTTCCCACCAGCAAAGCAAATGGGGAAAGCAGCAGGAATTCTAGGAAGGGAGGGTAAAGTGAAGGAAGGAAGGAAGTTTTCTGATGCTCCCTAAGCATTGCCCGCAAGAAAACTCAATGGAGAAGCCATCAGAAAGTCAGAAGTTGCTTCCACTCCTTTTTTGACTACCTGTGGTCATTCTATTTTTCTGTTTAAGTAAGGAATTATCTCTGAAATAAGAAACAATAAGAAAATACTCAGTTCTATTGTATTTGTCTCTTACTTGTTTTTGCCTGAACTAAAGATCTATGTTTTGTAAACTTTTTTTGTTAAAACAATAATCTTTTGACTGCATATTTTCATAATATTGCTAGCACTGCAGTTTATTTTTTGAGATGAAGCAACAAAAATACACGTAACATTGAAATGTGGTTACACATGAAATATATATGGAGGGGGAGTTGCAGCTGCTAATACTAGATCAACATTTTTATTGAGCTATTTAACACTAGCCAGGCATGCCAGCTTAGAACCCGTAAGTAGAGAAGGAGGAATACCAGGGAAAATGTGTAAACTGAAGGTTCGTGTGATTTATTATCACAACCATAATTTGTTGTATTTATTATCACAACCATAATTTATTATAACATCTAAATACAGCTATTAGTTTATTATTAAACATGAAGTAATCAGTACATGTTCATAATATATAAAGTCCAGATCTAGATGTTTATCATTAAAGACATGATCCACTTCAATACCGTATAGGTAACTTACATTCCATCAGCTAAACTAGTGAATTGAGGATGGCTAATTTCATAGCAGCAAATGTCCAGTAGAAGGGGGGGGATCAAAGTTTACTGTGTGTTGTACGTATTTTGGTCTAAGGGACCTTTATGTTTTAAGTTCTTCAAACTGATCAAGAATCTCAATATTTTGTGACTCTATATGGTCCAAAATTAGTATTATATATTTTTTAATGTTTGAAATAAGCAGGAATTGAGAACTTTTTTGCGGGGAGTAGTGCTGTAGCCTTGTAGTTACATTGACCATCAGGAGACATCATGTTACCAATTTCACCCTTATTGGGAATCATCAGGTTTACATCTGACGATTCTCAATAAGGATAAGATTGGTAATACACTGCCGCCTGGTGGACTGTGTAACTGACACATACTATAAAAGACACTAAAAATAAAGAAAGTGGAAGTCATGTAAAACCCCCAAAATATGGGCATAATATAACATCTGTATCTCACTGCTTTTGAGAGTTTAAGGAATGGTGGATTTATCTGAGAATTGTCAGTCCACTATTACAGTTTTGCAGAAAACTGTAACTGGATGAGTAAGAGTTTCAGTATTTTAAGACTATACACTTCTTTTCTCCTCCTCTCCAGCCTTTCCCTGTTCATAATCTTTTCCTTATATTTATGAAAAAAAAACACATGAAATTCAGAAGAAAGTACTGTATATCTGTAGGTGGAAGTGCTTTTGAATTATAGTATCAAAAAATGGTTATAAAATTGTACTTTTTGTGAAATTTCAAATATTACAAATACACATTTGCTAACTAATATTTTTTGTCACAAAATCCTCCTTAAACTAAAACCTGCTTATTTAAAATTCACTGTGTCTTAATCAGACCACAAATATTTCTTTTTAAGCATTCCAAAGTATTTCATTTATTTGTTTAATTTGCTGTTATAGCAACTGAATTCCATCACGTTTAGCATTTTGTTGGTGGTGAAAGATTTTTTTTTCTGAAAATCACAACTGTGCAGTATGATCAAGTTGGTTTAGGCTTGGCAAGGAACACTTCTTTCAATTGAAGACATATGCAAAAAAATTCTGCAATCCCCATAAAAATACTCTGTAATATAATAAGAATTATTTTATAGACGAGTGACATTTAAATTGCCTTAGTTACACCTGGCTGAGAAACTAAACAGGGTTAGACGTGGGCGGTAGTTCTATTGAAGATATCTACATGATTAGATTAGGAAATTGAAACATCTTAGAAAAGGTCAATGGCAAACCACTTCCATATATCTACTGAGAAAATTGCATTTAGAAAACTGGGAGACTTTACTTTTTAAAATTCAAATTAATGCATATTTTGGGGAGATAATGGTAAATTAGAACATTCTTCTGATTTTTGGAATGTTCTTGGGAATACGTGTAATCTGTATAAACAGGATTGCATTCAAATAATAAAGAAATTTGAGATGCTCTTGATTCTGCCCCTATCCAGCTTCTAATAATCACTGTCCTATGGAGTGCTTGAACTGGCTTGCCAGTGATCATATTTTCATGAACTACAGGTAGTCCTCAACTTACAACCACAACGGAGCCTCACATTTCAGTAGTAAGTCATTGTGATCATAACTTTGTGATCATAAATTGACTGGACTCAATTTTATGATCATCTTTACAATGGTCATAAATAAGTCACCATGGTTGGAAAGTGAATCACGTGGTCATTAAGCAAGTCATGCCATTGTTCCGTGAATCCATTCTTCCAAATTATCATTTTTTTAATGGGAAACTGGAAAAACATTATTGGAAAGTGGGAAAAAACATTACAGATCATGACTGCAGGATGCTGTAACCAGTTATAAATGAGAACTGATTGCCCAGCACCCAAAATGGAGTCTTGAAAGTGGGGTGCAGCAGTTGTAACTCAGAGAATGGGTTGTAAGTAGCTTTTTAAAATTCCATCATAACTTCAAATAGTGGTTAAGTGACAGGTCGCAATTTGGAGATTACCTAATGTTTCCTGTTTCACAAGCCTTTTTGTTTCACAACTTCTTTTTCCTTTGAAATAAATTATTTCCTAAGATCTCTGACTTTCCTTCTTTCTTTTGTCCTCTGCAGGAACAAAAGTTAATGACAGCAGCAGCAATTTTTTATTTAATAGGAAGTCAGGGTTTGGACAGATATTTACATGATCTAAGATACTCATTAGTATCATGTTGATCAAGAAGGGCCTGAGGAAGTTGTTTACAGTTGGACTACCAAGGCTAAAAGCCTGGAGGTCAGAATATACAGTAGCAGAAAGTTAGTACTCTCTATCAAGTAAAGGAAATCTGTATACATTTTGCATTCAGACCCAATGTAGATGATGAATGGAACCGCTACTGCCATGGATCCATCTGTAGGCTTGATGGTTTGTTCTCACTAAATCTTGTATAATTCAGTTGATTGTATAATTTCCGGTTTCAGCATCTTTTTATCCCCTTCATATCTTATGAAGAAGGAAACATCTGTAAGACAAATAATCTCTTTTAAAGTTTTTAAAGTCTTACATTTACACTGGCATAGAAAGACTCCTTTTTGATGTTTAATGAATGAATTGGTGAATTCTGGACATCATTTTGAAATAATAGATGCTTTTTGAATGAGAAGGATGAATGTAAGAAAAATTCTGTATTGATTTAACAATTAGTATTTTTATATATAGAAATATATTACAACATTATGCTGTAAGAATGAAGCAAAAACATTTGTGAAACTTTTATTCAGCAAAATTTCTGTGTATTTTTGAGTTTCATGAGACTGTTCCATTAAAATTAATAAATGACTAATACTTTTTCTTTGAAATTTGGCTGCTTCATGTTGCTCTGATCCTAGTATGTTTTAATGATGTAGATTTCTGCACTATTTTATCTTAAATTTTATCCAGTGAAACTACCGGTAGCAAATAAAAAGTAATCTGAAGCTTATCTTATCTAATGTAGCCTAAGATTTCAATTGTGCCTTTAAATTACTAGTTGGTAGTTTAAATAATATGTTCATTGGGAGTTCAATAATTTTATGTTCTCTTGCAATTGTCTATACATTTGCTATAAATCAAAATCTACTCAATCATAACCAAATAAAATGTTGTGGCTTCTTTTGGATTATTATGAGGTATTTATAAGAAAGGTGGAACATGTATAGGTATAATTCTTTGGAGGAAAAGAAGGAATATAAGTTTTCCATTATATTTATAGTGTGTTTCATGGAGGTGGAGAAGAGCCTCCAAATCTCCATTTTTATTTTTACTTGAACTGTTAAAAATGCTCATTAGATAAGGGCTAGGAAAGCAGATTTTGTGAATAACTCCATGTCTTTCAAAAGTGAAGAGGGGAGTTTAGGGGGCAAACTAATTAATCCCAAGAAAAAGTATCAAGAGTAATAGCAATGACATCAAATTTCAGTGCTTTAATCTCAAAACAATCTTCTTTAAACCTAAAGAAAAGAGGATTGTGGCCTAGAGTAATATTTTTCTTTTAAAATATGTAAATGAGTAGTTACTCTCAGCAACATATTATGCATCTTTCAGTCAAAGTTAATTCTCACTCCTATTCTGTTGATTGCCATAGTTTAGCATTATGATGTGCTCTTAAGATAGCAGCCTTCTTCACCTAGATCTGAAATAAGGATTCATATAAATATTACAAAAAAAGTTACTTACCTTTTCAATAGTGAAAAATAAATTATAAACTCAATTAAATAATATACAGTTGGAGGCATTGTACATAGTGTATTACATTATTGTTTAGCTATTGTATTGCTTTGTAACAATCTTGAAAGTCTTATTAAGCTTCTCCTTATTCGCATATGGATTAGATATCTGAAACATTTAAGTATATTGAACCTTTTTCTTGTCTTGAACTCAAATCGGCAAGACATTCATCAACTTTAGGGGTGATAAATTGAAGTTATAAAATGATGTCAGTGATCAAAATAATGTCAGTTATAAAATTTTACATTTACTTTGCAAAATACTCCTTTTCAGATAAGACAGTGTTTATTAGTTATTTCTCTAATGTGGCTTAGTTGGCATAATTACAAATATTCACAGCTGTAAAAATGATATTACTTGAGATCACAACAGTAGTCATGGATACCTGCATAGTTTTATTTATATTACTGTCAAATTCATTTTTCTGGAAATAACATTACTGTATAGGAAAATGAAAGGAAGTTCCAATAGTAATATTTTAAGTTTGAGAGCAAGTGTTAACAGAATAGGCTTTTATGTAACTTATGGGCAATATCACCTATATTGTCGGGACACCAAGATGTCAAGTGAAAAAGGACCTTCAGAGTTCTTCGTTGTTTTCATTTGATGAGTTATCATTAGAAAAATTGGCTATTTAAATTTTTTGCCACCAAAGCAACTTACATTTGACACATTTGATTTCCTGTATCCTTAATTTGTATTTTCTTCCACTTCCTTTCTAGCTCTATTGTTTTCAAATGCTGATTTGGAAAAAATGCCCTATAAATGAAACTTGGTTTTTAGTGTTACAACTTTACTTTCTTTAAAGTTAATTGGAATCAATCAAGGATTTATTAAATTCTAATACAGAAGAAATAAGTTACCATATTTTAGCTAGCTGGATGTTGGGAAAGTTATCAATGCATATAAAAATATTATCATTTGTTTTTAATGAACTAGAAATATTGCCTTTTTGGACCATGTGGCATTGTTTGGCATTTTCTGAATTCTTAAGGATCGAGTTTGGCACTTTCAGTTAATTTACTGCCACTGTCAACTAACTATAGATTTCAGTTCCCACTCGATGTGGTAAAACATAGAGGTGTGGATCTTAGCTCGTGGGGCTACACAGAGGTTGACAATGTATTTTACTTATGAATAGTAAGTGGAAATGGGCTTCATATAAATAAAATAAAACAAATAAATAATAAAAATAGTACAGGTCAAAGGGACAGAACCAGTAGAAAAGAATGGTGTATCAATACCATTTGGAAAGAGAAAATCTTAGCTCGTTTCTTCACTTACATCTCTGTCAGGATTATGTGCTAAATTCATTTTGTTGCTCACCTCATTAATGAAATGTCAACAAAATTCTGTATTACAAAAAGGGCATTTGAAAACTAACTCAGCAAGGTTGCACAATATTTTTGCTGTTGATTTTGAAATCTCTGTGATCAAGTGTACTAAGAATAAAAAGAGAGTTGGGTTATTGAAGAGGAAAGAGGAATAGAGCTTGATTATTATTCTTTGATACATATTTGTGTTGCTTTTATGAACAACCTTCGAGTGTCATTTTGAAGTTAACATTCCAAGTCTTGAAGCAAGAAGGCTCTTTGTTTGTCTTTCACATTCAGACTCCAAAGCCATGAACTAATCAGTGATTTTGGCCATCCTCTGCTTTTAATCAAGGAATGCTCTCAAAATGCATGATGTGATATATAATGTGATATAATGACCAATGGGGTTATACACCCTTCAGTCAGAAAAAGCAGCATAACTTAGTGTCTCCTTTCATGCTTCAGATTTAGACCAAATGAAATATGTGACCACCTGTCCACAGTTCCCAGACATCTTGTGCAGTTGCTGGCAGTTGGGAGAATAGGGGGAGGAAGGGAATTTCCTCTGAACTTGCTGCCACTAAGCGTGGGTGGCAGTGAGGTTCTTGGTTGCAGCCTGTTTCATAACTCCAATCTTTCACTGCTTTATATTGCTCTTTGAGTTGTATCTTTATTTCGCTCTCTTGTATTTATGAATACGCCTGTATTTCAAAGAGTGTTTGTAGTATAATTTTGTCATTTAACATATTGATTTGAAAAAATGTTTTCTTCAATAGATTCCCTATGTGCCTTATTTGATTCCCATCAATTTAACCATTTATTTATTTGCATCTTTGGATTCCATCTTTCTATCGTCGGTATTTCAGGAAGTTAAAGTATTTATCTTTTAAAAATCATTTGCCAGATGAAGATCTTTTATTAAATTTGACAGTTCAGTTCTGGTATAGCAGTTTGTCATCCAACTATAAACTAAATCTTAGATCACAGGCATCCAGAGTGGGAGGGTGTGTGTGGATACCTGATACAAGCTCTGCCCGTTTTGTATGTCCCTAGTGATATTACACCCTATTGTTCTATCGTTTTACATTAAGTATAGTAAAATCACATTATCTTATACCTGGATATAAATTAAGTATAGGTGTATGTTGGGCTGTGGGACAGACCATATCCTTGAGCAAGTACTTCAATTTTTTCTATACGTTTTAGAAGCTGCATGCAAACATTTGTCTACTATCTGCCCAAACCAGGCTTTGAAGAATATACACTCCTAGGGGTTACTTTTTTGTATTCTCTCAAGCATTGGTTGCCAGCTGTCATATCTTTCCCCTATTTCTTGACTTTCATTTAGCTCAGGGTGTGGGCAGGGAGTAAACTAGGATTAATTAATCAATTTAAATAAGACTTTTCTAACAAAATATGAAATAAAATCATTCATCAGACACCCCAAAGATTTTGCCTGCACTAATTCAGTTTATTTTAGATATCAAAGAATTGTGATAGTAAAATGTAACAGAATTTTCGTTGTCTGGGAATGATAGTTTGCAAAGTATTGCAAGGCAGTCAATCTGTGCATTCCTTCCCTATCAGGGAAATGGGTGGCGACATCTCCCTTGCATGAAGAAGCAATCAGGCAGAGAATGAGTGAGACCAGAGACTCCTCCTTGCAGTGTTTACTGATTAATGGAGTGCTAAAATATAAATATCCAATTTACAAACTTCTGTTACTTAAACCCTTTGTTTTTAATAAATAAGTTCACTTTTTCAATTAGTCGTCTAACTGAAAATGTCAGCTACATTTTCTTGTTTTATGTTTCTTAATTTTAATCTTAGTCATTTGATTGTATGTATTTTTATTCCTTGTACAAACAGCTTTTGGTTTAACTTCTCAATAGAGCAGAGAACTAGTTAATGATTCATGGTTAACCATTAATGGTTAATGATGTCATGATGAAAGGCACTAAGCCAGGGGTTCTCAACCTTGGCAACTTTAAGACTTGTGGACTTCAACTCCCAGACACACACACACACAAACACAAAGAGAGAGGGAGGGAGGGAGAGGGAGAGAGAGAGAGAGCAAAGAACTTTACAATGGACTAGGGAATTCATGATAGCTCTATTGGTTTGTTATTCTGTTAAGTACACCTTTGGCAAATAATACTCATAAGTTATTCTTTTTACATTACTAACATTTTGTAATTCAGATAAGAGAGTCATGAAATAAATAACAGCTGCTATTCTGTTGTGACCAATTACCTACTTTTTTAAAAAAAATAGCTGTTTATTTATGCCCATACCTTGTACTATATAAATTTCTATATGTAAGCTAGTAATCATTTTATTTTCTTCAGATATCATAAAATTGTGTTCATCAGTATTTGCTTCTCTCTCTCTCTCTCTCTCTCTCTCTCTCTCTCTCTCTCTCTCTCTCTCTCTCTCTCTCTCTCTCTCTCTCTCTCTCTCTCTCTCTCTCTATCTATCTATCTATCTATCTATCTACATACATCAGAAGTGGGGAACGATGGCCCTTTTATGACTTGTGTTCTTCAATTCCCGGAATTCCTGACCCAATCAGGAGTCCACAAGTCATAAAGGAGCCATCACTCCCCACCTCTGATCTACATGGTATCTCTTAAGCAATCACATGAAAGGGCGCTGAAAGACATTTTAGTTGAAAGCGCCTGCAGAAGTGGAAAGGGTGCATTCATTTTTTCCTGAATAGCCAGTATTTCTCCTGGTGCCTGAAGTATTTTACCAAAATATGATGTGGAACAAAGTTCTAATGCAATTCTGAATCTTCCTGCTGAATTTGGATGTGTGGCTGGATCTTGCTCTCTAGCTCATCCTTAACAACTGACAAAATATTTACACTGTTTAGTAGAAAAGGGTAATTTTTTCCAAAGTATTATACAAGATTGGAGTTAAAAAATAGACAAGGAATATTTTAAAGAGTTTGGAATTATGCATCAATAATTTTATTGAATCATTTTCCAGAGACTTATTAGAACAGAGCATCAGTCTGCACCATATTGTACTTTTGTTAAAAGGCAAGAATAAAAGTGTTGCCACTATGAGATAACAAAGAGAGCCAACCCTCATTTGGTATGAGCTTCATATAAACTATAAAATATGAATATATGCCAGCATATGAACCTTAAAAAAGGAAAATGTATTTGATGTATGTTTCAAATTTTGTAATGTAATTTAATAAGTTATATGAACAATGGAAGAGGTTACGTAAATAGGATAAAATCCATTCTGTCCCCTTGCAGTCAATGCATCTTTACAGGATATATTGCAGGCTGCTGAAAGAAACAAAAACACTTCCATCCTAATTCCAAAAGTGTAGCATATTTTTAAATTTTCACATTGAAAAAGTCTCATTAATCTCATTGTGTATCATACAAGTGGCTATGAAACTGAGCTATACATTATGAAATTCTTGTTTCATCTTTTTTGTTTCTATACTTTCACACAAACAGGTTCTATGTACTCAGTGAAGCCTTTCATCATCCACTGCATAAGTCTCCTGTCATTCCCTTGGTGTTTTCAGGTGCCTAATAGTAGATAAATGCATTCTCACTCAGTAATTATATTTCTTCACTTTCTGTAAATGTCTAAGTCTCTCAGGCTACATCTTCAGGGAACAGATGCACACTTAGAGCTACTGAGTTCTTTGGAATAGGGCGGCATAGAAATTAAATAATAATAATAATAATAATAATAATAATAATACAGTGCTTTTGATTTATAGTCTTGAAGTCCTCCTTCAGAAAGTGCATGTGCTGTGATACCAAATTATTCCCCTTTGATGGATGCTACTTGGTCTTTTATGTCTGGCAAAGGACACATAGTAGGTGCATAAGCTCAGTGTTGCCCTGCAGTTATTGGCAATACAAAATGGCTACCAGATACAGGATTAAAAAGGGGGAAGCATTTCCTCTGAATGAGATGTTATTAATTGCTTAGAATTTTGCAGAAGTTTTAATCCAGCAAAATGTCTGCCTCAGGTTGTTCAGTATTTCTAGTACCGGTATATACTTATCAGAATACCTTTAGCATTAAGCATTGTATTCCATGAGACCTGCTACAAAAGGGCAGATATTTTCTAGTAGAACAGTGGTGGCGAAGCTATGGCACGGGTGCAAGAGGCGGCACGCAGAGTCCTCTCTGTGGCACGCGCGCCATCACCCCAGTCCTAGACCTTCAGCTGGCTTTTATAAAACTTTTTCACTTTAGGCCTCCGCCACCGTGTGCAAAAAAAAAAAAAAAAGGCTCAATCAGTCAATTTCAATTTCTTGTGGGGAAAAAAAGGTCTTGCAAAGTTGGAATTGATTGATTGAACTTTTTAGTCCCACCCAGTCTGCCGTTACCACCGCAGCCACGCCCAGCCAATGGGCCACACCCACCTGTCACCCAACGATGCATAAGTGGGTTTTGGGTTGCAGTTTGGGCACTCAGTCTCTAAAAGGCTCGCCATCACTGTAGTAGAACATTAATTAACTCCATAATTTCCAAGATCTACTTCAGCTTGATCCAAAAGTTGTAGGTTAATTGGTTCTTCAAAGCCCTGTCCTGTTGATTGATCTCCTTCCTCCTACTACTCTGAGAATTCATCAGCACTGAGCAGTCTTTAGCTTTGATTCAACCAATACACCAATCTCCCAACATTATTAAAATTAGACCTCCCATTGGTGTTGATCAGGTTTTTCCCCCTCCACCTGTCACAGCATCCAGCAACAAGCTCTTATTTTGAATATTATTTTAGTGCCAATTCTATTTGTATTTTCTCCAAATACTCTCATAGGATGGGATGGAAAATTTAGTTTCCTCATTTCTCAATATAATCAGGATCACAATTACTAGATTATCTGCTACTCAGCACAGAGGAAGCTAAAACCATTTCTGTTAAGATATAGCTTAGTTCCACCCCACAGAAAATTGCAAGATACCTGATTAATCCATTTTTTTTTACAATTCTCAAGTTCCCTATAAAATGCTGTTGCAATATAATTTGGTAGTAATTGGGACTTTCATCACTGTATCTTCCTCACTGTAGAGAATTAAGATGTCCACTAGATTTTTTTATGTCAAGATTTTACAAGATATAGTCCTTGCCCAGTATTACCCCTCTTCACAGAATCACTAGAACAAGTAACAACTTTAAAATTAATAAAATTATTAGTCATTTAATAATACTGTGATTTCTACCCCTGATATTTCATAATTCTAAAATAGGATGGAGGCAGCTATTCCATTTATGAGCTTTGCAAGGTCAGTTATTATACTGATATCCAACAGTTCCAGTTGGTAACTCTCCAGTCCATCATCCCTCTGCAGAACAGTGGTTTAATCTTAGTCCATCAGTGCCCCAGTAGTAGCATAACTCCGCCACCAGGAATCACAGGTGTTACCCTAAATTGACAAATTATTTCTTGTTTTCCCCAGAAGAACTTATCTGATAGATAATTTCTTTTTTAAAAAAAACAAGTTTTATTAGTTTTTTCATTTTACAAACAAGTGCTTAAGAATCAACGTGGTGGCAGGGCAATCAGTTGTCCAAAAACAAAGTCATATTCATAAAGTTCAGATTAAATCATTAAAAAAACCCTCTCTATTCCCTCTAATAACGTATTATATTCAAGTTAATGTATTTCAATACAGCTAAGTCAATCAAAACAATCATCAATAACATTTCATCTAAATAAATCCAAATCCTATATTAAGCTTTACTGTTTCAATTGCTATATTCCATATTGCTAATATAAACACATAATTTACACTTCAGGTGTCTCTCCATTCTCTTTTTCCTTAACATAATCAATAATCATTTTATTAATATCATTCCTTCTTTTTTATTAATCAGTAACATTTCATCTAAATAAATCCAAATCCTGTATTAAGCTTTACTATTTCAGTTGCTATATTCCATATTTCTAATTTAAATACATAATTAATACTTCGGGTGTTTCTCCACTCCCTTTTTCCTTAACATATTCAATAAACATTTATTAATATCATTTCTTTTTTTTTCTTCTTCCATTACAAAATAGCTATCATTTCTAATAAAAAAAATTAGTTCAAAAAAGAAAAGAGAAAAAAAGAACAAAAAGAAAAAGAAAAACAAAGACAAAGACAAAACAAGAAAGAGAGAGAGAAAAAATACCTTTCTATTTCTATTATACTTTATAATCTATCAATCCCTCAATATCTGTGTCAAACTCTTTTAACCTCCTCCCAAAATTATTATATCCACAACAACCATGTTAATACATAGACAAACATCCTCTAATTAAATTCAAACATTTAATTAATTTCTATTCAATCTAACATCTTATTTAACTGTCTTAAGCCATAAATCAGTCCATATCCAGTAAGCCTTTTAAACCCGCCATACAAAGCCTTAAGTTACACTCTTAAATCTTATTCTAGCTTTCTTTTTATGCCTGACAGGTTTACATAACAATGCCTCTATATCATTGAACAAGTCACTTTTTATGCCTTGTAGTTTCCTTTGAGTCAAACAAAAGCGTCCCCTTTTCTGTTTTAAAGACCTAGCTCCTTCGTAAGTAATCCCTTGTTGTTTTAAAGAGTCAAGTCTCCACATTTGAAATTGTTGAATAGCAGGCTCAATTATGTCCAAGTTTGTAATTAATAGTTGCTTATCCAAGCTACCATAGTTCTCAGTTAGTTGAGCTTGTCTGTCCATTTCTGTTGGTTTTAAAGTTGTAAGTGGTTTAGTTACAGTCCTTTTTAGTTCCTCGGAGATCTCATCAGCATGCATATGAAGTAAAGTAGAATCTTCTTTAACCTTAGTTGATTGCGCTTCTGTTGTTTTTTGGTCTATAGAATGCTCAGATAGAGTCTGGGGGTCAATTTGTAAATTCATAGCAGGATTTCTGTTTTTTATTGCCATAATACACTCTTTTATTTGCAAACGTATTTGGTCAGTAGCTTCATAAAGTTTTTCCAGTATGAGTTTATAGTCAAATTGAACATAGGGTTTCTCCATTTCAAAAATAATTAGAAACAGTCTGTATCATTTAATAGAGGCTGTGTTCAAGGAACATTTAATCAGTATCCACCTCCAATACAGCTGTTAAATTTCTTTGTCTTTTTCCTTTTATGGTAATCTGAAGGTCAACGTCAGTCTCACCATCAGAAAAGGAGACAGTTGCAATTTTGACTTTTTCCACCAGGTGTCCTCAGTAAAATATAAAATCTCCTCCCAGAGACCAGAAATATCATTAATAAGATCAGAAAACACAGAAAAAAGAAGAATTCTTCAGATGTAGACTAAGTCCAATGGTAGATTCAATATTAAAAATTTTTTTCCAAGATCCCAAAGTGAATAAAAAAGAATAAAAATAGAAAAAAAGTCACTTTAAATTAATTCAGTCCATTTAAGCTTCTTTTTCCCACACTCACAAACACCGCTTTCTTAGAGCAGGGAAATAATTTCAAAAGTGCTTTTTACAGGCACAAAAAAAAAGGAGAACCAAGAGAGGGAAAGAAAAAAGTCTCACCTGGCTCAGCCATGGTGGTTCCTGTTCTTAGATGTTCTTCTGACTTTTGGTTACAGCAGCAAGGTGAATGGCCATTTTACTGGCCGGTCTTTCCACCGTCGGCCCAAAGGAGCAATCTCGGGTCGTGGAAGAAGCTGCCGCTTTTCCACAAACGACGAGGACCTCCTCAGTGGTAGCCGCCCCTCCAGGGTGGCTTTTCGACCCGATTGAAAGTCTACCAGCAGCGGAGAATCAGCTGGCGAAGAGAGCAGTCTCTTCGCACAGCTGTAGGCTCCGGAACCAGAAGTCCTGATAGGTAATTTCATTCAGCTCTGCTATACTCTGCCTTTGTATTCACAAACAATAGTATGTCTTACTCCCCCTCACACTGTCCAGTTAATTAGGGCTGTTCGTGTCCATGTTCCATTAACACTATGTTTATTCAAAAGGCTATTATGAAGAAAACATTTGTGGAAATTCAAATGTCCAAGTAAATAATAATTTGATACAGGTACTTTAAATGATCAGGAACAATAATCAAATACATATACATTGAATATGTTTCACATGCTAGCAAAATAATACTTAGAATCATCCAAAGCAGATTAGAGTCTTACGGAAAGGGAAGTTGTAGATCATGCTGGCTTTTAAAAAGGCTGATAATAGTATTGCTGGTACATAAAAAGAGAATATATAGTTAATATGCAATATGTTTCATTGACTATCGAAAGATTTTCACTTGTGTTAATTATGACAAACTTTGAAATATTCTTAAAAAAATAGGAATATCAACACATCCAAGTTTCCTTGTGTAAAACCTATAGATAGGACAGGAAACCATGGTCTGGACAAATGACAAAGTAGTCTGGGTCCAAATGATATAAGTCTAAGTTAAAATAAGTTAAAAGTTAAAATAAGGTATACTCCTATCTGTTCATTGTATATGCTGAATGCATATTGAAGGAAACTAGATTGCAAAAAAAGATGAACTTGATTTTAAAATTGGAGAAAGAAATAATAATCTTTGCTATAGTGAATCTACTGTTCAGCTGAAAATGCAAATTATCTGCAAGCTCTCATAATGGAAGCTGAGTAGAGTGGGGGAAAAAAGAACTCCAATTAAATGTAAAGACTGAACTAATGATAATAATTAGAGCCTTACAATTGACAAGGAACATATTGAAGTGATAGATGTGATTGCCTTTTAGAATCAACTATCAACCTAAAAGAAACAACAGTGCTGTAGACTAGCACTCAAAGAACAGGCATTAAGGCTTTGGAAAAGATAATTAGATGCCATGATGTGTCTGCACTGAATAAGGATCAGAAATCTGTAGGCCAGGGGTTCTCAACCTTGGCAACTTTAAGACTTGTGGACTTTAACTCCCAGAATTCCTCAGCCAGCAAATTCTGGGAGTTGAAGTCCATAAGTCTTAAAGTTGCCAAGGTTGAGAACCCCTGCTGTAGGCAGTAGTTTTCCCTTTGACACTGCATAGAAGTGAAAGTTGATTTTGTGGAAGCAGGGTAGAAAGAACGTTGATGGTTTTCAAGTTTGGTGTTGGAGAAGATTCCTGAGAATACTATGGATAGTCAAGAAAGCAAACAATGGAATTTAGAATAAATCCATAGTTTTCATGTAAGGCATAAATGACCTGCCTCAGATGTTTATATTTTGACATGTTACATAAAGACTCAGTTTCCTTGAGAAGTTCGTAATTCTGGGGGAAATGAAAAAAAAAAACACTAAGAGGGCAACTAGGAGCAGGGGGATGGACTCAGTTATGGTGATGATTGGTGAACCTTGGGGGACAAATCTTCCTGAAGAAGATATATTTAGATGGTCACAAAGAGTTAATCCTAACCTGATGTCTCCTACATTTTTATGTACCTTTGGATTATTTTAGTGCAAAATATTAAAGACATCTCTAAATACGCTAAATAATTTTATTAAGTTTTCCCATTACCAGATTAGTTCATAAAGTTATTCAAGACTTATGGCTTACAATCAAATAAGATCATTTGGGGGTTTTGATCTTTTAATAATGTTCTGGCAAAATGTAGTCATAGTTATCATTGCATTTGAATGCTCTAAAGTCATATAATATTGTTGCTCTTGTTTGAACTAAAAAAATAAAATGTTTTCCTTGCTGCCATTCTAAGGAACAAAATAAAAGCCAAATGAGGTTTGTATAGTGGTTTCGAAAGCTTTAAAAATAAAATAAAACACTAATGAGAATGATGTAATTTTGTGGCTTTGAATGATTGTCTTTTGGCTCAAAGCAATACAGTGTAGCTTTAGCAGCAGGCTGCAAAAAGGCAGCAGCTTTTACATTTTTTACTAAAGTTTAGAGTTTCAATAAAGGCCTCTGTGATCATATATTATAAGTATATATGAATCACGTGTATAACATAGGGAGGGTGACACAGATAATGGATGTTTAAAAAAATAGATTTGCAAAGTAGACAGCATTATATCCTTTTAGTGAATCAGTGTTTGTACTTTTGGTATAACAGACAGGAAAATATAAAGTAAAATTTTCAAGAAAAACATATGTTAACCAAAACTCTTTCAAGTCAAACCTGATTGTTATTTTCACTTATACTTTTGTACTGGTAAAAGACTGAATTGATTTGGTGCGGGTTTTTTCCGTTTACCAATTTAACCTACAACTCTGATATTTTCTGGTAACATCCCATCCAACTACTAAACAAAGCTGACTTTGCTTAGCTTTTATGATCACCCTGGGTCAACTAACCCATAGTTTGTCCAGCACTAAAAAAGCTACAAATTGTATTCAGGCCACAGCTGAATCCCTGGATGCTTGAATGAGGAGTCTGTCCTTTTTTGTAAGCACAAATGACCCAGGTTTTGTTCACATCTACATAAGCAAACAAGGTTAGTGAATCTTGTGTGCATTTAAAGAGGTAGAATAAGCAGGAAATGTCAGTCAAAATAGTTCATCTCTTTTGCTCTTATTTGTATGATTTATTTTTACTCTGCCTTACATGCAAATTCTTATACATAGCATTCCACCTGCTTAGCCTTCCTCTGCAACTACTCATCCTACATTTCTTGCAGTTCCACCTATACTTTGGACTGCAGATGCTTAAACTTGCTTTTCTTTGAGACAGATGATGGATCATCCTGCGTAAGTTTTGTTCTTGACCTGGAGGGCAGATAAAATAGTCATGTGGTTTTCATCAAACCAGTCTTAATGCACCCGGGTTTTCAGTCCAAATACAGTTGTTGCAGTTTGTGTGATGTCATCTTTAAATTGTGTCCACTTTTCAGAACAGGTTCCTACAAGAAGTAAATTGCCAGAGAGTTTTTCATTAAGTACATCTTGAAACATTGAACTTGGTATGGTATGTGATGGAATGTAGTCTGGATTCCCTGGAGGAGATGCATTCCAGAGAAACAAGAGACAACTCAGATCAAATAGCTTGTGTGAAAGAAAGAGGGTGAAGATGACTCCTAATAGTTCTCAGAGGATATGTTTTATGTGGCTTTAGTTTGGTAAGTCTTTCTCTATAGGTCAGGAACAATTAAAAAAATCTGCTTGGAAGAATCACATGTCTTTCTTGGTTTTTGAAGCATGACAGCTGATGATAAATGGTTGCTTATGATGTAAAGGACTGTGTTTAGGTTGAGGACTGATTGGACCAGCCTATGATCTCTTCAGCACTCAGCACTTAGCATGGAACAGTTGATGGTGACATCTTTAAAATCACACTGCATTTAAACTGCCCAGAGGTTGCTGGGAAGAGCTACAATCTGTGAGTTAAGAAGGAGGACGGTGGAGGAGGAGGAGGAAAGTAGCTGAGCCCCTGCTGATTGGACCTCCATTGCATTTAAATGTAGTAAATTAATGAGAATAAAATGAATTTCAACAACTGTAGAATCAGTATGCAGCAAAACAAAATTGACAAAAGTGAAGGGGATCTGAATATGTTTTGAATGTACTGTACATGTGTCATAGAAATTATTAGCATAAGTGCTTGCATGTAATCCGTAGTTCTGCAGGCCATAACAGTAGGAGATAACCAACTCTGTAGCTAGATTTATTTTCTTGTGAATCAGAAAAAAGGGCAAGATTGTTTCTATTTCATTAAACTGACTTGGAATTCAGATGGTGGAACTACTATAGACTTTCCAGGACAACCCGCCATGTAATCTGGGTGCCCTGGAAGTCACTGGGCACCCAATTTGTAAGGGAAGTTCAAAGAATGAAGGAGATCTGCAGGTAGTCTCAGTTAACCGTATATATAACCTTGTGTAGACCACTATGGTATAAATAATATTTTTGTTTATAATGTTGTTAATTGTTTAAGTGCCACCCTTAAATTCTCCTTCCAGTCAACTTCAGATCCTATTATTTTCATGTAGTATACTTGGCAGAACTATGTGGTTTGTTATTATTTCATTTAGACTCCCTTTTAAGCTAGTCTAAATATTTCTTCAAATAAAGACTTCCTCTTTCCAAGTCCTACCTCAATTTTGGGGAGGGCGGGGGGACTCTCCGTGATCTGGAGTTACCAGCCATCAAGACAGATGAAAAGGCAGAATGGAAGCTGAGATAGAGCCCTGTTTCCAATCTTAGGAGGGTGCTATTTTATTCTATTTTCCTTTGGTTGCTTTTAGAAGTCATAGCATTTAGGTTTTAATATAGAATTTTTAAAGAAGTAGCCATATTTTCCTGATGTGCCAAAAATCTATATTGCCTCCTGCAGCCTCTAATTCAGTATGGTTTTCTTGTGTTAGAATGTATTCTTTTTTATGCATAGTACACCTAGAAACCTCGTCCCTATAAAAACTGTGTTTCCAAAAATTCTACTCTTACCATAATTCATTTTGTCTCCTTCTGTTGCCCACTCAGAAAATCAGATAGAATTCAGATTTTGTAAAACTTGACACTTTCTGCAATGGATATGTTCTGATACCTTGCAGTTAAGTGCTGTAATAAATAACAAATCAACAGTTTAATACCACTGAGAGGACCACAGTGCAGCCA
Organism: Bothrops alternatus; assembly: GCA_034064705.1. Classification (NCBI taxonomy): domain Eukaryota; kingdom Metazoa; phylum Chordata; class Lepidosauria; order Squamata; family Viperidae; genus Bothrops; species Bothrops alternatus. The sequence goes on from JARGCV010000023.1 coordinate 2,552,156, forward strand.
GATTCTTGAGGTTCAGTCATTGACTCTGTCTTTGAAGTGAGATTTCAAAGTTAATTGAATTGCCTGCTGGATACTCATTTCAAAATATAAGTTCTGTCAAGGGTATGGTAATAACAATTTAGTTGCTGAGAAATGCTAGAGTAAAATTGCACGACCTAAGAAAAGGGAGAAATGTCACCTAAAGCAGCTGGATTATAAGAATTGAAATAAGGGTTATAAGGACACACAAATAATAAATCAGAAGAATGACTTGGACAATTTCTTGTCTTGGACTTACAAAGGAAATGTGTTAGGCTTATGAAGGAGTCGCTGTGAGCAAATGGGCAGCCATATAAATTTAATAAATAAAGCCTGAGAAAAGACAAAAACAAAACGAACAGAAATCTTAAACTATTTAAAGGGAATAAACATCAAGATTTTAAAAGCAAAAGGAAGGAATATTATCTTGACCTACTTGGTTAGCTTTAAATATATATGATGTACAGTACTTTCTAGTAGCTCTTAATGGAATATTCTTGATTAGGACTCAGTGATTAGGCTTTAAAGATTTGTTTATAGATAAGCAATAAGATGTGAGAAGATTTTTTGGGTTGTATTTTTAGAGAAAATGATAAGTTATGGTGTTAAAAGTAAAGGAATATTATAAAATTAGCTTATTTGAATAAGTTTAAAATATAGATGTTGCTATTGCTGGTAACTTCTAAAGAATTTTTCTGATTACGACTGAATGACAAGACTTTAAAATTTATTTATAGATGAGCAATGTGATATGCAAAGAAAAGAACTTTTGTTGTAATATTAGATAAAGTTGTAAGTTTTGAAATTGCATTTGTCTTGATGAAGGGAGAAATCATTTCTTCATATCTTTTTTCTTTATTGGTTTTTAATTATTTACTATTTCTTAATTTTTCTTTTTAAATATTCTTTTCTGCACTTTTACTATTTTATTTTCCTTAGTTCTACTAGTTTTTTATTTTTATATTTGTAAATGATAATAAAAAAGATTATTAAAAAGAAATAATGGTTATAAGGATAGAAATTCAGATCACATCTACTGTAATATCTTTTAAAAACTAAGTCGGTTTTACCTTCTTTGGGCATTCCTTCCCCAAAACTTTATCACTCATGATTTATTTTATCAATGAATCTTTTGGAAAATCAGTTAAAGATAATGGATATATAAATTCAGGATTCTCTATCATTTTCTCTTCATGTTATTTAGAGACAGATACCCTCAAATCTTGTGTTTTCTAAATTACATGTGCCTTATAAACTATTTTTACCTTGGATTGCTTTTAGTTGATTCTTAATGTCTGCTTCCTAAAAGATGCCCATTTTTGTGGAGGGTTTTCAGAACCACTCTATTGTTAGATGTAGATGTGAAGAGCCAGTAAAAAAGCTGTTTGTACAGCTAGGCCTCAATTTATGATAATAATTGGGATTGGAATCTCAGCCTGTGAGCGAAGCGGTCATGCATGAAGGAGAAATCCCACTTCTTCCTCACTGCTTGCAATCTCCCCTGCCAGCTTTCCCATTGACTTTCTATGGAAGGTGGCAGAGAAAATTGCAAATGACGATCACCTGATTGTGGGTACTTGGCAATCATTTATAAATATGAGCTAGTTGCCAAGCACCATAAATGCAGTCACGCTAGAATTGCTTTACAAATCTTAAATTGAGGACAGCCTATAAAGTATACTAGTAATTTAAGTGGATTGATGCTGTTCTTTACCATCTTGCCCTCCTTGCATCAGCTCATGGTCTGTTAGATAGACCTTAAGCTAAGCTACCGGTAGTTTGGCAGCCATACATTCCATCTCTGTCGTTTCCAGCAGCAGGAAGCATCAGTTCATTCTGGCATCCTTAAGCCATCTGTTCCAGGCTACATCCTTTCATGTACTCCTTTGAACATGCACTTAATTTTTTTAAAGAAAACTGATTATTGCCAAATAAAATATAAACTACATTGAAGTTTTCTGTGGTGTAGTACATTGGAACAATATCAGAAAGGGTGGCAGCGTTTATTACCATTCCATTATCATTCTCCTGAGATTTTATTATTTCTTAGAGTTTCTCTGCTTAATAATTCTTCTCCAATAATTTACAGAATGATACTTCTGTAAATTTGAGTTGTATATGTAAGAAAAATCTAGAATGTAAAATTGAAAGGTGACTTTAGGACTTGATTTGCCATTTTAAAACATTGCAATTTATGCAGTAGATTCTGGCTAAGTGTTCATCTATATTGAATGGGCAACATTAGCTACAGTATTTAGGCCAATGCCATGCAGTGAGCAGGATCTCAAGATAGATTTGGTACAGTTTGATTTGATGTTTTGATATTTCCCCCTCCTTTTTTAAAAAAATCATACACATATTTTATTGTCTACTTGATTATTTTCATGAGAGATTGGGTTTTTTTTAAATGAATGATTGCTTTTTTAGAATTGTGCCAACTTTAGTAACACAATCAAAGAGGGCTCACAGCTGAAAACTGTTGCCAGGGTCAAGGGTTATCTGACTCTGTCTATGATCAAATACATTTGAGTTTAATTTAGACTACCTCTTAGAATATTTGAAATGCTTGGAATAAAGGAAGATGTAAGAAATCATGTAGTAAACATACCATTTTGAAAATCATGAACATAATATCACATTATACAAACAGACTGTATACCTTTTTCCTGTAGATTCTCTCTAGCAGTTGTTGCACATAGTACTTTGAGAATGTAAAGAATAAGGACTCTTTTAAAAATACTGGAAGCTTTATATGAACTTTTTATTGAAAGAAGATGGAACTGATGATTTATGGCATTGGGGATTAGGGTTAAAGAGAAAGGGGAAAGAGTAAGATTGCAATTGATAGAAAGAAAGGCAAAGGAGAGGAGCGGCATACAAACCCAAATAAATAAATAAAATAAATAAAAGTTAAAATTCTGAGGGGTTTTCATTCTTTCCTTTTTTCTTCTTTCCTATCTTTTTCTTATTTTTATTTTTTAATTTGTTATACATTTATTCTGTTGTAGGAGTCTAATGAAATATGAGAGAGAGAGGGCAAGGGGGGGGGCTTGTTTGCAACACTTACTCAGGTTACAGTTTCTGGCCTATACTCAAAATTCTTTCCTTTGTTTTTTTTGTAGTTCTTCCAATTGTTCGCAAAATTATCCCTTCTTCCCATTATATAACCCAAAGCTTAAAATCATCCTTCTGTCCGTCACCTTATCAAAGGAGATGACATTATGGGGGGAAATTTTCTGCAGTAGCATCCCATTTATGGAATGTCCTCCCGAGAGTGACTTGACTGGCACCCATAGTAACATAATTTTGATACTAGGTGAAAACCTTTCTATTTTCCCAGCCTTTGTTTCTGGCTTTTAATTGTACTTAAATTAAGGTTTTAGTTTTAGATAGCAGCCTCAAGTCCACCTAGTTTATTTGGTGTTGACATTATGTACTGTGTTCGTTTTCGTTCAAATAGTTTTTAGTGTGCTTTATTGTAGAGAGCTTCAGCTATTGGGTGGTTTAAATGTGTAAATTCAAAAAATCCTACCTTAATGGTTTGTGTATCTAAAGAAGCAGTTTGCCAGATTTCTTATTTACAATAATTTGAAGTTAGGTTGACTTGCCAAAATTCTTCTCTAGACCCAGGAGCCTATTTGGGAATTTCATCTGGGAAAACATGTGACATAGAGTCATTCCTGGGGCATTTAAGAGAAGCAACTGCTTGATTGTACATTATAAGGCTAGAGAGATGAGATCACATGGGGGCTGAGCTCAAAGGAATGTGAAATCCAGATGAAGCCAAATCAGAATTACTGCTTTGTTCAGTCATCTGCACCTGTGAATATGGAGGTGGAGAGTTATGAGGCTAAGGGACAAGCTCAGGAATGTTCTAATAATCTTCCTTCTTCCCACCACTTCTTTGTCATTCCTGCCAGCATCCAAACTCTTACTTCTGTATATTTTCTTCTTTGTAGTAATTTTACATTCAATCTGATGACTAATTACTGACAGGTACTTACCTAATACAAGTCCTAATAGTTAAAGGGAGGAATTTTTTTTCATATTTCCTTCTACAGCAATTCTGTTGTTGATTGTCGGAGTCTAATGATCCTAAACTGTTATGCTTTCTGCTGTGTTTGGTTCTTTGGGATGAAAAGTGTGGCATACCATATGCATTTCCAAAAAGGTTGTCCTCAATTCACCTTATGATGATTTTTGATTGCTTCACATTAGACAGAGACCACATTATCATAAAATCAACCTCAAGTAGCTGTTTTATGGTCTGAACTAGATATAGCTTTAGAAAGAGAAAACACAGTGTTTCTTCAAATAATGAATACATTTTTGGCAATTTTGAATTATGTTGGAAGCCCCTAAACCTGAATCACCCGTTCCTTATTTTGCGTACTCTGTAGCAACTGATCTAAAAAGTATAAATATTCAAGATATCACATCTAGAAACTCAGATGTAGTTTTGTTGCACTAATAAGCACATTTCACAAATCATATACAAAAGGATGATACTTACAACATCATACTGTTTTTGTCATTTTGAAAAAAGACTATAATTCTTCTGATGCCTCTGCTTTGTTAGTAGATATAGTGTCCTGTTGCTTATTTTGTCTCTGCAGACTCCTGCCCTGAACAGTACTCGTTTAGCTTCCAAACCATCTGTTCATGGTTTGTTAATGGTGAAATGTCTTGCAAACACATGTTGTGTACAAATCTTAGTAGCAACAAACCCTAAATTATATTTATTTATAAAATAAATAGATTCTGAGTGGCTTATAAAATCCAAATGCACATTGTGTTATTTAAACATCTGACTCTGCATTTAATCTCTCCAATTCTTCATTCCTTATATACTAACATTTGTACCAGAGATTTGGGTAGTGTGCTAAGTCACTGCTTGGCTTATTTGATTTAGTTTTGAGGCTGTGTGAATCTAGGAAGCTTGGATTTATTAAACAAATGAATAAATTGGCATGAAGTTTGATGATCTCAAGTCCTGTAATGCTGCCACATTATGATGGAGGATTTTCCTAGGAGAGATGAGTGAAGAATGCTGCTGGTATATTTTCCCAGCAGGTTTATACAAGATGTGAAGATCATCCCAGCTTCAAGCTAAAGCAACCAGACTTCTACACAAGGCAGTAGTGGTCTAGGAAGATATGGATGATCATTTTTGAGACAGTGGCAAAAGCCTAATTTCATACTGAGCATAAGAATCCAGTGATAAACTATTCCTGTATTTTATCAAGAAAATACTGCAGTCAGTAAATATAAAATGATTGATGATATAATGGTAAATGGCACTCAACATGCTACTAAGGAAGAGCTGAGGAACTTTTGCAATACAAATGGTGTTTATGTTATTATATGCATAATTTTTATCAAGAATTGTGATTATAATAGTAAAATATAATACAAAGTAAAGAAAGACAATAGAAAGGAGTAAAAAGCACAAAAAAGGACAGAAGAAAGAAAAAAAAGTAAGGCTATAATAAAGATAAAACAAATATATAAAGATGATTTCCAAACTTCATCCCAACTATTATAAACCAATTTAGTAACCCTCTGTGTTACAAGGTTCAAAGGAAAGTGGAAGATCGGATTTACCTGATTTGAAATTGTATTTTACAGCTTATTTTTTTTGTTTGGATAAAAGAGTGGATATTGCTGAGAAATAGAAGATTTTCAGAGATAGAAGGATATGACCTGAGATTTGGTTGGCGTGGATATATCATTAATTTGTGGTACAATAAATTCAAGGTTAATGTAGATTTTAAAAATCATTATGGTAAATGTATTATACTGAGAATATGGAATAATAGTCAAACCAAAATGGTTATATCACAAGATGCTAAAATTCTGTCAAAGGGAATGTAAAATAACATCAAGAGAACAACTAATGGCAGAGGGCCATAGCTGTCAATGGTTTCCTTATTACAGTTATCAGAAAGATTTAGAATAGATAAAACAATGTACAGTGTTGAATATTGTAAGACTGATTTTGAAACAGAATTGTGTACAAATGATGAACTTGTGATTGCTAAAATGATAAAATGATTGCTAAAAGTTTGATTGAAATTTGAAAGAGAATAACAAGTTAAGGTATGATAAAGTAGACTAAAATTGTGGATGATAGAAGATATTCCTTACTTACAAGAACTTTTTTAGTATTAAAATATTAAGTTAGATCAATACTCCAGTCATTACCAAATTAAAAAGCTTCAGGAATAGATAGAATATATATAGACAGCAAGCAACAGAAGAAGTATCATTACAAATTGTTAGCAAACTATGGCAGTAAAAGTGGAAAATGAAACAGTGGTCAGTGAACTGGAAGAGGTCACTCTCTACAGAATAATACCAAAAAAAGAGAGAACACAGTGTATAAACTATCACACAATGTCCTTAATTACACATGCTAGCAAAATAATGCCTAGTATCATTAAATATAGATTAAAGGGAAATGCCAGGTATTAAAACTGGTTTTAGAAAAAGCCAAGGAACAGGCAACTTTATTGTTGATGCTTGCTGGATAATTGAAAAAAAATCAAAGAATATAAGAAAGACGTTAATATGTGTTTCATTGATTATAGAAAGACCTTTGATTGTTCTGACCATAACATGCTTAGCAAAATTGGAATTCCAGAACAACTCACTGTTCTCATGCAACATCTCATGCATAAGTCAGGAAGCCAGAATCCAGATAGAACATAGCAAAACAGAACATAGCAAAAGAAGTGAAACAAGACTGTATTACTCTTGTATTTATTCAGTCTTGTTGGAATATTCATGAGCAGGAAGAGTCATGTGGTAACTCAGTCAGCCAATGTGAAGAAAGTACTACTGAGTCTGTGCAAAAAGGTATTGAGTTAGGAGCTGGATTTCCAGTCTCGGGTTTGTCTCTGTATCTCTCTGTAAGAAGTCTTCATTGAGCTATGTTGCTGTAAAGAAGAATGTATGGTATTGTAAATATTTTGATATGAATATAAAGAAGTTATTTTGAATCAGCTAAATGCAGTCAACTGTGAGAGCTTCTGATTTATTTTTTCACCAACAGAGAAATTAAAATTCTCTAACAGGTTATGGGCTGCATTGTAATTTAAAGCTGGAAGAAATTGCCTGTATTTAGAAAGTATAAGAACAAGGCAGAATTAGCAGAATGGCTGCAATGGAATTGAAGGAAAGCTCTGTGCCTCGTTTAGGCCAGAAGAATTACAATGTTGGGGCTGCTAAAATGGAATGTTTGCTCAAAGCAAAAGAGCTGTGGTATATCGTAGAAAATCCACCACAAGTGTTTGCAGCTGTTGATCAGAAAAGTCATGATCAAGCAATGGCTTATCTCATCTTGAATTTAGATGATGAACAATTTCTAAATGTTGCAAATTTAAAGACTGCAAAGGAGATTTGGTTGAAGTTGAGAGCTGTGCACGTGAATGTTTCTGCATGCAATATAGTGCAATTGTCAAGAAAACTTTACAGGGCCTGTTTGCAACCAGGTGAATCTGTGGAACAGCGTTTAAATAAAATGCAAAGTTTATTTTTGGACTTAGAACAACATGGGATTAAATTCCCTGAATTCCAGAAGGTTTTATTGGTGTTTAGATAAAACCTGAGACACAGTTTCTGCGATATTTGAGTGTAAAGAAGAGCAAGACTTAAATTTTGAGGCTTTAAAGGCATGTTTGCATAATGAAGAAGAAAAGCAACATTTTAGGAACAGCCATGAGGAGGTGAAATTCCTGAGGAGGGGGTCCAGACTGCAGGTCTCCGGAGAAGAAACAAGGAGCAGATGGGACCAAGTTGCATCAAAAGAGAGATTTTGCAAGCAAAGGGCTCAGCAAGAAAAGAATTGCTACATTTGTGGAGCAAACACACATTTGAAAAGGAACTGTTTGCAGAGGAACAATTTGCAGCAAAGGACATTTGTGCAAGCAAAAAAGACTGATTTGCAAAAGGAACATTTTGGTGTTGCAAAAGTTTGCTGTAGCAACAACAGAGACAAGTGGCTAATAGATAGTGGGGCAAGTCAAACAATTGTTAATGACTCTGAGGAAGCTGAATTGGAAGAATATGAAGAAGTTTTATTGTTGTGGCTGTTTTTCAATCAAAATTTTATGTGCAAATGCACAGCCTTAGGAGTGGGGTTAATATGATCAGTAGACAATAGACAATAAATTTATTTTAGTAGCTTCATTCAGAATTTATTGAACACAAGAAATGTCAGCAGAAAAGGTCAGCAAGGACAATGCTGCATTAGCCTTGCCAAAGGCCACTTCAATGTTAGAAAAAGCTTCCTAATGGTAACAACAGTTTGTCAATGGAACAAAGATTGTAGGATCTCCTTTACTGGATGTGATCAAGGAGAGGCTGGACAGAGGGTTGGACATCCTGGAAGTAGATGTCATTTCGGGAGTGGCAGAAGCCTCTTCATGACATCCCAGAGTGATGCAATCTGCACAACTATTATCTTCTGCCTTTTTGTGTCTGCATGGAATTAAAGTGCTGACAGTTCTTTTTAAATACAAAATAAATATCGGTGTTATGAAAACATGCAAGGGTACTTTAAGAGTAAAAAAATATCTACTTTGTTTGACATCTAGTTCATGGGTTGCTTAACTATGTAATCTAATTATTTGCTTTTGTGAGTAAAAATTAGTTCATAATGAAGGGTAATTCTCAGATTCACTGTTTTAATTTAATTGCTTTCTGTTTTACTTGGACATATAGCAGACCCAACAATACATATAATGAATAACAATTGCCTAAATTAAAGTGAAATATCATAATAGCTAAATCTATTATAGCAGGGGTCCCTAACCCTCGGTCCGTGGACTACCGGGCCACAGCATGCCAGCAACCAGTCCGCATAAACAAGCAAAGCCCATCTGTAGGATGCAGGCAACACACAAAACCATGCACCCTCGGTCCGCGGAAAAACCTCTCTCTACGTAACTGGTCCTTGGTGCCCAAAAGGTTGGGAACCTCTGTATTATAGTCATTAAAAACCAATAGTAATAAACCTAAACAAGTACAAAGCTAAAATGAGCCCCAATGAGATTTCTGTGATAAGCAAATATTAACATCACCCCATCATGTTTAATATAACAATTTTTCTATACAAAGCCTGCTATATACATGTCAGTGTAAGTCAATGTATCTTTAACAATAATGGAAGTAGTTGTTTATGGGCGAAAAAGAAAGTAGATTGATTATGTTTATGAGTTTTATTTCTACCCTTGGTGCATTCAGATGTGTATTTTTTTCTGTAGTAGTAGAACCAGAAACCAATATCTTCCTTCCCCTCAATACCAAATAGATAAAAATAAATGCAACTGAAGAAGATTTATTATTTGGATCTTTTGTTAACTTCAAAAGCAATTCTACCGTCCTACAGTAACTGGGACCCTAAATCATTTATGGGTCAAATACTTATACTAAATTGCATTAGCTCTGCCAATAATCATTATTATTCATGTTGTTGTTGGAAAACATTTAATTTAAGCCTTCACAAATGTCTCCCAAGTGTCTCATATTATGAGCAATGTTAAACATTTGGCAAAGTTCTTTGTTTTGTAAATATTGGTGGGACTGAGAAAAAGAGGCAGAATTATTCTCATCAGTCTTTAAAGGTAATGGAAACCCCAAAAAACATTTTTTGTATACAACCCAAGTGAATGTATATAAAAAATAACAGGGCCAAAACCCTACTGATGGAGGGGTTAGATCAAATGCCCCCCAAAAAGAACTGAAGATACATGATAATGCTTTACTCCAGAAGTTTTTTTTAAAAGTTCTAACTGGACAAAAAATGGTCATCATTTGAGAATTTGTGTAAACTACTTAAAGATAAAATTATCTTTCAAATTTTTATTTAGAATTATAGCACCATAAAGTTGAAAAGTTTAGATATCAAATCCCCCGCCCCTGTTCACTGCAGCCATCCAGATTAAAGCATCTCCAACATACAGTTTTCCAATCCTTACATGAAAATATCCAATGAAAGGGAGCCAAACACTTTCTGATCATTGGTACTAGTATCCAACTGCCATTGCCCTTAGGTAGTTTTTCTAATAGTTGGTCAAAATTTACCTTCTTATAACTTAAGTTCATTATTTTTTGTCCATTATTACTTCTGGAACAAAGGAGAAAAGGTTTTGATTTTCTTATGTGTGACCTTTTGTCAGATACTTCCTATATTTATCCAGTTTTATGCCATGGCCTATATGGTCACCATTTAGATGCAACCAGTTCAAAATTACCAGCCTTGATAGAATTAAAGCAGGACGAAAGAATGTTAAAGCAAGACCTATCTATGCAGACCTACGGACCAGAAAAACACTGTGCTAGAAAAACACCAAATTGTGTTGCTTGAAATAAAACATTGATTAATCATATGAAATTAATTTAATGATGCTTAATTTTTAAAAAAATATCATAATAGATACATTATATAATGTTTGGATAAACGTCTGTAGTATTTCTGTTAACTACTAAATGTAAAGAAAAGCAAAATTACAATCCAGAGGTTACACATCAGAAAATGTCTATGGAGATTCTCAGTCATCAAGGTCATGATTGTCTCAAAGATGCTTTTTCAAAAGACAACTGGATTTTTTTTGTTTTTCCTTGAAGACATTTCGCTTCTTATCCAAGAAGCTTCTTCAGTTCTTCAGAAGTGAAACGTCTTCAAGGAAGAACAAAGAAAATCTAATTGCCTCTTGAAAAAGCATCTTTGGGACAGACCAGAAAAGTTAAGGTTTTGTCCCATTCCAATTTTACATAGGCATCCAGTAATGTAATGGTACTAGATAAGTTGGAACTGCTTATAAATACATTTGGGATTGTGGTTGAACTGTTACCGTTTCAGAAGTATGCTTTGACACTAACATGTAGAAAGCATTCCATTGAAATGACTGGTTATCATGCCAGCCGTAGCCTTAGATATGGTGCTTGACTGCCCATCTGTTCTTCTCAGGATCTTCATCTGTCAAATAAAAAAAATCATTTTCTTTATTTCATAGGAGAACTATTAGAAATAAGCATCGAGAAGCTTCACAAAAATGTTGGAGTTTTTAAATATCTTACGTACTGTATATATATATATATATATATATGACACATGGTATTACAGTATACTGTATATAATCTAACAATACGTAACATGGGGAAGGGGCAGATAGAATTATTAATGTTAATAATGTAACAATATTTTTATTGTGGTTTGTTTAACACACTGTCCAGGCTTGTGATTCTGCCCGTATATTATATTAGCTTTGCATATATTTGCCTCTCTTTTGTCACGTTCTCATAAAACGCTGAATAATAATAATTAGCATCGTACAAAATATTAACATTTAATTCTTTGAACGAATATACTTCATGTTGCTGCAATCTTACCATAAGATAGCATGTATATAATTTTACCTAATGATATTTGTAATAGGTATGTTATCCTCTGAAAATTGGTCCTCTTACTTATCTGCTTTTGATTATGCTCAGAGTATACTGAAAAAACTCCTGTACTAATTCCGTCCAACTCTGAAGCCACATAGTTCATACATGAGACTGTCAGACGTGAGTAGTTGCAGATGTCAGTGCGTCAGGGGCAAGGAGCCAGGAAGATGGATTAAGGCTTAGTCACTGAAAAATGCATGCCAGCACATTTGAGACATCAACACTGCGCCACCTCATAAGGAAAATGTGTCGTGGCCAGAAATCGATAACCTCTTGGAGGCAATATATTTGATTAAATTATACCGGTGCATGCTTGGCAGTGTAGCTTCATCTAGCATTTGCCTGAGGCAGTATTGTAGCCACAGTCAAAAGTCAAAAATAATTTTGCTTTTAAAAGTTCAGTGCATAGATACAATTATGTCTCTGTAGCAGGCTTTATTGTATATAGTGATAATTGCATGTTTTTACTTATGAGCTACAATAGCATTCATTGAACTTAAACAAATTAAAATAGCACAAAAGGGTTGCTTTCTAGAATGAAGATGCCTCATAAAACAAGAACAAAAATATACTGTGAAACAAGTTCAGATCAAAGGAATATCTAGTCTCGCAAAGGAAAATCTGTCCACAGTGGACAGCCAAATTGTAGGTAGCAAGAAGAGGCCCCCTCCCACTTGCATTTTCCATCAATTGGTAGTTATTCTTAAGTTAAGAAGAGAAGCACTGGAATGACTTTTTTTTAAGCACAAAACCTTTCATTTTTCATTCTTTTTTCACTCTGACATTTCTGTTTCATTTGATTGCTCATAAAATAAATGTTATGCACTTTAGAAATTGAAACTTGGAACACCTGAAGCCATGGATTACTTCTAGACATGTATCAAGTTGGGTGGGGATTGGATGAGAGTTGAACAAAATGTGGCAATTTATAATGTAATTTGTCTTGAGATCTGGAAGACAGGAATTCTGTTTGGTGACATTCGTTTACACTTTTTCCTATTTAAACTTCTGTTAGGTATTCAAAACAATTTGCAGCATGCATCATTATAAAAGTCAAAACTTGACTATTTTGGAGGATATGCTGTTTCCTGGACAAATGCTTGAACTTGGGACAGGCAGTAAAAAGCACAAGTAAAAAGTTTGAGAGGTTGCTGAACATTGGCAAAGGATGAGGGCAGGAGTGACTAGTAGGTGTCCAGAAAGTCAATACGGAATAGGATTGAAAGGAACCTTAGAGGTCTTCTAGTCCAATCTCCTGCTCAAGCAGGAAATCTTATACCATTCTAAACAAATGGTTGTCCAATCTCTTCTTGAAAATCGCCAGTGATGGAGCACCACAACCTGAGGGAACTCATTCCATTGATTAATTGTTCTCACTGACAGGAAATTTCCCCCTTGTTATAGTTTGGATCTCTCCTTAATGAATTTGCGACCATTACTTCTTGTCCTACCTTCAGGTGCTTTGGAGAATAGGTTGACCCCTCTTCTCTGTGACAGCCCTGAAATACTGAAAGACTGCTATCATGTCACCCTTAAACTTTCTCTGCTATAGGCTACTTAGTTCTCTTAACCATTCGTCATACGATTTAACTTCCAGAACCCTTATTATCTTTGTTGCTCTTCTCTGCACTCTTTCTAGGGCAGCGGTTCTCAACCTATGGGTCGCGACCCCATTTGGGGTCGAACGACCGTTTTGCGGGGGTCGCCGGACACTGCGGTCCACCATTTTGTTTTTTTGTTTTGTTTTTTTGTCGCGCCGCGCATGCGCGGTTCGGGCCGTTGCTGTCCGCCATTTTGTTTGGGGTTTTTTCGTCGCATGCGCACCGCGCATGCGCGGTTCAGGCCATCGCGCGCACACCGCGCATGTGTGAATCGGGCCATCGCGCGCGCGCCGCACATGCACAGATTGGCCCGTCGCGATCCGCCTTTTTGTTTTGTTTTTTTTTCGTCGTGCATGCGCACGGGTCGGGATCGCGCCACGCATGAGCGGCGCAAGTGGGGTCTCAACCTGAAAAAGGTTGAGAACCACTGTTCTAGGGCCTCGGCTTCTTTTTTGTATTGGGCCAATCAGAACTGGACTCTGTATTCCAAGTGTGGCCTCACTGATACAGTATTGAGCAGTACTATCACTTCTTGCAAACTTGATGCTATCTCTTTGTTGATGCATCCTAGAATTGCACTGACATTTTTGGGAGTGGCAGCACACTGCTGGTTCATACTTAAATGGTGGTCCACTAGGTCAGGGTGATGGATATTCCTGTGTGATTAGAGTCCATTCTGAAATGGTGTATTTATATTTAACAGAGTTCCTTTTCAGAGGTTTTTTTTTTTTAAGGAACCTGACTAACCAGTTTATAATGTGGAATTTGAATTTTGTACTGAATTTTGTATCCATTAAAGAAAGCATACAAACTGGATTTCTTCCTGCTCCTCATAATCAAACTTTCATATGTCACTCTGAAGCAAACTAACCTACAGTTGGCCTGCTGTTGATTATTACAATATTTGATTATCACCTGATGGAAAAAGTCTATTAATGTAAGTATAGGAAGTGATAGTAGATGAATTGTGAACTGCTTCATTCTCTGCTTGCCCAACTAGTGTAGCAGCTAGAATAGCATCAGAAATTATATGCAGCATTCTGAATTATATCACTATCTATCAATTAGAAAAAGACACCTGAAGAAAATTGTTGTGAATGGATTGTAGACCTGTTCCATTTCTGATTTATTAGTAATAGGAGCCATTTAGAATAATGAAAATTTTGTTAGTAGAAATAACAAAGGAATAATGACTTCCCCAATCAAGCAAAATAACTCAGCAAAATGTTTTATAGCTTATATTGCACGAATCTTAAAACACTTTACAGATTCCTGGGTTTTTGAACCATAAATAGAAATTAAATGTACTTAACATTCTTATTAGAAACAAATATTTGTATAATTATTATAAAAGATATAGAGACATCAGTAATATCTGTATATAGCTTTATCCTTTATGAGTATGTCGTACCATCTTTTATCCTATCCAAATACTGCCTGTAATGATCTCTTTCATTGACAAATCACATTAACTGTCTCCTATAAGAAAAATACTTCTGTTCTGAATATTTATCATTAGATAATAGAATGAATTTGGATTTTAGTATTATATGAGAAAGGTATATCTGTCTATTCAATTTCTCCAGATGCATATTGTATTTATACATTTCTGCCATATTCTCACCTTTCCCCCTAAGCTATAAAACCACAAATATTGTCATTCATCATAGAGAAAACATTTTGATATTTTTTCTGCAACTTTTCTACCTCTACAAGTAACATTTTTCACACAATATTTCAAGTGTGCTCACACCATAGATTTGTTTTAAAAATGATATTGGCAGTATCATTTTAATTCCCTGTTAATCCTCAGTGTGAAACTTGTAATTGCCAAACTCCAGCTTATGTGTTTTCACTGAACAGTTGGGGAGGGGGCAGTGTTGTCATAATACCCATTGCTTGCATATTGAAATATAAGTTAGATTACAATGCCAGTTTAAAATAAATTTTCTGAAGTTCTTCATTGCTTTTTGTTTGTTTGTTTTAAATATCCAGTGCTTTATTGTTAATTCCAGTTCCATTTTAAATGTGTTAGAAAGCATCAGTTCTGAAACAGATTCTTGGGAGATTCTTTTTAACCTCATATGTTACTTGTGAAAGCTCTTCATTGATGTTCACCACCTGCTTCTTCTTTTTTAATCAGCTACCAATGATCCAGAGGGCTCCTTTCCTCTGATTCCATATATGCTTAATTTACTGGGATATCTACATAAGATTCTTATGCACTTGGAACAATAGTAGCCCTTTGTTTCTTGCTTACTATCTTTTCTTTTCAGTAAGTTTGGTTTTACTGTTTCTTTATACTGTAACTGTTGCAGCTGAATCTGCATTTATACTGATCTTTATTTGGTTGATAACTATGAGTCTAAATAATACAACTTAAAACTTAATGCTCCTGTATATAATAATTGACAGATCACACTGTGAAACATTCTGTTTAGTCTTTATAAAAATCTAGTGGTTGTGAAACTGTATATAAAATAAAAACATTATTTGTTCTTCAATTTATGTTAATTATTGCATTGTTACCACCAGCACGTTTGAGAGCTGGTGAGCAATTCTGCTATGGACATTGAGAAAGAGCAAGAAAATGAAGATACAGTAATTAATTTCAAGAAGGCCATATGATCAGCACAGAAGAACTAATATACTTTGGAAAATTGATGGGAATAGATAATGGAATACAATGCTTGGCAAAGTTGAAGGAAGTTGAACAAGGATAAAAAAAATAGATAAAATGAATGGCTAGAATTAAAGGGATCACTGGAATGTTCTTGAGAGACATAATGATTATTGCTAATTTAATACATTGCTTAATAAATAAATTTATAGAAAACACTTGTATGATTTGTTTTCTCCTATCTTACTTTCATTGTAGCATACAACTGTGTTACCCTTTATATTAATTGAGATGAGAACGACCCATCATGAATATCCCAGCAGGATCTATGGACTGATTGCCGTGTGCACTTTTTCAGTTTGCTATATATTATGGTAAGAAATGCATTTTCACATTGTGAAACCTAATCACTGATATCTTAGTCTTACCAACTTCACAAGCAGGATTTGATGAAAAGTTTCACACTGTGGTTTTTCTGATACTATATGGCTTATATTTTTAGGGATTTCCCCCTCCCATAAGACATAGTTTAGGAATTTGTTCTATGCCCCTTTCTTTTTCCAACCAACAGAATTAAAAATAAGTATTCTGTTTCTCCCATCAATTTTCACTGTTCAGTTTCACAAAAGTGAAGTTTGTTTAAGTAAAACAAGATTTAGCTTGGGTCTCAATGTGAGGATTTATGCAGAAGGGTGCTTTAACTCAAAGCAAATGAAACATTGCCCAATTCAGGCTGGTATCTGAATCTGAAACAGAATTAAGAAACCCAAAGCTTTGATCTCCTGTATTAATTAAAATAGGAAAAGTACAAACTGTAACCTTTGTAAGGTTTTCTGAAGGAATGAAATCATCAGAAAATAGATGCAAAAAACCCCTCCTAATTTTTAAATGAGAGTGTTAAGTGTTGCATTTTTCATCTCTGACATGGAGGCAGAATTGTGCCTTATGAGGAGATTTATTGCTTCAGGTTAATAGATGCAAAATGAGGGATTGCAAGAAGTAAGGAAGGAAGGAGGGAGGGAAGGAAGGAAGGAAGGAAGGAAGGAAGGAAGGAAGGAAGGAAGGAAGGAAGGAAGGAAGGAAGGAAGGAAACCTTCCTTGGAAGAAGGATGATCAATAGACTCAGGAAGGAGAAGTATAAATTATGCAAATCACAATTTTGCCCTATTCTACCCAAAGCCAAATCAGTTCTGTAAGAAGTCTAATAAGCCCTCATAGTAATCTAGGGCTATAATCTCTGCTTTCAGATTCTGAAGTCATAATATTACAAGAGGTGGGTTTTGTTGCCTTACTTGTCAAAAGCATTTCTTTTTTAGGCCATGACTAGTTCACAAATCGGGATAATCCAGTGGAAGAGTAGATTTCTTGAATATCTTGAAACAGTTTGCATTGTTAGTATGTCTGTAATGTTGTTAGTCTATAAACAAAAGTTGAAATTGCCATGGTTTCTAATTCTTGCAAAGAAACAAGAATTTCACTCTGTGTTCCCATATTAGAGGTGAGATATGTGCATTTAAATTATTTTTCTTTTTCCTCTTTGCTTACCTTGACCAGAAATTCAGACTTTTATTTTTTCCAGGCATATTCAATATTAAATTGTCTATTATTTTATAAGATCGGGAAATGGTAAGGACTCAACAAAATGGCTACAGCATGGGACTCTAAAATGAATTTTAATGCATGTTCCCTTCTGCTTATCTAATAATAAGCAGTACAACAATTGTACTGTTGAAGGCATTCATTAGAGTTAATAACAAATAATCTTGTATGGAAGCTTTATGGCTAAGGTTGATCAGGCCATTATTGCGCAATATTGAGTTAGCATGCATTCAAGGAGGAAAGAACTCCACAACAGGCCATCAGGTAATGTTTCCATGACAGCAGTACTACTTTTTGCAATTCCCTACATAGACATTGCAAGAATATTGGTAATGCCACTCTTCCAGAGAAGAGAAAGATAATAAGACCAATTATAATGTGTTAAACAAACCTTGGCTGGTTTAACTGGTTAGTCATAGGTAGTTCTATCTTTATATTTGACGTAGAATTTGTCAGTTATTTTTTCATTGTTAATATGATCTTTCATTTATTTGTCATGTTGCTTTGAGGGCAACAAACAGTGGCAATTTATTCAAGGACATAGATTAATCCTGTACTGCTTCACCTTAAATTTGGTCTGGCTAACTGTTCACTTATATCTGTGTTGTCTAATCCAAAAGTTGTGAATGTGCAATTCCAAACTTGTTTTTTAAACAACAGAGCTATCCTGACCAATTGCAAACTGGTGTATAGTCTAAATACAATAAAAAATAGGTCATTCTATGCAGGTTCAGACTGATTTCCAGATTTATTTTCTCATTATGAACTTTTTGTGAAGTGATCCTGTTACATAAAAGAGAGGATCAGGCAGGGGGGAAAAAGATGCAAAAAGTTATGTATGGTGGTGCAGTGGTTAAAATGCAATATTTCAGGATAACTCTGCCCACAGCCAGGAGTTTGATCCTGACCAGCTCAAGGTTGACTCAGACTTTCATCCTTCCGAGGTCAGTAAAATGAAGACCCAGATTGTTGGGGGCAATATCATGACAGTGTAAACTGCTCAGAGAATGCTGTAAAGCACTGTGGAGAAGTATATAAGTCTAAGTGCTACGGTATTAAAAAAAAAAAAAGGTCTAAGTGCTATTGCTAATATTGTTTCTATCTATAGGGTTTGTTTTAGTTGCTTGAATTCTTTTGTTATGGCTTCCTAACTTTTTTTCAGTAAAGCAGTAAAGATTATTGAAATTCTAATGAGCTTACGTAAATAAGTTTAGTCCTTCCTGTTGACTGAAGCATGGATGCATGGATAGAAATAGACAGAGACCACAGATCTGTGCAGTGCTTTGGCTTCAAAGGCAAAAATGGGTTTTAGAGCCCGAGGGAAGTCACACATAATACTTGCAATCTCTGAAATCAGATAGCTTTTCTCAGAGCTCAGTGCTGAGAAAAAAAATGCAGCTGCTTTAAGGAATTGCAGACAGGTGTTACACAAGCACCCACACACTTTTTGGACTTCAGATCTGAATATATCAGTGTTGCACATGCCTGTTATAGACAACAACTTTGAATATGCTGTGATCTTATGCTTAATGTTGTTTGCTTTAATATTGAAAAAGTGGATTGAATTTTTACCTCAGGTTATTGAATTTCTACCTCAGGATCTTTTGTTAGGGATCATAAAAGATTGCACTACTACTGAGATGAATTTAATTCTGAATTTGGTCACAGCAGCTAGACTGCTGGTGGGACAATACTGGAAGAAGCCAGAAATACCACCTATTGAAGTTTGGACTCTGAAAGTAATACACTTGGCAGAAATGGCGAAAATTTTGGCGTATTTGAAGGATCGCTCGAATGAACAATATGGGATAGACTGGAAACAGTGGATAGACTATATATAAGAGAAACACCAATCAAATAAAATGTAACAGGCGTAAAGTTGAGGCTTGACGTGAGGAGTGAGGAATGTTTACCAAATCAGACGTTTACAAAGACTACCGTAATACTTAGTGTTGTATTTCAGGTTCTAAGATGATTGCTTCTTAATATGATCTTATGTTTAATGTTGATTGTTTTAATAAAAAAATTATATATATATAAAAAAGAATCAATTCCACAGGAAGGCTAAAACTACATTTATTGAGAATGGCTATAAACAGAACCCTTGAATCTAATTGTGCTGTTTCTCTTCCCCTTCTTATACTCCAGTGTATTAGGGAAGTGTCTGGGCCATATATTATATATTTGTTCTATACTTATGTTTTTCTCCTTGCTATTTTGCTAATGAATCAAACCTATCTCTGTTGAGATTATCTTCCTTGGTTTCTACAGATACCTCATTTTTGTTGCTTTGATTGTAGTAATGTTAAATATATTGATTGGAAATAAAATAGTATTACAGTTGTTGCATAGAGTTGGTTAGGTCCATAGATTTCTGCTCTGATGGACGGATCTTTCCGTGGAGGAAGAAAACTATTGTCTCCTACTCAGGATAGGATCTATGAAGGCTGTAATCCCATACTAATTTAATTGGGAGTAAACCCCATTGTGTGAGTGGTTTCTGAGCAATCATGCATTGGACTGAGCCCTTAGGAAAACAAGTGAATATTTATTGTGTTTTTATTGAATACATCATTATTAATAGTATTTTTATATGTGCTTTTTTCTTAGGGTCTGTTGGATATATCATGTTACTGGGGTGTGGGTATATCCTCTCCTGGAGTATCTTGGTACAACTGCTAAAATTGTCTTCTTTGCCACTGTAACTGCAGTAATAAGCATCTTTTACTTTCTGGGTGAAATACTAAACAACTGCATATGGGATACACAAAAATGTGAGTATCAGATTGAGAAACTTTTTTGAATACAAAAGTATACTTTAGTTACTTTTACTATATATCATACTTTTACTATTATTGTTGAAATATTTTTACAAAGTAACTCCATTATTTCTTAAAATGTAAATATAATAATTATTTCATGTAATATTATTACAAACAGGATTGGACAGCAAAAGAGGTCATTAGTGCTAGCTCATAGCCAAAAGCATCTACCTGATTAGACTTTTTTGCTTCTTTCCTATCCCTTTTCCCCCTTCTGTTCATATCTTAGCTGATACTGGCTGTGCTTATAGAAATACTAAATCTAATTATTGAATTAACCTTTTTATTGGATTTAATCAATACTCAACTAGTTCCCCTGGATTTATACAACAAAGTCATACTCATCCCATCCCACCCATAAAATAGAACGGGAGTAGCATGTCTGAAGCCATTTAAGCATGTTCTGAAGATCTCAAAAGCAAATATAAACATTGGTTTATTTTGGTTGATTGTAATTATAAAAGAGGTAGCAAAGTCTCTCAGTAGGTGGCCAAATCTTGCTGGGTTTAAGAAGATAAACATGATTGATAGAAGACTTCCATAAAATAGTAGGGAATAACTCATCTGAGTATACAAGAGAAAGGCAGAAGCAAACAACCTCTCTATTGTTGCTAAGAAAATGACATGGACGTGCCCATGAATTCATTCACTGCTTAAATGTATTGACTTTGTATTAACTGTATTAACTGTGGAGGATGATGAAAATTTGAGGGATGATGTAAAATATTTGGAAAAAAATCATCAATATCTTTTTGCAGATCGTACAGAAAGAAGGTTCAGAAATATACACAAGTCAGAGAGTTTTTTAAAAATAGTTTGCGAGTTCCTGGCATATCTCAAAATAATGCAGTCTGAACATGCCAGATGCAGGAAATGAGATGGCAAAAATAGGAATTACAAATGAAAATTCTTAATCTGAACATTTTTTTTCAAGAGTTATGTTTAAATACCAGAACAGAATAAATAAATTGCAGTTGGTTTTTCCAAGGTAAACCACTAACATGAGCAAAAAAGAAAAAAGAAAAGAAAGAAAGCCTATTCTCCAGACCAGATTTGATTCACAAGCCTAGATGCTAGGATTTTGAACATTGATCAGCAGTGAAATATTTTTCAACAAAGCTTAGATGACCTTTTTATGAAAGGCAATAACATTGTAGATATTTAAACCACTCAGTGGAAAATGTTCCTACAGCAGCAAAGGAAACAGAAGAGCAGAAATTGGCACCAGTGTAGTATCGAAAGCCAAAATGCCTTCCTAGAGCCATGCCATTGTTTGTTTTCTTAAACCTTTGACTGCAATTTGATTGTTTTGAATTTGTCAGCAATACACAGCTCACTGTATTTAAACTATTGGTTTTAACCAACCTCAATTGTTTCCTTATTATGTATTTCATCACTATTAGATTCCCTTGCATGCCTGCTATAATTGAAAGCAGAATATGAATATCTTTGAAAAGAGGCCATAGTTTCTTAGAATTTTAAGGTAGCCAGCTCTCCACACCTAGCAATTAAAAGGTTAAAGAAAGAGTCACATCTCCTTTTATACTATAAAAATAGCAGCCTCTAGATGATCATTTTTTCAACTCAATATAATTATACAAAAAAGTAAAAAGAAAGAATAGCAGTATTAAAATAAATTGGGCTTTGTACCATAGCTGCATTTCTATAAGTATTTATTTCAGAGAAAGCCTCCTGAGTAAACATTTCTAGAGTTAGCAAGAAGCCCTGAAATGAAAGACTATTCGGATCAAGGATTTAACTGTATCAACTACTTGCTGAATGTTTATTCGCAGAGAAAAGTATGTTGCAGTATTCTAACATAAAACAATAGCAGAAAACGTTATTCATTTGTGAATTGTATGATATTAAAAAAAATACTTTTTTTAACTTTTTAGAAAAAATACATGGTTAATTTTTAAACTCTGAATAAAATGTAGCTTATTCACAAATGAACCACTCTAAGTCAATCTGTAGCTCGGGTGTAGGATGAGGGTGAAGGTTTGTTCTCCGAGCTTGTGGGTTGGTTTCTGAATGTTTCGTTACAGGCTAGGTAACATCTTCAGCAGACCTGACTCATCACAAGACCCTTACTTGACACACCTATACTCAAGTCCTTATAAACAAAAGAACGATGACATCCCCTAAACTCTGCTGACGATGTTACCTAGCCTGATAACAAAACATTCAGAAACCAAACCACAAGCTCAGAGAACAAACCTTCATCCTCATTCCAAAGCTTATTTTCATGTATTGTACAAAAATCAGAACCTTAGTAGGCAACTTTTCAGATCAACAACTTGATTCAATGAAGTGAGCTGTAAAAAGTTTATGCCTTTTAGAATAGAGTAGAGTAGAACAGAACAGAATAGAATAGAATAGAATAGAATAACTTTATTGTCACTTAAAATGTACACTAATTGGCATACATTAAAATGAAATTCCATTGCATACAGCTCTCAAAGGATCACCAACTCCAATATACACTACATAAATATGACAAAAATAAATAAATGAATATAGAATTATGCATATACCTGCATATATTATATGACACAGAGAAACAACAGTCTAGTTCAGGTTATGTATACATGTACGTAACATATTAATAAAATATGTTACTCTAAATCAGCGGTTCTTAACCTATGGGTCGCGATCCCATTTGGGGTCAAACGACCGTTTCGCGGGGGTCGCCGGACACCGCGGTCCGCCATTTTGGGTTTTTTGTCGTGCGTGCGCCGCGCATGCGTGGATCGGCCCGTCGTGGTCCGCCATTTTGGTTTTTTTTTCCATCGCGCGCACGCCGCGCATGCGCAGATCGGGCTGTCGCACGCGCGGGTCGGGGTCACGCTGCGCATGGGCGGCGCAAGTGGGGTCTCAACCTGAAAAAGGTTGAGAACCACTGCTCTAAATGAACTATCAGACTCCTCCTGATTTTTGTTTACCATAAATTAACAGCTCTCCTCATCTATTGGGAAATTAAAAATTAAAAACAATTTATGCAGAAGAAAAATAAAAATATTCACTTTCTTGTTAACACAAGCATTTCAAAAGCTGTTTTTCTGTTGTGATCAGGTATAGAAGAAGGAAAAGGAAAATCTAAATCAGACTGAACACAGGATAAAAGAAGACAGAGGACCTGCTGCTATATAAATGGCATCTCATAACATCAAAAGAAATTTATATTGGCAGTGCATTCAAAATATTTTGTTGTTGTTTTTTAAACAGGATGTTGATTTTATAATCTTCTTGATACCTTTGCTACAACATTGGAGGAACTGGGGAATGGGTATACCTGATGTGCTGAACATGTCATTATTTATACACAGAAAGAGAATGTATCTTTCCGACAACTGCATTAAGAATTAAAAAAGATCCATTTTGTCTTGGAAACATTAGATAAGTCAAACTTGAATCATTTGGGTTAAATCATAAAGCTGCATCTGTGAAAGGATGGATAAGCCCTTTTGAACAAATTCAGGACTTTCAATTATAAATCAAAGAGTTCTGAGTTGCTGCCAGTACATCTGGATACAGTGGGGTGTATCTGAAGCATAGGGTATTCAGGTTTGGGGCGTTGTTGATGAAAGAAAGCTCAATGAAAGATCCCCCCTGAGATATATATAAAACAAAAAGGGAGCACTTTTTAAAACCTGTTTTTAAATAATTTATTGAAGAATAATATAACTTCTCATGATACCAATAATTATATCATCTGAAAAAGCCATTTGTAACTGAAACATATGCATATTATTTCTTGCATATTAATCAACATATTCCTTTCTCCCCTTATCTAATGGCCAAATGTTTTTTCTCTGTTCAGGTTTTTATAGACTATGACAGGTATCTTAATGAGCTTTCACCCTATCAAGAAATGACAAAGTTCATTTTTTCATTAAAACTTTTCCTAAATGAAAAATAACTCATGGGATACTGCTATAAAATAGTTATTTATAACTTAGTTTATAATCTATATTACACAAAGAAAACTGGAATGGAGATGCATATAATGGGAACAACTGGTTCTGGTGCCCAAATGATTCAGAATGACAGAGGGAGCAATGAGCATGCAACGTTAGAAGTGAACAGTACAGTACAAAATTTTGGGAGCCTGCTGTAAGATCCCAGGAGAAAAACAGGCAATTTTTATACTGTTGTACACTAGAGTCGGTTGAAATGTTCTAGTCATGCCTAACTGCATGTTGATTTAAATTAGTATTAATCACTTCACAGTTGTAAAACAGGCAGCTTCCAACACACAAGCAGCACTTGTGTGCATATAACGTTTGAATGTAATGTTTGAAAGTACAGGTAGTCCTTGACTTACAAAAGTTAATTTAGTGTTCAAAGTTTCAGCGGCACTGAAAAAAGTGACTTATGACCATTTTTCATACTTACAACCATTGCGGGATCCTGGTCACATGATTAAAATTCAGACGCTTGGGAACTGACTCATATTTCTGATGGTTGCAGTGTCCCAAGGTTGTTGCAACTTTCTGACACGCAAAGTCAATAGGAAGACCAGATTCACTTAATAACCTTGTTACTAACTTAACAACTGCAGTGATTCACTTAGCAACTGTGGAAAAAAATCATAAAATGGGACAAAATTCACTTAACAACTGTCTTGCTTAGCAATGGAAATTTTGGGCTCATTTGTGGTCATAAGTCAAGGACTACCTGAATATGTGTTTTGCTTGCCAAGGAAAGTTTGTGGAAAATTCTGATCAGACCATTACGATTTGGTGTGGCAATAGTGAGGAAAGTGGTGGTAACTCTGATAAATGATCACACCTGCCAATAGAACTTCCTATTACAATAGAATGATTAGTAAAAGATCCTAGTAAATCATTGGTATGATTGTCCTAGGTCTTTTGGGCTAGAAAAATACTTAGCAACAATAGATCTAAACAAAATCCAAGGGCAACTAGAAAAGAACTAAGTACTGAAATATAACATCCTGAAATAATAGGAAATAGCCAGAAAGGGCAACTTCGAAATGCATGTTTTTAAAGACAAAAAATGAAGGAAGAAGCAGGAAACACTCAACAAGATTGAAAGACCATCTTGTGTACCAAAATGAAAGGTTGGTGTAATTAATGGAAAAGCTTTAAAGTGAGTACCAAATATTATAAACCATAGTACAGTTTTTCCCGTATAACTGAGGAATTTATGATGTAATCCTATTTATGTCTAAGTGAGAGATTGGAATGATATAATGGGGCTTGTTCCTTGGTAAGTGGCTTAAGAATGCATTCACTATTTGCAACAACCGCTAAAAGAACTCAGTTGAATCACATATCAGGAAATATTTACAGATGCTATAAATTTAAGGTATTTAAACACTTCAGTGGTACAGTGTAAATTAAGGTTTCGTTGTCAACAATATAAATTCAGTTTCATAAAAAATAAATGCCTGCAGTTTTGTTAATAGTATTCAAGCATGTTTGTGTGGCAATGCTTACATAACTCATTTTTTGCTGCTGGGACTTTAAGTCTGTATTTCTCATTCTCATTGTTTTATTCATTAATTAAGTCTATCCTCTGAGTTCTTGTAGCAACATCACTCCTTCCTTTGAAGCTATCTCTTCCTACGTCTTGTTTCCAAGGAAGTGACTGATGCCTAGAAACTACAATATGAATTCTTATTATTGGCCTGAAGTCTCATGTTTATTTTGTTGATAAGGATATTTTGATGAGAGGTTCTTAGTGTGGGGCAGCTGAGCAAAGGTTATACAAATAGCCAATTACAAGTACTGCCAACTGATAAGTGTGAGGAGTGGCCACCAGTGCCCCTCTTCAACAAAAGAACAGGTAAGAGCTATAATCTAGAACTAAGGAGAAATTGACAGTTAGAACAATTAATCAGTGGAACAACCTGCCTCCAGAAGTTGTGAATGCTCCAACACTGGAGGTTTTTAAGAAGAGACTGGACAGCCATCTGGGAACAAATCACTTGGGAACATTTTAAGTATTAAGATTACAAAAAAGCTGGTACAAAGTAAAGAATTATGAATGAACTGCATATAAATTTCAATAGATCTATTTTTATTTATAAATTGGACCTTTTTCTGATTTTAAAAACTGGTTCAGAAAAGCTTCTTTTCAATTTTAAAGCAGAAAAATATTGGACATTGGTAGTAAGCCAGTGATGTTTTCTGGTTTACAGAGATGATCATGCTTTCTTACAGAGTATCTCAAAAATCAGTCCAGATACATCAATAATTGTAGGGTCTTGTTCTAAAGATATGTATAAAAATGTATGATAATTTGGTCTGTCAAACATGCCAAAATAATACAGTTTTAGGTTTAGCACCACTTTCCATCAACAGAAGCTTTCTTGTCAACAAAAAAACAGTAGGAACAAAATCTGGATCAAAAATTTATTCTTTTGTTGAGCTTTCCCAAGCTAAGACTACGCTTTGGACTTATGTAATAGTACCCCAAAAAGGTTCTTGGAACTGATTACTTGATTCCCAAATAATTGATCAGTCTTTAAATTGAGGGTCTCTTTTTTCTTTAAGTTCTTTGGGTTTTTTTCCAGCTATAATTGTATGTTAAAGCATTTTTTTAAAGTAGATGGCAACAAAAAGATTAGAAAATTAATACATTTCAAATATTAACAAGAATTCCTGATTATTTCTTTGGAAATTCTTTTTTTCTTCCCTAATGCTCTAATGTTTTAAGAATCTAGTGCTACATAGATCCTTATCACACATTTTTGGACTGAATCCATTAGACTCTAGTATTAGATAAACATTTGGGGAACTCCCTCTAACAAAGCAGATGTAAGAACAGTTCTTTTCTAACACTGAATAGAAATAACTTCTTTATCACAGCAATTCTTTCTCTCCAACTTTTCCCCAAGTGACCAAAGGAATCCTCAGAATACTGATGACACCTCACCCTATGGCAAGTAATCTTATGTAGATGTTCAATAAGAGAGAGCACCAACTTCTGTGGCACCACACAGAGTAGGTGCCAGGGTAGGATCCTTCCTCCCTAATCATCACCAACTGGAATCAACCCCAGAAAAAAGAAGTGAACCAGCACAACATCATGCTATTCCAGCCCTAATCCTCTTGAGTTGATCCAGAAGGATACCAGGTTTGATGAACTGAAAGCTGTCGAGGGGTGAAGTAGGTAAGTAAGGCACTGCCACCATTTTGCCCATGCCAGATATCACACAAAAGTGTGACTTCTATTCCATACCCAATTCTGAAACCTAACGGAAAAGGATCCAGATAATCTGCTTCATCAGGGTCTTCTGAAATTGCTGTATAACCACCTTCTCAATGCCTTCCCAAAAAGAGGTGGGATGCTAGGCAAAAACAGCCCAATATTCAGGGATCTAGTGATGGCTTCTTGAGGAGAATCTGAACCAAGCCCTCCTTAAGAAATAAAGGAACAACTCCCCTCCTCAAAGAATTCATCACTTCTAGGACCCAGTCCTTTGACACTACATGGGCCACTATCACAAGCCAAGAGCGGCATGGATCTAAGGAGCTTATGACTCAGCTCACAGTCCTAAAGATGCTGGCCACTTCTCCAGGTTCAACAGGTTCAAACCATTCCCAGATAACTGGAGAAGACTCCCTCTAAGTCTAAGAACCATGGTGGCGCAGTGGTTAGAAAGCAGTTTTGCAGGCTACTCATTGTTTACCACCAGCAGTTAGATCCTGACTGGCTCAAGGTTGACTCAGCCTTCCATCCTTCCGAGGTTGGTAAAATGAGGACCCAGATTGTTGGAGGCAATATGCTGACTCTAAACTTAAAGAGGGCTGTAAAGCACTATGAAGTAATATATAGGTCTAAGTGCTATTGCCATTGCTGTTGCTCTACGAACCTGCAACAAGGTAAGCATCCAATTGCAAGCGAAACCTGAGTCATTTTGAACAAATTCCTTTATAGGGTCCTGCAAAAGTTTCCTCAGGAGTCCCTAACCCAAGATGGCTCACCTTAAAAAAAATTGTGGGGTGCCAATCTGAAGATGCAAAAAGGATGGAGAAATATTGCCCCAAGATAGGCCATAATAGCATCTCTAATGCGTGTTCAGCCATGTTTAGCTGAGTTCGTCCTTTGTGAGCACCCTAGATGTCTCTTCTCCTGTCACAGGGATAAGGTGCACAGGAACAATCCAATCCAAAGCCTCAGCTGCCTTTTTGTTCCAAGTAGCATCAAGGCTTTGCAAGACCATGCAGCAGACCAGCAGGAAGAGCACCCAGCTCTCTGGAACAGCATATTAACTGTTGTTTTTGCTAATTTTGCTAATTTATCAGTTGCATAGGAGAAAGTAAATTATCTGTAGTACCAGATCATGCATCTCTGGTCAGCATCATACTCAAATCAGAAGCAAAAAGTACTGTTCAAAGAAGGAAATGCATAGGTCCAGAATATTTCTGCAGTTCAAGTCTTTAAACTATAAAAATTATTTTAAGTTAGATGACGTAAAGGGAAACTAATAGTTTGGAAAATAAAGTAAATAACACCAACCTGACTCTATGATATCTGAATTCTGATCAAGCGTGTCAATTTTACAAAGACTCTTCCTACAGATGCTAGAGAGTATAGAAATGTTTCAGTAAAAATTGTTGTAGAACTCTCTTTCCAAGTAGATTCAATCATGCTGGTAATTTAGGAAAAGGTAACTTAATACCCTCCAAAAAGTCCAAATATAATTAGCTTATCTGAAATCTTATTGGGGAGCAAAGGTATATTAAATATTTTGTGATTAAAAGTATCATTAAAGTTCAGCAACCAATCTGGTCCTGAATGGGGGGAAAAAACCTAATTAATGTTTGATAACACTCAGAAATAAAGCTAATAAACTCCAAGAAGCTACAAATATTCCCTAGTAAAGTCTTGAGTTCCCAGCTCACCAAGACCCTCTTCACAGGCATACACTCTTTCTCTTTCCAAATAAATCTTGCATTAAAAAAAGAAATCCTTGTGTTCAGGCAATTATCTGGGTCAAACTGTACATTAAAAGTTAGCACTGGAAGGTCTAAAACACTTTAGTTTGGGTCACCATCTTTTTGCTGACTATTATATGGGAAACCTGAATTTAATGTCTGCATCAGTGCTACCAAATGTCATCAGCTCCATTTTTATTTCTCCTAATTAGTCGATGTTTCTTAAATACCCCTATGCAACAAACATGGATGAAAACAGAAGGACCATGCACGGATTGTTTCAGCGGCTAGTATTATGGATACAAGTTTAAAATTGCATTTCATGTGCACCTCCACATTTTCCTTTAACGGGTCAACAATAGCAAAATGCAAATGGTAGAAAGTGTCTTGCCCCAAGCAATTTTACTTAAAATGTTCAATTTCAGCTTAAATATTTATGCATTTAAAATAGTATAAGATGGGAATCTCCCTGGATGTATGTTGCATAGTATAGGATTTCTGTCAGGAATTTGTAGTTGGAGATATGGGGGTGGCACAAACCACTGTCAAGATTTCAGCAGGGTGGAGATGAACCATGGAAAAAGAAGGAAAGATGTATTTATGGGTTTGAAAACATTGTAATATGAGAACGTGTAAACTCTTTGAACTACAGTATTTCCTTTTACATATATGAATGCAGATGCTTACAATGTGCAAATTTGTGACATTGTGTGGGAAGCTTGTTCAATTGCATGTTCTCCTAGATAGGTGCCAGAAGAAAAAGATGTTGTCATGGTAATTGTTTCTTTTGCTGAATATTACATAAATGGAAAAGCAAGACTCATTATATTAAAATAATATTATGCTAACCTGATTCAATTGAAATTGGTCGGGACACCAAGGCCAAAGTCCTGTTCCCGTCACTCATTGGACTTTTGAGCAGCCGGAACTTCAAGCGTTGGTCTTCCTCCTTCCTTTTTGCCATTATCACTGCCAGCAGGCCACTGGTTCATTTGACCAGCAATCTAGATAGACCACATCATTGAACTCTCACTGCTTATGACAATGCCAAAACAATGATCTGGGAGAATTAAAACCTTCCTGGCTTCTTCCTTCTACCCAAGGCCCCTGCTCTAAGCTTCCTGCCTTTCTTTTTCATTCAATCAACACTGCTTGAGGAACATCCCTAGAAGAGGGATTGCTTCTTTATTGCTTTCATGCAATTGTGGGTAGCAAAACACTGGTTACTGCTTTTCCAAAAAGAAAAAAAAATGGCTTTGAGGGAGAGATCTGGGAAGATTTAAAGAGGCAGGATGCTTAACCCTTTCCCCAAAAACCTTTTCTCTGGTCTACCTTATCCCCCAAGGATCTCTTTAGGGAACAGATAGGCAACAATGGCCCCTTTATGACTGAATTTGTGAGTTGGTCATGCTGGCTCTGGAATTCTGGGAGTTGAAGTCCACAGGTTGTAAAGTGAGCATAGTTGCCTACCTCTGCTCTAGAGTTCCAAATTTACTCTTGACCTGCTATTCCTGTTTCTGGCAGATGTGCTGGATTATAGTACCCATATTCCTTATGTATTTAACATGTTGGCAAAGAATTGTAGTCCAAGATACTTAAAAGGTACGTGTGCCTATTTGCCCTAGCATTTCTAACTCCAGTGGAGGGGGGGGGACTGTAGATAAGAACCATTTGGGAAATAGGGAAGGAAGCAAGAAAAGTAGTAAGTTGCCCATTCCATATTTTTTAGGACTTAGATTTTTCTTCTGTAAAAATGTTTAAGGATGCCAACACTTCTGATCTGTTATTCACATATAACTCCCTTAGGATCTCTGAATAAACCATGCACGTAACTGCTGCACTGAAAGGAGAAATATTTAATTGAGTCATAAACAAATTCCAACCCACTAGTTGCTAATGAACCAAGTCACAATTAGTTGTCGATAATTACAAAAACAACATCTAGGTGGATGATAAGCCCTGAAGCCAGACATAATGGTCCCGTTAGGTACTGCATATCCTTTAAAGCCCAATTAAGGTTTGGAAGTTTTGGAAAGTCAAGCTATGCTACATGAAAACTATTTTAGGGTGTTTTACAGACTTGTCTCAAAATGGCAATTTTCAACACATTTCTAAGCGAGCTTTTGACTACATCATCCTTTTAAGCAGGGGGTCTCCTCCTCCCCTTCCTTCCCCCCCTCCTCCTAGGCTGCAACCCATCATCCTTTTCTGCCAATCACTGCTATGAAACCTGGAAGAGTGAGTGTTGTGACATGGAGAGCCATATAAATCACTTATAAATAAACTAATGCAAAAAAGTTAATCCCAAACAGTATAGCTCTTTTCTGAGTGATAACCTCTTTCAGATGAATTGTTTCCTGGATCTTGCAGCCTCTGTCTTCTTTCTGTGTTTAAGAGTCTGATGGGTCTGCAATAAGGTTGAAAACAACAAGTATTGGCAAGTATTTGAAGTGCACTGGTGTGGATTACTGACATTTTTTTTTGAAAACCTTAACAAAATATATACTGTGAAACCTCTCTTGAAGTCATTATTGTTCTTGATAATGTTCAAAGCTGTAATTGTGTGGATATTGCATAAATACTACAGACTAAGCAAAACGACAAAACTATTTTCCTTCCTCAATGAGCTTGACGCTATTCCTGCAACTTTCCGGAACAGCAGCGTTTGTAATGTAAATGAACCAACAGGTGTTTAACATTTGCGCTATGCTCTGACCAAATCAAGACAGACAACACATTTGTGTGTTTGTTCAGTGATGTCCAGATGGCTGTCAATTTCAATTTGAACTCAGTGGGTGCTGTCTCTGAATAAACATCCTGACATTCACACATACATGTGGAAACATCATGGTGACTCCTGAGGGAAATACACCTCCTCAGGCATCTTGTTTGAAACCAAAGACACATTTGCTCTTCATAATGAGAATGCAAAATTTTTACTTATTTTTTTTCTTACTGAGATGCAAACAGTCCAAATGAAAAATTTGCATATGGTCATCACAGACTTATATAGAACAACCCAAACCGAAGACAGAATCTTAGATAGATCCTTGCTAAAGTTCAATCAAGGCAACCAAAGGGAGGGGGAGAAAACAGTAAAAATAGAAAAATGGGATCTTCAATCCTTATGCACATCATGTTTCAATAATTGTGGAGGATCAGTCTGCTAATTGTCACTAAGGGGGGGACCACCCTACTACCAATCCAGGAAAACTGTAGCCCTCTGGATATTAGCATACTACGGTACAGCTGCAGAGAATCCCATTTAGCAAGGCTAATGGAGAGAACTGCAGTAGACTAGATGAGCACCAGCTATTACTACAGCATAAAAAGTGATGCAAGGTGCATCTGTGGGTCTGTTTATTGGATGTTCATGCTTCGTAGTCTTTGCAAGATTGCCTGTCACAAATATTTTATTTATATATCATATTTAGAAACCACCCAGCTCCCTCATAGAGCAACTCTGTGTTGTGTACAAATAAACATAAAAACAAAAGCCATATATAAATAATCAAATTAAAAAACAGTTAAAAATAAGAATAATTCAAATTTCAAAGGTGTGGAAGGGGCTTCAGGATGCTAGCCAGCCCCACAACGGCACGCTGTTCTGTGGGCCCTAGCAAGTCAGCAGAGCCAAGTCTTCAAGCATCTACGAAAGGCCAGGAGAGTGAGGGCCCGCCTCACCTTGTGGTGGTGGGAGAGTAGAGGATTTATAGGAACACCAGACTAAATTGTGGATTAAACTATTTTTTTTCTGTGTCACAGCTTAAATATTCTCTTGCCAGAACAATATGAACAATTTAAAAGCTCAGCAATGTAGCCATGGAAACAAGCACAAAGTCAGTGGTGGTGGTGGTGGGGAGGACTTGCAAGTGGCTGAGGCCAACAGCTGAATCATAAAAGGATAACTAAGAAACCTGTTACATTGTGAGGGAAGCTAAAAGAAATCTGTCCAGTTTCAAGTCTGTGGAAAGAAAACACCCATTGCTGGTTATCTTCAGTGCTGTCAAGGAGGCGGAGAAGAACGAAGATAATGCTCAAGGGATTCTAGATGGCCAGAAATAATGGAGAAGATGCTCTGCAAATCATTACACCACATGATATGTGTTGCAATTATTAATTACTTTTTTTTTTCAAATAGACTGTTTTATTATCTTCCCTGGGAAAATAGCAGCCTTCAGGAACTCTTTAGACTTTACCCGCATCTGCTGAATGAATGCGATTCATTTCAAAACCGGAAGACAATTTTATGAGATGTTAGTTCCACACTATATGGTTTAGCACAAGAAATGTATTATCCATGCATATAACAATGGCATTAACAGAACATCAAGAATCTGGCTTAAATGGAGACAAATAACATCACCTTGGAAATTCTAAACTTGAGATGATCAACCTGAAATTCTCTATTTGGCATTACAGAGGATAGATCTGGCTCAATTACTGAGCTCTCCACAAGACTTGGCTGAGCTCCATTTGACTCAAGATTTTCAGACAGATGAAGAACTAATAGCCATTTTCATCTTGTCTAAGTTGCCATGGAAATGTTCCAGCCCTTCAGAAGGTTAAGTCAGTTGTTTCAAAGTCTTTTTTTTTTTTCAAAAATATTTGTGGCTGGAAAGTGAGCTCTTCTTTTTTTCAAGAATTAATACAACCATTCAGGAGTATAGGAGTATCACTTCCTTGCCTATCCATTGGCATTCTGATCTCATGGAATCTTGGAACAATGAAGAATCATTCTTAATACTATCTGTTCTTGTCATATCTTTTTTAAGGACTCCATATCTTTTTTGTAGGACTTTCCACAATTCAAGGCAGCATTTTAAGGCGATACTAGTTGTGCAGGCAAGCTGTGTACAGAAAGGAAATTATGGAAGTGTGTCTATGCAAACTGAAATTCATTGCCTGCAATTATCCCCAATAAGTGTACTTGTTTGCTACTTTTGAGCTCAGCTCCCTAATGACAAAGCAACATATGTAAATAACCATTGCAATATCTTATATACTCTGAATTAATACTCAGAAACATCCTTCCTCAATCTAATGCTCTCCAAGTTCATTGGACTACAAACTCTCTAGTTACAAAATTTCTGCCAAGGAGTTCTATCTAGGCACATCAGTTTAAGTTTCTACACTGCTGCACCTATTTTGACATGGTCTGGTGTGTTCTGTTTATATGGATACATATAGACTTCATGATAACCCTTATGAACCATAGGGATAGGGTACTGCAGAAAACAAACAGCACCCAAACACGATGTTCTAAATTTTTTTTACAGTATTACAATTTCTAGAATTTTTTTTTTTGCAGAGTTAGTTCGAAGTTACAATGGCACAGAAAAAAAATGAGTCCTTGCAGTTATATGTGTCAGAGCATCCACATGGTCATTTGATCAAAATTTGGTGCTTAACAATTGGAAATTCTAATCCCAATTGTGGTTGTAAATTGAACACTACCTATACTGAATCTATCCTTGAGGACTATCTGATTAATCCTCAAAGAACCCACCATTCCTTAAAACAGAATTTGTAAGCCACTAGAAAAATATACATGAAATGCAAACAGATGATATAAATTAGAACAATATAACAGGAGTAAGCAAAATTGCCTTTAAATGGAGCTCAGCTCCTGATGACTTACATGAATAAATCCATGCATTTATATTTTCAGTTGTTTTCCAGGATAATGCTGTTTGTTGCAAAAAGCCTATATTAAAATATGGATACTGAACTTTTGGTCAATTTCCAATATAATATGACAGAGAGTGTTCTACGAAGATCAAGATTAAACATTACTGACATCCTATTGGGTATCAGCATTTCACATCAGTGAGCAAATCTGCCAAGAACTTCTAAAATCAAATATTCCACTCTTCCGCCTCAACAGGTGATCAGCACTGGCAAGAACTAGCATCAATTATCCGTTTACCTTAAAGCTCTCCTTTTTTTTCAGATACGTCCTGTGCAAATATATTTCAGATGGTTGTCCATTACAGTACAAGTTGTTTTTAGAAGGCTACCATAAAGTCACAAATCAGCTTAATATGGGAGGATTCAGGAGAAGAAATATGTGAGATGCATTTTACCGTTCCTCTTTTCCCAAATTAACAACTCACAAGTTATGTTCTCTAGGGTTACCAGATTTCACTTGACCACTAGAGGGAAACAAAAAAATTAGGGTTTTTCGTCTTTTTCCAGCATAGTTCTGCTAGATCTATCATCCTGCTACTTTATGCCTCAGTGTTTGCATGAATATTGAATTGCCTATTAATTGTTATGTAATTGCATTATGGAAGCACAGTGATATAAAAAGAGGGTGGGTGTAGATGGAGTAGGGGTTTCTATTAATATTAAAAATAGGTGTACAGTGTTAGCTGCTCCTACTGAAAGTAAAGGTTCCCTGAGCCAAGCTTATATCCTGGTAAAGGATTACAAGACATTTTCTTGACAACAGTATGGAAATGATTGCCACTGTCACTCTGTGGGTTTTTTCTTTCTTTCTTTCTTTTTGGCAGGGGGAGGGGGGAAAGAGACTTCAAAATCTAGCCAAAATTTCCAGGTGATGTCCCACCCAAGTCTGATCCTGATCAGTCCCCAAAATCAGCCAATGTCCTCCCACAGATTGGTTGGAATCCCTTTGTCCTGTAGAGATTATCTCCACTAGAAGCTATCACTGCTGAGTTAAGCCATTATGAGGTCTCAGCTGAGGAACTCTTGTGAATACTCTTCAGCTGTCCTCCCTGAGGAGAGAAAATAAAATTGTTATAAAACCAACTGTTATTAGGTTTCAGCTCTCTGCAGGACAAAACCATCTCAGCCACCTGGGAGATGCTTTCTCTCTCCCACTCCTATGCATAATTTCCCCCTTTTTCCCCCAGGTCAGCAATGAAGACAATGTGCAAAATTTCAGGTTTATAAACTTCTAAATAGACTTCTGAAAAATAACCTGAGACCTTTAATATCTCTGAAGAAAACAGTTTTACAGGTGTCTTTATATGAACTGAAATAATAGAATAACTTGGAACATTAAGCACTTAAGAGTCATTATATGCTTTTCCTTGCTTTCAGCTGCTGTACTTGGATTGATAAATATACCGTGACATATCTATGTTATTGTATAAGGCAAGTATAACTTCTTCAGCATATTAAAATTAAAATTGGATGTTAGAAGCATCCATCTAGCTGTGAGGAAGAATTGTGTTAAATAAAATTAGGACAATGGAAGCATATTTGGAAGGTGTGAACAAAAGTTTGAGAGTTATTGCTAAAACCTTTTACCCCAAAATACACATTCTGGTATTTGAAGCCACAGCTGGACTCTCCAACCCAAGATACAGACTTCTCTTAGAAAATGAGAAATTTTACTAGTGTTTTACCTTGTTATGGTTCTCAGACCTGAGCTGCAAAAATCTGGACACCATATTAGCTGGCCACAAAAAAAGAGATTCTAACAATTCTAACTCTGCTGCCATTTTATATTTTTGCAGGGATTTTTTGCAACCCTGCTCTAAACCCCCCCCCCTCATTATCAAGAGAGGGGAATGGGAAAAGGAGCCATCTGGATGATGTTTCTAACGAAAGGCAAACACAAAAGCAGAACAGCAGAGACACGGGAGCAGCTGTATGAGTTGTGTCGTGTTTGAGAGTGGGAAGCAGAAATTGGTCCAAATGCAGCCCACAGGACTCTCAAAAGACGATGTTTACAATTTCCTTTTGATGCAAGCTAATTAAGACACAACCAAAGGCAGAATTAGCAGGAGGAGATCTTGGCAATAGTTTCCAGATAAGACTTTCTGCCTTCCATATTTGCACGGGGGGGGGTCAAGTGAGGATGTGAATTTTGTCCTTTAAAAAAAAACACATGTCTGTATCCCCATAGTTCAGCTGCGTTTTGCTTCCCCAGCAAGGCATATGGCACAATGAATTCAACTGCAGTTCTGTTATTTTGCCTTGACCCAGAGAGCTCTGACGATTAAACAGTCATATGGTCATGTGAGTGATTGGGTTGTTTTGTTTTTGTTTTTGTAGTTTTGACTTGCTTTGTTACCTAGAACAGAACACAACAATCCACATCAGTCTCGGTCTTTTCTTAGAACAGAAAAGAAGGTGCAAACCTTCAAGCTCGCCCTTTCTCTTTATCCAGCTGGGCTGCCAGCAAAAACAAACTGGAAAGAAGAGAGGGGGAACAGCCGGCTGATGTGGAAGCGGCATTTCAGGCCAGCTTCTGACTGAAATGTGGGAGGTTGCAGGCATTTCAGTTCAGCTCCAGTTATTGAGCATAGGGGTGGTTTCTGGATGTTCTTTGGACTCTCCCTTGCACAGGAATTAACAAAAGGCAAATTAACTTGCTTGCTTGTAGATGACAAGACGAACCTGCAAGAGATAATCCACAATCTCTTGCTCCTTTTCCACTTATTACTTTTTTCTTTTTTGACAAGCAACGTCTCCTTGAAACGAAGTCAAACAATTCTTGAGCTTTTGACTATTTGCATGGGCTTTTCTTAAGCCCTCCGTGATCTTTGGTGCTTAAAGCTGCTTGACTGTTCCAGGTGAAGGGTGCCAGGCTACGGCTGCAGAATCGAATTCTCTTTTCTTGGGAGAAGTTTGGTGTCTACTTCATACCCAGCTCTCTTGTACACAACACACACAATGTGTCTGAAAGCAGACATGTGCATCCTATATGCTCTCCCTTATGCAATATCTATTATTATGTATAGAATTCTTTAGTGGTGGAAGTCACATTCTTCCCCATATAAAATATGGGCATGTATTTATTTATAGAAACAATCCACACTTTCATTTTCCACACGTGACACAGAGTATCACCCAAAGGAAACATTTAAAAAATGAATACTTTAGTTCAGCCCTGAGGGGAAAAAAACCCCACCTTATTTTATTTACATTTATATGTGATTAAATTAAATTAAACCTAGCTAATATGATACTACCAGTCACATATTTAATAATATTTATCTTTTGTTTAAAATTTCCATCTGATAACTCTTTGAGGCTTCAAGTCACACCCTCCAAGGTTTTTGGGGTTAGGGTTGTTCTTGAACCAGAGTTCCAGCATTTCACTGCTACTCTTTAGACAAAAAGAGTACTCTAAGACTGGTTCCAAGGATGCTTAAAAATCAGTAAAAAAATAAAATGATTCTCTTATTCAGAAATTTTAAAGGAAAAAAAGGAAGAGGAGGGATAAGCAAAACAGGCAACAATTTTGAGATAAAACGTTTCTATCAAGAGTAGTTGCTCATAACTCCAGAGAAGGCATCGGTGGGCATTCCAGCATAGTGATAAACTGGATGCAATATTAATCACTGTAATCCCTCCATCTATTACTGCACTATAAACACACATTGTGGTTAGATCATACATTAACCTAAACCATAATGCAACTCTGGCCTCTTAGCAAAAGGAGATTACCCAGGCAGTATGATAAATATTTGTTGATGTTGAAGAATGTGGTTCCTCATCTCCAAGTGAGGGTAAAGAGATCTAGCTTTTATACTAGGGATTGCTTGTGGTCTAAGAGATTTGATCATGGAATGAACTTATTTCCCCCTGCAATCTCCACCACTTCCAGTCTGCACAAAACACATTGTCCAATTTGTTTGGATTCAAAAACAGACTGAGGCAATTTTTTGTGAATTAGGCAACTAAGGTTTGGCTCTGTTTTATTATTGTCTGGCTTTATCGTGTTCTTCAGCCTAATTGTTTCTGTGAGCCACATGACAAGTTGGGTACGACATCAGTCTGACACTGTTCCTTTCCCCTTCCCCAAAACAGCATGTTCCTTCAGCTGTCCTAGCCAAGCGGGACTCTTCTACAGCATCAGCAAAGGCTGTACATCTTTATTTATTTGCTTGGTTTGAATGATGCCTTGTTTTTCTCCTCAAAAGAGCACTTGGAGAAGCTAACAGAATTCAAAAAGACAGTACAAATGATTAAGGACATGGCAGGAATACTAACACCAGCCCTTGGGAAATGGTCTTCCCTTGCATTAGCCTTTGTGTTCTGAGAGTGCTCAGCGACCTGCAGGCCAGTGGTTGAACTTATGACAGCAGAGGCATCTTCAAAAAGAGTCAGCCAAAGAGCTGGACAGATTCATAGTGGGAAAGGTAATCCTTGTCACAGGCAGGCCCTAAGGGTTTAGGACCTGAAAGGTCAACACATTCAATACCTTAACATCTGTGGCCTATTAATTGACCACCAGTGTAGAGCATTCCAGGCAGGCCTCATGTGACCTCTGGCCCTTGGACCAATTAGCAGCCAAACAGCTAATTGCTCCCTTTACAAAAGTAACTCCATATCGAATGAGCTGTTTTGAAAGGAAGACAGCTAGTGGAATCCTCTCTCTCCAGCCACATATGCCAGTGGGTGAATAAGGTGAGCATCTGCAAGGAGAAAAGGCTTCAGATGAAGACTTCAGAACTTTTCCTGGATTTCTGTCTACAAGTCTCCAGGAATACTTTTAAGCGTAATGCTTAAAAAATGAGCCCACAAAACAGGATTAAAGTTACTTCCTTTTTTCTATCAGGTAAGTTCCTTTGAAATCAAGAGCCAAGAAGAATTCATTTAGATGCTACTTCTCCCCATTTAGATGCTGTTCTTCCCCAACATAACTTCCGTAACATAACTTTGTGTAAAGTCCTCTCAGACCAGAAAGGGGTCTCTTATTTTAAGCTTGTGGGTCCTTTTCTAAGTCAGACTGAATTCACTAAATATTGTTCGCTAGCTAATCTAGTAAACTTCACAAATGTATTGATTGTGTGTGTGTGTGTGTGTGTGTGTGTGTGGTCTCAGGAATGAAAGGACAAACACCACTAATACATCATACTAGTCACCTTTCTAATAAAATTTGTGGTCAGACTATTCCAAGGTCCAGCCTAAAAAAGTCCTAAAAAATCCCATAAAACCAGTAAGACCAGAAATCATAAAGACCAACATAAATAAAGTTTTGCAAAATTCCCCCTCCCCTTTTCAGTTTTGAAGTGGAGATAGTTCTTATTTAATCTGTGAAGCCCATGAAAATACAAAGAATGAAGATATTATACAACCCAATGCAATTTAGAAAATTATTTAAAAATCTATTTAATTATTTATCCAGGGAAAAATTGGAAAGCCTTTCTTGGATGCCCCTGAAAATAGTGTGAATAACAGTGTTCCAGAAGGAAGTAAATCTGGAGAGGGTGTGCAAGGCATATATTTTAGACAGTTATTTGGAGTGCAAGGCATACATTTTAGACAGTCTAAGGAGAGATAACTGAGAAATTAATCCCCAAGGATCAGGGAAAGATGCAAGCTATAAAAGAAAAGAGCTTAGATCCCAGCCAAAACAAAATAATGTTTAATATACATAAATAAGCCACAATTGGCCTGATTCACATATAATGCTAAGATATAAAATA
This sequence comes from Bothrops alternatus, assembly GCA_034064705.1. Classification (NCBI taxonomy): domain Eukaryota; kingdom Metazoa; phylum Chordata; class Lepidosauria; order Squamata; family Viperidae; genus Bothrops; species Bothrops alternatus. The sequence goes on from JARGCV010000023.1 coordinate 2,592,587, forward strand.
TAATTTCTACAATGATTACTTTCACATAGGATGGATGGATATATACCGGGCTTTTTTTGTCATAGAATGCCCAGAACGGAGTTGCGGCACCTTTTTTGGATGGAACCTTGTACGGTAGGGTAGGCAAGGAAGGTTGTATGATGTGTGTGAGTTTCGGCACTTTTTTTTTTTTTTTTTTACAGAAAAAGCACTGGATATATAGATAGAAAGACACACTCTGGTAATACTGTGGACTAGCAGGTGCTAAATCAGTAGTTAACTTTGGGATCCTGTGATCCTTCAGATCCTCTTGAACAACTCCCAAAAGCTCCAGCCAATGTAGGCAATGATAAAAAAAAATGGAGGGAAAAGACCTGATCAGCTAATATTTTTATAAAGAGTCAATAATAATTTTGATTGATTGAAAAGCTTACAATAGCTAGGGTTAAATCTAGCTGCATGAGAATAAGACTATCATGTCTGAGATATTTTCTAAAGTGTAGATCGCATAGGAGGGGTGGAGGAATGAGCCAACCTTGTAAAATCATTAAGTTCTTAGAAAAAATGACTTTGTGATTGTCTTAGCACTCTCTTCCCTTATAAGATCCCAGAAAGATTACTTTAAATTGATTTGTAAATTTTATTTATACCATGCTCATCTGCTTCAAGTGTATCATCAAATAACATTTGCCATTAGGTTCACTTGTTCTATGTTATCTTCACATAGAAACATGGAATCGCTGAAAGTGGAAATAAAAATACTCCAGAAACTTCTCACATTTTGCAGTTCTTGGCTTTTATGAGAAAGTGGTTACAGGAAGATTGCACTTAAGACAAAATGATTCTCTATTTTCTTTTCCCCTCATAAAAATGATGATGAGAATTGGTTGAAATTTCGTACCTCTCAGCTTCTAAAAAGGTCTGATCAACAGTGTGGTTCTTAGCAAGTTGTTTGTATTACTTTTCATTACTTTCTCCCCTGCTTAATTTATAGACCAGTCTTATGATGTTTGCTGGGGAAACTTCAGCCTTGTTACTGTGTTATAGCAAAGACTCAGTAATAGGCTCTGAACAAAGACTTTGCAACCAGACCTGAACGTATAATTAATTCAACAATTAATGGCACTATGTATATTGCCCATTTACCTATGTTTTGTCCTTTGAAGTCTTTCAGCCTAATCTGTGGCTTCCCTAGGACTAAGAATCACTAACTATAATTTGACACCAACAACTGGCCATGGATCCAGCTTCTAGGAAGTGCTAATTGGAAAGGACAATCAGAAGACAGGTTTCATCTTAAGAGAAGTTACATTCTTAAAGGGCCTACAGGACAGAAGATAATGACAGTCCCTGAGGTCCCATCGACTCATAAACATTTAGAGACTACTTTATTGTGGGATAATGTATTTTGGCATCCAAGCTATTACCTTCTTCAATTGACAAGAATAAACATACAAGAATGGAGTGAGAGTAGAGCTGTATACCAGAGTCAAATGATGCAGCTTTCCTTTATAACATTGAGTTTGTTTTATAATATTTGGCTGTAAAATGGGATTGTTTTTTGAAGTTTGATTTTTTTTAATTATAACCATTTGCATATTTTTGAAAAAATGTAAAGTATTGTATTATTGTGAAACATTTCAAGAGCTGATGATTTCATTTAAATATGGTGATGCATTATGAAAAAAAGAAAACTATTCAAATTTTACAACGTGGCATTACTACCTCAAAGTAGGTTATTTTGCCTTTTTATATTGTTATGTATAGAAAAAAAAATGCCAATACTTCGAATTGCTTTTAAAATTAGCTTTTTAATAAAAAGTGGAAATTAAAAAAAAAATCTCCAGATTATGAAAGCCTAAAACACAAGTGAAGTAAACTGACAGGAACACACACTGCAGTTTTTGCACATTGTTATTCATCTCTCCTAGGTGTACAACATGTCCACTACTCCTCTGGTATTCTGCCAACTGAAATTAGCATATCATGCATCTAAGCAATGGACTCTCAGCTACAAAAAAATATGCGGTAATAAATCTGTTGGGTCTTAATGTAACACCTGACTTTTTCTGAACTTGAAGACAGCCCTGCCAAGTTCAGCAGGATTTATTCCTAAAATGTGTGCATAGGACTGAGACCTCAGCCTTTCCATAATATGAGGAGTTAGCAAAACAAAACAAGAGTCTTGTGGTTTTATAGCAGACCTTACATTTTTGTTATCTCTATACTGCAGCTGGGAGGCATGATTCTGCAAGGGAGGACAGGCAGATTATTATAATAATGTATTTTGAACAATTTGGCAAAAGAGGTTGAGAATTCTGCATTTATACTTTTTATAAATAAAACTGTATGAGTTAAAAGTGTATATCTGTTGAAAAACGTAGGCCCAAATAACAGAACGGCTTTGAACAGATTATCTTAATTCAATCAACCTGTTATCTAAAGCAAAACAGCAGACTTCTGTGTTTTTAAAAGGAACATGCAAATTCTTTACAGCAGAAAAGTACCTGACTTTCCCTGAAGAGCCTTTGCAAACAGGTAAATAGATCCTATTTTTTAAAAAAAAAAAATCAGATGGATTTGCTGAGTGATTTACATTTTCAATATTACATGTTCTTAAAATAGCTACTAAAGATTTGTCAACATACTGAAAAAAACCCCTCATTGTTTAAATACAACCAGTGTGGTTTATTGTGTAATGATGAAAATGTAAATCACTCAGGAAAGCAGACTGATTTTTTAAAATAGGAAAATAGGATCATCTTTCCATCTACTTAATTACCTGTGTGCTTGTCTGTAAAGACTCAAGGAAAGTCACACAATTTTCTGCTGTAAAGAAATGGAATGTCCCTTCTATAAATATAGACGTCTGCTGTTATTGCTTTAGACCAGGGTTCTCCAAACTTGGCAACTTTTAAGACTTGTGGACTTCAATCCCAACCATAGCTGGCTGAGGAATTCTGGGAGTTGAAATCCACAAGTCTTAAAGTTGCCAAGTTTGAAAACCTCTATATTAGATGATGTGATGTTGGAATAGGACTGGGAGACCCAGGTCCAAGTCTATGCTTACCATAAAAAATACTAATTGATTTTGGGCCTATCCTCCTTCTTCAGTGCAACTTACTCACAGAGTAGTACTGAAATAATAAAATGGACAATCCATATAAGATTACTGGAACTGGTGAAAAAGCAGGATCTAACTCAAATGAACTATTTTTCTGCATTCGTGTCAGAAGCACCGAGGCATTTCCAGGTTGAAAGGATAAGCTCTGGGGGGCTTCTTCCATGTTCCTGGCAGCAGCTGGAGCGAAGGCCAGGAGCTCAATCCCACCCCACAGCAGCACTTGAACTTGAACACAGGTTTGCTAACCACCATCCTAGGGTTCTAACCATGAGCACCACCATGCTCCTTACTCAAATGAATGCAATGGAACAACACAACAGCTGCAGTAAAATCCAAAATCCTTTTCCCAACTCATTCTGGGAATATTTCTGGAAAAAAGAGCAACAGTCATTTAGAACAATTTGTTTTATTTATTTATTTTAAAAAATGTATATGGCTGCCCAACTCACAGTAACTCTGGGCAGTTTGCCAAAATAAGCCTGTTATTTTCTTATTACCTTCCTCTTTGCAGATGCCAATCATTGTCAGTGCAAAGGTTATCGAATGAAGTGTGGTCTAATGCATTGTTCTTACACTGCTCGGTAACACAGAAACACAAATCCGAAACAGCATGCTATCCTCTGATCACTTATCAAACACTTTAATCTAATTACAGAGCCTCACTATTTGATCTAGGTAGCTGAGAGAAAGATAGAAAGATGGATATGAATTCATAAAAAGTAATTTGATTAGTAGAACTTAAAGTGCGTTTATTTGGGGTCCTCTTAGTGATTAAAAAATATCTAGATTTAAAATGCATACACTTAAAGCAATGTTGGCTGACAAAATTGGAAATCTGAAACTGGCAAAAATAATCATTGGCCAACTCCCCCTTTTAAAAATCCAGGACTGACCGTCTTGCCAAAGTAATACTGGAGTATTTTCTGGAACTGGGATCTAAGAGAGTAAGGGGTTGATTTATCTGCTGTTGGCTTTCTTTGGCAAATTGCTGCTGAGCCAGAAAGCAGTGAAGACAAGCTACATCCTTACAGACTATGATCCTCCTGGTGCAAGAATATTCGGTTTTAAGAATCCAGTCAAATTTGCAGAGATGCATGTCGGAATGTGCTCTAACGTACATTTAATCACATATTTTAAGGAGGAAGGGGGAAGAGCACAGCCCTGAAAAACATCCAGGGTCTCTATGGAAACACAGGAAACACATTTCCTCTCAGATGAGTGTTTAACATCTTCTCAGGTCATATAAAGCCTCTTGAGGCTCTGATAGATGTTTAACAATAAATTCTAGGATGCCAGAGAAAGCCTTTGGCCGTTCTTGCCCCCTTCATGCTTATGCAACCAACCCTAATTTAGCAGAGATGGCCTGATTGCAGACATTTCAGTCTGGCAACTGTAATTTCAGGGCAGGGAATTAGTCTAATGTTCCTCTATCCACTATGTCACGCTGGCTACCAATACCAAACACAGCAGCCAAATGTTTATTTTTGCAGAAGTTTGTTGCTAAGGAAATCTTTGGTCTGTAGCAGTATCATGATTACAGCTTTGCCCCCTCCTGTTAAAGAGATTTTTTTTTCCCCTTCTCCAGCTTGCACATTGTATAGTTATTTTCTCCACCACAGCAATCTGCCAAAAACTATGTGCGGAAAGCACATTTTGAATATCAGGTTCAGATGTTTAAGTGGAGGAAACAGGGAGGTAAATTTCATTTTCCTCCTTTTTTTCCTTTCCATCAAAAGTGCTGAGTGGCATTACTGCTACTTTTCCAACCGAACAGTAGATGTAAAGCTCCAGCAACTACTCAGACTTATGGAATGATGTGCCTCTTCTTCCAGAAGTATGAACATATAAAGCCCCCTTGGGACCATTTAGACATCATCTTAGGATTATAGGTTCCAGCGAAATTATTTGTTTTCTGACTCATGATAATCAATACATCATTTATAAGACAGCTTTGAACAAGGCAGCAGCTGAGATTGATTTCTTTATCTATTAAAATATTTATAGTAGGCTCAATATTGGAGCAAATTATAATCCATGAAATAATACGATAAAATGGGGGGGGGGAGACGTGATTACAAATGAAATGAGTTTAAACTCCCAGATCCTAGGGAAAAGAGAAATGTTTTGATCTGGCATCTAAGAGACACGACCAGGACATATAGGGAGGGTCTGCTCGAGTTAGGAATAGTTGCTTGATTCTCTCCCCTGGACCCACTCAATTTCACTGAAGGAAGGGAGAGGATAACATATCCAGAAAAGATCCTGGAAAGCTTAGGCAAGTATGCACAGAAGGAGCGACTCTGATCCCAAGCTAGTCCAAGTTTGCATCATATGACTGTATCGCTCAATCCTAGCTCTGCTTTAAAAAAAAAAAGTTGATTCCATAACCCTGCTTACTTTATGATCGATTGTATTTGTAAAACAGTACAGCCATTCCCAGATATAGCTATGTAGAAGGAGGGATTACTTTTTCACAAATGTGGTTTAAAATCCATTCCATCAAATTTATACCTACTACTGCAATGATATAGATCAGGGGTGTCCGTAAAATTTATACTGTGGCTGCAATCATATATATTAGGGATGTCCAGCCTTGGCAACTTTAAGACCTGTAGACTTCAACTGCCCAAATTCCCTTGTCTTCCTGGCTAGCTGGGGAATTTTGGGCATTGAAATCCACAGGTCTTAAAGTTACTAAGATTGGACACCCCTGATATACATGCTTCTCAGGGGACAAGTTGAACATAACGGCACCTAATTCTGTGCCCACATCCATTTATGCACAGTTGGAGCATATATTTCTATCCACATGAGGAAGAAATCATTACCAAAAAAACCTCAGGACTATTCTAAATGTTTTTTTTAAAATAATTCTTATGAGTAAGAATAATTTCCTAGACCTACTATGCAAAGGCTTGTGACCTGGTCTGCCCAATAGTAAAGATGGGGATCATGTTGTGCCTCAAAATAATTTAAAAATAATCTCTGTAACCCTGAACAGTTTGCAAATCTATAGTATATAGGCGCTAATCTGAGAATAAATTCTATTTAAGCAAAAGGAGCTTGCTTTTGAGTAGATCTGAAGAGGATCATGCTACAAGAGCAATAGAAATGCCATCCTGTTACTGTCAACTGTATTAATCACACAAAGGGATATCAGATCCTACACAGGTAGTCCTTGACATATAGCAACAATTGACCCCCAAATTTCTGTTGCTAAGTGAGTCAGTTATTAAGTGAACTTTGCCCCATTTTATATTTCTTGTCACAGATAAGTGAACCACTGCAGTTGATAAAATAGTAACAAGGTCTGACTTTGCTTGTCAGGAGGGGCAAAAGATGGTCAAATGACCCTGAGACACTGCAAATGTCACAAATATGAACCAGTTGCGAAGCATCTGAATTTTGATCACTTGGCCATGGGGATGCTGCAATGGTTATAAGTGTGAAAAATGCAGTTTTAACTTCAAACTGTCACTAAACTTACGGCTGTAAAAGTCAAGGACTATCTGTATGGTCCATAATGAAATAAGCTCTAGTGAGAAACCATACAGCCTATGATTAAATAAATATGCTTGTTTACAATTTTTACCTCAGTGTGGTAAACCTATCTTTCTGGAATCACGCATGGTGAGTACAGTTTTAAAAACCATTATAAGCCATCATTTCTGGCTTCTGCAAGGATGCTCTATGACAGGGGTAGGCAACCGTGGTTCTTTTATGACTCGTGGTCTTCAACTCCCAGAATTAGCTGGCTCAGGAATTCTGGGAGTTGAAGTCCACGAGTCATAAAAGAGCCAAGGTTGCCTACCCCTGCTCTATGAGTTCCCCCACTTCACAAAAATGGAGTCCGAGGCAAGAATGCAGCTATCAGATCTGGCGACTCCTATCACCTACTTCAGTCCTCCTACTGGTGCCTTTGAAGTCAATGAGAGATAATTTTAAGCTTACAGTAACTGTTGAAAACCAAGAGCTACCAATTTATTTTCCTTCTTTCCACATGCAGTGTGAAATTACTACAAGAAAGCCAGACTGGGAAAAGGATGACGGGTATTAGAAATACAGATCTCGATCCCTTGAAATTACTACAACAAAAAATTACCAGGGGAGAGAGAGGGGGAAAGCTGGTTCAATAAAACCCATAACATTGAAATCCAAGAGGCACAGGCAAGTACTTGATTATTGCCCAAATTAATTTGCTCAGCAATCACGTTTCAGGAAAGCAAGACTTCCCTTCCAATCTTCCTGAACTATTCATTGCTAGAACACTGAGGTCCTCTTCTGGATGTGCCTTACAATGCATCTAAAAATAATCCAATAAAGTTTTCAATTGTGCGTTCTGAAACTCTGGCTTTGCATTTCCTTGTTGCCTGTCAATCCTTTGATACAGGTCAGGTCAGGAAACAGACACTGCAAGGACTGTTGGAATTCTATTGTTGTAGAGTATAACCAAATATTAAAAGCTCTCGAAGTTACCCTCTGCTCCCTCTAATACCATCCAGAATCAAGGTGGGATTGAGACTACACTCCCGCCTTTCCCAGAGCTGTCATTTATTGTCTTTTTAAAAAATATTGGCATGCCTTCACCATATTATCTCTATATTCCTCTACACCATCTCCATGGTCTGCCTTTTACAAGCAAGGAGGTTCCAGGCATGTCATCACGTGAAATGACTAGACTCATTACCCCCACCCAAGCTTAGTGGTTCCCCAAGGTCAATAGACAAATCTTACTGCACAGTTAGATGGAAAAACATCACTGTGTTTTCCTCTTGTTGCACAGCAACCAATCCTGAAGAGTATAATGTGGCAGAAAGCAGGAAATTCCCTTCATCCTGAAATTTATTGTTTACTGGACCACCAATGACCCTCTGGGTCATCCTTTTAGAAAAAGATAGTGCAGCGTGATGGAAGGATAATTGTCGTGGCAAATGAACTTTAATAACACTTACCTAAAGAGATAAGCACAATGACCACAGGTGGCCAAAAAAAAAGCAGTGGGAGTAGGAGTGATGTCTAATTTCCTGCCGGCTTTCCCATTGACTTTGCTTGTAGGAAGCTGGCAGGACGTGTCATAAATTAGGATCATATGACCAGGCTGACGGCAGACGTACTGCCGTAACACTTTCAGTACACCTGGTCTGAAGGCCAGGTTGAAATTTCAATCCCAAAGGAGTAACGGGGTCCCAGATTTTGTATGCATTTTTTAAAGGTATCTTCAAAAATTATTTCACCAGGATGTACCATTTCAGCTGACTGAACATGACAATTAATAGTAGAGTGATTTAGTAGTGTATAGCTAAATCTATAGTGAAGACTGGCCCTCCGCAGGCCTCTTCAATCTTGATGGGTTCTTCACGATAGCCGGATTAAGGAGAGACATGCTACCAAGCACATTTCTCGGGGTGAAGCAACTACAGACAAAAGGCTGCCTCCCCTTTTATTACCTGTTACAGTGGGCGGTTACACAATGCATCACATGGTTACAAACAGCCTATGACAATGTTATGCCTGATAGCCAATAGCAAAGTTACACTGGCAAAATTACATCTGTGGCCAATGGATTCAAATCTTGGTACAACGTTACTCCACCTATTAGCCCCTCCCTCATTTCCTGTTGTTCCAAAACCGCATGGTCAAGCCACATGGCCTTTGTTCCTTTGTTCCAAGCCACATGGCAGCCTCTTTTGTCCCAGGCCTCATGGCAACTTGCTAGGGTGCATTACAACACTATAGTATGTACCATAGATTTATATAGTAGTATTATAAATCTATAGTATATAGATTTAGTAGTAGCTCTTTAGAAGGCCAGATCCTGAAGTTGAAACTCAAATACTTTGGCCACCTAATGAGAAGGAAGGACTCACTGGAGAAGGACCTAATGCTGGGAAAGATTGAGAGCAATAGAAGAAGGGGACGACAGAGAATGAGGTGGCTGGATGGAGTCACTGAAGCAGTAGGCATGAGCTTCAATGGACTCCAGAAGATGGTAGAGGACAGGAAGGCCTGGAGGAACGTTGTCCATAGGGTCGCAATGGGTCCGACATAACTTCGCAACTAACAACAACAACAAATATAGGAGGCAGGTCCCAGAGGCAGGGCTTGTGTGGGAATTTCACATGGAAATGATGTCTATCTGACATAAGATACAGAGATCTGCTGTGGTTTCCCATGACTTCTCAGTTTTGGGGTAACCATTATGGTGAACCAAGTATTTTCCCCTGGACCGGACCTACAATGCAGAATGTGCCAGCTAAGATCTGGGCTTCTAGCTTAGTTAAATTAGATATTTAATTATGAGACAAACAGTTGCTTCCCCCCTCCCCAAAACAATAAACTGCACATATTTTTCTGGCAAGGAAGGAGAATCGAAGAGCCAAATAGATGAGGCAGAATGTATAAGATGGAAGCTTAAAAATGGTGCTGTTGGCAACATTGTATTCCTTCACTAATATTAATTCTGCCTTCTTCTGAATGACCCTTTTCCAAATATTGTATTTTGGCAATATAATTAACTTCCTACACAGTCATTATCAAAATGACTACATTTAAGACTGGGTAACACTAGCATATTTGAATATAACTTCAACATTTCAGCTACACATATGTTCAGGAAAAGTAGCCCTTACAAATAAGATGCTATTGTAATTGAACACGGTACACAAGTCCTGAATTGGTAATTCATTCAGTAAATTCCCTCAAGTTCACCATGACTCCTGGTGACTTCATGGTTACACCCATGTTATTTTCTTAGCAACATTACAGAAGTGGTTTTCTGTTGCCTTTTTTCTGGAATGCTTTTTCAACTTTGCAGTCAGTTCTGGAATTTCCAAAGAATAAACCATTCTGGCCTTGTTGAGCTTTTCAACATTGGCCAAGATTGGATAGATGCTGCTAACCCGAATAGCCTGCCTTCAATATTATAAGGAATTTTCTACTGCAAATATATTAAAATATAATTAAATCAACTGATCCTTAATTGCTACCACAACAGGAATTCATCTGAAAAGAGCAGGTATGGCAGCAGTTGATCAGGCACGAATACAAGTTTTTCAATTCAGTTATCACAATGTTAAATTTAACATTGCCAATATTTTCTACAAAAGTCTAAACACCGATGTCTCTAGGAAGACTTAAACTTGCCCTGTGAGGCAATGAAGAAAATGGTACAATTAGACCTTGTCATATATTCATCCATATTTGGACTATTTCAATGAAAGAGTATATGGTTTTTATGCAGAAGACCCCCCTTCTTATCTTTGTTATTTTCAGTTGAATATACCACACATAGGAAATGACAGGAAAGCCTCTATTAGCTCTAGAATAGACTCAACTAGATTAAAGTGACTAAACGCCTGGACTGTATTATAGTTTAATAAAGTCCTAGTATTAATTGGACTAGTTCCCAAGAGAAATTCCAATGAAGCAAGTGACCTGGGAAGCCTGATTCAGCATGTATAACTTAGTGAACAACTTTCTGAACTGGTAGCTGACATAGTTCTATTTAGAACCCTTATCCAAGTAATTTACAAGACAATTCAAGTCAGCACAAGTATGTACTGGCAAAGCATGAATTGTCCTAATTAGTTGAACCTCTGATCAAGTTCAAAATCAATAGTTGCAAGAGTTCCGCCTTAGCTGGGGTTGTTCTTTCAATACCTTTGCAGTTTGGCACCCAGACATTTTGATCCACAACCGTATTTGTTAATTTATCATAACTTCCATATTACATTCAATCACATATTGAAGAGGGACATGTATGTCATTTTCTACCTCAGGGAGCTAAATAGTTTAGTTCAGCGAAAGCCAGCACTGTGGAGATCATTCAAGGACTTTTTATTCTTCTAGACTGGTTAACTTTACAACAGCCACTCATTTACTGAATTCCTTTTTCCGAACTTTTGATTTTGGTGCTGTCAAAAAAAAAAAAAATGAAGTTACTACTATTCAAATCTATAAATGTCTACATGGATTGAAATGCTGATATGAGGTTTTTACCATTTGGATTCTCTTGTCTGTAGAAGGTTTTCAGCATTTCCACAGCTTCTTCAGATCGATAACCGGCTATGCACTAAAGAAATTAAACATGTTGCTCAAAAATGCATCTTAAATGAAGGCACACCATCAGCAGAATTTTCCAGTTAAGACTTCATTATCTTTAAAAACTCAAAAGTGGGAGTAACAGAGCTTCTGTTGTTGCTATGCTAAAGTGCTAGAATAAGAACAGCACCTATTAAACATTGTTTACTAGATAGCTTTTAAAGGCAGAGGAATGCATGCATGATTTTTGATTAAGACAAGAAGAAAGCACAGGACAAAAAAAGTGGGAGGATATATATATGTTATCGGAAGAGTTTTTTTCAGCAGAGCCATATTTCATGGGCATTTGAGAACAATTGGGAGGAGGCATTTTTACAATCCTTTTTTCTTTCCTTCATTTGACTGGCACAAATTCTTAAAGGAGTCTTTTTAGAGTTCAGGTAGCTATGATTGGAAACAAAACTATTTAAGTGGACATGTAAGTAAGTGCATTTGCTTCTTTCAACCCACCCCAAATGTTGTAGCTCAACAATTCTTGAATTTACAAAACTACACTTATAAATTGGAAAGTATCAATTTTAAGAAACTCTTGGAAACCAGGACATGGAACTATGAAACTGTGGTTAAAGAAATCTCAGAAATACGACCTTAAAACAAATGTGAAAAGATAATCATGGATTGTTGGTTAGTAGGTCCACAGAGAGTTTCTGCCAAAAACTTGTTTTCATCAATTGGTTTTCTCTCTAGTTGTCAAGATCTCTTGACCCAGCACAATAACTTAATGATACTATACCCACAGATTATCCTTAGATAATATTCATTTTCTTGAAATATATAGGCACACACACACACATACACATAAAGCAAGATATCCTCAGTGAACAAGAAAAGCATATAGTTAAATGAAGGACTGCTTTCTATAATGTTTGAAGATTTTTAAAATGCAAACATTTCTGCTTGTAATACAACACACAGCTAAAATGTAATCACTAGATGAAATATCAGAAAACATGTTGATTCCTTTTTAAAATCCAATTTTATTTCTAAAGTTGCAATTTTGTTTTACCTAAACATAAACAAATATTTTTTTCTTTTTCTATTTTCTATTTAGACAAAAAAACAATTGTTATACAAAAAGTCCTTTAATTTTCTACCTCTGGACTTAATTTCACTGGTTAGCTGCATTCATTGAACCTACCTTCATTATCAGCAGTTATTCCAAAGTCTTATTTTTTTCATTAAACTACAAAAAATATTCCACTCAACCACAAAATGCAGGAGAACATACAGATTCTGTATTAGAGAAAAGCATTCCAGTCAATCATCTCAATTTTAAAAAATGGTTGGCTTAAGTCCTGAAATAATTTGTACATGCTGACCTTCAAAATGTTGATTTGGCCTTCTAGACTAGAGCAAAATCTTCATTGCTACACCACTTTGATATATTACATTCTTATGAATACATAGAAAGGCACCATAATAAGTTACTCACTTGAAATGGTTCCCCTGTATCTGTTAAGGTAGCAGAAGAGATATTCAGAACTGAGCCACAGCCTCCAAACCGTTCATTTTGGCAACCATACACAACTAACGGGATTTATGCGGATGAGTTAAGGCATTAACTAGGTTAGATAAGAAGTCATATACAGATACTATATAATATACAGATACTAACAAATTGACAGTCCAGCTATTTTTAATATGCCAACTTTCCTCCACCATCACCATCACCACCACCAATACGTGAACTCACAGCTGCCAGTTCTTTAGCTGGTGTTGGCCTTCATACACATTGAATTCTTCCCAAGGACCTGGGATATTGGACTGTATTGGCATGGTAAATATTCACATCCAAGCAGTGGGGTTTCTTGTAATTGACAGATGGAAATTTTGACAATGCACAGTTTTTCTAAGTGCTGGCCAAGATTCTTTGGTATGCCAATAACCACTGAGATCACCACAGCCGGTTTATGCCATAATCTTTCATTTTTGATTTTCAGATCTCAGTACTCTGTAATCTCTAATTCTTTATCTTCTATTCTACTATCTCCTGGTATTATTAATTTCCCACATTTTCTTCTTTTCAACCAGTTAAATCTGGTGTGTTATCAGCCAAGACTTTATCAGTTTGTATTTGAAATTCCCACAATACAATATTTTAAGTAGTTCCTTTTTGACAACTTTTTCAATTATATGTTCTCACCAATTTTTTATTAACCGTTTTCACATGATTAACCATTTGTGCTGTTATTACAGTAGTTCTTCCACTTGATTTTTACTACATCCATCTTCAAATTCTTTTATCCATCCAGTATTTTTATTATAGTCTTTTTGAATTTCACATAGATCTTTCCAAAATTGAATTGTTTTCTTTTTTTTGTAGTCCATTTTCAGAATTTCTATTGTCATTTATACTTTATATTATTATTAAATATTTATCATTATTATTTACATTTATATATATAGTACTGCTCAATTCCCAATGACCCCAATATACAACATTAAAAGAAAAAAGCAATGTAGTAATAATAATCTCCTTTCATTTACAATACATACCGTAAGATTCATCCTTTCCATAGACAACTTATTACAAAAATGGTAACTTCCCCAGACAAAATATTTGTCATTTTCCCTGCTTCAACAAATATACCTTCCAACCCATAAATAGAGGGCAAAAATATTGCTGAATTTCCTTTCTGCACCCCATCATTCAGAACCAGAAATTTAACAAAATGTTTTGGAGAAAATAAGCTTAAATGAATGTATTCCTGCCATAGCAAAATTCCAAAATTTCACATATTGCACAAGCACTTGCCCTGCCTGGTGTGGACTTGACCCGGAATATCACTTTCTTTTCTAGCCTATCCATCTCAATATTTGCTAATAAAAATTCACTGGTTGTATGACTCTGAATACCCAGTTGGAGAACAATAGCATAGAGGACCTTCTTTCCATGGTCCCTCAAGTTGAGAAACAGAATTCTGTATTAGGGAACAAGTGGCCAACATTTGGAGAAGGATACTCATCATTCGAAGAGCAGCTGCACACATAATACAGGGCTCAACTGTGACATATAATACTGTGTGGGTAAAAACCTCTTCAGGTTTCTTCTTGTGCTGTTGACACCAGTCCAAGACCTGATCAATTGCTACCATTTCTGCATGGCGAGTAGCCTGTGGGAATAAAGCAAAATAAAAAAATAAAAAAATCAGAACTGGTGCCATATAAAATGGGTTACTTTGCATATAAAGTATCCTGACTTTTCATAAAAGTCTCAAAACCTGGCTTTGCCAGTTGGCCTGGGGCTCCAACAGGGGAGTGTCATATGCCTGCTGTGATTAAGATGGGGGGCAAACCAATTTAATAAAATAAATACAACACACATACAAGGAAAAAGAACTCTTGTTTTTAATAGAATTACAAGAACGACAGTCTGGACAAGATGGCCTATGACAGGTTTCCTCAATCTACTGCCCTCTAGTGTACGGAGATGAGCATACTCAGTATTACAAGGCAGCATGGACAGTGGTTGAGAAAGGTTAGTTTTCTTCATTTCTGTGATTGTATTCTCCATGCTTTTCATGGTTCCCCAAAGCTGAAAATTAATTTGCTTGAGGTAGTCCAGATTCTGTTTGGATTAAGGCAATTAAAACAATTCACTGAAGAATTGGAGTGAAATACGTTCTTATGCCTGAGGATGCTTACTGTATTGTATTAAGAGACAAGGGCAAGATTATAACTCAGTGTCTTTTAGAATTTGCTTTATAAGCAAAATAAAACAAAATAACACAAATGAGACTGACCCTTGTTAGAAATTTGTTACAATTTATTTATTTGCTAGGTTTATATCCTGCCTTTTCACCAGAAGCTCAAGGTGCTCCTCCAATTATTTCTCACAACAGCATTGTGAGGTAGGTTGAGCTGAGAGATGATAATTGGTTCCAGATCACCCAGGAAGCCTCCAAGGCTGAGGGAAATGCTGGTGTCAATCCAACACCTTCAAAAGTATACCATGCTGGCTCTTGGACTGACAGAAAACAATTGGCCAGGTCATTCTGGACACTTTGACGGCTGAGAGTAGACTTCAGCTTGTGCTTCCCCAATCCTAGTCTGTCACTCTAGGAGTACATTCCCCTGGCTGACATATAAGTATCTTCATACTATCAAAGCAGCCTGTCAAAAACCAGGCCTCATTAAAAAAAAGTCATAGTAGAATAGGGCACAATATTTATATTTGTGTAAAGCACCTACACAAACCTAAACAGTTGCAATGGTTACAAATCTTTTTTTATAATGGATTCTCAAAATTTCCACTGTAAAGTAGGGAAGGTCAATGACATCCAATATAGGTGAGATCTTATTTCACTACACTGATGTTATTTTATAGAGTGCCTTTTATTTCTACTTTACTGGAGCAATTTCAAAAGACAATTCCGGAACAGAACAAAAAAACCTGCAACAGCCACAGCAGTCCAGTGTCAAAACAATAAAAATCATCAAAAAAAAAAAAAGGCATGGAGCTGTGTCTCTGCTTTACTGACTTTTCCTCTCAATGTCTGAAACAAGTAAGGACAAAGAGAACAGGAAAAAAAAACAGCTGTTTGATCAAAAACAGGATTAGAACAAGCAAAAGTTTTCCCCTGTCTGCCGGGTATCAATTCTATATTTTGCATTTAATCCTTCCAACAATTAATGCAAGGAAAAAGATTGATCTACCAGAGAGAATAGGAAATGCTCTCATGAGCTTTATACATGTTCATGGATTACATCACCTGTTGGTTTTTTTTCAATTATGGCAGCATTTAGCACTAAAGCCTTTACATGCATGTACTTTCATTTCTTTGCAATATAATCTACATCAGCGATTCCCAACCTTTCCGGGGTGGCGGCCTGACAAGGGATGAGGTGGGGAAGAGGGGATAGTTTTGTGCGAGGGGCAAGCCCGCGTGCTCGCACGCATAGCTTCATTTGAGGTTGACAAGACTCTCAAAGCAGTTTGTAAAGACAAAAAGCAGCAGTCCTCATATCAACAAAATAAAAAGCAGAACAAGGATAAAAATCAGTAGTAAAATCTATAATTTCCTGCAGATTTACCTCCACTGGCAGGGAGAAGCTTAGAAAAAGTTTTGAAAATAATTGTAGTATTTGGGCAGATTCAAAGAGGTTGACCGGAGCCCTGAAGACATTCAGGAAAAAAGGTGTTTAAACAAGCCACCTTTATGAACTGTGCCTGGCAACTAAGAGTTAGTATACCTTGTATCAGTATGATCTGTTTGTATTCATTTAGCAATCTCATTGTTCCATTTTGAATTTCCTGTAATTTCCAAATAATCCAAAAGACAGTTCATGTTCAAAACGTTGCCCATTGAACAATTACCCAAAAGTGCATCACTTGGTCAGTGTATCACTTTCTAAGAAGGGTGATTTGTAACACCAATCTAAATATTTTAATAAAACATATAGTTACAAAATAGGAAGTGTTTTTTTGTTTAGCAAAGAATGCACAATCTAGATATGTAAAGCTCTTCCCTCACTGTTTTTTTAAATAGCTTATATACTTCACGATATGCTTCGTACTATAAATTTATAAGTACAAATTGAAAACAATGGCCAAATTAATTCTTGGATAGATGAAAGTATGCTACTCAATAAAAGGAACCGAACATTAATAGAAAATGTGAAGCAAATAGAATGCATTTAGCTATAATCTACTGTTATAATACCATCTTACAAATTAATTTTAATATGAATAGTCCTTCAAGAGATTGTGCTTAGCAGGTGCCATAAATCCTATAAAACACTCTAGGGTGTAACTACAATTGCTGCCTGAAAGCTGGCAGAATTCCTGACTTAAAATGCTCTCAGTTCTTATTAAGAACTGTTAAAATTTTCCCCTCATAAAATCAGTTAGATAGAGTTCATTGTTTTGAATGAATTGCCAGGGACATTGAAGTTTCCATCGTCTCCAACTAATCTGAAGACTTCTTAAGGGGCAGGAGTAGAGTTATATTTCATCATCATAATAAACATAATAAACAAACATGTATTCAAGCCAGGTTTCACAGTTGTTATTATTGTTCTACTTGTTCTCTTCCCCATTCCATGTAGATGAATAACTCCAGTAATGACCGAGTGTGTGTACTCTTTGAGGAGATTAGAATCTTCTTGTGCAAACCATGACATGTTTATTTCTGCATTGCACTTTCCAACTTTGGGAAATGTTGGCTACTGGCTGCTGCCACTGGGGTCACATGATCTTCATTTTCAACATTGTGAGACTTTCTGGGTAATTGTCACAGAATGTTGAAAATGAAGATCATGTGACCCCAAAGTTGGGGAAATTCAATGGTAAAGTCACTGCAAAGTTGGAAGTCACTCTTGCTTCCACTATTTTTTGCCCACCCTTGGTCATTCTGTTTCTCTGTTTAGGTAAGGAAATAGCTCTGAAATAATGACTCAATAGGTCATGAGTTTCTAATTTATTATGAAATTCTGAAAGTTTAGTTTTTATTGTTTGAACTTTTTAGCTTTGATTTCATTATACATGCAATATATATTAATGTAATATATCCACCAATCTTTCCCAATCTTGCTAAAATAAAGTTTCCATAATCCTCAGCCAATGACTATTCTGTCTGAGGGATTGTGGGAATTAAAATACAATACATTTGAAAATTGGGACACTGTGAACTATTATCACTATATTTTGAAACTTGGTCTTGTCTAGGTAATAGTAACAAAACTAAATGTGGAACAGTTGATAGAAGAAAAATAAAATAATTTGTACATAAAAATAGTAATAATTGAAGTTCACTAGCATTCAGAGATCAACACTAAACATTTTCTATTAAAAAGGGTATCATGTCCCTCTTAACTTACAGGTAGGCCTCAGAGTACAACAGTAACAGCCAAACTTTGAGGACCAGTCACAAGTCCCCTTCATTCAAGACTATTTTAACTTTTAATAGTCGCTGAACACATAGACATAACCCAAGGCTACTTATAAGAAAAATATAAAATGGTTTTCCAGAATTGGGGAGATGTGTTTATAGAGAACACAGCATTTTTAACTAGAATTTTAGAAAACAGGAACTCAAAACATAAAAATTCCAAAATAGTAATTTGCTATTTAATTTCCAAATTATGCAAGACAGGTTTTAAACATAGCTGAAGTAATGGAATTTCTTTAAACCTACTTGAGGATTGTTCTATTTATATATGTAGTGCAAAGGATAGGATTCCCTAAATCACTTACATTTTTCGTTTCGTTAACTTCATTCCTTCCTTTTCCCACAATCTCATTATTGTAGACCATGAGGCAACCAACAGGTACTTCACCGTTCTTAAGTGCATCTTTAGCCTATCAATACACACAAAGTAATTAGCAACAGCACTGTTAAAAGAGGGATGTGGTATCATATTTATCATGGATTGCAAGTTCAGAAGCACAATGCATTCAGCTGCATTTACTCCATTAGAGGTAGTCTGGGACCAGAAACTTGGTCAGCAAGTGACACAAGACACTAACTGGAAAGTCATATGACTCTGACTATGTTTATGACTTAACTTCAGCTTTCCTTTTTCCCACTCCCCAGTCCTTTGGAATGTATTTACATTCATTGTAGAGGAAAAAATTAAAAGAAAGTAAGCAGGCACACAATGGGAAAACACATCAAAAGGAAAGCACTGGCAAACAGCCAGCACTAGAAAATCCCTTTGATGTGAATTCTCGACTGTGTGCCGGTTTATTCTCCTATAATCCTTTCCTCTCCAATCTCTCTTCTCTGCAAGGAAGGAGGAAACAGTCACTTCATGAGACAGTCAGTAAACAAATGCAACTGTTTTCCCAGTACAAGAACAATACTATACAACGAATGGATCACATACATAGCAAAATAAAGGACATATGTGCTGGCACTTACTTTTGCCCCCCACCTCCCAATTCTCAAAAGAAAAGCAAACTGAAATTAGTACACAGCAAGAAAACCATGCACAGCTGTGATTTATTGGCTGAGCTACACCTGAATCAATAGCTTACTCTGGTTCAATTACATTTTCATTTACAATGCTTCTGTTTAATTAGATAAAGCAACTGCTACTCATGTAATATGGCATAATTTGTTTGGTCTAGTGGTTAAGGTACCAGGCTAGAAACTGGGAGATTGTGAGTTCTAGTCCCACCTTAGATATGAAAACTAACTATATGATTTTGGGCCAGTCACTCTTTCTCAGCCCAACCCACCTCTCAGGTTTATTGTGGGGAAAATATGAGGAGAAAGGTGTGTTGGATATGTTCACCACCTGAGTTATTTATAAAAATAATAAAGGTGGGATAAAAATAAAATACTGTAATAGATGGAAAAAGTAGACATATGGATAAATGTTCTCAGGAAAGATAAATACTGTAATGCTCTCTACATGGAGCAACCTTTGAAGAATGTCCGGAGACTACAAGTAGTCCAGAGTGCAGCCGCGCAAGCTGTCTTGGGTCTCCCAAGACATGCTCATATCACTCCAGCTCTCCGCGAGCTGCACTGGCTACCTATTGGTCTCCGAACACAATTCAAAGTGTTGGTTATGACTTATAAAGCCCTTTATGGCAATGGACCAGGATACTTGCGGGACCGTCTTCTGCCTCATGAATCCCAGCGACCGGTTAGGGCGCATAGGGTTGGCCTCCTACGGGTCCCGTCTGTTAGACAATGTCGTCTGGCGGGGCCTAGGGCAAGGGCCTTCTCCATTGCTGCCCCAGCCCTCTGGAACCAGCTTCCCTCAGAGGTTCGTACTGCTCCCTCCCTCCTAGCTTTCCGGAAACAGCTGAAAACGCATCTATGCCGACAGGCTTGGGGCGTATGAGCTGTGCTCTGCCCCCGGCCCTAGGAGTGTCCCCCATCAACAACTGTGAGCTGAATGTGTTTGTATGTTTTGTGAATGAAACTAATTTTTAAAATTTTAATTTAATTGTGTTTTTAATTGTGTTGTTGTGAGCCGCCCTGAGTCTGGGGAGAAGGGCGGCATATAAATAAAATAAAATAAAATAAATAAATAAATAAATAGTTCGTTCTTCCAGAACAGAGTCTGTTTGTTAGACTACTGAAGTTGAGGTTCAATTGCTGAGGTTAAAAAATGCTATCTTTGGGCAACACATATTAATAAGGAACTGAGGGCTGGTATCTTAAATGAAATTTGGAGGCAGGATCAACTTTCTAGGGTAGGATCCTATTCATCACATGAATGTTCACTCAAATATATTCTTACTCATGTTGTCAGTCTGGAAGTTTAGGCTTCATGGTTAGATTTTTAATAAAGGTGATACTAGCATTTTAGCATAGCAGTCAGGCCTCCTGTTGAAATACAGGAAACCATGTTTTCCTTTTAGCCAAAATCATGTCTTTTTTTCACTTGAAAACCTAGCCTTTGGTAACTAAACAATAGGAGAGGGTATTCTGGAAGTTCTTGAATACACTTGTAAGTTTTAAAAAAAGATGGAAACCTGACTGGGAAAGAAAGTGATGTAATCCATAAATTTGCAACTTGTTGAATGAAAACCTAGAATTAAGGTTTTTCTATTGTTCAATTCTCACACATAATCAATGTCTGATTGCTTGCTTTTTGACATATCACAAATACTGAATGCATCATTTGTTTCTGTACCTCCCCCCCGCCGCCCCCTAATAAATGCTTTTTGATTTCCCTGAATTACTTGGCGATTCATATTTTTGAGTGGAAAAACAAGCCTCTTTGCAAAGGTAAAAGTCTCTCTCAAATTCAGGGATCCAATTCTTATCAGCTCCCTGCCAAAGCCTGGGTGCCTGAGTTTCTAGGCAACAATGTCTGCCATTAGCTTTTCCTTATTAGCTATGAGAATTCTTCTTAAAAACTTCCAGTGTTGGAGCACTCACTGCCTCTGGAGGCAGGTTGCTCCACTGGTTAATTGTTCTGTCAGTTAGTTTCTCCTTAGTTCTAGGTTGCTTCTCTCCTTGATTAGTTTCCATCCATTGCTTCTTGTCCTGCCTTCAGGCGCCTTGGAAAATAGCTTGACTCCCTCTTCTTTGTGGCAGCCCCTGAGATATTGGAACACTGCTATGTCCCCCCTTGTCCTTCTCTTCATTAAACTAGACATACCCAATTCCATCAACCTTTCCTTATATGTTTTAACCTCCAGTCCCCTAATCATCTTTGTTGCTCTTCTCTGTTCTCTTTCTAGAGTCTCAACATCTTTTTTACATCGTAGTGACCAAAACTGGATGCAGTATTCCAAGTGTGGCCTTACCAAGGCATTGTAAAGTGGTATTAATACTTCACGTGATCTTGATTCTATCCCTCTGTTAATGCAGCCTAGCACTGTGTTGGCTTTTTTGGCAGCTGCAGCACACTGCTGGCTCATATTTAGGTGATTGTCCACTAGGCCTCCGAGATCCCTCTCACAGTTACTACTATTGAGAAAGGTACCTCCTATACTATACCTATACATTTGGTGTTTCTTACCTAAATGTAGAACCTTACTTTTTTCACCACTGATTTTCATTTTGTTAGATAGTGCCCAGTGTTCAAGTCTGTCCAGATCCTCCTGTATCCTAAGCCTGTCTTCTGGAATGTTGGCTATTCCTACCAGCTTGGTGTCATCTGCAAATTTGATGAGTTCCCTATCTATCCCCTCGTCCATGATGATGTTACCTAGTTTGGTTAATGATCATCTAGCACTGATGATGTTACCTAGTTTAGGTAATGAAAAATGTCTGCAAGAATATAACCAAGCTCAGAGAGCCCCAAGGACCCCTCATTTCAAAAACCCTAGAAACCTTATTTAAGATGATAAAAGGCCACTACTCAATCCGAAGAGGCACCCGACAGAGTGAGATGGACGGTACAAAAGATAACTCCCAAATAATTCACACGTGGAATGTCGTCCAATAAATGCGTTAGTCTTTTTTTTCAGTATCTCCCAGCTCCGAAAAGCTCGCAACTCCGAACATTGTTTGTTTTCTTTCTTTTTCCTTGCAATACCACCGCCCTGCTACACCCCCTTTGATTACTTCTTTGCGAGTGAGCCCTCACCATATGTACAGCTCTGTCCATCCAGGCCTCAGTTTCCCCCGCGCTCACCCGCCACTTCTTCGCCGCTTCCATTCTCTGGAAGGAAAGCGTCGCTTACGGAACGAAAAGAAAAGAGCGAACAGATCCGAGGGAGAAAGATGAAGGGCGAACCGCGGCCAGCTGGGGGACTCGAACGCGGGGAGGACGTGGGCTGAAACGAAGACGAGGGGTAGGGCTTCCTGCGGCGCGCCGGGGACGGGTGGGCGGAGCGGCGGCTCGCTTGAGAATCCTCCTCTGCCGCCGCCGCCGCGATGCTGCCGGCCGTGTGGGGCTTCCTGAAGCGTCACAAAAAGAAATGCTTTTTCCTCGGCGCTTTCCTGGGCGGTGAGTTTCCCACCGGGCATTTTCCGGGCCTTCGCTTGCTGTGCTTTGCTGTCCCGAAACAGATGTTAACAAGCAGCCCTACCTGCGATCTTGCTGCTGCCCCCTTTCGGCCCCAGCCGTGCCCAGAGCGAGAGGCGTCCGCCCCCTGAAATCTGCAGGACATTTCCTTAAGTTTTGCTTCGTTTACCCAGTAATGAGTCCACTATGCTGAATGGGCTTGCTCACGAGGAAGGGTGCATGAGAATGCCGCCTTACTTCTGATGCCCAATTTTCTTCTTAGTTCTGTTATGCTCACATATTATTGGCTAAAATCTCATCATCTTGCACGAGAGGTCGATATGGGGAAGAGTGAAGACCTCAAACTGACCACATTTCCCTCCTTTACAGACCGTTTTGCTCCTTTTTGTACATATGCTGATATTTCTGCCTTTTAAAATTGATATACTATGGTGAATTTATTTTGTAGCATTTGTTACAACAAAGTTAAAATAAACTTAAGTAATAACGAACAGGAGGAAAGAAGATTCAAGTATATGCTTACTTGAGCTCCTATTTGTCACATCAGCTTAAACCATTTTTCCCTTTAGAGTTACAAGCAAAGCAAGTTTAGCTATAATTCCAAGAGCATTATCTTAGCAGAAGAGGAAAAATAGCTTCCTGTTGATCATTTTGACAGATTTTTTTTTTCTGGGGCCTTATACAAATAGGACAATGAAGTAAAGAATGAGCTACAGTCACATTTGTTGGACCTGGATGAAGGTGTGGATTAAAGGCAATGCTTCAAAATCTGTCTTGAAGCACTGTTAATGGTATTATTTGATCCCAAATCATTTTTGGCTAGATGGAATCAAGCATCACAACTTTGAGCCATTAATTAAAGCTGTTTAGATGTGTTGCTGTTGGTATTGAATAACCAACCAATGGCTGTTTTTGCTTAGGCAGAATGGAAACTGATACATAATACATCTGGAGAGTGCTTGTTTAAGGAATATTTAGTTAAGAATTTATCTTGCCTGAAAAGTTCCCCCAATGGAGATGTAGATCCTACTGATGAAAGAGGTTCAGGTTCAGACAGATTCTTTAATTAGTTCACATGTTCTGGATCAACCTCCCTCTTCATTCACAATTGCATGAACAGACTTGTACAATACTTTCCTGTTCCAAGTGTATCTTGTCACACACTTGAGAAAGTATACTCTTTTTTCTAAGTATGGAAGCTTCATTCCACGGTGTTGCCAAGTGCAGTTCTTCCTTTAACGCTTCTCTGGACTTATATTATTCTTAGGCTGATCAATCAGATCCCAAATTATTAGTAGCTTGGTATTTCAGTGTATAGTGTGATACGTATGTGTGTATGTCTTTTGTAGGGGTTTATGTACTTGGAAAATATGGTCAGAAAAAAATGAAAGAAATTCAAGAAAGAGAAGCAGCAGAATATATAGCACAAGCAAGAAGGCAGTATCATTTTGAAAGTAATCAGAGGACTTGCAATATGACAGGTAAAGTGATACTGTAGCTATTTTGCTTGTCAAAGATACCAAAGTCTGAAACTCATTGTCAAATTCCCTTTTTTTAGTACTTGTTTTAACATCTAACTCCTGTTTCCTTAATGAAACAATTGCTACAGACAAAATAATACTTAGAACAATATTTGCTAATACGGGCAGCTCATCAAAATATAACTAATATAAATACAAACAAATTTGTAAGCTATATTTTCCATTTCTAAATTGTTAATTGACTATAAATCATAATTCAGCATTTTATCATGCAAAAAATGATTAGCCTTAACTGTAGTTTGGTACTATGTGTGAACTAAATTGATATGGTTAATCATGCCAATATGGACAGGTTAGCATAATAAATAGGATTCAGAGAGTCATATGTCTAGTTCTGCATTTTCAGGAGGGCTGTGTGTGTTTTTTACCAGTAATGTGTAATCTCACATAGCAAATTCCTTTTGAAACTGATGGGCTGTCAGTGATCCTTATATTTATTGTTTTCTAAAGGCTATTTTAAATGAACCTTAAATATTTCTACCAATGTTAGAATTATGTTATAGAGATCTTTACTTTACTGTTCTACAGTAACATCCTCACTGTTACACTTAAGTTATTGTTTTTACTTTGTTGACGATGCTCCATGCCTTCTAATAATTCTTCTATCATCTGCTTTTTAGTACTATCAATGCTTCCAACATTAAGAGACACTTTGATGTATCAGCTGAATTCTGAGAGTCTCACTTCCCTGCTGAAAAATAAGTAAGCATAAATTGTCAAGAGATTATTATAGTTTGTTCTGAATACCGTCCTTTAGGTTTTGGTAGTGTGTATGTACATAATGTTAGCATGGACAAACTATTTGTTTTCTGTAACAAAACACTCTGTTAAAAATGTTTTCTTGCCAAAGTCATATAAGATTTAAATAGCTTAACATGTAGCATATTAATTGACTTTAGAGGAGGAAAACTTTGCCATTAAAGGGTCTGAATCCCTTTAATGCTGTTGTTTTATGCATGAAACTCATAGATGATCCTGCATTCTGGCTAAATTACTTTTTTTTTAAACATGACTTCTAAAACAGGGCTTTTCAACCAGTGCTATGGGTACCACCTATGGTACATTGGCACCTAGCAGGTGGTACGCGGCCATCCTAGAAAAGTGGTAGCAGGGGAGGGGAATGAGCTGAACTGGTGGCAGCACTACACAAGCCTGAGCGAGAGATGGCTGGACCTGCAGGGCCGTCAGGGCTCAGCGGAAGTGCCAGGATCAGTGCCGCTTTCCAGCTGGTCAGCGCTTCTTCGGGGCTCTCAGGGCTCAGTGGAAGCACCAGGATCAGCGCAAGGCTCGAGCTCGGCGCTGATCCTGGTGCTTCTGCTGAGCCCTGAAGAAGCACCCATCAGCTGGAAAGCAGCACTGATCCTGGCAGTTCTGCTGAACCCAGAAGACGCGCCGATCAGCTGGAATGTTGCAGCCTCTCCAGGGTCTTGTGATTTACATTAAGATGCTTGGCAACTGACTCATATTTATGATGGTCACAGTGTCCCAGGATCATGTGAAGTGACCAAAACCTGCTGCAACCACCCAACAGATGGGGGGGGGAATAAAAACCAAACACCCCCACCCCACCCCTGCTGCCAATCCTCAACAGAAATGCTCAGAACAATGAAAACCTTGGACATGAGGAAGAGGGCCGCCAGGCAGGCAGGCAAGTGTCTTGCTCGGCTGTGGCTTGGGGGGCACTTTTTTCAGTGCCGTTGTAACTTCAAACAGTCACTAAGCAAACTGTTATAAGTCGAGGACTACCTGTACTTTATCACTTTTTTCCTTTTTTGGGGGGGGTCATCAAGTTTTTGACACCTTGCTAGGCGACTGGTGGTAAAAGTGGTACAATGGGTGAAAAGGTTGAAAAGCCCTGTTCTAAAATATTTATTACCAAGGCAACCTAGGGCTACATATTTGTAATTTTTTTCAGCATCACAAATACAGATTTGTTCCAGTGCTATATGAGCAGTCATGCTTATGCAGTTGAACTTCCTGTTCCTTTCCAATGTACGCAGAAGAATGGATAGGATTAAGGATCCATTCTGTTGATGGAATAGTGTCTCTCAACTGAATGGCATCACTGCATAGGTTTCTGTGCTTTGCAAGCATTCTCCTTATTACAGTATCACTTTCCAAAATCCCAGCATTTATTTTCTCCCTCATATTTTTATGTTTGGCTTTTTTTGTTTGATGTGGATTGAAATGGAGCTCTTCAATTAATTATAAATGCGTTTATTCTATTCTTTCTGTAGGCCAGCCAATAAGTTAGAAATATGGGAAGAACTGAAGATTATAAGTAAGTCAAATGAATCATTGTGCTTGTGATCCATTGAGCCTCTTTAGGTATACACAGAATGAAACTTTTCTTTCTTCAGTATTAAGCTTCTTGGCTACTGTGCTTCAAGCACTATCCTAATGAACATTATGATTTGTCGTGAAGAAAGCGTATTTATTCAGAAATAAGCCTTACTATTTGTTAAGTGGAATTCTGTTGAATTAATTTTGAATTCTTATAGTGACCATAGTTATCTCTCCTAGATAAGTGATTTATGCCCTTAGATGTGTAGTTATTTTCCACCTTTTTATTTTCTCTAATTTTAAACCTTCTCTTTGTAATAGTGTGTATAAAAAAAGCCTCTCTCACTACCTCAGCGTTTACCACATAGCACCATTCAAAACTAAGTAGGAATCTCAGTTCACCAGAACTAACACAATTGGAATTTTAATTGTGTATCCTTCAAACTTTTTCTTCATACTATTGCCAAGAGCATTTGGGATGGTAGTTTGGCTCAATAGAAAATAGTTCTTTCCAAAGACTTGGAATAGGCAGATGTTGTTTGGTGTTAGAGGTATCATCACAAGATGTAAGCTCTTTCAAGTAAAGCTGCCTTTTGCAATTGACTGATGGTAATTTCATCAGTGCTGATGGTGTTTGAGTGGTGCCCCAGATGTTTTGGGATTGTACCCAAGGTGCCTATTACTATTGGTACTATCTTTGCTTTCTTTTGTCAGTCGTTCTACTTGTATTTGCCTGTGTTTGTATTTTGTGATTTTCTCCAGTTCTTTCTCCTTCTGTTCTGCGGTCTCCAGATACTGCAACATCCAGACTTTTTGTCTTTCATATCAACAGTTTTAATTCTGGGATGTTATGTATTATTATTATTTAATATAGCTGCCTACTCCTGGATACTCTTGCTATGTCTTTGTCTTGTGCTTTCATGAAAATCTGCTTAGCTCAAGTGACTTCATTACCATCACCGGGATGTGGCAAGAACTTGAACTCCAGCTGCTACAGCCTCTGTGTATCATGTTAGAAGATGTGACCAACTGTGACCAAACAACCAAGATGTGTTGTTTTGTCCTCACTATGGTTCTAGTGGCCATAATGCCTTTCATTCAAAACTATTGGAAGAAGAGCTTACTAGTGACTTACCCTTTCTTTGTGCTAGGCATGTGGGGGCTTTTTTTGCTTGACCTTTGCCTTCAGCAAAATTTTTCAAAACGTGCTTCACAATGCTTCCTCTTTGGTGTCAGCTTTGCTGCCTGTGTCTCCTGCCTGGCCAAACATATCTTCAGTCTCAATAAGTCATCACATTCAGTTATTATTTCACATCAAAAATCTCTTTCCTTTTACTTATACTGTACATCTGATTGTGATGTTTAAAAGTAAATGTTGTTCCATCAGCTACTATCCAATAGAAGCAATTTCATCAGGACTCTCCTTAACACACGTACATGATAATTATGTTTGCCTTAGTTCAAAAGGATGTATTGCAACAGTAAAAACACAGTTAATGATTGTCAGTTATTTAGAATGTGCCATAATAAGTGAGAAAAGTGTTTACATAGAACAGTGGTTCTCACCCTTTTTCAGGTTGAGACCCCACTTGCGCCACCCATGCGCGCTGTGACCCCGACCCGGGCGTGCGCGCGCAACGGGCCAATCTGCGCATGCGCGGCGCACGCGCGATGAAAAAGACAAAAATTTTTTTTAAAAAATGGCGGACCGCGATGGGCTGATCCGCGCATGCATGGCGCACGCGCGATGGGCCGAACCGCGCATGCTCGGCACGCGCGACGGAAAAAAAAATCCAAATTTTTTTTTAAAAAAATGGTGGACCGCGACGGGCCGATCCGCGCATGCGTGGTGCGTGTACGACGGGCCGAACTGCGCATGCGCGGCACGACGAAAAAAAATCAAAATAAAAAAATGAAACAAAAACAAAATGGCGGACCGCGGTGTCCGGCGACCCCCGCGAAATGGTCGTTCGACCCCAAATGGGGTCGCGACCCATAGGTTGAGAACCGCTGACATAGAATAATCTAAAAATCCTGAAATTTTTCCTTTTGCAATCCTTTTGGTAATTGAAGATTCTTTGTTTCCTCCATTTTTTTTTTTGCATTTTAAGTAAAATCTTCTTTTAAGCCCTTTGCTTAATATACAGGATATACACTAATAGCTTTTATTTAGCTAAATCTAGTACTTTGATTAGCTTGAGCTTTGAATTATGCTGTTCTTTTAAAGAGGTTTTTAGAAAAATAAAATGAAATGGAGCTTTGCCCTCCAAAATAATTTCTAGAAGTATAGCCCCGATTTAAGTCTCCACAAAGCAGCTATTTCATTTTATTGATGAAATATGTTCTTTTTTAAAGATAAGTTCAGTATTTCATGGTAAATTTTTGTTTTATTAAAGGTTTTACAAGGAGTATTGTAGCAGTATACAGCACATGCATGCTCGTAGTTCTTCTCCGAGTCCAATTAAATATTATTGGTGGATACATTTACTTAGACAATGCAGCAGTTTGCAAAAATGGCACTGTAAGTAGATTGTTTTCAAATAGATAAATATCTGGGTTGAAAACTCAGAAAGGAAAACATATTTTGAATACTCCAGTATACTTTTATGCTTGCTTAAATCTCATTGAAACAGACCACATTTGGACAGGAGAGGGGAATGAAGGCTTCTTGTAAAGTAAAAGAAGCTTATTGGACGTTGGGCTTTGAGACATTATAGACCTCTCCCGGCTGCCTGGACAACATTTTGAAAAGTGGTTGGCCATTGCCTTCTTCCTAGGGCTGAGAGAGACTGGCTGGCCCAGTCATTCAGCTGCTTTATGCAGGACTGGAATTTGCCATCAGATTTTTAGCCCACTGCCTTAAACCATTCCACTAGACAAGTTCTCACTGGAGGTTTAATACACCAATTTTACCTGTAAAAATTGCCACTGCTCTTTGTTACCAAATTCTGGCAGCATAATGTTCGGGAGTTCAGTGGCTACAAGAACTCCAGGAAGGCTGTGGATTGCCTGTCTTTGCTCTAGCTGTGCTTCCAAGATAACTTTCATTTACTATTGCAAGAATGTACCTTTTACCTGGGTGGGGGGGGAGGGAGACAAATTGTTCTGTTTTACTATAAAAGGTGACAGAGTCCTTTAAGAAGTAGAATAACTTAGGCATTTTAGCAGCTACTGAAGAGGTAAAGGAAGGAGAAGTCTGTTCTGATTTGCTGCAAGATATGCAGGAGAGATAGTCTGTATCATTTCTGCTACCAAAGGAACACTGTCTTTCTTCTTGCAGACACTTTTAGCTCCCCCAGAAGTTCAACAACAATATTTATCAAGTATTCAACATCTCCTGGGAGATGGTAAGTTATCCATAAAATTATTTTATCTAAAATTATATTATGAAGTTTGAACAAGTAGGAATTTATCTTCAATTACTCTTTCTCTTCTGCCATAGGTTTGACCGAATTAATAAGCGTGGTTAAGAAGACTGTGCAGAATGTATTTGAGAGGTATAATAGGGTCTTTTAAAAATCTAAAATACTTGGTTTGAAAGCACACTATTGATGTTTAACTCTTCTCATTGCAGTGTTTCTCTCAAGCATGCCCTTTCCCTCTTGGATCTGGAGCAGAAGCTAAGAGAGATTAGAAAGGTAATTGAACAGCCTGAAGATTCTGCATCTGAAGAAGCTGCATCACGATCCCAATTATGTCATTACATGATGCCGGATGAAGAGAATCCTTTAGCTTTCCAGGTATTTGCATAGTATTAAGAGCGGGGAATCAGTCTGGCTCTGAACTACAATTGGGGGTTGATTCTGTATATTTTTCGTAGAATTGGAACTTATCTTGAATCTAACATCTTTTATTTGGCTTCAGCTTTTCCAAATTAGGAGGGAGGAGAACATTCTGGTGTGTGATGGTTTGCCAATGATTTCCTCATTTGTCACAAACAATGTCATTGGCAACATAACATATAGACAGTAAACTCTACTCCAGTGCAGCTCTTGAGTAGGATCACAATAGTCATGGTTGAACTCAAGGCAGATATCAGTTACATGAATTGTGAAAACATTCAAGTTGCCTTTATTCTCTGTCTTTCTAGGCTAATGAACTTACAGAAAAAGATGTTGCTACCATTAAGTTACTTAATGAAACAAGAGATATGTTAGAAAGGTAGGTAGCCAAAGCTCGAGGACTTGAATCTGTTAATGCTCAACATCTTATGACACTTAAAACAAGAAAAAATGGAAATGTGAATAAACTGAAATTTGGATATCTTCAACATTTAAGATGTTAGTGGCTTTTATAGTATTTTCTATAACTCTTTACAAATGAAAGATCCATTTATACAAATATCAGACAATAATTCTAAGGCAGCGGTTCTCAACCTTTTCTGGGGCTCGCATGCGCGGCGTGACGGCCCGCATCGCAAAGGAAAAAAAAATGGCCAACCAAAAAAAAATAAAAAATGGCCGACCCAAAAAAAATGGCGGGCCCGCATCGCGCATGCGCAGCGCGACAGCCCACATCACAAAGGGGAAAAAATGGCCGACCCAAAAAAAATGGCCCCACATCGCGCATGCGCGGCACAACGGCCCGCATCGCAAAGGGGAAAAATGGCCGACCAAAAAAAAATGGCGGACTGCGGTGTTTGGTGACCCCCGTGAAATGGTCGTTCAACCCCAAATGGGGTCACGACCCACAGGTTGAGAACCGCTGTTCTAAGGCTTCAAGTGATAAATCCAATAGCCTTGTGCCTTACATCCTCTTCATGCCCTCAGATACTTTAATTTCCACTTTTGTATTGAGTAAATCAGTGTCATCATGAACGGGGTATGGATGGGGATCCGATTGACATCGGGAGCATTGCAGACCTTTTTAAATTCATTGCAATATTGCATTCATGATCCAAAACGAAAATTCCTGTAGATTTATTATTATTATTGTAACCAAATGGTCTACAATTTGAGTATTGAAACAACTTGTTCATTATATTCTGAGTGACAAGCAAACTGATTCATAAAACTGAGGAGAAATGTATATTATTGTTGGAAGCTTTGACATGGACAGATTTTAAAAATTGCCTTAATTGGCATTTTGTGCTGATAGATAGGAAGTGGATGTTTCTATAAGTTTAATGACAAGTATCATTTTGAACTATGGTGTTGAGTTTGTTTCCTTTGTATGTGTTGCAGAATTGAAGGTGGAATTAACTTCTGTCCTCCAGTATGTAACATCTATAATTCCCTAGAACATGTACAGCCTATGTTGCATAGCCTATGACCCATCAGGTTTTGTGAACTGCAACTGAATAGTTCATTATTTGTACATAAAAAGACAACATAATATAACTATAGTTTTTCCCCCCTGAATTGTGAATATTTTCTTCATTCCAGCCCAGATTTTAATAGAGTTTTGAGCAGTTGCTTAAATAGAGGATTTAGTCGATTACTGGATAATATGGCAGAATTCTTCAGACCTACTGAACTGGACATATGCCATACTGGCTCTATGAACAGGTAAAACTGACTTTAATATTACAAATGCTCCCAGTTCTTATTAGAAAATAGTTATATCTTTTGCCACAATGAAAAAGGCAGTAAGGGGTGAATCTCCGATTGTCCTTTGCTCCCCCCCCCTTAGGGTGAAATCAATAGAAAAATACGACCTGATTTAAAGTCCTTAAGTTTGGAGCCAAGAAAAACTTGTCAGTCCGGGCTTGAGACTAAGTCGAGACTGGGAAAAGGGGGCATCTCAGGAGGAGAGGCAGAGCAAGAATTTGGCTGACTTAGTCTACGGGCAGAAGACAAGCAGAACCCATTGGTGGATTCTCTACTCGTCATGCTGGACAATTATCCCATTACATGGTTTACAATCCTTATTAGCTAGAGTATTTTCTAGTTACTGCCTCTCATTTTGTTTTTATCACCAGCTGTCAATTTAGGTAAAACAGAAAAAACAACTTTTTTTTCTGTTCCAGTCTAGGAAGAGCCACACATAAATGGCTGCTCCTGCTTGTTTCCATTGCCAAAGGGCTGTGTTAATGTGGAAAGTTATATCACTATCTTTTTTTATTTGAACATTTTAGTAGAATTTGCTTCTGATAATTCTTGAATTGGGATACTGCAGTCAACTAATATGCTTGGCAGCCAACAAAAAACTGTGATATGAATACTCAGCTCACACAGAGATTGAGCATGTAAATGGAAGAGTTGGGAATCCATTCATCTGTATCCCACCTGCTTATCACTGTTGCATTGTATAGGGACAGTTTGTATTGCATACGTTCATGATGTAGATATTCAATATTTATAGACTTAATGGTGGCTATGATATCAGTATATTGCAAAAGTAATTAAGCCGACAGACTTCTGTATTTTCTTCCTATCCTAGTCTTTCCAGTGCCAGTCTTCCTCTAGCCAAGATAATTCCAATAATAAATGGGCAGATCCATTCAGTCTGCAGCGAAACACCTAGTCATTTTGTTCAGGTAAGAAAACCACTTTTTTGCCTGTCTTAAAATGAAATTCTATTCAAACCTTGAAAATAAGTCTGACTTAGTTTGGTAGGATTTATTCTTAGGTAAGTGTGTTTAGCTCTGAAGCTTTAGTCTATTTTAAAATTATATATCATCCTTGCTGAATCTAAATTCCAAAGAGTTTTAAAATGAAATTAAAATAACAGGAAATAACAAATCATGAGCAGATTAAGATATTCATCATTAAGGTGGGACATTTTTTCAGCCTATTCTTTATTCTCATGACTAGACAGTAATAAAGGAGGAAATCTTAAATCTTTTTGAAACAGGAAAAAAAGGCTTTAGGCTTCCTTTATATTCCCACCCCTTCTCAAATCTTTTACATCTCTTCTGTTTCGTATATTTTAATTTTGACTTTGCGCTGCTTTAGTGTAGATATGCTAATACTGCAAAGATTCAATTTCAGTTCTTAATATGGTAAAAATGGTACACCATGATAAAACAGAGCAAATTTCAAACATCTGAATATTCTTTTTAGGACTTATTAATGATGGAACAAGTGAAAGACTTTGCTGCTAATGTATATGAAGCCTTCAGTACCCCACAACAACTAGAGAAGTAAACTGCTGTTCAATATGTACAGAATATACTATTTAGTATCCAGTTATTGTGACTATTCATTTTGATAATGAAACTCTTTAACAGAGTTATATAGAATGACTGTCCTTGTAAATGAAACACATTTTAAAAAGTTCATTTCCAAATTTTTATAATGGAATTCCTACAGCTGAGTAAAGTAATTAATATAAAAAAATATTTGTGCTGTAAGCCTTTGCATTGAGGCAGTCAATTTTGAATAACTTGTTTACAAAAAAAAACAAACAGTGCAATGATCACTGTGTCAACAGAAAGCTTCTGAAGATTAATGGCAGTCTTTACAATTGTGCAGACTACCACAGCAACAGTATGATGGGAAAACGAAGTCCAGTCGATTTTCAGGCTGGAGTAATAAAATCTTTCTGCAGTCCCTCTCCTATTCAGCGACTTATCAGTTGTATCAGAAACACAACATGACAGCGGGCAGATGGAACAAAAGTAACCCAGTTATTAAACCCAGTTCTGGTATACCTCACACCATTTTTCCCCATTGGTAAATGAGAATGGGTTTTAGTTGAAGTTTCTCATGGTACAAAACCACCATACAATTCTCACTCTACAACTGAATAAGAGGGACTTAGATCAAAAGATCATCATGCTCCTATTATATTTCTGGTGGTGGATGAGTAATTATGCTTTTCTTTTTTTTTAACCACCAAATGTTTTTCTCTGAAAGATGGCTTTCAGAGTTTTAGGTTCTTTAGACTGGGACTACTGACTTCTATATGCTAAGGGTCTGCTGGGGTCTGAAAAGTGCAATGTTGAGCTTGCTGTATGAGTTTGGAATTGAAATGCATTGTTTCTAGCAAAAATTATGTTTACAATGTTTATAAATGGCTATTGCTGTATACATTCATTTTGTAAATATTTTTAATTTGTATTTACTTGGATCCCTGCAAAATATCTGAATCACAATAAACTATTTTGACAGATTACATACTGTCCTGGTCAATATTGTTTATGGGATTAGGAATTTATTGTTTAGAGTTTATCCCCAGTTCTTTGAATGTAAAGTGAAAACATCAGATAGTTGCAAAGCTGCAGTTTAATCAGTTAATACAAATAATAAAATATCTAATGTAACAATACAAGGTAAATCTCAAACGTGAATTTATCCCTTTTGAAGTTGTCTTAGACAATTTCACTAGTGATTCTCTGCACAGAAATATATTATAAACATTAAAATTAAAAACTTATTTTCAATGGCAATAACCTATGTATTTTAAGGTAGGAACTAGGCCTCTTGGAAATAGAGTGCATATAGAAAATCTATACAGCCCTATTGAAATGCCAAGTTTTTTGGGGGGAAAAATCAGACCAAGATAATTTACTTCAGAATTTTTTCCAATTTTCATAGAAACATAAGCCGTACAATTGAATTGAAAAACTGAAATCTTTCAGGAGGAAAAACAATAAAAAACAATAACATGGTTACATAAGTGTGCACACCTTTAAACTAATACTTTGTTGAAGCAGCATGTCAAAAATCCTACTAGAACAGTTGAAAATGGGCCTGATCAGTCACTTTAATGGCAACTGTGTACTACTATTTAACCACAGTTTGAATGTGATTGGTTAATTCTGAACATAGCCGCACCCCCAAGAGAGTGTGCACCCTTGTGCAACCATGTTATTGTAAGATTTTTATCCCCCCGCCCCAGGAAAATTTCAGTCTGCTTTTTAATTGAATTGCACAGCTTATGTGTTCTATTAAAGGTGGAAAAAATTCTGAAGTAATTTATCTTGGTCTGATTTCTTTACATCGTAAACACCTGGCATTTTAACAGGACTGTCTTTAACAGGAATTTATATAACCACTGCATATTTATTATTAAATTTATTTGCCACTCATCTCCTATCTGACAATTGCAATATAAAAACATTTTAAAAACATTAAAATAATCAACTATAAAATAACAACAGATAAAACTACTAACACAAGTAACCCTATTATCCTAAAGAAAAGAAAGAAAAAACAAAAACATAATCTTAATCTATTTAATATATATTTCATTAATCACCCCTTTTTCTCTTACTTCTAACTCACCATCTTAATCTTAAAATCAATCCATAATTCTAAATTACCTTTAATCCATTACCAAAAAATATCTCCTTTTTAAATTGAAATAGTAATCTATTCTAAAACTGTCTAATCCATCAATCAATCTCTTTAAACTGACCGCATAACATCAAACTTTAGATTATTTCAATTCATTAGTCATCAGATAAATAAATCAGTAATTTTCATATAGGTAAGTCTTATATATCTTCCATTAATCGCACATCTAACTCATAATCTTAGTCCTTAAATCGCATCTACGAGGCCATGTGGAAGAATTTCCGAGTATGGTGCTCTGGCCGACTGTTGCCGCTCTCGAAGCTCACAATTTCCCATATCCTGGACTATTTGTTAGCCGGTCTGGACAGGGGCCTGGCCCCAAACACATTGCGCAGACAGGTTGCAGCACTGGCAATGGTCCTCACATGCGACCAGTGGGAATCCTGAGCCATCACCCCTTAATCCGGTCATTCCTTAAAGGGGCCTCCAACACCAGACCCCCGGCCGTGCACAGGTACCTTTCGTGGGAATTACCACGGGTCCTTCGGGCCCTCACTAGGCGGCCCTTCGAGCCCCTAACAACATGTGACGTGCGGCACCTGTCCCACAAGGTGGCATTCCTGGTGGCAATTACGTCCGCACGGCGCATCTCCGAATTGGCAGCGCTCTCAGTCAGGGATGACCTGTGCGTGTTCCATCGGGATAGAGTGATCCTTCGACTCGACCCCACCTTCATACCGAAGGTAAATTCCCTATTCCATAGGTCACAGGACATAGTATTACCAGATTTTTGCCCCAACCCATCGCACGCTCGGGAACGACAGTGGCATAGCTTGGACGTCCGTAGAGCTCTTAGGTACTATATTTCACGGACAGCGGAATTCCGCAAATCCGAAGCCCTGTTCATATCCTTCCATTCCTCCTCCAAAGGTCGGAAGGTCTCCTCTTCCACAATTGGCAGGTGGATCAGGGCATGCATTGCTGGGGCATACCAGGCTGAAACATTGCCAGTCCCACGACGGGTCACGGCTCATTCCACACGAAGTACAGCTACTTCCGCGGCTTGGTCCACACAAGTGTCCATTGAGGAAGTATGCAGGGCAGCCACATGGGCTTCACCATCCCCTTTCATTCGGCACTACAAAATTGATAGGTTTGCCTCGGCTGAGGCTTCCTTTGGCAAGAGAGTTCTCCAACAGGTTATTCACCAAAGTGCCACACCGGACCAGTCTGCTTCCCACCCTCAGGGACAGTAGGCTTTGGTATGTCCCATTGGTGGATTCTCCATCTCCAAGTGCTGGAGAAGGGGCGTTTTCTTACCTGAACGCCTTTTCTCAGCACGGAGATGGAGAATCCACTCCCACCCTGGTAGGTCACTTAGGCCTAGGGTTAGCTTTAGCTGGAGGAGCCACAATGCCGTGCTGTCAGTCAATGGCTATGCACGCGTCAAAACTGGGATCTCTATGGTTCAGGATGGGCGTGGCAGCTTTGGCTGACTTGATCTGATTGGGCAGGAGTACAGTCTTAACCCATTGGTGGATTCTCCATCTCCGTGCTGAGAAAAGGCGTTCAGGTAAGACAATGCCCCTTTCAACTTAAAAAGGAGATATTTTTAGGTAATGGATTAAAGGTAATTCAGAATCATGGATTGAGTTTAGGATTAAGATTGTGAGTTAGAAGTAAGAGAAAAAGGGGTGATTAATGAAATATATATTAAATGGATTAAGAATATGTTTGTTCTTTTTTTCTTTTTTCTTTTCTTTCTTTAGGACAATAGGATTACTTGCAAGAAATTTATTATGTAAATTTGAGTTAATTAAATAAGATGATTTGTTTGTTTGATAAGATGGATGTTATTAGTTATGATAATTGAATTGTTTAATGGATTGAAAGGACTTAAGGTTTGATTTTTTTTGTTAGTAAAAAGAAATTGATTAATTGATAGACTAGATATGTATAGGATAGACTAATACTTTACTTTAATTAAGGGATATTAGTGGAAGAATTAAATGAAATTTATGAAAAAATTAAGGAACTAGAATATATTTGGAAGGGATAACCAAATTGATAAGGTTTACATTTAAAGTTAATTTGACTATGGTAGTATAAATTTCTAAAAGTTTTAAAAACAGGTATAGGTTGATTGAATTTAAACTAGATTGAACTACTTTTAATAAGTTATGCTATTTAAGGGAATAAGAGAGGGAATGCTAGATGTATTGATTGAAATATGTATAAATGTTTTGGTTTTGGATGTTCACCCTAACACCACAGTGTGCCTTGAGCATTTTTTTTTCTGTAAAAATTAAAAAACCAATAAAATTCTTTTTAAAAAAAACTACTAACACAAGATGGCAAAGGAGGGGGCCAGATGCATGAGGAGAGGTGGGATTAGGTTTTAATTAGTCAACCACATCCAGTGTGAAGCTTCCACATTGGGTCTCCATGCCACCTGGTAGAGCCAGGATTTAAGGCTCTTAAGTCAGGAGGGTGGAAGCCAATCTCACCTCAGGGAGTAGGATGTTCAGAGGGCAGGAGCCATGGCTTTGGCTGATGGGATCCGTAGTATACCCTGTAGTATACCCCCTCTGCTGGAGTGGGTGAGGCGGGCCAGTCCCATCAGACCGGTCCAAGTAGCCTGCACTCATCCCATGCAGGGCTTTAAACATATGTACTATAACTTTTTAAATTGTTTGTTATCTAGTACCTCTAAGAACAAATACAGAACACTAGATCACTTTTATCTCAGGAACCAACCCTCTGGAACCAACTCCCCCCGGAGATCCATATCGCCCCCACCCTCTCCGCCTTTCGTAAACTGCTTAAGACACATCTTTGCCGACAGCCTGGGGCCGTTAACATCTTGCCCCTAGCCAGTGTATGTTTGTGTGTATGTTTGTTGGATGATTGGTTTTTTAATTCAGGGGTTCTTTTTATATATGTATTTTTAAGTAGATTTCTATTTATGCTGTGAACCGCCCTGAGTTCCCGGAATAGGGTGGCATAGAAATTCAATAAATACAAATACAAATACAAATCTCCTCAAAACTAGGATCTAAGTTCCAGTAGAAAATTTTCTAACCTTTTTGGAATCCTATGAGGTAGTCAAAATAGTTCACAGTAAAAGCATATTGTTGGGGAGAGATTAAAGCCCCAATTTTAAAACAATTCTGAAACTCCCTTCCCTGAATTCTGTTTCACAAAAGCAAGATTGTATTAACAGCTATATTTAACATCATTCAGTTTTTGTGATTGCTATACGCATCCTTCCCATCAACTTTGCTTTAAAAATATCAAGTGCATGAATTATTTTCTATTTTAAATCTATCCTTATTTCTCCAGTTACCAAAATTCATCAGAGCAAGATTCTGTCACTATTGTGCATTAGTAAGTTCTAGACTCCAGGCCCACTGAGAGGGAAATGTATTGAAAGATAACAGAGGTGCAGCCACCATCATTCCTTTTTCTCCCATCGGAATCCAGGGCAATGGTTCTTGATATCCTATTAGCCTCACCTGAAATTTTAAAAAGCTATTATAAATGGGAGGAAAGTAGGAAGAAAGCTTTTCAGATGAAAAAATGGATTCAGGTGTCATAAGAAGAAATAATTATCTGCTCTCATAGATTACACAAAATCATGGCTTATTTGAAGTACAATTTAAACTAGAAGTAACGTTCATTGGTGTTCAACCCTGTGGTCTGCAAATAATTTATTTTTTTTGCTGGAAATCCGTTCAAACTGCCACTCCATTCGAAGGGTGTTCATCACAAAGTAGATAGCTAAATGTCTATGAAGATTCTCAGT
The DNA here is from genome assembly GCA_034064705.1 of Bothrops alternatus. Lineage (NCBI taxonomy): Eukaryota > Metazoa > Chordata > Lepidosauria > Squamata > Viperidae > Bothrops > Bothrops alternatus. The sequence goes on from JARGCV010000023.1 coordinate 2,631,980, forward strand.
CAACCAGATCATGGTTGTCCCAAAGGTGCTTTCTTTCAAAAGGCAACTGAACTTTCTTGCTTTGCTTGAAGAAGCTTCTTCAGTTCTGACTGAATGGTGCAGAATTGCAGACTAAAGGATTTAGGTGACCTTGGAGGCACAAATAAACCTCCAAGTGGCTTCAACAACTCTCAGAAAGAGGGCTAACGACCACATGATTGCAAGGCATATAAATCCTTCCATTCTCCACCTTTCAGTCAGAACTGAAGAAGCATCTTGAATGAGAAGCAAAATATCTTCAAGCGAAATAAGAAAGTCCGGTTGCCTTTTGAAAGAAAGCACCTTTGGGGCAACTATGATCTGGATGATGGAGAATCTCCATAGACATTGAGCCACAAAATCAAACCAGGAACTAAACCTAAGGATCTCTGTCCATACACCATGCTCAGCCACAGTGGCAGTAGTAGGCTAATGGTTACCTTGATTTGACAGCCTAAAACCCTGTTTTTTCATCAGCCTTCCACATAGCATATTAAGTAAAAAAACAAAACCCATTATATAAATTTTGCAGTGTTCTGCACATTTGCCTGGTTGTGACTAAGTTTCATGCACAGAGATTACTAAATTACACATCCAAATAAAGATCTAGGAGGCTGCAGTCCTTAGACCTTCTTCCACTGAAGTAAAATTTGTTTTGGCTATAAGAATATCAGGCATGTTTGGTTAAAAATAGTTCAAAGAAGCCATCCTATCATTTGAACTTGTTATTGCTACCCTGTGCTGTTATGGTCTTCATCTCAGGGCTATGAAACCAATCATGGCTAGGCTATTTGGTTACTGAAACTTATTACACATTATAGTTTCCCAGTTAGATTCCTGAAAGGAAATTTGGGGGTGGAATAGGACATGGTGATGTTTTCAGCTATAATCTGAATCACTTACCTTTGTTTGCCCAAGAATAGCTTTTGGTTCACCCAGCATCAGAGTTCCTGAAGATGGCCACTTAAGGAAAATGGCATACAGAATGCTGTTTTTTGGTTTGAAGGTGTACCTGATGGAGATATTGTATTCTATTATGTATCTTCAGTCTTTCAGAATAAAAATCTTTCCAAGACCTCTGAGAAGTAACTAATAAAACTATTAACATATATTTTAAAAATTAAGTCACTTGCCAGGAATAATTATGATACTTTGTCTTTTGGGGAAAAGGAAAGTCTAGAGCAGACATGTCAAATTCACAATGTCATGTGACGTCGCACAATGTATCGGGACAGTTTTGCCATTGCCGGCAATGGGGCTTCCACGTGATGCGTCCAGCCTGCAGGCTGGCAGTTTGACACCCCTGATCTAGAGGCAACAGTAGATCGCTGCCCTCGTTATCCCAAATAGGGACAGCTGATGTGGGAAGACAGAATGTAATGACGATTTGAGTTTTGTGATGATTATTTCCACAAACAAATAGTCTACCAATACTTGATCATTAAGTGTTCTAAAATTGCATAATTTTTTGTGAAGAAATGTTCTTTAATAGCTTATAGTTTTTAGAAATGCCAATAACACCGAGACTGACGTATATGTACCAAACTCCTAATAAGTAGCAGATTGGAGGTAATGGGAGCAAGGGTGTATTCTGGAATATATTATAACAATCTAGGGTTGTTATCTTACATCAGGAAGGAAGCACATTTTAAAATCGCATGAAGGTTTTTCTCGAAGCAAACAGCAGTCTCAGGAAGTGATTAATTTGGATCAGAATAAATAGTATCCTTTCCCCTTATATCTACTTCTTTCAAATCTTGTATCTACGTCTTTCAAAATATATTGAGATCAATCAATGTACAAGTGTGCATTAGCAATTGATGTCTGTAGCTAATATATCAATCCATATATAACCAATCCTGCTGGAAACGTCTACAGGTATAAATCTTTCACTTCTGCCATTAAATCTAACACTGAAACAAATAAATTCATGTTTCGTTTTAATTCAATTAATTTTAAATGCAGCTTTGTATCTAATCATTGCTGCCCAACACGTTCTTATTTCTGACAGGTTTTTTTTAAAAACTATGTTATCTGCAACTGATGAAAAGTTGAGCAACAAGTTTTATCTATGTTCCTAGCCAAACCAAATGTGAATAATAGGAAATTGTAACTGCTCATCTTCAGCTGAACATCTATTTTAGTTTCCTCCCTCTTCTGCAGCCACCTAAATATAAAAATTCAGGTGCAATCATACACAATTTTAACAATGTAACCCTATACATATTGTTACAACATAAGGCCCAGGTTACTCACAAGTAAATCTTGTTCAGTTTAAGCATGTTTACGACTACTTAGTTACTTTAATATTGTCCAGATCACTGATCTCATAAACTCACCAGACTCCTGGTGTTATACTATCATTTTGGGCTCTCCAAGTTTTTGTGCTGAAAATAGCTTCACCATTCAGTGCCAACCAACTCCCCATTTGCTTCAGACGCTCTTCAAATACAATAGGAATGCGGCCATCATGGGTGGGCCCAATATTCATCAAAAGATTTCCTCCACATGCTACTGTCTCTACAAGTTGCTGAAACAATTTAGGAAAATTAACAATAAAGATCAAAACATCTGTTTGAGTTTTTCCGGTCTAAGTAGGTATTTCTGTTATAATGCTGTCAGTGCAATGCTGTAGGTTGAAGCAAAGTAGAACTATTCAAGTGGAATTGCCAATTCTATGAATCACTACAAACTTCTTATTCATGAGCAAATCAACATCTTGCTGTGTACTTTACATTGTACTTTTGTCCTATGTGTGGCATTAGCCAGCTCTGTTCATCTTCCTAATAGATCAAGTTTCCTTTTGCTCATTTGACTGAAAATCAGGTCTATGTTCTAGAGGGATACACATATAGCAGATTACTTGCAGATTACATCTGCAAAGTTCCCATCCACTGAATCCACTGAATTCATAAAAGAGTAAACTGGTAAAAACTTATTATCTTTAAGCATGTGTATAGCTTCTTTCTAAGTTTGAAATTATGAAGTTACCGAATAACATATTCAGGATTATGAAATTTCTTCTAGTACTGCCAAATTACTCAAAGAAATAACCTCAAGGCTTTCGTTGAGAGAACTTCGTTTCTTATGGGAATTGACCTGATGAGTGAACATAAAATAAATTTCTAATACAGCATCTTAGAACTTTACACAAACAGAGATGATGCAGGCCAGATCATACATTGAGCTAAGCCAATTTATGCTTACTTGGTTTGATTTTATGAACCTAGAGATTGTAATTTTTGTACCATGATTTACGGTTTAGTGCAATGTTTGAACATATACAGTAAATCTAGGACATGATGGATTTAAAGGATCAGGATTTTGAATGGATCTGGATGCTCTTTGGGAATTGGCTAGCAAAAACTGACCAATCACATGGTATTCTGGCTTAAGTTTTGTAATGTGATATCTATAAGAGAATGGTTCAAAGTTAGATTGTATAGTACCTACATCCTGTATTTGCAAAATTTCTCATGCAAATCAAAGAAACAAACTAAAACAGAAAGAGTAAAATGTGGAGTGAAATTGGGATGATGAGAAGGGAATGAAAAGATAGGAAACTAAGTACTTTTTGCAAAATCTAGGATAACAAATTGTAAGGTTTAATTAGTTTATAAATTAATTTATAATCGGTGTTGACTCTTACTGACCACACAGATTTTATTCAGGATAATTTGTCCTTCAGGTCTTCCAATGGTGAAGCCACTGCTGTAAATGAATCCATCTAACTTACTGCTAGTCGTCCTGCTGTCCCAACATTATGGCCATCTCCACAGGGCTCGATCTTGAACAACTGTATCAATCTGAGGCTGTGATTTGTGCCTCAACTGGAAACTCTGGATTCATTTTTATGATGATCCATTTGTTTGTCTCTTCGCGAACCACAGAATTTTTAAATCTTTTACAATACCAAAATTCAAAAATATCAATACTCCTTCTAGCCTACTTCTTTAAATTATAATTTTCACTTCCATAGAAGCCTTCACTTCCATAGAAGCTTTCATTTCTTACAGAAAAAAACAGGGCCTGCACAAGTCTGATAACTGTAGATATAGATACATTCTAACATATGGATATATTTTCCGAGGTCTTTATTGCTACTCTACCAAATGCAAATATGTGACTTATTTCTTCTGATTCTGGAACAGTTGATAATTGATCCTAAAAGGCAGAAGCTATCCACTCTCTCCACTGTCTGTTCTAAGGCTGGTTCTATACCTGTCATCTTTAATTTTAGTCCCATTTTTCCACTGTGCTCTTGATTTTTATTACTAGAGCTTGCAGATCCTTTGTGTTTTTACCTATCAGAATAGTATCATCAATTTGGGGCAGATTAGCGATACATTTTCCTCCAATTGTAAAACCATATTCATTTTCTTCCAATCCAGCTATCCTTGATATGTATTCAGCATTTTGGTTTGATAGAGAAGATACAGCTTTGTCTCATTCCTTTACCAACCTAGAGCCAGTCTACTTCACCATATTGTCCATACTATTGCTTCCTGACCTTTGTATAGGATATGCAAGAGGATAGTGAGGTGTTCTGTTAATTAGTTATTCTAACAATATATAATGTGTTACATTTTTGAAATAAGCTATTAATATTTTCTGGGGGGAAAAAGAATTAATAGTCCCCATACAATTTTGACTTGCCTTACCTTTATGAGATCTTCAATAGTCAGATAATCACTTAATTGTGCATTCCTTCGGTATCCCCAAGACTTTTTGTCAATTGTCATACAGTTCTCCCACTTATGGGGCAAAAGATGTTTAGGGCTGTATCGATCGGTGCAAGTGAAATAACCTCCGTGTTTGCATATTGTGCCAGCTCCCCAGCGATCATTTGTTACAACTGTTTCCTTAACAGGGCTGAAAAATTAAAACACATTGTGCCAATTCAAAACTGCAAGGATGTTTCTTTACTGAATATAAGAAATAAACTTGAGAGGAAAAACAGGATATAACGAAACTTTCTTCAATTGAACTAAAAGAATAGGTCCATTATTCCCAAATGTCAGGTCAGGTCTGTCTGTCTATCGTACAAATAATCCTCAGGTCACAATGGTGATCGGGCCAGAATTTCCATTGCTAAGCAATGCAGTTGTAAAGCACAACATCGTGCAATCTTGAGGCTTAATGATGATAATCCTGGCATTCCTGGTTGCCATCATAACCTGAGGACCACACAGGTCATTAAGCGGGGGCCTCATGTGATTGTGACTCCCTACCAGCTCCCCCACTGACTTTGTGGGAAGCAGGCCAGAATATATGAAGTTGCAATCACGTATCCACTGGGATGTTACGACGGCCAGAATTCCAAGCACCGGTCGTAAGTACTATTCATTCAGTGCCCCTGCAACTGGTATAGTGCCATTTGCATGCAAAGTCTGTTGTACTGAGGTCTTGGAAAATCAAGGTTTCACTGTAATTATATTTTTAACAATTAGGTAAAATCTTAAAACGGTTCCTATTCAGATTTAATATTATTTGTTTTCTGAATATGCACATGTCAGATTACTTTTTCTTCCATTCTGATTTTCAGAATCTTAAAACAATAAATGCCTGACGTGATTGCTATAGTCTAATTCTTTCTTCCTTGCTAGATAGTGGTCCTTCAGAGCACAGCAGTGATGTCTGTGGGGAAAGGGAAAGAGGGACCAAAGCGACACAAGCAGCCTCACATGGTGATACAAGCCGTACTCCTTTTCTACATGGGTTGTGTTGTTGCACACCTTCCCTAAGAGGTGGAACTTGCAAAATGACACTGGAACACTGTGGTCTGACCCGGTGGCATCATTTTAGCAGATAGGAATTGGAGACCTGCCAGATGGCTGTAACTTAGTGCACCTCAGCTCCCGTGGCAATGGTGGGAGATGATGGGCAGTGTGGTTCTGCCACTAGTCCTGGCCTTCCTCTTTCTTCAAGCAAAAGTACCGTTCAAAGGGACATAATAATTAAGGCAAGCTTCTCACACACATGAAGTTTCCAGATAGAAAATTCTCAAAATACATTTAACCATAATCGTATGATTTACTTTAACAAAGGGCTTAACAGAAGAACTTAACACATGCAATTTGCTATTCTGAAACTCTCTGTCAAGTATTATACTCCCATTCTGACACATTTTCAGAAAACAAAAGCAACTATGCATTCCTGGGTTAGAATTTTAGAAATGCCAGTTTTAAATCCATTACTTCTCCATCAATTTTGAAGAAGTGTCCGTTCTCTTGATTGTCTGATACTTTATTTTTGGGAGGCCCGCTTGTAAGTACATTGCAAATGTTTTAAACATAATATCAAATCAGAGATAAAACAGTAAATCTAAACATAACGAACACAGTGGAACTGCAAATCTTTGCAAATACAAAGAACAATGTTTGTTGAAGGCAGAAAGCTGAAAAGCAGGAACTGCAACCTTATGATGTATTTAGGCAGTAGTTCCCAACAGGTTCCAGATTAAATCTCTGACTTTAAGTAGGGTGGAGGAAAAGAGAGATTTATGCATTAAACTGTTAATTCATCCTGTATCTGAATTTCTTTGGCCACCACAAACTGAGAACATAAAATTCCAAATAAAGAAATAATGAAAAAAAATCATAAAACTAAGATAAGAAACTACAAGAACAGTAATAAAAATGCCACAGTAATAAAATCCAACACATAAAACTACAATAAAACCAGCAACAATATAAATGGTATGATGTTCTAAAAGAAATTTTAATGGCTGGGAGGATGAGGGTTCAACTGATGCCAAAAAGTATTGTTAACATAAAACCTAGGGAAGCTGCTCTAACCTATTGCTAACAGCATAAACTATGCAAGTAACTCAGAAATTAAATTATGTGGCAGCTGTGTGAAGAAAAGGCCAGACTTTTCCCAAAGCTGGCTGTGATTGGATGGGCACAAGAAATACTCCTAAGTGATGTACAAAAATATGAAATGTTTAATTTGTTTCTCTCCATCAAGATATTGTTTTAGATCATAGAATCCAATTAACTATTTTAGAAGCAATACCTTAATTGTAGTACTATTTAAAAATAAGGGAGCAATGTGAACCAAGACTGCAGTTTAAAGCAATCAATAATACAATGTATTATGATTGGGGCACAATTTCCTTCTAAATATTTAGGCAAAATGCACTATTTCAATACGAAAACGACACATACAGTACCTGTCATTATAAAGCCATGCTAGGAAGGCAGTGCTGTTCCAGTAAGTATCTGGAGCATTCCCATCGCCATCTGACCACAGAATCTCTGGCTGATATCGCTTCACAATCTCATAAAGCTCTGGAAGAGTTTTGACATTTGGAAACTGTTGTTTCTTGAATTTGCTAGCAGCATCATCACGGAAGAGAGGGTGGAACCATTCAAACAGTGAGTGATATAGCCCAAAACGTAAACTTGTCCGGTTTCTAATGGATGTAGCTAACTCCTTCACAAGGTCCCGTTTCGGTCCCATATCAACACTGTTCCAATTCCAGGAATACTTTGACCCCCACAGAGTAAAACCTGGTCAAAGAAAGAAAATGGTGAGGAATGAATTATTTTGGATGTGTACACTATATATTCTGGAAACCTGTTTTTTATTTTTGTTTGTTATCTCCTGATGTGAGACTAATGAGATTATGCATTGTATAAGGCATCTTCAACAAGATGATCTAAATGTGTATACTGATACAAGATCACTGGATGATACAGGATTGCTTGTCCTATATTATTTCAATCTTCTGTGCAGTGTCCTAGGACAAAGTGTAAGATACAAGTGACTTATTATTAATACACCATGCTAAGCCACACAATATGCTTATTTAGGGCCCAGCATGACATCTAACTCCATCTTTTACAGATTATCACGTAAACCAAACCCTTCTGGCTTTTTCTATAAAAGGAGGTAAAGATACCCCTAAACTGAACTGGAATCCTTTTTGGCTGAGTTATAGAAATGACTTGCCATTGCTGTCTTCTTCCATGACTTCTGAGATTTTCCAGTAATTCTGTATCCAAGTATCAACCAGAGCCAACTCAATGTGGCTTCTAAGATATGGCTAGCTACTTCTGCTACCTGCTGCTGCCTGGCTTCTTCTACTGCATCATCATCATGGCTTAGCATTGTAACATTACTTTCAGCCATCTTTTTCTTTTTATTTAGACTATAATAAGGATATTTCACCCAAGCCTTTCATCTGGTAAAATAACTAAACTGAGCCATTAAGATCCAAAAGAACTATGGTCACTTTACCTTCATGATGTTTTGAAGTCAAGACAATGTATTTGGCACCTGAAGCACTCAGAATATCTGCCCACTGGTTGGCATCAAAGAACTCAGCTGTAAACATAGGGCCAAACTCTTCATAAGTGAATCCAGGTTGGTAGTTTTCCTTCATAAAAGTTACATAAGGTTCCTCCTTTTTCTGTTGCCAATACCACCTGCAAAGGAACAGCATCCCATGTATCTGCATACAATGACAGAAGGACTAAGAAAGATAGACTGGAGCAAATTCTTACACATATCTTGAATGTCCTATTATATGAGCAGGTTTTGTGCAAGTGGAGAACCAGTGTTTAAAAAAAATTTTCTGATAATCTCAAAATGCACTCTCAAAATGCATCAGATTCAAAGCTTAATAGTCCACAGAAGTCTGGAAACATAGCTTTAGAAGATAGATATAAAAAAACAAAGTTTGAAGAGTATAACTTGGTTTAATTTGCTAACTTTCCCCAGAACACTGGGGAAAGATGCTGAGAAACATGGAAAGAAATAAGATGACCAGTAGCAGACTGGATAGACTGGTGATATGTGCATCTTTGGAAGACTTGAAATACATTAAAGATAGATTATGATGGGAAAAAATATGTGGTTGCTAGGAGACAATACTGAGTTGATGGCACATAATCAATGTATCAATGTCTTGAGGGAAAGATCAGGTCTTTGCAACCTTCCAGAAGATTAATAGGATCAGGCTATCCACTCTCAGGGGAAAGCTGTTCCATAGGACAGGTGCTTCAACAAAGAAGGCATGTTTCCTGGGTCCTATAGACAATTTGTTTTTACAGAAATGGTTTGCAATATGCTCACTCTGCTGAATCTAGTGAAATGGGTTGAAACCATTGGAGATGGATGGTCCTATGCCATGGAAGATTCTAAAGGTGGTAACCAGCACGTTCAATTGCACTTGGAAATCTGCAGGGAGCCAGTGCATCTTGTACAACAATGGTGTCATATGGATAAATATCGATGCACTGCAAGCTGTGTGTGCCCCTGCATTCTGGATCAAAATATTGTTCATACCCCATGTAGAGCCAATCTGCTATAACAGTAATTCCTCTAGGAAATAAAATAAGAAGAAATGGACATGACTGTTGATTTAAATGATGCGTATTTGAGAGAAAAGTGGCAGGTCAATGAACAGCAGGAAATAAAGCCCTTTGGATAGCAAAATCCTTCCAGGCAAGCAGAGCCTGGTTTATTAATGGTTTCTACCGGTACTTCCTGGCTTGACCTCCAACTCTACTCTTTTATCTATTTCCAGGATTCACAGCGAGTGATTCACATCTTAAAATTAACCCATAAACTACACTTCAAAATCAATGCTGTTGTTTATGCTTGAGTACAGCAGCAAAATTATGAGAAAGGCAGGCATTTCTGCGTACATATGAGACTTCCCTAACATACACATATAGACAAACCTTTTACTTAAAAATAGAAAGTGAAACAGAAGTTGCATAAGGAGAACTAAAAATGACACAATTCTCCAAAGGCCCAAGAATAATGAAATCAGCTGAGAATGTTAGCTGGAAAAAGTAAAGGATGAAGGAAAATCCTGCTATTTCAAGATTTTCAAACGGGGATAGACAATATAATGCCTAGGGGTGCCTCTCCCTGAATCCGCAAAAAAGTGTTCGGCAACACCCACGATTTCCAAACATCCAGACAGACAGACAGACAAAGAGTGCTTCGGGTCAGGATTACTTTAGTGTTATCACGATTCTCACATTACCCCAACGGGGGAAAAAAAAATTTGCAATGAGATGAAGAGCAACTTATGCCCGCTTCATTTATGCCCGTCTTCACAGCTGACAAGAATCTTAAATCACACTGCTCGTTGCGATTTCCCCAGGAACCGGGAGGAGAGGTCAGAGAAAGCGCGTGGCAGAGCTGGCAGACGGGAACCTCACCAAAACCACTCGCTGCCGAAGCTTGGCACGGAAAAAACACCCCAGTGGATGAAAATCCCAAACTTGACTTCATCGAACCAGGGCGGAAGCGGCCGGGAGTCCAGAGACTCCCACGTCGGGTCGTAGCGACCACCCCGGCCCCATGAGGGGAGCAGGAGGAAGATGAGCAGCGGCAATAGCAGGGGAGGTAACAGCAGCAAGAAAGGAGGAAACCCACGCCGGGGAAGGAAGGAAACAACCGGCCCAGCCATGAGAACCCGGGCGAATCTCCCAACGTTTCTCGCCCGCTCCTCCGCCGCCGAGTCACATGGACGCCGAGTCACGTGACCAGCGGGCCGCCGCCTCCTGCTGTTGCTAAAGCTGCTGCTCTGCTGCTGCTTTCGCCATCGAGGCTTTTTTGAGTTCTGCCTTTCTGCGGAACGGGTTTGTCTCGGATTGTGTGTGGTTGTGCAGTACGTAGGTTGGGCCAGAGATTTGTGAGACGGTCCTTTGTCTAAGGCTGTGGGATGCTGGGAGTTGAAGTCCACATGCTGGCTGTGGAATGCTGGGAGTTGAAGTCCACATGCCTTAAAATGGTCAAGGTTGAGAAACATTAAGGCTTGCAGGCTCGTCAAGGTGCCCTCTTGGAAAGAAAAGGAAAAGAAAGGCGGTGGGATTTAATGACAAGTTCATCCCATCTTTTAGATATGGGAGGGAAAGAAAGATGATATCTTGTAACGTTTACCTGGTAATACAGCTAGTCCTCGAGTTACAACAGTTCGTTTAGTGACCGTTCAAAGTTACAACAGCACTGAAAAAAGTGACTTATAACCGTTTTTCACACTTAACAACCATTGCAGCATTTTCACGGTCACATGACCAAAATTCAAACACGGGAACCGAGTCATATGACGGTTGTAGTGTCCTCGGGTCATGTGATCACCTTTTGCGATCTTCTGACAAGTGAGGTCAATGGGGAAGCAAGATTCACTTCACAACCATGATACTAACTTAAGAATTTCAGTGATTCACTCAACAGCCATGGCAAGAAAAGTCGTAAAATGGGGTAAAACTCACTTAACAATTGTCTCGCTTAGCAACAGAAATTTTAGGCTCAATTGTGGTTGTAAGTCGGGGACTATTTGTACTACTTTTGTGCCTTCGAGTTAGTATTGATCGTCTGGATGCGTTTCTGCATTTTTGGCGGCAAGATTTCAGAAGTGGTTTGCCTTTGCTTGCTTCCTAGGCTTGAAGGAGAGTGACTGGTCCAAGGGCATCCAGCTGGCTTCATGCCCATGGTCTCCCAATTTCTACATGGGGCCTAGATGCTACTCCAAACTGGCTCAGTTATTACTACGGTTGCATAAGATTTGATGTAAGCCACCTTACTCTTTATCGGCCATTTTCATGTGACCCTTCTTAATTATGCAACTGGTTCTTAGATGTTTTTATGCTGTTCTCTTATTGTGAATTAATGCCTGATTTTTATTTAATATTTAATTTTCTCTTAAGGTAATAACATGGTGAATGATTTATAAATCCAATAAATTCAAGTCTGGTAAAAAATAATCATCTAAATATTTCAGCAACTGTAAGGAGAACTTTCCTAAAATGGATGGAATTTTGAATGGTTGTTTTTAATGAAGCAGACTGAGGAAAACTTCATTTCAGGTGACTTCTTAATTTAGTTCTAATTTCTCCCACTATTTTACTTATTTAACTTTAAACAATGGCCATTGCCTTAAGTATGCACAGTGGCCTTAACTGTCAAGGGAAAGATGCAACTGTCTTGTAATGCAGTAGTGCAGTGCAAACAGTATAGTAATATTGTTATGCTTATATGTCACCACTGTTACTCAAGAGGCATTGGTTACTAGTGTGATGTAAGGTGTCGACTATTACTTTATATGGCATAGGGCCTGGATATCTCAGGGACTGCCTGTCTCCAATCAATTCTCACTGCAGATATGTTCCCCGCAGTATGTGCACCTCAGGCCCCCACTATTAAACGTTGTCATTGATAAGAATGGGACACCCCCTCCCCACTCCAACAAGGGAATAAGCTGGAAAACCCCCAGTACAAACTAACCTGAGTCAGCAGCAGCCTGAGGCTAAATGGCAAACACTTAAGCACACACTGAATAAGAAACTGGCTAACAACAATTAGGATTATGGCAATGGACCAGGTTACTTACGGGATCGTCTTCTGCCTCATGAATCCCAGCGACCGGTTAGGGCACATAGGGTTGGCCTCCTATGAGTCCCGTCTACTAGGCAGTGTCATCTGGCGGGACCTAGGGCAAGGGCCTTCTCCGTCGTTGCCCCAGTCCTCTGGAACCAGCTTCCCACAGAGGTTCGCACTGCTTCCTCCCTCCTTCAATAATTTTCCGGAAATTACTGAAGACTCATCTATGCTGACAGGTTTGGGGCGTATGAACTGTACTCTGCCCCTGGGCCTAGGAATGTTTCCCCATCACTGATTGTATCTTGATTCTGATTGTATGTTGTATGAATGTGTTTTAGATTAAATGAAATGTGTTTTAGATTAAATGGTTAATTGTTATTGTTAAATTTCTTATCTGTTATTGCATTATTGCTGTAAGCCGCCCTGGGTCCCAGGAGAAGGGCGGCATAGAAATTTAATAAATAAAATAAATAATAAATAAATAAATTAACAAGCACACAACAATAAAGTAATTAACACCTTTTAAGCAGGATTAGGAAAGAAATTTAACCAACAATAGTCACTGACCAGCAAATCAGGGAAGACAGATTCAAACTCACCAATCAGAAATGACAAGTTTGAAAACCACGAAAGGGTATAAAAACCCATGTTTAAAGATCATTCTGTCTAGCTAGCCGGGGACTCAAGCTGAATTGTCACTCAACTTTGATCCTCGTAATTAAACCTGTCTTTCCAGTAGCTGGCTTCACGATCTATTTCTTCCACGTTACGCCGTCAAGGAGAACCCCGGCTGGAAGAGCCGAACGGGGGAATTCCTCCCAACATCATCTTGTGGGACTAAGAAAGTGTGCCTTTTCTGTTGTTGCCCCCCACCTCAAGATAAGGATCCAGCCTCTCTCCTTGGGATTCTGAAAAGTCCTCAAGATCTGGCTTTGGTCCCAGGCCTGGAGTTAATGTACAGACAGACTTCAACTTACTTTTCATTTAGTGACCATTTAAAGTTACAATGGCAATGAAAAAGCTTACGACCATTGCAGCATCTCCATGGTCATGTGATCAAAATTCAGACACTTGGCAACTGACTCATATTTATGACCGTTGCAATGTCCTGCGGTCATATGATCACCTTTTGCAGCCTTCTGACAGGCAAAGTCAATGGGAAAGCCAGATTCACTTAACAATTATGTTACTAACTTAACAACTGCAGTGATTCACTTAACAGCTACGGCAAGAAAGGTTGTAAAAGGGGGCAAAATTCACTTAACTGTCTTGTTTAGCAAAAGAACTTTAGGGCTCAATTGTGGTTGTAAGTGTATTGTTCTATTTTGATGGGTGTTGGGGTTTTTTTTATTTCTGGTGTTTTTAGATTGTTTTTGTTTAGGCTATTTTTATGGTTTTGTTTCAACTGTTTTTATGAAATTTGGGGGGGTTCTGTATACCACCCAGAATCCATTGGGGTTGGATTTATTATTATTTCCCATTCTTCAATCTCTTGAAAATGGAAGTTATATTGATGTTTAGCTTATCTGAGGCCTTAGTCCAGTGGTTCTCAACCTTTTTCAGGCTGAGACCCCACCTGTGCCGCCCATGCGTGGCGTGACCCTGACCTGCGCCGCGCATGCGCGGCGTGACGGGCCGAACCGCGCATGTGTGGCGCGATGGCCCGAATCGCGCATGCGCAGCGCACGCGCGACGGCCAAGGGGAAATGGGGGAAAAATGGGGAAAAAATGGTGGACTGCGGTGTTTGGCGACCCCCGTGAAATGGTCGTTCGACCCCAAATGGGGTCACGACCCACAGGTTGAGAACCGCTGCCTTAGTCTTTCTGATATTATTCCTGTGCACTTGATCTATACTATTTACTCCTTTGATTATATGTCCTTCATTCCATGTCTCATACATGTCACAGCTTATTTCATTAGAACAGCTACATTGGGTTTTAGATTACCTCCACCCTTCTTAACATTTTGTGTAACCAGGGCCTTTTTTTCTCATAGAACGCCCAGAACGGAGTTCCGGCACCTTTTTTGGATGGAACCTTATAGGGTAGGCAAGGCAGGTTGTATGGCGTGTGTGAGTTCCGGCACCTTTTTTTTTTTTTTAGAAGAAAAGCACTGTGTGTAATTATTTGTGGAGTTTTTAAGTATTTCAATTTTCTACTTTGTCCAACTTTCTTGAGCTCTTTTTTCCTTCAACAGTTCCTAACCAACTTTTTTTCTGAGCTTTTTAAAACCAGTATTCTTAAAACACCAGTTACACACTAATCCTAATCCAACCCAAGCATATTATAATTTAGCACAATATGGAATCCAGTCCATAGGATTGTTAGAGCCAGAAAAGTATAGAACAAAAGGTTTCAAGCTGATTGAATTCATTCTTATTGACCAGGATTAAATCTAGTATAAAAAAATAATATAATCCATTTCTTCAGAAATTTCATATCAGCAAGACAAGAATACATTAGATGTTCCATTAGGACTTCAGATCTTAATTTCATCCTGGGGTTCCCCCCCCTGCATGCATTAGTATATAGGTATTGGAGGCTATGAATATTGCATCTTCCTAATTTCCCTATTGTATTTACTTGAAGGTCATTTGGCCTCCCTGCCACTCTCTTTGTCATGCATATTTTTGTCTCTAATATTTTGTTATTGAGCCCTAAAGTTTTTGCCACCCATCCTCAGCAAGATTTTGTTGTCAACATCTCTTGTTAAAGGTTGCATGATCTGCTAAACACACTCTTTCTAGTACTACCGTATGATATATTTCTTCTTTCTGCCCCGGATTTTTATTTCTGTTGGATTCCACAGTCCACAAAATGAGAGCTCCCCTAAGATTACAGTTAACAGAATCACTGCATCATCTTTTTGTGCCAGTGTTCTAACATCCAAAAGAAATACTATTTATATAGTTTCTACATTGTTTCCACCTGATCAGCAGGACAGAACTGTAGTGAGCTAATTTTATGAAGCATCTCCGCCATATCTTTACCACATAATTTCCTCATGACATGTCCAGTTTGTAGACAGTTGCTTCTGATCTTCTCAAAACAGATCTCCAAGTATGTGTACTTTGCAGATTGGCACATGATTTCCTTCCATCCAATTGATCTTGAGCTTTTTCCTTAAAGTTCTTTGGAAAGCAGGGTGATCTACAAGTGGCCCATCACCAGGAAGTGGCCCAAAATGTGAAAAGTATTGCCATGGGTGACATAATATTAATGCTACTAAATATTCCTCTTGTTCCTATTTGTCAGATGTTTCTATTCTCCTACCTCTTGCCTTTTACTTCTCCTTGAAACGACATCCCTTTCTAATGATGTTCAGAAGGGTTGGCCAGTTCCTACACAAAGCCCAATTGTGCTGATACTGGTAAGTTGAATTATACAGAGGCACGCCTTCAAATGCTTTAACTTCTCTTTTTGCAGAGCCATTGGCTTGCACTTGTTATAATTATAATCCACTCATGCTGTCCCTGAAGAAACATGGGAATGAACAATATATATCCTGCATATCTTTGGAACAGGAGGGAATATAAATCAGCCAAATAAGTGCTATCTATGTCAAGGGTTTCACATGTGTAAACCATAACTGGCCAGGTTTTCTTGCAGTGGTGCTTACAAAAGTAAATAGGGTGATGTAGGGTCTCATTCACATGCAGTGAAGATGACCAGATGACTGTAAAAAATATAAATCCTTCCATTTCTCACCAGCCAGTTACAACTGAAGAAGCTTCTTAGGCAAGAAACAAGAGGCTTTTAAAGAAAAAAATGAGGAAGTCCAGTTAGCTTTTTGAAAAAGCACCTTTGGGACAGCTTACAGTAAAGTCAAGATGGAAGCAAAGTTCCTTTCTGTTCAGAGCAGATGCTAGATTTTGCAGGGGTTCTCAACCTTGGCAACTTTAAGACTTGTGGACTTCAACTCCCAGAATTCCTCAGCCAGCTTTGCTACCTCAGCCAGCTTTGCTGGCTGAGGAATTCTGGGAGTCGAAGTCCACAAGTCTTAAAGTTGCCAAGGTTGAGAACCCCTGATTTAGAGGGATATGGGATGAGGTGCCTACAAATGAAAAGGAATTACAAGATTGGCATCACAGCTGTTGAGTCCTGTGATCACATCTTAATAGTGAAGTATCCCAGAACATCTGATACTTGCAGAACCCTTTGGAATCTCTTGTAATCAGTTTGTATCCATGCATGGCTAATTCGGATATGAAAATTGATCACAGGCATTATTATGCATAGGAAAAACCAGCACTAGGCAAGATAGTTTAGCTGAGGGTCTGAAGCAATGTTTCTCAGTCCTGGCAGCCTTAATCTATTGTATGTGGACTTCAATTCCCAGAATTGCCTAGCCAGCATGGTTGGGAGTTGAAGTCCAAACAGCATAAAGTTGTCAAGGTTGGGAAACACTGGTCTGAAGTAACAGACAGACTAAGAGGCACTTTGGGCAGAACAAGGCTCTATTTCAAATGGCTACTTTCCCATTCCAGTTTACATATCGAGAGAACACCATTTTCTTTACGATTATTTTTCCAAGAGGAGAAGACTTGCTGGAGCTGACAACCAGCTGTGCTGATTTTTCAGATAATTTAAGACTTAAATCCATTCTATCTTTCCCTAGTTTTCCATTTTATACAATGATACAATAACTGTATGATGGAACATATGCATGTATAAATGATCTGTATTGAAGAATATCTGCTCTGACACTATCAGATATCAAGCAACTGTTTCACGCCAGTCTCTTGAAAATTCTTTAGCTTTGAATGCTGCCAGAAATGTTAGCGGAGTGACTTTTGCCCATTCACTTGCTCATTCAATTATCTTTGAATGATTAGCCGTTCATGTTTAATGCAGCATAAGTGTACCTTTTATCAGTAAGTGCCTTTGATGGTCTGAATATAGTTTTCCTTTATACAATAGTATAGGCATGACTGGCAGCCTCTTACATTTTGAAAGGAAGAGTGCTTCTTAATGGATGGGATTGCCTCCTTGACCTTAGTTTGCATTGACTCCTGTTTGATTATTTAGTATCAAAAGGGGAGACTGACCCAGTGACTAATGCATCATAACATCAAATGCAATTATTCAAATAATGATAGAATGACCTCTGGCTTCTTTTATAAACAACAGGTGGTTAATGTTGACTGTTCAACCAATGACTTAATTGATTCAGTCTTTTGGTTTTATATGATTCGCTGTTACTTATTTTCTTATTTGAGAGCCAATTTGGTGTAATGGTTAAGGTAGCAGCTTAGAAATCAGGAGACTATGAGCTCTAGTCCTGCCATGAACCTAGGTGCCTGCCACATAGGCACCTGGGTGACCCTCAGCAAGTCACCCACTCTCAGGAAGGAGCAATGGCAAACCTCTTCTGAAAAACATTGCCAGGAAAACTGCAGGGACTTCTCCAGGTAGTCTCTGAGAATCAGACATGATTGAATGGAAGGATTTTTCTTTCTGTTTAGAAAAATTATAATCTGCCATTCAATTCAGCTAAGATATAATTTGGGGAAAATAAACAAGGATCTAATGTTCATCCATCCATTTTTAAATATTCTTTGAGCGCTCCAATAAACATGATATAATATTTTAGATCAATTTTTAAATAAACCCATTTATTTTCTAAAATTAGATACTCCAATCCTTTCCACAGCTGAAATGTAAAAATGTAAAAATGACACTAATTTTTATCTGACTTTTTAATACCTTATAAAAATGAAATTGTTGGTTTTCAATCATGGAAATGAGTAAGTTAAAATTGCAGGCATCCTGGAGATTTTTAAAATCTACAGGGTATACTGTTTAATTAGTACATGCTTCATTTGTATATATTGCCAGCATATACAAGCGATAAGTCAAAATGCAATCTCTCAAAATCTTTAAAACAAAATGAAAAATCAATAGATTTTTATTTTTATCCCAAGCATTCCAACAAGACAACTTTCCCATTATTTTTAAGTTTAAGTTATACCACAGCATCAGTTCCTTAGGTGATTCAGAATCAACTATAACTACTTACCTATAAACAGGGCTTTTTTCCTCATAGAATGCCCAGAACGGAGTTCCAGCACCTTTTTTGGATGGAACCTTGTCGGGTAGGCAAGGCGGGTTGTATGACGTGTGAATTCCGGCACCGTTTTTTTTTTTAAAAAAACACTGCCTATAAATAACCAGATATGCCTAGCACCTTTCAAAGGAGGAAATTTTTGTAATTTTTGAGATCACAGGTAAGAAACGTGACTGATACAGAAATACGCAATTGTGCCAAAATAATTTATTTTGTAGCCATCTTATAAAAGATTGGAAATGTCAAGACTCGACAGTCTCAAATTAAACAAAGCAAAATGTCATAATCTATGACATATTTAGGCTCCAATCCTATGCATTCTTACTTAGAAGTGACTGCCCTGCCTGCTCCGGCATTTATTTCTGTGTTACGACTGCACTGCTAATCCTAAAAATAATTGCAGAGGAAATTTCCCTGATGAAACAAACTTTCATAATTACAACACATCGAAGAAATTTTCTCCAGAAACATTGAATAAGCAAAAAGACTGATTAGGTTCCTTTTGCATCCATGTTTTGTGGCATGCACTTAACTGTATATACAGTACAACAACTGAAAAATAAATGCTAAGCCTGATTCTACATAAGAGGTGATTAATTTCCTTATGGTTTTCCATATCAAGATAAGTATCCGTTGTGGGTAGACAGCAATTCTTATTGAGAAAACCACAGGGGAAGAGGGAGGTAACACATATCCACAGATGTTTGAACTTCCAAGTTGTGATCTTTGATTTCTTTCAAAATATTTTTAAAAAATACTAAATAAGATATGAGATTTCTCAAAGGTGCCCCTGTCCTTTGGAATTGGTTCTAGATGCCCAATATTTATAAACCTATAGATATAGATGAACTATGTTCCAGTAGTATAGAATATGAGTAAAGAATGCTAATATTCTTTGTTATCAAAATATTTAATAGAACATATTTCAGTGGTACACTAGAAGTTTCCATACAGAATATTTTGTCAACGAAAACAAGTAAATAAAAGAAGAATAAAAATGTTTTATACTGTAACTGCATATTCGGGAAACGGACATTAAAGCACTTTCCATGCAATTTTAATGAAACCATTGATTTTATATTCACTATCCAAAAATTGTAGTGTCAGATACATTAGCAATACATAAGAGAGACATTATAATATCATATGTCGATACAAGAAAGTTTACTTATATATTCAGAGTCATTAGCAAAACTAAAACATTGTTAAATCAGCCATCTTCGATTCTCTTGCAGAAGATGTTCAAAAAAGGGAAATAAGTGGAATCAGGAAATTGCAAAGCAATCAGCTGGACGTTAATAACTGGGAAAATCCTAGAAAATATAATCAAGCAGCAGATTTGTGAGAACCTAGAAATGAACAAGATGATTAATAGAAGCCAGCATCGGTTTATTAAAAACAGATTGTGCCAAACCAACCTATTGCCTTCTTTAATAAAGTGACTAAATTTATAGATCAAGGAAATGATGTGGATATAGTATACTTGGACTTCAGTAAGGCATTTGACAAAGTAGACCACAGCCTACTTCTTGTAAGATAGAGCAATGTGGAATAGATAGTACCACCACCAGATGGATTTGCAATTGGCTGACCAACCACACTCATCATGTAGCCCTCAATGGAAATATATCTACATGGATGGAAGCATGCAGTGGAGTGGTCAAGGTTCTGTCTTGGCCCCAGTGCTCTTTGACATCACCATAAATTATCTAGATGAGGATATAGAAGGAGAGCACATCAATTTTGCAGAGAACACCAAGTTGGAGGAAATTGCTAATGCTTTGGAAAATAGACTCAAGATTCAAAAGGATATTGACAGACCAGAGAAGTGGACCCTATCCGATAAGATGCAGTTCAGTGGTGAGAAAAGTAAGATCCTACACTTAGGCAGAAAAACCATATGCGTAAGTATAGAATAGGCAGTATCTGGTTCAACAGTAGTAACGGGGATCTAGGTGTTCTACTGGACCGCCATTTAAGTATGAGTCAGCAGTGTGCTGCATCTACCAAAAAAAGCCAGTGAAGTCCTAGGCTGTATCATCAGAGGGATAACATCAAGATCATGAGAAATGATAGTACTGCTCTATACCGCATTAATGAGACCACACCTGGAATATTATGTTCAATTCTACCCTCCATGACACAAAAACAATGCTGAGACCCTAGCAAGACTGCAGAGAAGAGCAACAAAGACGATAAGAGGTCTGAGGACTAAACCATACGATGAATGATTAACTAGATATGTGTAGCCTAAGGAAGAGAAGGGCTAGGGCAGCGGTTCTCAACCTGTAGGTCGCGACCCCATTTGGGGTCGAAAGACCATTTCACGGGGGTCGCCAAACACCGCAGTCCGCCATTTTTTTCCCCATTTCCCCTCGGCCGGTGCAGGGGGCAGCACTGTGCATGCGCGGGGGTAGCACCGTGCATGCGCGATGCGGGCCCGTCACGCTGCGCATGCGCAATTTGGGCCATTGCACATGCGCCGCACATGCGCGATTTGGGGCGTCGTGCCGTGCATGCGCAATTTGGGGCATCGTGCCGTGCATGCGCGATGCGGAGCATCGTGCGCACATGCGCGATGCGGGCTGTCACATGCGCGATGCAGGCCGTCACGTGCGTGCCGCGCATGCACGATACGGGCCGTCGCGCACGCACCACGCATGCGCAATGTGGGCCGTCACGCCGCACATGCGCGGTGCAGGTCGGGGCCACGCCGCGCATGCGCGGTGCAGGTCGGGGTCTTGGCCTGAAAAAGGTTGAGAACCGCTGGGCTAGGGAGTGACATGATAGCTGTCTTCCAATACTTGAGAGGAAGTCACAGAGATGAGGGGGTTGTCTTAGTCTGCAAAGCACGTGAGGACAGGACAAGAAGTAACAGGTGGAATTACTGAGAAATTTCCTGACAGAGCAATTAACCAATGGAACAGCTTGCCTCCTGGAGTTGTAGCTGCTCTATTGCTGGAGGCTTTCAACTGAAAGATTGGGCATTCATTTGTCTGGGGTGGTATAAGGAGTCTTGCCTTGGGTAGAGGATTGGACTAGAAGGACCTCTGGGCCCTATAATTCTAAGAGAGATATTGTGCTAAAGTTGATGATTTGATTATGACCAGGGTTGTAGTGATTTGTATCACAGAATCAATGTATTTTTTTATTTTGAAATTTTGTTATTAATCACAAGTTTAGGACAGAAAATAACTTTATAGCAATGTTTATTATATATTTATACAATAGAGAGAGAACATGTTTCTATTCAATATTCCCTTTACTATTTTATGTCTATTTCATATGTAAACTTTTTATTATTGTCAGTTACCTTGAATTGCTAGAATATATTTCTTAAATAATCAGTTTTTGAGAAAAGACATTCTGTTGGAGTCAGATTTTATGAATGAAGTTCAACTTAATCCCTCCTTCATTTCAGTTCAGTGAGTAGTATGTCACAATTTTTCAAAGTATTGCAGGTTTGCTTTTATTGGACGAAATAGTGAGCATGCAATGAGATCCATTTTCCCTAATGAACTACCAATAGATTAGTAACCGTCAAGCATTCTGAAATCTATTGTGACATGACACACACAAACTCACGCCCCTGAACTATTTCTTAGCAATCTTTCTCGATCCTCTTCAACCCTAAAGCAGTGACACAGTACATCACAATCAACCTAAAAAACCAGATAAGGCAGACTGTGTAAAATAAACACAAAAAGAATAGATATTAAAATAAAACAAAAGTGGGGTCAAACAGAGAAAAGCCATATTTAAAAGGCTTGGGCAAATAAACATTTGCCTAAAGCAAAAAGACCATTAAAGAAGCACAACGTTCTGCTTCCCAAAAGGACTTATTGTGGAAATCCTTGGCAGTTTGGTAGATCCACAGAAGAAGGACCTCAAAAAGCACACAAGCAATTAAATTGCTGCTTGTATCTCTTCTAGACATCTAATATCATTCAAGGTACTAGTGGCCAAGGCATCAGGCTAGAAGCCAGGAGGTTGTGAGTTCTAGTTCTGCCTTAGCACAAAGCCAGCTGCCTTGGGCTAGCCCTAGAACAGGGGTAGGCAACCTTGGCTCTTTTATGACTCGTGGACTTCAATTCCCAGAATTCCTGAGCCTACCCCTGCCCTAGAAAGAGGAAAAGAACATACAGCTTCTGGAATCTTGCAAAGAAAACTGCAGGGACGGCCAGGCAGTCGGGGGAGGGGGGGGTCAAGTTATTTTGAAGGGGGGCGCGCGCATCCACCCACCCACTCCCAAACCCCAATCTATGTATGTGTGGCTCGTTGATACTTTCCCGGAAGCAATTTCCTTTAAAAGCATGGCATCACATTCAAAATTCATGCCTTGCCTAAAACAAAAAAAAACAACCCCCGAAGCATGTCGTCGGATTCCAAGGGCAAATCCCCAAAGGGTCATTAAAGGGCAACCCCGCCTCTGTCAAATGGGATGCAGCCCCATCTCGGTGGTGCGAGGAAGGAAAGGGGGGGGGGAAAGCCATCGTTTTAATTCCCTGCAATGTCTTTGCTAAGCTGGGAATCGTTGGGACTCTCTCTTGACACCCCCCCTCCCCCCTGTCCGGGGCTCTGGGTTCCGGCTCCGAGTCCTACCTATGGTGTCTCCCTACCCCGCCGGGTAACCTCGAGGGAGGCCGCCCGCTTGAGAGGATGGCTGAGCTGCAGCCCCGGCTGGGCGGACGGCGGGAGAACTGAGCGAGCGGGGGCGGTCCCTTCCTGTCAAAACTTTTCTCCCCTCGGATTGCGCTGGGCTGCTGCTCGGGCGAGGCGCTGCACCTGCTGCGGAAGAAGGCGCCAAGCGCGCCCAGACTCCTCCGGACCGCGAAAGGAAGGGAGCGGCGGCGGAGGAGCAGGAGGAAGTGGCTGGGCTCGCCGGAGGCGATGGAAGAGAAAGAAGGGAGCCCTCAAGCCAAAGCGGCTGCTCCTTCGCCTCGCAGGTTGCCGCTTCCCACCGAGGCCGCACCCAGAGGCCGCACCCAGAGCGACCTTTCCGCTTTCCGGACCTTTAGGAAAAGCCCCCTGCTCCGAGCGCCGCTCTCAGGGTCAGGTAGGGCTGAGGCTGGGGGTGGGTGGGGGGGTTTCACCGGAGGATGCTCTTTTTTTGTTTTTGTTTTGCGGGGGATCAGAGGTGAGCTGCGGAACTCCTGGCCGTCGTGAGAGGGCAGCAAAGAGAGTTTTTTAGGCGTTCTGGATTTTGCAGCTCCCACCTGCTAACTTTCACTTAACTTTCACAGTTGTAGGTGCTTCATGGGGAGGGGAGGGGGAGTTAACAAGAGACTGGAGGGCCACCTGTCTGAAATGGTATAGGTATAGGGTCTCCTGCTTGTGCAGGGGGTTGGACTAGAAGACCTCCAAGGTCCCTTCCAGCTCTATTCTGATTGATTGATTGGGTTTCTTGGCTTTTCCTTGCTACTTGGCATGCAGAAATTCAATGGGTACCCTGCAGTTATGTCTGAAAAAATGGCATCTGCTGAATGGGTTCGTTGTTCACTGATTTTAGTCTCCAGATTAATCCTTTTACTAGCCATGGGACAGAGTCTATCCAGCAGTTTGGCTGTAAGTGCTGTTGGTTGTATTATTTCTTTCTCTTTTAAGAGAAAATGTATAACACTTGGATGAATAAACATGTGTAGCGGAAGATTATAGATGGCTTTTTCCCCCTCATTTATTTAGTGGCTGCTGTAGGATCTTTGCAGGTGCCTTAAAGCTTTTTTACATGAAACGGAGACACTATTTATTATTATTAAATTATTATTAAATATTTTGCTCCATTTATTAAGGTTGCATTCAAGAAGCAATATTTTATGTGATGTGCAGTGACAGGAAAGAGCTCTACTTGTTGAACCATTTGTAAGTTGTACAGCTGTTGAAATAAGTGGTTAACAGGTTAGATTAAAAATAGCAAAACTAATTGGTAGACTCAGGATTCCCTAAATACAAATTAATCTCTTAAATCAACTAAATGCACTCTGTTAAGAACTGGAACATGTCTAGCAAATCAGATAGCAAACTGATGTAATTATATGGATGAGTGTGAAGTAAAGAACAACATAACTACTGGTCAAACTTGAATGGATAACAAAGATGTGATTTTTTTTTTACATTTGCTTTGGTTTAAATCTTGGGCATCTGCTAAATTAATGGATTTTGTAATAGGCCATGGGTATGACAACTGTTAAAAAAATCTGACATACCCACATTCTATTTAATTGTTTTAATAATACTGAACTACTTATAGTGGTGCGGAAGAGACCTTTTAAATTTAAATATAATATTTTGAATCCTTAGGAGAGGTAGAATGATTATTGCTTTACGTCAGCGGTTCTCAACCTTTTTCAGGCCGAGACCCCACCTGCGCTGCCCATGCATGGTGTGACCCCGATCTGCGCCGCGCATGCGCGGCGCGACGGCCCGAACCGCACATGCGCGGCGCAGCAAGCCAAACCGCACATGTGCAGCGCACGTGCGATGGCCCGAACCACGCATGCGCGGCGCGACGGCCCGAACCGCACATGTGCGGCACGTGCGACGGGCTGAATCGCGCATGTGCGGCACGACGGGCCGAATTGCGCATGCGCGGTGCGCGCACGACGGCCAAGGGGAAATGGGGAAAAAAATGGCGGACTGCGGTGGTTGGCGACCCCCGTGAAACGGTCGTTCGACCCCGAATGAGGTCGCAACCCACAGGTTGAGAACCGCTGCTTTATGTAATATTGTTAACATGCTGAGAAAACTTAAGAACAAATTTCAAACTTTTCTATTGTGAACAATAGTTTAACTTTGGTGGGAATGATAAGAGGAAAAGAGGTGGACCCAAGACCTACTTCAAATAGGACTGGACTATTGGACATTCATTATTTATAAAACCTGAATGCGCAGTGTCTGTTTCTAGAAACATGGCTAGAGATATGTGGCTATATCCTACTTCTGTATCTGTCTATATTTTCTTTTGGGGGGGGCACAAGGAGTGAACCGGAGCAATTTTAAAAAGACCAAAATCTTTGTACAAGGTTATTATTTGCATCCATTTGTCCTTCTTAGCTTTTAAAAACAATCACTACAATACACATTAAATAAATAATAATAATTCTCCACATGCCTCCCACATATGAAGGCTGGGTGCAAAAATGGAGATAACTGCTAGATGGAAGACACACGTTAGTTTTTTTATTGTCTCTTGCTAGTATCTAATGACCAGCTAATAGCCCTATTATACACAGGAGAGATAAAATTTGAGGTTTATTCATTTATTTTCATTATAGGATAGTACCTTTCTTTGTTACTGAAGCCAATATAATACCACTACCCCCCCCCAACAACAGCAACCCTCTAAGATAGGTAGGATTAAGACAGAGATAACAGGCCCAGTATCATCCTGACAACTTCTAAGGGCTGAGCTTCCTGTAAAATTGTGTAATTTTGTTTTGTGTAATTGTGCAAAGTTGGGTAAAATTACAACTTTGCAATTATATCTCTTCCTAACTGATTTTGTTAAACATCTGCATACAGACCCACGCTTTGGAAAAAGACTGCTGGCTGAATAGGATTGGAGAAGCACTTTCACACAACTTTGTTAGTCCTTTTTTCTGTTTTGGTTTCAATTCAGATTGCAGCAGTACTTCAGAAAGAGCCCTTACTTACTGCCCCCAGAAAAGTTACCTCAGGAATTTTCCGAAGCTTGTGTTTTGTGTCAAGGGTTTTTCTTGCGTTTCTGAACTCTTGATATTCTCAGAAAGAAAGCTACTTTTTATAGACAATAATGGGAGACCTCCTTTCCTCTTTATTTATATCTGAAACAAAAAGATGAAGGGGGGGTTAAAATAAGTAATTGGGAGCATGTATGCGTCATAAGCCTTAATTGCTTTGCTCCAGTGAGTTCAGCAGTGCAGGAAAAAGTTTAGGAAAGAAAAAAGGAGAGCTGATACAGATTGACATTGTCTTGGACCGGAAAAGGGAGTAGATCAAGTGGATAAGGATAGTCTGATAAATGTAATCATACACCAATTTTGAAAAAAAAAAAGATACTTTAAAACTAGTATATTGTATACAGTAACAATAAAAATAATGCAGATAAGAAACAATTTTTAATAAGAGGAAATTTCTACTTAGTAAGTCATGTTTTTAAAGAGGAAATTAAAGTAAGAAATAGTATTGAGAAATCATAAAAATAAGTTTTAACAAGGTCTCTTTAAATCACATGAAAAATCACAGCTAATTTGGATAAAAGAGTGGAGGATTTATTTCTCATATAGTACATTGTTTTCCTCCATTTAATTCAATTTAGACACTGCCCAACTCCAAACTGATTTGGGTTTGTGCAATACATAAACCACAATGTGGTTTATTTGATTTTTGCTTAGTGTGATTTGTGCAAACCTCACACATTACAGTTGAATCAATATTTCAAACAGTTCACACTGTTAAACCATGTTCAATGAAGCATGGTTAAAGGTCTGGTTTATAATTATGTGTGAATGCAGCTACTAAAGCTATTTGTAAATAACCAATTCCAATTCAATAATGTCTACCTCTTTTATATGGGTTAGAATTGTGAGATTAAAGTAGAAATAAAGCACTGTTTGAGAGCATCTTCACAATTATAGTTCACTTTCAACTGAAAACATTTGAGTTGTATATATAGTCTAGGACAGTGATTCTCAACCTTTCTAATGCCGCGAACCCTTAATACAGTTCCTCATGTTGTGGTGACCCCCAACCATAAAATTATTTTCATTGCTACTTCATAACCGTAATTTTGCTACTGTTTTGAATCGTAATGTAAATATCTGATATGCAGGGTGTATTTTCATTGTTACAAATTGAACATAATTAAAGCATAGTGATTAATTACAAAAAAAATATAGCAATGCTCACTGGAGAAGCTTACTCTTCCTTGCTCAAAAATGTTGGGAGGGAGGGAAGGAAGGAAGGAAGATTGAAGGGGAAAGGAAGGAGATGGAGAAGGAAGGAGATTGAAGGGGAAAGGAAGGAAGGAAGGAGAAAGATTGAAGGGGAAAGGATGGAGATGGAGATGGAAGGAAGGAAGATTGAAGGGGAAAGGAAGAAGATGAAGAAGGAAAGAGATTGAAGGGGGAAGGAAGGAAGGAAGGAAGGAAGGAAGGAAGGAAGGAAGGAAGGAAGGAAGGAAGGAGAGAGATTGAAGGGGAAGGGATGGAGATGGAGATGGAAAGAAGGAAGGAATGAAGATTGAAGGGGAAAGGAAGGAGATGGAGAAGGAAGGAGATTGAAGGGGGAAGGAAGGAAGGAAGGAAGGAAGGAAGGAAGGAAGGAAGGAAGGAAGGAGAGAGATTGAAGGGGAAGGGATGGAGTTGGAAGGAAGGAAGGAAGGAAGATTGAAGGGGAAAGGAAGGAGATGGAGAAGGAAGGAGATTGAAGGGGAAAGGAAGGAAGGAAGGAAGGAAGGAAGGAAGGAAGGAAGGAAGGAAGGAGAGATTGAAGGGGAAGGGAAGGAGATGGATGGAAGGAAGGAAGGAAGAGAGGATTGATTTTTGGAGAGTCATGTTTTCCCAAATGGTGATGAACTGCAACTCCCAGCATTCCCCACTCTTCCACAGTGCTTTTTATGGCTGCTGGGAATGGTAGTCTGGAGCCCCACATCCTCATCACGGCACCTCTTGCCCTCTCCCAGCTGCCCCCCGGGACCTGCCCACCCCTCCAACCTCCTGAGTGCCATCGCAGCAGCGGGATCGTGGGAGCTCCTTTCCACGCTGTGCAGCCCTTCACTGCCAAAGCCTTTCCCAATTTGTCAGATGCGAGAGGGGCGCAGCTGGAGCGCCAGCTCCTACTCGGAAGGCGCTGCTTCTCCCCTCCCGGCCCATCCGGCTGGCCTCCAATGCACATGCGGCCATCACCCTCTTCCCCGTCGCCTGGCCGCTTCCGAGGCCTGGAGCCCGGCAAGCCAGGAAGGAGCCGCTCCTGCCCACCAGCCCCAGGGCCGCGCCGGGTGCCAGAGGGCCAAGGTGGCCTCCGACGGTGAGGAAGCCGGGCCAGGCGGTGCGGGGGAAGCTCCGGCGCAGCGTGGAGGGCAGCCGGGGTGGAGCGTGGCTGGGCAACCATGAGGCGTGGGACCGGCTCGGCGCCGCAGCTCAGCTTAGTTTAGTCAGCAGCGGCGTCAGCGGCAGAGCAGCCAACCGGCAGTGCCGGCAGCGGCCCAGACCTGGCTCGGCTCGGACCGGCCGCCCACGCAGCTGAGTTGGCCCAGGGTGGCATCGGGGGCGCGTTTCAAGCCCCTGGGCTTGCCATGAGTTGGGAGACGGGGAGGACGCAGCCAGCAGCCGGCCAACATCCGCATGACCCCCAGGAGCACAGCCCGACTCCCGACAGTCAGCTGGGAGTTGGGTCAGAGTCCGGACATCGGTGGGGAACTGGCGGGGCTGCTACACACCGCCTGGCTCCCGACAGCCAGCTGAGAGTCAGCCCCACATGCGCCAGCTACCCTCCCAGCACCTGCCACTGCCCTGCTCCTGGGCGGCCATGCCAAGCGGCAGCAACGGTGCAGGCCAACCACCAGCTGGGCCACTAGCTGGCCCAGCCCAAGGGAGGTAAGCCACCCGCCAGGCCTCACGTGCACCAGCTACCCTCCCAGTGCCCACTGCTGCCCCGCTAGCCTTACCTTGGCTACCGCCCATTCGGTGCAGTGACAGGCAGGCCCAGGTGCTCCTGGGTGGCCATGGCAAGCAGCAGCGACAGTACAGGCCGACCACCAGCTGTGCCATCAGCTGGCCCATCCCTAAGCCACCCGCTGGGCCCCATGCGCGCCAGCTACCCTCCCAGCGCCCTCCGCTGCCCCGCTAGCCTCACCATGGCCACCGCCCATTCAGTGCGGTGGCAGACAGGCCCAGGCGCTCCTGGGCGGCCCTCCCCACCAGCCCTCTTTTACTTACATTTAGTAGTTGCTCAGCAGGGAGGGGTGGAAACTTCAAGAAAGCTCGCCTTAGCTGCAGACAACTTGCAGCAACGTTTGGCGACTGGGACTTTTGGTGGGCTCAGCAAGGCAGAGACAGCCTGGACAATTCCTATTGGCTTTTGAAAGCCAATAGAATTAGACTCTATTCAAGAGAGTCTATTCTATTGGCTTTCAAAAGCCAATAGAATAAGAGGGAGTAGCACAGCTAAGGCAAAGGGGAAAAAATGGCGGACTGCATTGTTTGGTGACCCCCGTGAAATGGTCGTTCGACCCCAAATGGGGTCGCGACCCACAGGTTGAGAACCGCTGGTCTAGGAAGCTCCCCCTTCCCAGAATAAAATATTCTGCAGAATATTAAAAGAGGCAGAATAGAATGTTTCCCCTAAAGGAGAAGAAGAGAGAAAAATTTCCTTAACAAAGGCAGAAAGCAGCTCCAGTCCTTCTGCTATAGGAAAACAGCCTCAAGCAGAAGCCTGAAGAGCCTAGACCAGGGGCAGGCAACCTTGGCTGTTTTATGACTTGTGGATTTCAGCTCCCAGAATTCCTGAGTCAGCTATGCTGAGGAATTCTGGGAGTTGAAGTCCACAAGTCATAAAAGAGCCAAGGGTGCCTACCCCTGGCCTAGACTTTTAGATTATAGGGATGGATATTTTGTATCCATTCAGAAAGCTGGGACACTTTATTCATAAACAAAGGGCAGCCAAAAGCTCCAAATAAGCAGCACACTAGGCAAGGAGCAGAAACTGACAAGATTAGCTCAGGCAAACAAAACAGCTGTCACTGTTGTTTCTGGCTACCAAATAAACAGAGACCTCCTTCCCTACTGCAGCCTGCTTTCAGTTCATCTCTCCTGCATCTTTCTCCCGGCTTAGAATAAGAACTGGACCAGATTTTACTTCCAACAATAGTTTATTTATTAAATTTTTATACTGCATTATTTAGTTATAATGATGATATATATTTCCATCTCTCCAAAAAATAGGCATGCTGTATTCTAATAATAAGCCAATATTTTATGGTACAATATTTATTAGACTTTTTTACCTGGAACTGCTGTGCAAGAGAAATGTGACCTTCCTTCCACAATGACATCATATTATTGGGGGAATCTATTGACTGTAAACTTCACTAGTACACGTAGAACTAAGAAACACATCAATTGCTGCAAGAAACTGTTAATGGTAAAATTCTGGTTAGAGATACAATATGCCTTAAAAGCTATTCTGGCAATGATTCACAGACTCCATCTGTCTATCATTCTGTATAATCTATGCATCTCTAAACAGATAGTTGTTATTTCCCGCATAGAAAACAATATCCTGCCATCTGTCTATAAAGTTCTGCTAGGATGTAGACTTCATTAAACAGACTAGCCAATTAAATGATTGGCTTTATATTGATATTGTCTAGACTCTAGATGGTTTTCTGTACAAAATGACAATGATAATCCTATGCATGCTGTTCTAGGTATAGATTCCATTACGTAGAGGAAGTAAATATACAGGAATGGGATGATATGACTGGAAATCAATATCTGATAGTCCTATTGACAAACCCAAAACTGAAAAATTCAGGATAGAAACAAGAACTCAAGAAAAACATTCCATCAAGTTGTTATGCCATTTATTTGGGTACTTATCCAATCTATACTATACTTAAAAATAGATCAGAAGTCCACATGTAAATTTGGATTTATAAGGATCCATGTTTGGATTGAATTTGATTCTGGTATGTAGAATAATTTATAATATAGAAATAGAAAGCTATGAAGATTTTACTTTTACCCCAAATATTAATCTTTTCTATAACTCAAGGATTTTTTTTATTTAAAAAACAAAATGCCATTCAATGTTATACTCATGTAACTACTTCAATCTTATTTTAGTAAACAGTGGGGAAGAGTGGGGAGACAATTGTCTTTTTTTTTATTGATTTTAAAAAAATTTTTACAAAGAAAAAAGAAATAATAACTCAACTGAAAACAATAATGTAGCTCATTGACAAAACAATCAATATAACTGCTCGGTACCCCCCCCACCACATCCCCCTAGCCCTAACCAACCCCCCTCCTCTTACCTTCTATCTACCTACTTTCTCTCTCCTTTCTCTATACTCCACCCACCTCTATCCCACTCTTCTCCCTCTTATCCCTCTTGCCATCTTCCTACTTACCTCTACCTTCACTCCTCCTTCCTCTTTCCATCCGATGTGGTGCCCAGAGGCCACCCGAGCAACCCCTTAATACCTATAATTACATATTCTTATATCAACCCCAATTACAGTTGAGAAAACATAGTATATCAATTATAAACACCCGCCCACCTCCCCCCCCGACTTCCCAGAGTGAATACAGGGTAGAAACAATTGTCTTTTGATTTTTCACAACTGACAGACATTTTACCAATCCGTCATAATACTTGATGATGCCTGAGATTTTATATAGGAGATGCGATTATGGTATGCAGATATGAGAGCTTTAAGGTTTCTATTGATGTCAAAACATGCTTATTTATTATGTTAATCTTATATCTAACCTTGTTTATAAATCCACTGTAAAGCTTCCATATTGGAAACTTGTAATAGTTTTTGATACTCCAGCTGATATTTATGGACAGTTGAAATCAATATGCGCAGAGACTTTGCTGGATGGTAAGAAAAATTGAAACTTCTGCAACAGAATACATCCAAATATTCAGAGTCATAAAACCTTGCAGAAAAGCTTTAATTCTGCTATCTATCAACTTCGGTCTTAACTTCTGCAACTTGTTTTATTGCTAGTAGTTCTAAAAAGAACAGCCAAGTAATATAACATAATCTGTCTGAGATTCAGAACTGCTCTATTATTAGAATTTGTATTGAAAAAATTATTTGGAATATAGTGAGCAGAAAAATGGAATATCTCTTTCTATTGTTAATATACAACAGAGGCAGTATAAACTAGTGAAAAAAGCAAAAATGCATTTGAAAATAATTAATTTAAAATATGTAGTGCTCTCTTCAAACTGGAAGTTGCTCTGCCATTATTAGATAACATATTGCATCAATATCTAGTCAGCATGGCATATGTAAAGTATAAGTAAACAAATTGGAGAAAACAAATTCAATACCCCATAATTGGACAAGTATATTAATGATAAACCAATTATATCAAGTTACACTATTGTATTTAATCCCTATGTTATTGGCCTTATGTAGATTCAAAGATATATTTTATATTTTAGAAAATGTTTAATCAATTTAAAAAATTCAATATATTCTTTAAATGCAACATTTTTTTCTTCTTTGTGGATATATCACAAAGCTTCTTGTTCAACCACATAATAAATTTCTACCTAAAATTGTATCTAACTGCAAAACAACTTCAAGTAAGGACACTGAAGAACCACTGAACTTTTTATTGACTTTATATGTAAATTCTGTCTAACTGCTCCCAGAGCATATTTGCAATTTCCTGTCAAGAAATGACTGGGCTCAGGAAGTACTGCTTTCAAAATTGAGGGTTTATTCTCTTTTGATCTCCATTTTGTCTATTTTATCCTAGACATTGTAGGAAGGGAACTGTATTATGGCTGCAAAAAGTCAGAAGGAGTCTAGTAATAGCTTTTCAGACTAATAACATTTCTTTAAAGGAATCAGCTTTTCTGAACTGTAGCTCATATCACAGATGCATGATAAGATTGAACTGATATAGGGTTTACATTGAGCTGGGCGGGTGATGGCGAAGAAACAATGGCTATGAAGATTCAGTTGCTATACTCATGATTCAGATAAGTACCGTATCTCCTCAAGTAACAAATTAAAATACCTTTGTGGTTGTTAAAATCTTCTAGATGGCCTGAAACCTTTTAATGTGAGTTGTGCAGTTTCTCAAGTTTATAGTACTGGTGTAGTTTGGTTCTTCTGAAACTATCTTGAGACTTAAAATCGGTGTCCTGGAAGGTATCCTGTTCCATTTCAGGTCAGAGGCACCGTTTAAGGCACTTCCGAGTTGAAAGGATTAGCCAGTGACATCACCATTGCCCAGGGGATACCCTGGAGGCTACTTTCATGTCCCCATCAAGGAGCTGGAGCAAGTGACAAGAGCTCACCCCACCATGCAGCAGCACTCGGGTCTTGAATGGTGGCTTGTAACCTTCAACCCAGTGTCCTAGCTATATGAGCCACTACGCTCCTCCCTGGAAGGTTAAAAGGCTCTAATAATACTTTGTCCTTACTTTGAGTCCTGATACTAAATTTGTATCCATTAGTTCTTTTGTGCAAAGTTTGTCCCCTTTGTCCTGTGTAGAATCTAGAGCAGGAGTAGTCAACCTTGGCTCTTTTATGACTCATGGACTTCAATTCCCAGAATTCCTGAGCCAGCTTAGCTTAGCTGGCTCAGGAATTTTGGGAGTTGAAGTCCATGAGTCATAAAAGAGCCATGGTTGACTACCCCTGATCTAGAGGGACATTACTGGTAGGTGAAAGAAAAGCATGTGAAGCTACCTGTAATTTTGTGTGTGGAATTATTGGGGTCTACGATGGTTCTGCTGATATAAATGTAGGAGCAAGTAAACATTGGGTTTATTGTGGAATGAGTAGCATCATTATTCTATAGTTTATTGTTGCTTGTGAGAATCTGATGTTTCCTCACATTTTTCAATAATACTTTTAAGGTATCTGTATTTCAGATAAAGAGATATTATAATGGCTGCTGCTGGTGCCAAATCTCTGAAGAGAAACTAGTAGAATAAAGATCTACATTATATACTAAAATACTATAATATAGTTATGAAAAAAGATTGCTGTGCAGAATTGGCTCACTAGATGGGGCATTTGTCACACTGATTGGTAAACTGTTTTTACTGTAATACCAAATGCCAGCTTGAATTTTTAATTTCTCAAAAGAGGGCTTTTTAACTAAAATGCATATTCCTAAAGAAGAGATGTAATGCTGGACAGTTGTACATCCAATATAAACTAAAAAATGAGTTGGAACTTATAACATTTAAAGTTTAACATATTAAACTTTTTAGCAAACATTTTGCAGTTTTTAATACTAATATGCCTTTTGAATAAGCATCTGGATGTTCAGAACTTTCTGAGAAAAAAATATGGTGCATTTTAATATGAGATACATGTCTAAAAGATTCATAAAGTTAGTTTATCATCCAAAGCCAACTATTGTTGTTGTTGTTGTTACAAATATATTTTACCTCTATGGATTCATTCATAGGTTATTACAGTAAGTTGAACAGGACATATACTTCAGGTCTACAACAGTACTGATGCAGGTTAATCTGTGAAAAAAATCTATTTTGCATATTTGGTATATCTATGGACAGCGAATGAGGAACCACACACACTGTCTGTGGTTGTTGCTCATGCAGTAGCCCCATTTCGCTCTACAATGATTTTCTGCAACCCCCTCAGGATGAGGTATCCAGCAGGCTGGAAATACTAAGGACACATCACAGCCAAAAAATCTGAACCCAGATTTGATTAATCCTTCTCCAGTACAGGAGGTAGAGAATCCACCAATGGGTTTTCTCTGTCTGCCTGCTCTTGAGACCAAGTAGCCAAACTTGACACGACCCCTCTTGCTAGGACACCCAGTCTTAACTTGGTCTCAGCTCTTGAAGACGTATCAGGTTTGGCTCTCAACAGATAGCAGGTTAGAAATCCATTGGTGAATTCTCCTTTCCTGTAAATTGACTAATATTAATTGGAATCCTCCCTTAATTTGTAAATTCTAAATTGGAATACTCCCTTAAAATTTTCCTTAGCACTGGGATCGGTGCTACCTTAAATTACTGAATTGGGGAGTGGGAGGTGGGGGGAGGCTTCTGCAGCTCTCCGTTCCTTATTTTCACCAGGGCTCTGGGGAAACACTCTGGCAGGCTTGCCTCAGATTTCCCTCATTCTCCCCGTTTCTGCAAACCGGACAGAATCTCGTGCTGCAGGCTTGAGATTCTTAGCTGAATTCGGGGCCTCCGGATCTTCACCGGCAGCCAGGAACACCCGTGGACACCATTTTGGTTGCCGTCAGAGGCAACGAAACCTAAACAAGCCGTTTTTCTTCCCTGCTGTTCGGAGGCTGCCTTACTGAATTCACTTTCAGCGCAGCGCTTAGCGCTGCCATAGCATCCATCCCCAGCACCGGTAATCTTCTCCCCGAAGCCTCTGGTGCCGTTCCAAACAGAGGGCAGGTTGCGGCTGCCATTTTGGGGGCGCTGCCCAGGAAACAAAGTGAAAAAAAGCACCTTCCTTTTCTCACTCGTTTGGGGCCTTCCCCTGATTCTTGGGTTAGGCCTTTGGGGTTTTAGGGCCAGGGTCCTTCGGCCCCACCGCAGCCCGTTAATTTAATAGCGTTTTCATGGTCCCACTGCGGCCGCCATTTTGAAACACCACGCGGTCATCCAACTAGGCCACATTGGAGCCCTGTACCAGTGACTGCCTGCAGGCCTCATCACTTTACTGTAGTGAGGGTTTTGTTGGCAGATTGGGCCAAATTCTTAAGAGGCCAGAGCCTCAAACCACCACAAGTCAATTATTACAATTTCCACATTGACCAGTCGCCATTTTGAACTTGATCCTTCCTTGCCAGGCCCTGTCTCAGACCCTCTGCACCCTTCATTGGGAGTTTTTGCCTTTTCTGATGCACCTTGACTGGCCATCTAAGGCCTCCGGGTGGAGCCCAGAGCAGGTCCCCAACCATGCCTTCGGCATCTGACTCAATTGCCGTGACCAAAACCCAAACAGATTCTTTTCTGGTCAGGTGGTCAGGGAAGCAGTCTTGTTACTTGTTCCAATTTCACTTCTGCCAACTGCTTGCCTGCCAGAGCTTCGTCTCAGTTTCCCTGAGACTGCTCAATCAGGATGGAGGACTCAACGATGCCTCAACCCATGAGCACTGCCTCCCCATCCTCCAGTTACAGCTGCCATAAATCCTCTAATCAGGAGGCGGCAGGCAAGCCCAAATATAAGGCTAAGACCACACTCAAGAAGTCTTCCAAGTTGGCAGAAAAGCAAGTCAGCTGTAGGCACCAGGCTCTGGAGAAGGAGTTCACCAGAGCGCAGAGACAGACCGGATTGGAGACGGATCAAATGGCGGTCCCTGAATTTGATCTTCCCTTAGGCCCTTCAACTTCGGCTCAAGGCGTGTGGTCCCTCATAGGGATGCCTGTCACACTCAGCTCTCCTTCCACATTGGTTCAATACACAACAGTTCCAGGTTCAGCCCCAGAGGCCACCTTCACTCCTACGACTGCAAGATTGAGGGGACCGGACATCGGAGACATTTTCTTCAACGGCCACCTTGAGTCCTTGCTATCCATGGTCATGGACAGAGCTCTAGCAGAATGGTCCTTCCATCCACCTGTTCAGGGGGCTTCCACATCAGCCATGCCACCTTATGTTCCTCCTGCGGGGCTCCCTATACTTCAGGAGCCCACGTCTCCCGCACACTCCTCCATTAGTGGCTACTCTTCCCCGCAAGGTGAGAAGCAGCCGGACTTTAATCTGTCAGAGGAGGAGAAACTTCCCCCTGAGCTCTCCCCTTCAGGGAGCCTGTTCAATTCAGCCCTGTTTCTTACCCTGCTTCGCAAGGCCACATCAACGGCAAACATAGGATCCGATCAGTTCCCTCAGCGCAGGCAACATCGGATTCCAGCCCAAATCCGATATTTTTTGAAACGGTGGCAGCCCAACATTATGTCCTGTGACCCTCTATTTTTCTTAAAGGGATCAAGAAACAATGGGCCTCCCCTTCCTCCTTCCCTTCCGTAAGCAGGACTGACAAGAAGATATTTAGCACTTCCACAGACCTCACTGATGCATTGGAGGCCCCCAAGGTAGACGAAGCCTGGACCCCTCTGGTATCCCAGACTGCGGTCGCTGGGGACATGTCGGAGGTGCTCAAAGCTGACGACAGAAAATGGGACCAAACTTTCCAGAAGACCCATCAATCAGCAGCATGGGCAATTAAAACGGCCACTTGTGCGTCCTTTTTTGTCCGGACTACACTTTTATGGCTTCGTCAGCTTCAGGCCAGAGTCCCTGCTGAGGACATTCGGACCCACCAGGACCTAAGCAAAATGGTGGAGGCCACTGAGTATGCTGTGGATGCAACGCTTTAGTCGGCCACCTTTGCATCTAGGTCTCTAGCATCCAATATCACAGCCAAAAGGATGCTATGGCTGAAACACTGGCAGGCTGATGCCAAAGCCAAATGGCGTCTAGCGTCTGCTCCCTATCTGGGCAATAATTTATTTCGGGAGGCCCTGGCTCTGAACCTTGTGGAAAACAAGGACAAGCAGAAGGTCATGGCTCACTTGAACAAACGGTCCGACAAACATCCCGCTCCCTATTTTCGTAGGCAGTCCTTTCGGCCGGCAGTAGGTCCAACAGTTACTCAGCCCTCCTGCTCATACACTCCCAGACAGGACAGACCATATGACTGTCCTTATGACAGACCAGGCTTTCGGTCCAGGCAGCAGAGCCAGTCTAAGCGGCCATTTCAAGGGGCAGGACGCCCCTACAGGAGGTCCAAATGACTCTTACACTGCACTTCCCATCGGGGGAAGGCTGGGTCACTTCTTCCATCAGTGGAAACTCACTTCTACGGACACCTGGGTCTTACAAACCATCCAGTTTGGTCTGTCCCTGGAGTTTCTTGCCAAGCCCCTGGACCAATTCATTGCCTGTCCCGTTTTCCGGGATCCATTCAAACAGGGACTCATGCAGGAGGCCATTCAACATCTTCTAGAGATTCAGGCCATAGAACCGGTACTGCCAGACCACAGGGAAGGGGGATTCTACTTCATCTTCTTTGTGGTTCCCAAGGCCTCAGGGGGATGGAGAGCGATTCTGGACCTCAAAGGTCTCAACTATTATATCACTTACAAAAAGTTCAAGATGCAATCACTCCAGTCCATCCTGGGGGGCATCAGACAGGGGGACTTCCTGGTGTCAATAGACCTCACGGAAGCGTACCTCCACATCCCTATCCATCCAGCTCACCAGCGGTTCCTCAGGTTCTGTTACAGGGGCAGTCATTTCCAGTACAAGGCCCTTCCTTTTGGCCTTTCCTCGGCTCCCAGGGTGTTCACCAAGATCCTGGCCATAATAGCTGCCCACTTGAGGAAGGTACCAATATGAGTCCAGTGTTACCTCGATGACAAGCGTCCTCCTTCCAGGCAGCTCAGGCGGACCTGGAACACACCATTCAGGTCCTCTAACAACATGGCTTCTCGGTCAATTTTCAAAAAAGCCAGACGGTTCCCTCATCCAGGCTTCTACACCTGGGAGCCGACATAGACACCACAAACTGCATGGTCTCTCTCTCCCAGGAGCGATTGGTCAGCATCAGGGATCTAGCTTGTCAGGTGTACAGGGACTGTACCATTCCACTGGTCTTACTCTCCCAACTGTTGGGAAAGATGGTCTCCTGCATAGCCATAGTTCCCTGGGCCAGGCTCCACTTGCGGGACCTCCAATGGTTCCTCCTACCATTTCAGCGGGTGAATGCCAGCGCATCCGTCAGGTCAGGGTCCTGATTCACATCCTCAGGTCTCTGCGCTGGTGGTTCTCACAAGCAGTGACCAAGGGATCAACCTTCAAGGAACCGGATCGCATCACCATTACGACAGATGCCAGTCTATTTGGTTGGGGAGCCCATCTACAGTCTCAGTTTGCGCAGGGCCATTGGTCCCGCGCAGACTTGAGACACAACATCAATTGGCTGGAGCTCAGGGCCATCCACTTAGCTCTTCGCCAATTCAGGCACTGAATTAGGGGACGTCACGTTCTGATCCTTATGGACATGGCGTCCAAGGCACATGTCAATCGTCAGGAGGGCACCAGGTCCAGGTCTCTTATGTCCAAGGCACAGCTCCCTGGGTTCCTGAGCAGAGTCCAACCTGGCCTCTCTCAGGGCCGAACACATCTCGGGGGTCGAGAACCAGCAGGCAGACTTTTTGAGTTGCTCTACGGTGGACCCCTTGGAGTGGGGGTTGCATCCAGATCTGTTTTGCGAGATCTCCCACAGGTTCGGCCATCCAATCCTTGACCTGTTTGCGTTGTCAACCAATGCCCAACTCCCCAGGCACTACTCCTGCTATTTTCTTCCAGGGGCGGAGGGGATGGACGCCTTGCGGACCCCGTGGCCACAAGGTCTCCTCTATGCCTTCCATCCCCTCCCACTCATACCGGCGACCATCCGCAAACTACTCCAAGAGCAGGCGGAAGTGATCCTTGTGGCACCGTACTGGCCACAGAGGCTGTGGTTTGCCGACTTGGTGAATCTTTCCCAGTCTCCTCCATGGAAGATTCCTCCACATCATGTGTCCTTACACCAGGGGACCCTCCAACACCCAGACCCTCAATGGTTACAGTTGACCATCTGGCGCTTGAGCGCAGCATCATGACACAAGAATTATTTTCCCCCCGGGCAATTACCATGATTCAGGCCTCTCGTCGCCCAGTGACCAATCGCATTTATGATTCTACTTGGAAAAGTTTTTGCCATTGGTGTAGAAGGCGACAACTGGATGTCTACAAATTGACCATTCCTCAGATCGTAGATTATCTTCTGGACAGTCTGGACAGAGGCCTGGCCCCTGCGACTATTCGACAGTCGAATATAGACAGGTGGCGGCCCTGTCAACATTACTCACTTATGCGGATTCATTTCCCTTGGCTCACCATCCTAGGATTCGCGCCTTCAAGGGTGCGTGCAACACCAGGCCTCCCCTCTTGGGAATTGCCTCACGTCCTTCATGCTCTAACAAAACCACCCTTTGAGCCCATAGCTACTGTTCCGTTGCGGAACCTGTCTCTTAAGGTTGCGTTCTTTATCACCATCACGTCAGCCAGACGTATCTCTGAGCTGGCTGCTCTCTCGGTCAGGAATGACCTTTGTATCTTTCATAGCGATCGGGTGGTCCTTCGTCTGGACCCTGCCTTTGTGCCCAAGGTCAACTCGCTCTTCCATAGGGCACAGGAAGTCATTTTGCCAAATATTTGCCACAATCCTTCCCATGACTTGGAGTGGCAGTGGCACACACTGGATGTTCGCAGAGTACTGCAGCGTTACATGAAGTGCACGGAGCCTTTTCTTAGATCTGAGGCCCTATTTATCTCCTTCCATCCGGCTTCTCTGGGACAGGTTTCCGCTGGCACTGTTGGCAGGTGGATCAGGGCCTGTATCGCGAAGGTGTACCAGTCCTCTTCCCTGCCGACTCCAAGTCATCTTACTGCCCATTCCACTCGCAGTGCTGCAACCTCTGCGGCATGGACCACTCAGGCGTCCATCCAGATTTTCAGGGCCGCAACATGGTCCTTGCCCTCCCCGTTTGTATGCCATTATAGGATTGACCGCTTCGCTTCAGCAGATGCCTCCTTTGGTCGGAGGGTCCTTCAGCAGGTGATCTCCGGGGACACTATTCCGGCCTTATCTGTTTCCCACCCATCGGGACAGTGAGGCTTTGGTATGTCCCATTGGTGGATTCTCCATCTCCTGTATTGGAGAAGGGGTGTTGTCTTCTGAACACCTTTTCTCAGTACGGAGATGTAGAATCCACACCTACCCTTTAGGTCAGTTAGGCCGAATTTAAGGGTTTGAGAGCCAACACCTCGTCCACCTTCAGCCACTTTCGCCCTCATTAAGACTGGATCTCCTAGCAAGAGGGGGCGTGTCAAGTTTGGCTACTTGGTCTCAAGAGCAGGCAGACAGAGAAAACCCATTGGTGGATTCTCCATCTCCGTACTGAGAAAAGACGTTCAGGTAAGACAACGCCCCTTCTCCAGCGACCCTCACTGTGACGAACTCCGCCATATTCTAAAATCCAAGATTTTATTCAAGCAGATAAGAATAACTTCTTTAACTAAGCTGATTTTGTTTTGGATTTGGTATGCATGATTGTTGTTTTCCCTCCTTCCCCTCCCTAATATTTCCCTTTTTTTTAACCTGTTCCTTTTATATTTAGATATTTAGATATGTAGCTTCAGAGAGTTTAAAAGAATTTCTCACCTAACACTTCCCTGAAAGCAAGATTGCATGATTACATTGCTATCCAGCGATGTCTGTAAGATATGGTAAAAAAAAGTGAAAGATTACATGACAGTGTAATCAAAGGTCAACTTTTTTTTTTTAACCACACACTGTGGACTCCCTTATAACTCCACCTTATATCTCAGGGCTGGCAAAAGGTTTGTAAACTTAATCTTCTTCAGTAAGCTTGGTCATTATGATCTTATGCCAATATATATTCTGCCAGCCAGACCTAAGCACTAGTCCCTTTGAAAGTGTATCCATCACAGTTCAGACTGGACAAATATTTGCCAAGAATATTTGTTGCCAAAAATTGTTCTCCCATGTTTTAAAATGGCTAAAGTGCTACATTATTGTTAATACCAATATGGTTTGTTGCACAGTTAGCCAGGTGTTTAAACTGCATTTGGCATTTTTATCTATCTATCTAATCTTTCCCAAGATGTTGTTTGATGATGTTAAAAGCATCATCATAGGATGTAAGTTGTTCCAATTAAGGTTGCCTTTTGCAATTGACTGGTGATTTTGTCAGTGCCAATGGTGTTCAAGTGGTGTTCCAGATATTTTGAGATTGCTCCTAAAGTGCCTATTAATATTAGTACTACCTTTGCTTTCTTTTGTTACAGGCATTCTGCTTCTATGTGCAAGTCTTTGTATTTTGTGTATTTTGTGATTTTCTTCAAAATTTCAAGAACTGAAGTGGAACAACTTGCCTCCAGAAGTTGTGAATGCTCCAACACTGGAAGTTTTAAAGAAGATATTGGACAACCATTTGTCTGAAATGATATAGGCCAGGGTTTCTTGCCTAAGCAGGGGGATGGACTAGAAGACCTCCAAGGTCCCTTCCAACTCTCTTATTCTAATTCTAATTCTAATCCTCTTCTCTTTGCTCTCTCCAGGTATTGCCATCTCCACTATCCAGACTTTTTTTTATCAACAATTGTTATGTCCCAGAATACTTTAGTTTCTTCATTTTGTATGACTTTCTCTATTTTGTTGTCCCACCAGTTCTTGCTTGCAGGCAAATGGTAGTTCTTGCAGATCTTCCAATGAACCATAGTTGCTACTTTGTCATGCTGTTGCTTGCAGTCAGTCTGTGCAATCTTTTTCCAGCAGTTAACTGGTGATTCACTGCTTCTTCATCTTCTTTACATATTATTATAGTGTTATGGTTTTAATAAAAGAAATATTCTTTATAGTCACCTTCATAAAAAGCTTATTTTTTATTCTTATCCATCTCCATTATTCAAGCTGCATTCTAGTTGTATTTCTCTGGGTGGTACAATAGTTGAGCCCAGAACTGCACTGTTTCTTTTTTGTCATGTTTTGACTGGTTCATTGCAGTCTCTCCATTGATGGAAACATTTCTGAAATTGGAGATTTTGCCTATAGTCTGCAATTCAAGCTTCATATCTTCTGATCTTCCTGGCTATTGCTGTTATGTTCTGCTTTCTTATTTCCAATGCTTCTTCAACCTTCCTAGTTTCTAGGTGATATTTCTTGATAAATTATTCTTTAGTCTTATTCTTCAGCTTCTTTTCTTTCATCTGTTCTAGCTCCCTTGCATCTGATCTTAGCCTGCTGATCTTATTTTCCAGCTTCATTTTCCTTTTAGATGACATGGAATTTTTGTTGCTGATTTAGCATCCCAGGTATTCAATTATAATTGCAGTCATGTTTTACATTAGTTGGTTCGTTTCTTGTAATGAGCTGGTGCTTATATTTGTATTATAGTAATGGCATCTTTAACTACTTCTGCTGACTGCTACTTTGGAACAAACGTCAACCCAGGGAACCTTATTCTGTTGTTTTTGCACTGTTTTGGATGCTTGTTTCAATTCTTTTTTGGTTGATATTGTTTCTGAGGAGAAGGCAGAGGGGATGATGCCTGGTTTGAGAATGAAAACAACTTAAATAGCTATGTTGGCTTCTTGTACTGTTATTCTTTATTTCAATTCTTCTACTAATTTAGTTGGAGGGCTTTGTTCTTTCTGAGGCAGAGGAAAGGGTGACAGGTTTCTAAATGAAAACAACTCTATATCTCTGCTGGATTCCTCTACTGCCAACTCCTCCTGCTTTATTTCTACAGTCTGAGCTGCTACTGACAAGGCTTTGATTTCTTTGCCCTGGGTAGACCTTTGCAATTCTTCCAAGTCTGCTTCTGTGAATACTTTATTTTATATTATAAATCAATGTTGATCTTCTAGCCTCTGTTCTTATTTTGGATTCTGAATTTTGTTCCTTCCAGAACTGGTGCATTCTTTTCAAATATCTTCTTCTTATTGGGCTTAATTGGCAATAGCAGATAATTACTTGTTTTCAATATTTGTATCTTTGTGACAGGTAAACCCCTTTCCTTCCAGTAGTCTTGCTGTCCCAGGATGCTCATCCAACAGTCAGGAGTTCTATAGGTCACTTGTCATCAGATATTCAGGAACTCCAACATCTAGCACAGTCCTTATTGACCTGGGTAAGGACCAGTCTGATAAGGGTTTCAGTAAATTACACCTTGCATTATTTTTTATTGAGGAGATGCTCTTCATCTGGCTGTTCTGATGAGATCTGTCCATATGGTTGAACCTCTTCCTTAGAGCATGCAAGTCCCACACCACAACAAAGTAGTGCCTCTCTGGGGGATTATTATTACTATGGTTTGTTGTATAATCAGCAAAAAGTTTAAAATGGGTTGG
Source organism: Bothrops alternatus (assembly GCA_034064705.1). NCBI lineage: Eukaryota > Metazoa > Chordata > Lepidosauria > Squamata > Viperidae > Bothrops > Bothrops alternatus. The sequence continues at coordinate 2,676,064 of JARGCV010000023.1, forward strand.
TCATTTTTATCTACTTACTCTAGACCTGGGATAGACAGATGTTGTTTCATGGTGTTAAAGCTATTGTCACATGATGTTCCAAGCAAAGCTATCTTTTGCAATTGACCAACGGTGATTTTGTCAATGCTGATGGTGTTCAAGTGGTGCTCCAGATGGGATTGCACCCAAGGTACCTATTACTATTATCTTTGCTTTCTTTTGCCACAGTTGTATTTTTATTTGGGGGGGAGGTGTCTTTGTATTTTATCATTTTCTCCAGTTCTCCCTCTTCTGTTCTGCTGTCTCCATGTCCACTATCCAGACTTTTTTTGGTCTTTCTTACCAACAATTGTTAGGTCTCAGGTATTGTGCCCCAGAGATTTTAGCTTCTTCGTTTTTTATGATTTTGCCTATTTTGTAAGAATTTCCCACTAGTTCTTACTTGCAGCATTTCCTGTATCATTGTTGCTATATTATTATACAGTTTGTCACATAGTCAGCCAGATGTTCAGATTGGATTTGACATTTTTATCTACCGATTGAGATGGATAGCTGTGGATGTTTGATGGTTATCATTGTTAGGAATTATTGTTGTTATTGTTGTTGTTGCCCATTGCCAGCTATTTAAACTGGATTATTATTAGAAGTAAAACAATATTTTAAGATTTATTTCTGAGAAGGGAGATTGCTAATGGAACAATTGTAAAAAAGTTATTCAATGATGAAATCAAAAGATCAATCACTGGTTATCTGGGTCAAGAGAAAGCAAGAAAAAATGTTGAAGTTGTCAAAAAGATCTGAAAAATGAAAAAAAAATGGAAAAGTGTCAAAAACCTCAGAAAAATGAAGACATGTTCTCAATAGCTATTCTACAAATGTGACTTGTCTTGGTAACTGTAGAATTCTACAATAGTAGAAATGTTCTACAGCTATTTCTTTGTCTATTTATCAAATTATATTTGTCTCCTCTATTTCTTTAAAACATTTTAACCTGTTATAATATTTGAGATTGCCAGGATGTTTTTAGTTTTGTTATTAAACTTTTCCATTTGTAGTATACACAATGCACAGCCATTCTACATTCTTGCTTTATTAAAAATGCCTTAAATAAATTTCCAGTGTATTATTTAACTTGCCTTGGCATCACTGGGAATTCCTCTGTCCTGGGTTGCCTCAGTTTTCTCCCGAAGCAAGTGCTCCTTTGGATGTAAAGTAGAAAAGTTATATTACTTCCCCCACCACATTCAGGGTGTTAATATAAACTTGAATGCTATAGTGCTAATTACAATATCTTCAGTTGCACTCCAAACGACTAAAACAAAAGTGCTAATGGATATTATTGTGAAGGGGAAAGTAAGGAATTACATCCAAACAGCATTAATTGTGGTCCCTTCAGAAATAGACAGAATCCCGTGGCATACTGTGAATGGTGACCAGCCAGGTGGAAAAAAGAACTGTATAATAAACAATATGCTTTCTATCTCCCACCAACTCTTCTATAATGTATATGGTTGTTCAGTGTGTTTTGCATTATTGCCAAAGACTTCAAACAATAATAGTACCTGAATTGCAGCTTGCTAGTGAGTTAATCACAATTTCAGAATACTTAACAGAAGCACAAATATTCACTTAGCAGGGCCTAACGTTATATTACACCCTAAGGGTATAAAGAAACAGTGACAAGCGGAACTGACTCAGAGACATCAATGCCAAGTACTATATTTCTGACATGTGTACCTAGGGCAACTCGTTTTTTCTTTTTTAGCATCACCTGGCTCTGGCAATGTCAATCACAATCTTCTGTGCCTATCTTTTCTATTTTTGAAAAAAAGTATTTCTCCCTTTTCCACGCATAATGTTCATATGCTCAAGGTATATCCATCACTCCAAAGGATCTGGTACAATATATATAGCAAAATCTTATACACGTAATTTCATGCATCATGCAAAAGATGGATATGGGCATTTATTTACTTGAGTTCGTTCTAATGCAGTCAAAAAAGACTTTTGGCAGCTTAGAGTCTTATCAGATTACATTAAAACATCCATGGAATAAAACAAAAAGAAATATACACTGTATATAAGAAATAGATGACAACATTCATTGTTGGAAAAAACCCTTCTGCTTTCAATAATTTCCAAAAAAGGCAATAAATAAATTTGCAATTCTTATATTTTATTATCCATATTTCTAAAATGATCTGAATTATAGCTTACATTTACTATAGTATGTTTGCTATTTTTGTTTCACGTATATGCAGAAAAATCTACAATTATGAATAAGTAATCCCTTTATACTGCTATTTACCAACATTTTGATTTTGCAATGATGGACATATGACAAATTACAAATAATATTTTAAGGATTTATTTTATATAAGGATTTATTTATTCATTACAAATACATAAGTATTATGTTTACAAACAGGATAAGGAAGCCATGTTGGTCAACATTTTTGCGATATCATTAGTAAATAATTTAGCTTTGCAGTTAAACAAAGATACAAAAGAAAAAAAAACAATGATTAAAGTATAAAGGCAATAGTGCTGTGAGACTTACAGAGATTCCAGACTCTGTATAAGAAGCAGATTTAAATCTTTAAATGCTTGAAATAGAAATCTCTTCACATGTGAATAAGCTCCACTAAATTACGTGAGATTTAATTACAAGGAAATACATAATGCAACTGTATGGCTGCATTCTTCTGCTATTTAAGTAAAAGTTTAAAGGCAGTACAGACATAGTTCTGGGACTTAGGAGATCAGTAATGTTTACAGGCTGGCTTCCATCAGAAGAGATCCAAGGTTAGGAAATTCAGATCCAAGTTAATGGATGTGCCGAAGAAAATCTTAAAGAGATCCCAAGATTCCTGTTAAGCATTTCTTGGCAATCTTTCTAAGTGTTAAAGATGCTAGTGCTTTGGAATTCATTATTCGCTTAAGAAAGCCCTTTTTATTAATAGAGCTATGCCCTTATCTTTCTGCCAAAAAGACAAGAAACTAGGGCTTCATACATTGGAAATATGTATTGGCTTTCACATAGACTGGGATAATTTATTTTAGCATTAATTAATTAGTCTTATTCTGTCATGACTTACAGTGTTGTAAAAAAAAATTACAGTTGCAAAGATGCATAAATAGTCATTTTCCTCTCCTTTTTATATCTATTGAGTTTTCATCTGACATGAGATCATGATGATTACAAGAGTCAAGGAAGTTGGCATAGATTGGTATTTCCCTTCTTTTCGTTATATCTTTAACATTAAGGTTACTAGATGTCCAGTAAATGAGGCCATGTCCTCCTTTTTGTCCTCATGTATTCCATCCAACAGGCATAGCCTTAAAATCAAATATTTCCAAGCTTTTTGGATGTTTGATTGGTTTTTTAAAAAAATTGTACTCTTTTACCAACACTAGTTATTCAAACTTTGGTGTGTTGCATTGCAATTTTGTACATTTTTTTTTCTTTTGCCTACTGACAGACTCAACAGCCTAGTTTTACATTATTCAATCTAGCCCTTTCAAATCTATGATCACTCTCATCTGTAGATTACAGGATTAATACAGTTCCACAGTGAAATTTGAAAAAGCATATTGTCATTGAGTATTGCTAATGTATGATCTTGAAAATAAAGATTTGTTGGAAAACTATTATGGTTATCAGTCTTTCTGATGCTGAAAAAAATAATTTCAGGTACACATAGGCCTGAGTACAATCTTTTGCCGTAATTTTTGTTGCAGATGCTAAGAAAGTTAATCAGGGTGATGATTTTAATTACCGTAGTTGAATAATGAAACATCTGCCAACAATCAAGTTCTGAGATCACCAAAAACTGCACATCATCATCATCTCTCTCCTCCCCGCCCCCGTGTGTGTGTGTGTGTGTGTGTGTGTGTGTGTGTGTGTGTGTGTTTGTAGATGCTAGTGCAAGAGTCTTGGCACAAGCCCAGACATACCTGTTAATGAAATTCTATTCCTAAAATAGTACATAATCCTTCCCATTTCTAAAGAAGAGAATTCCCTAAAATTTCTGGCTTCTTTAATATTGTTTTTCATTCATGTCTCATATTTTAAAAGAGGTAGCTTGGATATAAATTATCCCTCCTTCACTACTTTTTCCTGCAAAAACATTTGGGACAAATCCTATCATTTTCTTTAGCAACATGATTAAACATAAATCCTGAGAAGCTGGGGTTGTTTTTTTGGGGACACTTCAGGAAGTGTCTCTATCCAAGTGTGCCCTTTTTAAAAAGCTGATAGCTATGGTTTGTGACTGCGGGATCAAGGAATACTGCCCTGTTGCTATATAAAGAGAAAAGGAATAACAGAAAACATTATTTTGGTTCTCTCCTGATTCAGTCAAGTCTGCAGTCATTCCCAATTGTTATGCATTTTACTTAGATTGTATGGCTAATAGTGAAAGTACCAGAAGCTGGTAAAATTCTCCCTAAAACTGATAGAAGATGACTTAGTTGGACTTTGGGAATATATTTATTCCGATATTTTTGGTGATTAATATTTTATATTATTTTCTTTTAAAAAGTCATCATGAAACAGCAATAGAATAGAATATTGTGATTGTAACCACCTCGCTAGAGCAACTTTCCAGATTTTGGTAAAATGAATAAATATGCTTTGCAGTTTGCATACTGACTAAGAGGGCTCTGAGCAGTCTTGCCACTGTTCAGCTTCTGAGCCTACAAGATATCATCTAGGTATACCATCTGTTGCAACATTATAATGAAAAAAATTCTGCAAATAGAAATACTTTAGTGTTTATTGCAGTGTGACAATGAAGGGATAGGTAAAACATCGTGACATTCTTCTTCTCTGCAAACATTGACAACTCCAAATGTCACCGTGTGACATTCTCATGTCAAAAGATAGGCTAATTTTTATTGTTCTCTATCTGTACTGCAGTGGAGGAAATCAGTTTCATCAGAAAATATACTACAGAACAGACAACATGCTAGTGAATATAAAATTAATTCTTACAACCTATTGTACAATTGTCTGATTAAAATACTAATTGGTAGGATTAGAAAGTAAAAGAGTTCCTTTTGACAGATGGATGGCTATATACTGTATATTTGTTTAATGCATTTATAAAGTCAGTATTAATTTTTATGTTATCTTTTCATTTCTCCATAAGTGCTGCATTAATGTATCATTCTTGTTTTCATCTGGTTCTTTTTGGTATTGTATTCTATTGTATTGTATTTTTACTGTATTTATTGTATTGTATTTTTTTTTAGCTTTTATGTTTTAATTGTACACTGCCCAATAATTGAGATGGGCCTTATCTAAATTCGACCAATAAATAAATACATGCTTTCTATGATATCTTGTAATGGACAGATACTGCGGCATTTCAAGTTCTAAAAACAATAGGATGTTTGTTATGATAATACATGCGTTACCCGTTGCATCCATTCGATGTACTGTTAAGGCCCTCAATCATTTTGAATCCAGTTGGGCATTCAGGTTTGGAATAGCTTGACTCTCCTTTTTTACTTCATCTGGCATCTGAAATATCTTCTTTAATACAGGTAACCATAACTGTACATTATATTCTAAATTTATAGATTGATATACCGGTAGTCCCCGATTTACAACAGTTCATTTAGTGATTGCTCAAAGTTACAACAATGCTGAAAAAAGTGACTTATAACCGATTTTCACACTTATGACCATTGCAGCATCTCCATGGTCACGTGATCAAAATTCAGACGCTCGTATTTATGACAGTTACAGTGTCCCAGGTCCTGTCAGTCGCTTTGGCAACCTTCTGACAAGCAAAGTCAATGGGGAATCCAGATTCACTTAACCATATTATTAACTTAATAGCTGCAGCGATTCACTGAACAAATGTAGCAAGAAAGGTCGTAAAATGGGGCAAAACTCACTTAGCAACAAAAAGTTTGGGCTCAGTTGTGATCTTTAGTCAAGGATTACCTGTAGAACAGGGGTGTCAAACTGCCAGCCTGCGGGCCAGATGCATCATGCTAAAACCGTGCCCACTCCATTGCTGGCAATGAAAAAAAAAAGTCACGATACGTCATGACACGTCACGTGACATTGCGAGTTTGACACCCCTGCTGTAGAATTCATAACAATGAATGTTTTTCAGTCATTTTTCTTATAATTGCTAACATAAATTTATTTTTCTTTATTTTGCCTGGCTCCACTTATGGTATCTCATAATCTATAATGCCATTTATTTCATTTGGGTTTTTTTGTGCAGTTCATTGTAGAGTCTTTGTCTCATTTCAGTGCCTTACCCTCGGCAATACAGGTATGTAGGCCATGCAGTCGGACCCCAGTCATGGAGAGATGTTTATTGGTTGGTTTATCAAATTTAGATACCATCCATCTCACCCTCCAAGTAACTCGGGACAGCTTACAGTTAAAAATATTTTTAAAAGGCGATTTTGTCCTTATCATCAGAATGAACATAAAACTCTATTCTATTCTAAATATTCTCTATTGCATGTATTTTTCCACTGACTTTTTTATGTTAATATATATGCAGGCATACTTTTCATTATATCCTAACAAAAAGACAATTTGTTATGAGGTAGAGGTAGCTTAAAACCCCATCATCACTGATGGAGATGCTATGTTTGTATCTGCAGAGATTTCCATAAGAAAGCATTAGATGTTCTGATTTTGGAGTGATGCCATTATGATAATTTCTATTTTAGTTGATTGTATCTTGATATTATTCTATTCCTATTGTACCTTATGGTTTACAATATGTTGTTTTGTTATGCTTTGCTCAATTTTTCCTTTTTTTTTTTTTAAGATCTTAGCTTTTAGGTTTTCTATAACCAATGCACTGCTTTTGTTGTATTTGGTCTTTGCTTCTGTGTTTTTAATTTGCCAATCGTTGACGTCCTTAAATAAATCTGAATTTGATTGAACTTGGTTTGTTCAGTTTCAGTTTAAAATTATGGCTGAACTCAATCTTTGACTAGGCCAGCTTTCCTAAGCTTGTTCTCCACCCCAAAATCAGTCCATCTTTTTCTTTCTTAGGAGAATCTCATAATCATGAAAGCTTTCAGAAGTCAAAGTAAAAAGCGGTTTCACACTTGCCAATTCCAGGACATACCTATCCCTATTCAAGAGGTTTCTCTTTGAACTTTTTTGCATCTACTTCCTTAGTTTTGGGTGCAAAAGTTTGGCAAGTGGCTTCTGCTGTTCTGCTGATTTTGATCTCTCCCTCCTCTTCCCGTTGCATCCTCACAGGGAATATTATGGGGATTTCAACTATCTTATGATCTCTGTGATCGGCTTGCACAGTCTGGCGATAATGGAGCTAATGGTTATTTGTCATCCGCAGAGAGAGATAAATTTCCCTGGCAATGTTTGCTATAGTCGGGGTGTGCACTAACTGAGGCAAGGTCTAATAAGCTGGCAGGAGTTTTATATGTGGGGAGGAGGAAGCGAAGAGAGCACAGAAGAGGAAGACAAAAAAGGAGTAATAGCAGCTTGCTGGCTCTGTGATAAAAGAGGAAATGGATACTGCCGGTAAGTGAAATAAACATTAATTCTTGGCTGAACTACAAAATTCATTTGTATCTTCTGGGTGTGCTGAAGGTTTGCTTTTTCTGTTTGTATTATTGGCCAGCATTACATTACATTACCTTTTTAGCATTCACTTTTGTAACCCTTTAGGGGCTGTTTTCAATCTCTGAAGAGCAAAGATCATGCAAACTGTGATAATTGTAGCTTAGAAGCTGCTTAAGGGATGGGGTAACTTGGATCCTTTGGTGCCTTCAGATGGGTGACGAGAAGGAATAGCATACATGAAAACTCTCAAATACTCTTCAACTGTCATACTAATTTGAAGTATCATTACTATCAATTCACAGAAAATGAGTTGCATTTTGCATTTTAAAGCTATTGATAGGAGTGCTGTTTCATTTCTGATATTTAAAAAATGTGATCTTTTTCTAAGATAATACTTCTAAAGTATGAAAGGAGAGTTACACAATAAGGCAAAAAGTGAACTTTTAAATTAAATATCCAATTAGTACTTAAACAAAAATTGTTCTTTCATATTTTCAGTATGTTGCATCTAATGATATATAATTGCATTATTTTATTTAATGACGCAACATTTCCTTGGGCCACACAGTACAAAAATGTTTACAAGAGCCCATTGTACCTTTTTTTTTGTTTAAGAAAATTGCCAACTCCGGCTAAGCAAATCTTTTATGTTTTTTTTTAACGTACATGGCACAGTAATTATATTAACCTTTATTCAGAAGAAATTGCCTTTTTATTCAGTAGTGATTACATTTTAAAAAAATGTGTTTAACATTTTAGTCTTAAATTCAATTCCCACCGCACTCAACATACATAAAAGCAAAGTGCAGAAGGAGCATGTAATGTTGATTCAATTTATATTTATAAACAAAAGCAGATTTCTAACTTTACAATAAATATAGGTTGTTGAAACAAAGCAGTCAGACCAAGCTGAAATCCATTAAGGTTTCAGAATACTTTTGTTTCTTCTGTATATGCTAGTTCTGGATTATAACAGAATGACATAATAATGAGCTATGACTAGACAAAATGTTCGTTATTCATCCAGCTTCCTTCAGCAGTAAATACTAATATCATACAAAGAAGAACTTCCGATTTATCCTGTTTTTATTTATGCTGTAAACTATTACAATGGTCTGAAATTCTTTCAGGCCAGTTTAATCTAAAATATATAATAAAAATATCGCTATAATCCAGTTATAAGAGATCTTATGAAAATAGAAGTAAAAGAATACCAGTGTTTTTTGAATAGAAGTTGTAAGTCCTATTTGAAAATGAATGGAAAACAATTTTATACATAGCTTTTATTCATTATTTTATTGAAGCTTTAGGTCTTGGATGATTTTTGTTTGGTTAAAGATAAAAAAATATTTTAAATTTGTATTAAGAAACTGCCATTTGGATTACTTTCATTAACTATACTGAAATGCCTTATACAACGTATGACTACAATTGAGCCCAAAATCTCTGTTGCTAAATCAGACATTTATTAAGGAAGTTTTGCCCCATTTTACAACTTTTCCTGCTACAGTTGTTAAGTGAATCGTGGCAGTTGTTAAGATAATAACACGGTTGTTAAGTGAATCTGGCTTCCCCATTGACTTTGCTTGTTAGTAAGTCACACAAAGTGATCACATGACCCTGGGACATTGCAACCATCACAAATATGAGTCAGTTGCCCCAAATTTTGATCATGTGGCCATGGGACGTTGCAATGGTCACAAGTGTGAACAATGGTTGTAAGTCACTTTTTTCAGTTCCATTGTAACTTTACTGGTCATTAAATGAACAGTTATAGTTGGAGGATTACCTGTATAGCTGAAAGTAGCAACAACCACTGCTTTCTTTTTTTGTTATTATGAACAACCATGTTTAAGTAATTAAGTAAGATTTCAGTTATCAAAGAGTATCTCTCAAATATTGTACACAGGAATTGCCAAGACAGCACTGTTCTCTGGTTTCTCTGTAAATTCCATGAATAAAGCTGTCCACTTGCTCCATAAAAGCTTGATCTGGAAATACCCATTGACCTTAAGAGAAATTTTATTAGCACAGTACCTCTGTTATTGTGATACAACTAATTCTTAAGGTATATAATATTTTCACAAGGATTTTGAAACAACAAGTAGATTATTATTCCTCTAAAATAAATGAACGAGCAAGTATCTAGGTTGCAGTTCCATGATAGCAAAAACATTTTTTAGAGTTACCACCCCTCCTTAATTAAGGTTTTGCTTGCATGCTCTAATTTAGTCTTCCTTAGCTGAATAGACTTTATCTTTCAGTAGTCCTCAGCTAGAATAGTCATTACTGAGACTCCTGGGAGTTGAAGTCCACAAATCTAAATGTCACTCAGGTTGGAGAAGACTTTTAATCTATTCACTCTGGTGGGTATCTACTCTATTTAATGATATTCTTAGTCTCATTTCAGTATGTCCAATTTAAATTACAGTATTATAGGTGTATCAGATTTTTTTAAATAAAGCAAAGAAGCCAATCAATGGATAGACCTAAAATATACCTGCACATGAATAGATTCACTGTTGGCTTGCTGGCATCTCCATATACAATACCCCCACAGGTTTGGCTGGGTATGGACAAAACTCAGTAGCACTGGATGATTTGAAAGGGGATTAGACAGGCTCATAGATGGCCAAAGTATCAGTGGCTAATGATTCTGACAATAGTTTAAGCATGAGAGTGAAGGTTTGTTCTCCGAGCTTGTGGGCTGGTTTCCGAACATTTCCTTACCACGCTAGGTAACATCTTCAGCGGAGTTCCTCTAAACTCTGCTGAAGATGTTACCTAGCCCACAAGCTCAGAGAACAAACCTTCACCCTCATCCTACACACGAGCTACAGATATTCACTATTATTGCATAGTTTACCATTTCCTGATGCTCATAGGCACCATGCCATAAACATTGGTTGCTGGTAAACAACAATGGAAAGGAGCTATCAGAATAACAGGGTTGGAAGGGAACTTGGACATTTTCTAGTTCAATTCCCTGCTCAAGCAAGAGACCCTATACCATTTCAGACAAATGACTGTCCAATCTCTTCTTAAAAACCTCCAGTGATGCAACACCTACAACTTCTGGAGGCAAGACATTCCAATGATTAATTGTTCTTACTGTCAGGAAATTTCTCCGTAGCTCTAGGTTGGATCTCCCTTTGGTAATCTTGCATGTTACTTTTTGTCCTGCCTTCAGGTGCTTTGGAAAATAGGTTGACCCCCCCCTTCTCTGTGTCAGCCCCTCAAATATTGAAGACTGCTACGGCAGCCCTAGTCCTTCTTTTCATTAGACTAGACATATCCAGTTTCTGCAACAGTTCATTGTATGATTTAGCCTCCAGTTCCCTAATTATCTTTGTTGCTCTTCTTTGCACTCTTTCTAGAGCTGCATTATATTTTTGGTATTGTGATGACCAAAACTGGACACAGTATTCCTAGAGAAGTCTTACCAGAGCAGTATAAAGTGGTATTAACACTTCATGTATTCTTGATACTATCCCTCTATTGATGCAGTCTAGGAGTGCAATCCTTTTTAACAGCTGCAGCACACTGCCAGCTCATAATTTAGTGGTTGTCTACTAGGACTCCTAGATCCTTGTCACAGTTACTGCTGTTGAGCCAGGTACCACCAATTCTATACCTGTACATTTAGTTTTCCTTGCCTAAGTGAAAAAAAAATTACTTTTCTCATCACTGAATTGCATTTTTTTTATATAGGGCCCAGTGTTCAAGTCTGCCAAGATCCTTCTATATCTTGAGTCTATCTTCTAAAGTGTTGGTTATTCCCTCCAGCTTGGTGCCGTCTGCAAATTCGATGAGTTTCCCTTCTATCCCCTCATCTAAATTATTTATGCGTTGAGCTTCCCAAATGCATCCAGTTAGTTACTGTATGACACAAATGTTTGGACTAAATGTGCTATCTTGATAAATCTATAGCAGAAGTGTTTTTCATCAGCCAAGGAAATACACTTGAAAACAATAATAATAGTGGAAATATTATGGTGTAATGTTCAGACATTTTTTAAAGGTGATCTTGCCCAAGTTTTAGCTTTTAACTTGCCAGCATCACTATCACTCCTTCTGGAGAGCAAAACACATTTTTTCTGCTAACAGTAATTATAGCTAACAACAATTATCAGTGATAATGGGTGATAGTCTTCTCTTTATTTAAATAAAATATTTAAATAAAACATTTCCCATGAAAAACTATGTGTTCTATCCAGTGCTTTTTTTCTAAAAAAAAAAAAAAAGGTGTCAGAACTCACACACATCATACAACCCGCCTTGCCTACTCTATAAGGTTCCATCCAAAAAAGGTGCTGGAATTCCATTCTGGGCGTTCTATGAGAAAAAAAGCCCTGGTTCTATCCATGCCAAAGACAGAAATGCTAATCAAGAGAAGATACATGAATGAGGACTCTGAGGAATGTGTATAATGGCAAACATTTGATGGCTCCTCTAAATAATACTTCTGTATCACATTAATACAGCTGTCAAGTCCTTGGTGCTATTTGAGCTTGTTTGCTTGTGGACATTTACTTATTCAACGAAGTAATAGCATCAGTGTGAGTATGAGGTTTGCTCCTATTTATATATTGTGGCTTGCCCGCCCAGTTTTACAAGCATGCAATCAAACTTAGAGGACTCTACAGTTGAACTCTGAGCTATTGTTTATAAGCAAACATCTAAGATCAAAGGGCATTAATCTACAGTTCATCCCTGAGTTACAGATATTCTTTTCTATTGGAATTTGTACATCTGCCCCTATGAGTGTAATTTCACTCACTGGCATGCCACTATAACTGCTTCATATAATTTACTGCTAAAAGGAGAAGCAAGAAAAAGCCCAATGGAACCACCTATGGATAAGAGAATTTGAACCTTATGGAATGAATACTAACAATGAGACACAGGAAGGCCTTTTTTAACATCCATCTACAGTTGTTAATCCATACATTATCCTTGAGAAATCTTTGTCCTTACTTCCTGCCAGACTTCATAACTTCTCTGCTGTATAGCATAATCGGTTTGTGTTGCCCCTTTACTCCTCCATGTGTATTATTCTAACGGTCAAACAAATATGTTGCTGCAGATAAGCCCTGTAACAACTTCTACAATAAATGACTTCCTCTAGTATTGCATGGTAAGCATAACTCCCTTAAAATATTTGGAACAACTCTGCTTGGTGCTGTAAGATTAACATGGACTCTTCCCCCCCCCACTCCAGCTAAATTATAGGCTAGTGAGAAAGATGGGGGTTTTTTACATTCTCTCCTCAAAGATTGGCCACCTACCTGACATCACTTCCTGAACAGCTATTATTTCTGACAAAAGACTAGGCGATCTGGTGAACAGCTGCTCTCTACTGAGTCCTAGAGACAATAATTTAGGTACATAAACTCTAATGACTCAACCTTTTGTTGTCATTTACCCTTTTGACAGACGATGAATCAGATGAAGGATAATTGTTTAGAAGAGGGAACACTGAAGATAAAATTTGTTTTACTCATTAGTGACCTCCAAATTATTAACACTGAGATAAATCCCTTCTTTTGTGTAAGAACCACCTCCATGCCAAAGCCAGTTTCATGTTTGAATTGGAATCCCTGATCTTAGTACCTCTTTTGTGAAGCTGTGTCTTCCATTCTGATATCTAGTAAACCATCAAGAAATGTCTCAGGGGACATGGAGGAACCCTAGCTGTGAAGAAATGGTTTTTCAAGCATCCCAAATTTTGCTTTGCCAATATTTTTTTTAACTTGTTCAGGCCCACTCATATGTTGAGTTACAACTGATTTCCTTCTTGCCTACGTCATGGTTACAAAGGAAACTGCCTACTTTCTCTTGGAGTTAGAGAAGCTATTTTGTGCATCGAGTTTAATATGTGGTCTTCAAAGCCATTATTGGAATGAAATATTAATTTACTTGCACCAAATGATGAAATACATGTTTGGAAATATTTCATTGAATGGAAACAGATAAACTTCTTTTACACAGATTATCCTTCTGAAGGAGGATATGTCATGTATTTTCTAATGCTTGCAGGCTAGGAAGCCAACAGGCATCTAGATCAGGGGTTCTCAACCTTGGCAACTTTAAGACTTGTGGACTTCAACTCCCAGCTTTGCTGACTGAGGAATTCTGGGAGTTGAAGTCCACAAGTCTTAAAGTTGCTAAGGTTGAGAACCCCTGATCTAGATATTGTTGAAGGATTACTTCAAGCAGCTCAAATTATCCTTGCCAATTTTAAGGAAAATTGCGGGTTTTAATTCAACAGCATCTTCAAAGCAATGTACTTTTGTTTACTGAAAAATTATTTAATGTTTTCGGATTTTTATTTCAAATAATTTTTAAAGAGTGCAAGAACTTTTGCCCACAGTGCTCATTTTTATTCAATTCATTGCAGCACATTTACTTTAAATTAAAACCTTACTCTTCGCTAAAACAAGGAGCTAGTCCTGTTAGTGATGGGTTGCTTATTGACTTGCAGAGCCAAATAATGATTTTGGTATCAATCCTAAAGCACTAAACAACTTGGGACTGAGAGGTTTTCCTTTCCCATCCTCCCTTTGTTTTATAGACAAGTTCTTGTTGCCAGTACATTGGGCAACACTATTTTTTCCCAGTGGCATCATCTTGTTTATGGAATGTCATAAGAACATAATTAATTAGCAGCTGAAGTGGATCATAACAATGTTGGCATTTCTAGTATTCCAGTATTCTATCATTCATTTATAGCTTAATTTGCCAGGATAATGAACAATATTGGATTAGGATAAAGAAACTAAGATAGGGTTTACAGAACACATTCATCTGTGGTTTGCTTATCTAAACTTTATTAAATATAAGAATGCTGCACTAAGCTCCAAACTTAAGTTTTCCAATTATATAGCATGCTAAACATATCACAATATGACTAAATATGATATATGAATCCAACTCAAGTTCAAATCCTCACTAAGCCATTGACTGATTTAGAATCAGTAATTATTTCTCAGTTTAACCTACTTCCCAAAGTTGTTATGAGAATACAGAATAGAGGCAGGAATATAGCTAATTTATTTAATAAAATTATATGGTCACATCTCATTTACTCTGGTTGGTTATCAATTAAAACAAACAAATGCAGGATAAAACAACCAGTTTTTAAAAAACAAATAGCTGCCAAGAACAATGGTAACAGCCCATTTTCAGATTAACCATAAAAATGGGTTTATCTATATTGGCAGAGCTTCAGGCTATGTGGCAAAGCCAGTTTTTTAATAGCTTGTGAATGGCCAACAGGGCTGAGACAAACCTAATCTCAAGGGGAGATGATATTCCAGAGGGCCAATGCCATGGCAGAAAAGACTCTCTTCCTGGGTCCCATCACATGGAATTCTCTTAACAGACAGGACCTGGAACATTCTTCACCTGCCACATCTAACAGGATGGATAGACAATACTGGGAAGAGACAGTCCCATAAATAACCTGGCTCCATGCCATGGAGGCCTTTAAAGGTATCCACCAACATCTTGAATTGCATCCAGAAGCACACCAGTGCAGCTTATGGAGCAGAGGTGACACATGTGACACCCAAAACTTTCATCCTTGCATTTTGCACCAGCTGAACTTTAAAACAGTCCTTAAGGACTGCCCCAAGTAGGATGTGTTGTATAATCCAATCAGGTGACTAAGGCATGCTGCTTTGCCTTTTAAATTGCTGTGTAATCCTAAGAAAAGCTGTTAACTGTTCTAAGGTGTTGCAGACAGATGCCACATTCAGATTCGCATATAACCCAAGAACATTTTGGAGACTGCATCCTAAGCACTACACAGCCCTAATATCTGGATCCAACATATTTTAGCCAACTAAAATTCCTTACATTAAATTACAACCTGGTAAAAATACTGAAGTATTATTCTTCATTTGATACATTTGTCCTATCTTTCTTTTTTTTTTTTATAAAAAATTTTCTTTTATTAAAACAATCAACATTGAACACAAAATCTTAGTATGCATCAATCATCATAGCACCTGATATACAACACTAAGTATTACTCTTTGTAAACGTCTGGTTTGGTAAACATTTTTCGCTCCTCACATCAAGCCTCAACTATACGCCTGTTACACTTTGTTTGATTGGTGTTTCTCTTTTCTATAGTCTATCCACAGTTTCTAGTCTATCACATATTATTCATCTCAGTATTAGTACAATCCTTTATGATCCCTAACCAAAAAATCCTGAGGTAAAAGTTTAATGACCTGAGATAAATCTTATATATGGTCTATCTACTATATCTAGTCTATCACATATTGTTCATTTGCGCTTCTGAATTAACTTCATCTCAGTAATAGTGCAATCTTTTATAGTCCCTAACCAAAGATCCTGAGGTAGAAGTTTCATAACCTGAGTTAGAGATTCAATCCGCTTTATCAATATTAAGGCAAACAACATTAGGCATAAGCTCATGTTAAGAAGCATTCGTCATAGAACATAAATGAAAGAAAAATGTAATATACCTCACAGATAAGGGAACATCTGTTCTATTCCATTGGCCTGCTGTCATTGCTTTTCTCTCCTTTTTTTCTTCCAGTTGCAAGGTTGGCGGGCTTGCTGAGCAGCTTCTAATACTGTCCTGATAAAAGCAGTGCTTATTTAGCTGATCAGGTTTGAGATCTAATAGCTGGTCAAGGCAAAAAGAGGGATATGTCCCCCCAAAAAATATCATTGTGCCCGAGACCTTTAACATAAACTTACTTCTAGTGGATGTGCATAATTTTATTATAT
Source organism: Bothrops alternatus (assembly GCA_034064705.1). Lineage (NCBI taxonomy): Eukaryota > Metazoa > Chordata > Lepidosauria > Squamata > Viperidae > Bothrops > Bothrops alternatus. The sequence continues at coordinate 2,692,382 of JARGCV010000023.1, forward strand.
GATTGAACAATGATTTAAAATATGGCAAAATCCATATGTCATCTAGGAATTGGGATTACGATTAAAATCACAAATGAGCCATGATTAGAATGCAGTATTGCAGGCTAAGTCTGCCAATTGCCAGCAGTTCGATCCTGACCGACTCAAGGTTGACTCAGCCTTCCACCCTTTTGAGGTCAGTAAAATGAGGACCCAGATTGTTGGGGGCAATATGCTGACTCTGTGTAAACCGCTTAGAGACAGCTGTAAAGCACTGTGAAGCAGTATATAAGCCCAAGTGCTATTGCTATTCAGATTTTCTTTAACACTATATTAGGCCAAATTCCACAAGTGTTCGTAGTCACTAGCTCCTAACTATTCATTTACAATGAAGTTGTGCTTATGCAATTGTGTTAGAAAAGATTTATATGATGATATCTTTGTTTTTCACACATTTTTCATTTGGTATTTTATATATAGTATATTGATTTGTATGCTGCCTTTCAACATGCAGTTTTAGCATCAAATGCTAAAAAAGAAAGAGTTATGGTTAAAAAAAACCAGCAGAAACTGTTAGTTAACACTGTTTTTGAGAAATAAAAAGGTCAGGAAAGTATCTGCTCTGATGTTGGAGAGAGTTATACTAAGGAAACTGCTCAAGATAGGAAGTGTCACAATTTACCATGAGAGAGAGAAATCTTTTCAGTTGCCACACATTTTGTGAAATGACAAGTGTAATTTTCAGAGAATTTCTATGTAAAATATATAAAGTATTGATGAAACAGGAGGCTTTAATATTTCTTTCTGCAACATAAACTCAAAGGGACATCTGGAAAATAATTTACCAACTGCATGACAATTACATGCCCCATTTTCTTAGAGAAGCAATACTGTAGTGGGCAACAATGATTTTCTTCTAGGACCCCTGTATTTCTAAACTGTTACAGTGTATGAATATATAATGTCCTAGGCATTTCAGCTTTACAAATCTGTTGCTTTTCACAAAATAATGAACAGTACTTCTATTGAGATTATTAGCATTTTTTCTTGTAGTACTTTAGCAGCGTGCATACAAAGAGCAAAATTTTTTAATCTTGGTAAAAATGCAAGGAAATGAACCAAAAAATATTGAGTACAGAGGCATTTCATAAAAGAAAAAGATGTTTTCAGGGGGAAAAATCATTATATTCCTGCCCATTCTGCCCATAATTTAATGTTTAAATACCACAAAAAGAAACCTAAATTAGCTTTCAATGAGCATTGCACACTTTCTGAGTTTTATTACACATTTAAAATTCTCAATGCATGTTCCAATTAGTTAGATTCCATTGAGTTGGGTTTGATTCCTGGGTAACAGTATGAATGCTTAGCATTGTGATCTGTTTTTTGTAATTTGTGTCTTGTTCAGGAACATTCTAGCAATTTCTTTTCTCTTGCCCATCTACCTTATCCTATTTTGGTCCCTCATCTGTATTTATCACATGCCCTCAAACTCTGCTTGCTGATTATTACTTCAAGGAAACAGTTGGGTTTTATTTGGTTCAGGTTGAGTGATTGGTTCTTCTGTAGTCTTTGGGACCCTACATAGTGATCTCCAAATTCAGAATTCAAAAATGACCATCTTCTTTATTTTTTCTTCATTAATTGTAAATTCAGTAAGTATATAAATCACCATTACATTTGTTTTCTTAGTATTTATTTATTTATTTATCAGACTTATATGCCGCCCTTCTCCTAAGACCCAGGGCAACAAGAATACAATAAAAAACTTTAAAAATTAACCACACTCACACCACATACAAACACAATCAGCTCATAGTCGCCGATGGAGGGACACTCCTAGGGCCGAGGGGCAGGGCACAGCTCATATGCCCCAAGCCTGTCGGCATAGATGCGTCTTCAGCACTTTCTGGAAAGCTAGGAGGGAGGAAGCTGTACAAACCTCTGAGGGAAGCTGGTTCCAGAGGGCTGGGCTGTTTTCTACTTTCTTTTTGTCTAAGAATTGGTGTGGTCTACTTATCTTAATAATTAGAAGCTTGACCACCAATTTGCATTCTGACTATGAGTTCTTCCAATCTCATATTTGTTGTAATAGATTTTCTGGGTATGCTGGACAGAAGAACTGAGGTCTGTATGTATGTTTGTCTCACTTCTTTTTATATTCTGGACAGAAGAACTGAGGTCTGTATGTATGTTTGTCTCACTTCTTTTTATATTCTGAATCAATCAATTTCTCCAATATTAATCCATAAAATAAATTGTTCTTGTGAGGAATCTTTACCATTAAAAATAATCAGATATTTTGGTACTCTTGTTAGAAACATTGAGTTCCATATTCTAGGATACTCTACATGTGCTGCTGCTATGGACAGATTAATAGTGTTAAAAAAGTGGTACTTTTTGCTATAGTAGTTATATGTTCCCTTTTGTGGTCTGTCAGAGGTCATCCATAAGAGCCACTTTAGTTTAAGCTGTGGTCAAAGAGCTTAACATGAGCAGAAAATTAAAAGTGAAGAAATTGCCATTCTTCTCAGTCTGTGGTGATAGAGGCACATTCAGGTGAACCTGTAGAAAGCAAGATGAACTGATCATCTCATTATGGATTGATGCTATGCATGTCCATGGATGACCTCTGAGACAGAGCAAAGGTCTGATTTCTGTCCTCCTTGATCATCCGCAGTGTTTCTCAACCTTGACAATTTTAAGGCATGTGGACTTCAACTCCCAGAATTCCACAGCCAGCAATGCTGGCTGTGGAATTCTGGGAGTTGAAGTCCACATGCCTTAAAATTGTCAAGGTTGAGAAACACTGATCTAGTGGCTTTCAATGGCCTGATTTGAGCCTGAATCCAGTCTGGAAAGAGTCCACCTAATCCATTGCGCTGAAAAAAGAACTTCCAGACAGCTATCTGTGGAGGCAATAGGAGCAAAGAAATAAGCACATTTCACCTCACATCCCCACAATATAATCCCTAATAAAGGCTCATCCCTATGCCACCTTTCCTGAAAGTGGCCCACTCCCTGTCTACCATTATATCTCCTTATTTTAAATTGATTTTGATTTCTTCTGGCTGAATGACAGATGGAGAGAACTTTTAACTAATCAATGGAGAAAAGCCTTAAGCGTTCTTACCTATTTTTCTCTAATTAAATAGCATATTGTTATGGTAAAAAGTCTGGTCAAGATAGCCCAATTTTAAAAATTCTTATTAGAATTAAGTTGAGTCTATTATGAAAAACCTTAGGAGTTATCAGAAGACATGTAGTAACATAGAGGAATGTATTTCAATAGAAATTATTGTCTTATAAATGCACAGCTGGCTTAATCTATTTTCCCTAACTAGAAAAGAGAAGAGTTACTATCTATGAATGTAGAACTAAGTTGATTTGCTTGGAACTAAAGACAAACAACAAAGACCCAACTAAATTGTAAAAAAACACACAATCCTATGACATTAAAAGTCTTCCTTAGAAATCTGATAAGGAATAAGAAGTGTTAATAGTGTTAAAGCTGCAATGTCAATCTCTATGTTATGTATGAAAGCACGTGTGTGTGTGTGTGTGTGTGTGTGTGTGTGTAGGGGGGAGTTTCCTCTGAGTCAAGCTTGGTGATCTCATGGACAACTCACTGTATTTTTCCTGGGAAAACACATATTTATCTTCTATATTGTTGTTATTGCATTTAGGAATTGTTTTTTCAACTTTGCCATCTGGCTCAAAGCCCCATCTGGTACTACATGGTGGGCTCTATCCAAGTATTAATCAGATCTAGCTCTGCTTAATTTATTTATTTTATTTTTTATCTGCCAGCAGGAGCTCAGTTCTCCCAGCACTTACCAGGAGATAAAAAATCATTTAAATTGGGGGTAACCAAAACCTTTCTACATTGCAAATTGCTCTTAACCTTAAAGTGGCATGCTAGGGTTTCATTGTTTAGATTTTATTTATGGCATTAAATATTTAATATGATTGATCTCCAATTATGTATTTAATAATTTTTTCTTCTGTCAAAACCTAGATCTCAGTTCTCATGCATTCCTCAAAATCTTAGTGTGGTTCTCAGAAACCTCAAAAGTTATTGATAAATTGTAATCCTAATGGGGCAGAGAAGAATGATTAAATCTATCTCTATCCCAGAGAGATAGATACAGATTTTGAAAATACATATAAATTGTTTTACAGATGGTTCACATTAATGCCCATCTGCAGCTTGCTAACAGCAACCCTTAAAACTTTTTATTAAAAGAATTCCTAGTAGAATCTTCTGTTTTCACAATCTTATGGTTTTAAAAGTTGAAAAGCAGAATATTTAAATATTAGAAACTGGAAAGTTCAATACTAGTATACAAAAAGTATGTGTGTGTGTGTATATATTTGCTTCTGTGCATACACATGCAGATTTGTATATATTTTTTACAAAGTTTAAAATAAGCAGTTACCATTTTTGCTTAGAAAAGTTTTTTAATAAAAGAGAAGGAAATTCATGGAAACAAAACATTTTTTTAAGTCAGGGGTTCACAACCCCTGGTGCGTGGACGAGCACCAGGCAGTAGCATGCAAGAAACTGGGCTGCACAAATAAGAGAAGCCCCATCCATGGGATGCAGGCAGCATGTGAAACCACGCCTCCTCCAGTCTGCGGAAAAACCTCTCTCCACGGAATTGGTTCCTGGTGCCCCCAAAATTGGGGGCCACTGGTTTAGATAACTTATGAACAATTAATGATCTTTCCAGTTTGCTGTGCTTCTTTCTCAGCTAATGGAAATGAAAATCACTTAGTATTACAGTGAGTTTGCTTTTTTAATAAGTTCTGACAAATGTTTAAAATTCTTACAGGAGTTTAATTCTTATGAGTGTTAAAAAGGATTCTTTGAACATAGGCTATTCCATAATGTTTTATATCTCAACAAGTGGCAGCATCTAGCCAACTTTACCCAAACTTGGAAAGTTAGTAATGCCAGGCTGGTCAGGATGGGAAACCAACAGGAGATATTACGTTAGGTTGGGATGCTGGAAAAACACAATGGGAGAAAATACTGGGAAGCTACAATTGCCTTGTATCTGAGAAACATTATCTGGATGTCCCTATAATTATCAGGAGTTGAACTCAAAGGCATCTTCACCTTTGCTTTTAAAAATGATATTACGTGTTGATGTAATCATTAGGAGTTGCACTCAGTTCAAGGGTGTCTTTATCTTTATCTTGCACTGTGGGGGGTTTTAGACATTTATTTAGGCAACATTTCCTTTTGAATGTTTTCAGTGGTGGCTTAAAAGAAATAAAACCTACCTTATCAGAAACAAGTTGCTACTAAGAGACAAATTGGAATACTACTATTCATCTCACATACATTTAAATAGTAATGAAAGTGGTATTTTCTGAGCTTGGTTGTTTGCTTTCAGTTATTTCATTACTCAGCACCACACTGATGATGTTACCTAGTCCGGTAACTATAAAATGTCTGGTCAGAGAGCACCCAGGACTCCACAGTCCAACCCCGAGCTAATATATTCTCTATTGATAAATTATTTGCAAATTGTTTAGCAGAGTATACAGTCTACAATGCTTTTTACCACAGTACTGTAGTTCTGACAGCCTAAGTTTGCTAGTTCATTTTGTTCACACATATGCGCGCTATCCACAATATACCAGAGGGGGCAAATGAACTTGACACCAGCTGGCTAGTAGCATTTGGGGGATGTCAGGTCGTCTGAGCTAATCTCGCCTTGTGTCTGCACAAGTCCGGCGCCAGGTTCCACTTCTGTATGGAATGCTGCTAGCTTTTCCCACTGGAGTCGAACTATTTACATACTTTCCAACTGCTAGGTGGGCAGAAACTAGGGGCAAATGATAGGAGCTCATTCCACCACGCGGTGCCGTCGGCTCAAATTGCCAGATTATTGACCAACAATTCCAGTGTCTGAATCCACTGAGCCATTTTGCCCACTAAATTATTTGCACTAGATGTAGCTTAGAAAGTCCAATTTGTAATAACTGATTTCTAAAGAAGTTATCAAGAAAACAGTTTACGAAATTAATTTTGGATGTTTCTTTTCTCAGATCTCTCCATTACTAAAATAAATTATAAATGTGCAAAATTTTGTTTTAGCACTGGGGATGGAGATTTTTGAGGTGGTGGTCTGTTTTGCATTTAAGAACTATTTGAGCATCAGAGTATGAACTGCACTCTGCCCCTGGGCCTAGGAATTTCCCTCCATCAGCGACTGTGTGTTGACTGTGATTGTATGCTGTATGAATGTAATTAATTTTATTGTATTGTTATTGTAAGCCGCCCTGGGTCTTAGGAGAAGGGCGGCATAGAAGTTTAAATAATAAATAAATAAATAAATAATATTCATTATTTAATTAAAGGTTCTGGTGATTGGTGGTGGTTCAAAATCTCAATATTTGAAAATGGAACATCTAAGTGAATCAACCATTGAGTTCTTCATCTTTTGGTCAACATAAAATTGCATGTTATACAGTATCTCATTCTATTGCTCTAATCTTTGGTCCAGCATTTCTCTTTAGGAAACTATTAAGGATCTGGGGCACAGGGAACCAATGTCTTCAACTCATTGACCCCTTTATGACGTTTGAATGCTTCTCAACCCCCGAACATTTATTATATGAAAATAATTTTAAAATTACTTTATATATAAATAATACTGCAAATAACATATACAACAAATACTAAAAAATAATAATTGACCACTTGGATAATCCCACTGACCCCTGGAGGTAGATAATGACCACTTTGGGAAACCTGATGTAGAGGTTTCCAGGAAAAGTTGTCAGATATGACAAATGTTAAAATGCTGTTGTTTCGACTCAGGGCTCTAACATAATTATAATAAAAACAAACCCTACAAAATAGAAAAAAGTGTTTTGCAACAGTAAATAGGGAGTGACGAGAGAAAAAAATAACGGACCCAAGAACGACCTTCTAATCTACCTGCCCATAAAAAAACAAAAACAAACCAATCCTTTGAACCTGGGAACCGAAGTGGGAGCAAGCACTTTTTAAAGAACAAGAGACCCGGTTCAAATGAAGCGCCACGACGAAGAACCTCATTCATACTTTTCTTACCGAAGCCTGAAGTTAGCTCCTTTGTGCTGAAGTTACAGGCTGCAGCGAATCGCTGCTTATGCTGGGACGCTTCCCGCCAGTCAGCCTGGCGTGTCTGCCCCAAATAGGGACTCCCTCCCCACGACCTTTGCTCTCCCCCCCCCCTAATCTGCATAGAGGAATGACAGGCATTTGCCTGAACTGGAACAGTTTGAGTTGAGCTGCGACGGCAGCAGCAGCAGCAAGAGGAGGAGGAGGAGGATTTACAATTAGCTCGCAAGAGGAGGCAGAAGTTGCACGGAGGAGGCTGCTAAGGCTAGAGCCAGCCCTGGGAGAAGCTGAAATGAGCTCTCGGAAGTTTCCGTGCGAGAGGAAACCTGACCAGAGGACCAAGAGAGCCGCCTGATTGCTGGATCCCGGCCCTCCTCCGGGACGCGAGATGGGCCAGACTTCAGTCTCCACTCTTTCGGCAGAGGCTAGCGGTAAGCGGAGCTGGAAATCTGAAGAAGGCGACCTTTTTGGCGGCTTCTCCCTTCCCCCAAGCGGGAGCTAGAGAGGGACCGCTTTTGTGGCTAAAAGAGAATTCTGCGTTTTATCGAAACAACATGGTTGAGGTGCCAACCTCTAATAGGGAGACCACCCTTATTATGCCCTAAGCAGGGTCCTTCGCAGAAGAGTTAGAATGCCCCTCGGGATCTCGGCAAGAGTTTCTCTTAAAGGAGCAGCTCTTTCTTTCCATGAAGTTCTCGAAAATAGTGACTTTTGATGGTTTAAAAAATAAAATAAAAGATTTTCGAAGTTTCTGAGTTGACTAATTCTTAGAGAAAGGCCCCCTTTCTGGTTGTTTCTAATCGGAACTGCGGGATGCAAAAAGAAAAAAACCCAAAACATTTTTATTGCCGAGATTTGTAGCACGTAGATCCTTTACAGTCCACACCCCACTTCTTTTTACACATTATTTTGTTACTACGAGTGTGGCTTCCTATCATGTATTTATATTGTTTGTGTAAGTTTTAGTTAGTTCTAATCTGCTTGTTGCACATTCCTCTCTCACTTTTGAGCCACATAAATATTTTGGTGTACTCTAATTGTGCAACACTTGTTTTATAAAAACAAACGGATTGTTGATGAGATAGATAACATACCACAATGGCAATCCATAAAATATTTTAACATAACATTTTTTGGATCTTCTAAAATGAAAATTGTAAAAGCTAAAGTACTGTGTAGAATCTTTTATGTAAGATATATGTTAAGAGTTCCGTAATTACTACATAAAAACATGTTGGCATTTTTGGAAGATTTTGACAAATAATATGATTCCAATTATTGATTAATATAGTATATTTTGAAATATTAGCTTAAAGACATACCGGTATGTGCCATCAATTCCACAATGTAGTAAATGCCTGTTCTGGTCAGAAAAGTGTCCATAGTGTAAATGAATCCCTGAAAGTGTATAAAACATAATTCACATTACACAGAACATTAAGAAAGCGTGCAGTTGTTTTGCTGTGGGCTGTTTACTAATTCATTTCATTTTTTTGTAGGATATAGATGCAGCAACACTCCTAGTAATTATGACTCAGAGCAGTTGAACACTTTATAATTAGGGGTTGTTTTTCCTTCAAAAACACATAAAATATAAACACATTCATAGGCCTTTGTTATATTCATAGAATTAGGGTTTAACAGCTTAAGGTTTTAGTGCTTTAGAGTTGTTTTACAAATTATTCCTCTGTTGAGAGTATTTTAGATATTTAACAGATACAGTAGAATAGGAAGTATAACTCATTCCTTCCTGTTCCTCTTCACTATCAGTGGCTCAGCAAGGTGTTAAGATCAACTAGTGTAAATCTTAACTGTTCTCCTGAGACCAGTAAATTTCTTGAGCTGCATAGCAAATCTTTGACAAAAGTAGCCACCTGGAAAGCATTAGGGAACAAGTAGCTGCCATTTATAAGAATTGGCCAATGGTAGTTGAAAACTTCAAAAGGGATATCTGCCTGTAATGCACTTAGGTGTTAATAAAGCATAAAACAAACATGTTTTCTGTTAGTGGTGATTTTGTGCTAAGTTATTTTTGTATAACACTTGGATTTTTTTAAACATCGATTTGCATGATGGCCAGTTTCAACTCAAAATCAGCCCCTTCTTGTGCTGCCTTGTTGGAATTGTGTAAACCAGTAATCTAGCTTTATCCATGTTAGTAAACATTTGTATGAGCTGCAAGTAATGCAGTATAACAGAGTTGGAAGAGATCTTGGGTTTGGGTATGTGAACTGCTGGAGAGTTTAGCCTTTAGTCTAGATTGGCTTTCTCCAACTTGGATGTTCAGTTGTGTGGCCATTCTGGCAGCAGTGGATGTTGTGTAGTGGCTGACATGTTGTGAGATCCTGGTTCATTTCCACTCTCAGTTATAGAAGCTTATAGGATGATGTTCAACCAAGTATTGTCTCTCAATTCGGCTTATTTCACAAAGCTGTTATTGTGGGGAATATGGAGAAAAGGGTAACCATTTCACTACCTTGATATTCTGGACAAAAGGCAGAATATATGCTGACAAACAGATTTACAACAAATAAACAGGATCTGTCAGTTGTTCATGTATGATGCTTGATAAGAGGATGTTGCAAAAGCTCATTTTAATGTGATAGTACATTTGGTCAAACATTATTAATACTTCTGAATCGCTAGTCAAAATGACTGAAGAAAACCTATATTTGTTACTTAGATAGAGATCTGTGTTTAGTATGCATTATTAAACTATAATGCATTCAGATATTTGAAACAGCCGAGCAGTTTCTGCTATATGAAAAGATCCACAATTTGCTCAGTGCCTATTCTCTTTCTATGGATGTCAGCAATTGCAGCACAATCCTTTTATAAAAATATCTGTGTTTGGATGCAGAGTCACAAGAATAATCAGTTACACAGGTTTAGCTGTTTTACTAACAAAATCTTATTAAAGGTTATTAAGAAATGTCCAAGAGGAAGTATATTCAGTAGAATGCTTCCCAAAAAAATTACGATTGATTAAGACAGCGGTTCTCAACCTTTTGCAGGCTGCGACCCCGACCTGCGCTGCGCATGCGTGGCGCGACCCCAACCTGCACTGCGCATGCGCGGCGCGACAGCTCGCACCGTGCATGCGCGGCGCGACGGCCCATATCACACATGCGCAGTGCGACGGCCCGCATGCGCGGCGCGACGGACCACATCGTGCATGCGTGGCACGACGGCCCGCATCGTGCATGCGCAGTGTGCACGTGCCGGACCGCATCGTGCATGCACAGCGCGTGCGACGGCCCACATCGCGCATGCGCGGTGCTGCCCCCTGTGCCGGCCGAGGGGAAATGGGGAAAAAAATGGCGGACTGCGATGTTTGGCGACCCCCGTGAAATGGTCGTTCGACCCCAAATGGGGTCGTGACCCATAGGTTGAGAACCGCTGGATTAAGAGCTACTTTAAAGAACATATTTTTAGAAAGTGAATCTATGTTTCGTCGTCCCGGTACAACCAGCTGACTCCATCGCTGTCTATCGGGGGCGAGTCAGTGGCCCCCATGGGAAGGGCTCGCAACTTGGGAGTCCTCCTAGATTCACGGCTGTCCCTTGAGGACCATCTGACGGCCGTGGCCGGGAGGATGTTTTACCAGATTCGTCTGGTACGCCAGTTGCGCCCCTTCCTAGATAAGGACGCGCTATGCACGGTCACCCATGCCTCCGTCACTTCCAGACTGGACTATTGTAATGCTCTCTACATGGGGCTCCCCTTGAAGTGCACGCGGAGGCTTCAACTGGCACAGAATGCGGCCGCGCGGGTGGTAGTGGGGGCACCCTGGCGGGCACAAATGACCCCCATCCTGCGCGAGCTGCACTGGTTGCCGGTGGCTTTCCAGGTGCGCTTCAAGGTACTGGTTACCACTTTTAAAGCGCTCCATGGCATAGGACCCAGTTATTTACAAGACCGCCTTCTGCCAGTAAATACCTCCCATCGACCAGTTCGCTCCCACAGAGAGGGCCTCCTCAGGGTGCCATCAGCTAAGCAGTGTCGGCTGGTGGCGCCCAGGGGGAGAGCCTTTTCTGTGGGGGCACCGACGATGTGGAACGAGCTCCCCCCTGAACTCTGGACGTGTCATGATCTCCGCACCTTCAGAAGAGAGTTGAAGACTCATCTCTTCAATCAAGCCGGCCTGGCCTAGATCTCCTCGGGTTTTAAATTTTTAAACAAGGCTGTTCGGGTTTTAGAATTGGGTTTTTTAACAGGTTTTTAGTAACAGCCTTGTATTTATTTAATTTAATTTAATTTTAAATATTTATTGTTTTATATGTTTTTATTGAGTTGTAAACCGCCCCGAGTCCTACGGGAGAGGGGCGGTATAGAAATTTAATAAATAATAATAATAATAATAATAATAATAATAATAATAATAATGTTTCACCAAAGCAACACTATACAATTTACTGTTTTAGTTGTTTATTTCTCTGCATGGTTGCTTCTCCATTAATCACTGGATAGGTTGCATGATACCTTCCTCTGTCTATGTTTGTACTTTCTTTGCAAATATCAGAGTAGAGTTGGGTAGAGTATTCTTCTGTTCTGAAGCAAAGCAGATGGCTGTATTCAAGAATAAGGTGTTTTTTGGCATGGGCTGCCTGCCTTTAAAATGGTCTTTTCAGAGAAATAGCCTTGTTTGTATTTGTTTCTTGAAAACAAAAATCATAATTTTTGTGGGTTGATTGTGAGGTTTGATTGTAAAGTTAAAGTTTAGAAGTTGGAAGGGATACCTGTATTAAGATAGGAAAACACATGATAATAGTAATGCCACATTACATCTGACATATTTCGTATTCTTGAAGTGATACAACAGAACACTAATGGATAGTTGAGTCTTCCATCCGTCTCTAAAGTTCTAACAATTTTGACTGCTATTCCTACTAGTCACTGGGGACTGATTGGAGAAGATCCAGAGCTTTCATTGACAAATTCCATATTTGTTAAATAAATGCCCTTCCTATATATTTCAAGGATTCTTGGGTTGTTGAGAGGAAACCAGAGCTTCCCCCTTAAAGCTAACGTTTGATAGTATATCTGGATATTCCAGTGCAATTTAGCAGTAAAAAAAGAAGCTAACTATTATTATTATTTTAAACAAAGCATTTGTATTTTACTTACATCCAAAGCACCTCTTTGGTCACCAGAAAAAAATCTAGCCAAATAATTGTTGGATTCTCTGTTATTGGCCATTTTGTAACCAAAGTATTTTATTTGTCAGAGTGTTTGCTTATGCTGAAAAGATGGTCCTAACTATCTGTTTCCTCTTTCCTGTGACCAAAGAGTTTTACTCCATATAATCCTGCTGTTTGTTGTGTTTGGCAGTCAACAAAGTCATTGTCTTAGGTCAAACATTAATGTTTATTTAAACTAGTTTGTTCTTCGGTCTCCTGGGTTTAGGGACTTCCTGTTTATGAATGTAGGAAGAGCATTTTTCCTATGTGGCTACAGAGGAAATTGATCTTACGCTGACCAAGTTGATCTTATGCTGCCACCAGCTATTACTTGTACATAAGCTGCAAAACTAGGGTTTTTTTCTGTTTCAAGAAATAAACTTTGAAACCATATTGAAAAAAACTACAAAAATGCTAATGAGAAATGGTCCCCTGATAATAATTTAGACTGACTAGCTATCAAATCTGAATTTTTCCATATTCTATGCAACAGTTGTTCTCATGCAGAGAACTCTTTGCATGAAAAGGAATGTGTCTCTGAAAAAAGGTACACATTTCTCTTTCTCTACTTAGTTGAAACTCAATTTTCATTTTGGGATGGAAACTTTCTGATAAAAAATCAGGAGCTACAACCCCCCCCCCCTACTGGTTTCCTTGGGCCTCTCAGGGCACCTCCATGATTATTCTGCATGGGTTCTGCATAACTTTGTATTTCCACAGTGTCAGCAGGGTTGGAGAATTCTTATTTCCTGCTCATCTGCAGTGTGATAGTAATTTTGTGATGGATTGTTGTTGTTTTTGAGGTGCAGTGATTCTACTTCCCCATGGGAGGAACTCCAGTCTTTCTGTGGTGACTTGGCTTTGCTTCAGGTCTTGTAAGGGAAAAGCTGACTTGATGGTTTTGTAGCTCCTCGGTAATAGGTGTGCAATTGGCAAGAGTCTGGTTCGTTTTCCTCATGAAAATCAAACAGAACCAGTGAAGAAAGACAATGGAGAAAGGTCTGCTTGACTGCTATTTTCTGCTTCCTCCATTGACCATCTGAAGGAAATTCTGGTCATCTTTCTGGTCCTTGACTTATGATCACAATTGAGCCCAAATTTTTTTTTTACTAAGCAAGGCAGTTGTTAACTGAATTGTGCCTCGTTTACAACCTTTTTTACTACAGTTGTTAAGCAAATCACTGTAGTTATTAAATGAATCATGCAGTTGTTAAGCAAATCTGGTTTTCCTCCATTGACTTCGCTTGTCAGAAGCCATCTGGGAAAGTTACAGAGGATGATCACATGACCCCAGAACAGTCCTAACTGTCCTAAATACATCTCGGTTGCCAAAAGACCACATTTTGATCAGGTGACCATGAGGGTGCTACAGTGGTTGTAAGTGTGAAAACTGGTCACAAGCCTCTTTTTTAGTGCTGTTGTAACTTCAGTCACAAAATGAATAGTTGTAAGTCAAGAACTACTTCTAATGGAGGGAAAGGAAGAAGGTAGCAAGGGTATTTGCACAGTAGAGCAAAACTGCAACAGCAGATTTGTGAAGCAAGACGAGTAGCTCTTCAGAGAAATCTTCAGTCTTAACATGACTTTATATTGAAGTGGACAGCTCGATGAAGATGTCAACCCAATGCGCAGCAGCAGTAAAAAAAGCAAATTCCATGCTTGGCATGATTAGGAAGGGAATCGAAAATAAGTCAGCAAGCGTTGTATTGCCTCTGTACAAATCGATGGTGAGACCACACTTGGAGTACTGTGTACAGTTCTGGTCACCGCACCTCAAGAAGGATATAATGGAACTGGAAAAGGTGCAAAAAAGGGCAACAAGAATGATCAAGGAAATGGAGCGCCTCCCTTATGAAACCAGATTGCAACGCCTTGGTCTCTTCAGCCTTGAAAGACGGCGTTTAAGGGGTGACTTGATCGAAGTGTATAAAATCATGCATGGGATAGAAAAGGTGGATAGAGAAAAATTCTTTTCTCTATCACACAATACCAGGACAAGGGGGGCACTCCCTAAAGCTCATAGCTAAGAAAGTGAGGACAAATAAAGGGAAATATTTCTTCACCCAGAGGGTCGTTGATTTATGGAATTCACTTCCTGAAGGGGTCGTGACAGCTGTCAGCCTTGACAGCTTCAAGGCAGGGCTAGATAGATTCATGGATGCAAAGTGTATCGGTGGTTATTAAAACGGATGTCCATGTGCCGCCTCTATGTTGGTTGAGGCAGGCAGGATTCCCTTGGGTACCATTTGTTGGGGGTCAAGGGAAAGGGAGGGTTTTGCCTTCTCCTTCTGCTCAAGATCCCCATGTACAATTGATGGGCCAGTGTGTGACACAGAATGCTGGACTCGATGGGCTTTGGCCTGATTCAGCATGGCTCTTCTTATGTTCTTATGTTCTTATGAAGCACAGGGAGTCCTCAACTTACAACCACAATTGAGCCCAACATTTCTGTTTGCTAAGTGAGACATTTGTTATATGAATTTTCCCCCATTTTACAACCTTTCTTGCCATAGTTATTAGGTCAGTGGTTCTCAACCTATGGGTCGCGACCCCATTTGGGGTCGAACAACCGTTTTGCGGGGGTCGCCGGACACTGCGGTCCGCCATTTTTTTTGCCCGTCGCACGCGCGCTGCGCATGCGCGGATCGGCCCATCGTGCGCACACCGCGCATGCGCGGATCGGCCCGTCGTGCGCGCATGCGCGGATTGGCCCGTTGTGCGCACATGCGCGGATCGGCCCATCACGCTGTGCGTGCGCGCCGAGGGTCGGGGTCGTGCCGCACATGGGCGGCGCAAGTGGGGTCTCAACCTGAAAAAGGTTGAGAACCGCTGTATTAGGTGAATCACTGCAGTTGTTAAATTAGTGACATGGTTGTTAAGTGAATCTGGCTTCTCCATTGACTTTGCTTGTCAGAAGGTTGCAAAATGTGGCCATGTGACCCCAGAACACTGCAACTGTCATAAATACGAGTCAGTTGCCAAGCATCTGAATTTTGATCACATGACCATGGGGATGCTGCAAGGGTCGCAAGTGTGAAAAATGGTCATAAGTCACTTTTTCAGTGCGGTTGTAACTTTGAACGCTCAATAAATGAACTGTTGTAAGTTGACAACTTAATCTGTGTTGAATTTTGATCACATGACCACGGGGATGCTGCAAGGGTCGCAAGTGTGAAAAATGGTCATACATCACTTTTTTCAGCGCGGTTATAACTTTGAACGCTCAATAAATGAACTGTGGTAAGTTGAGGACTTACCTGTAGTAATAACTGAAAAACAATAATGTGAAACTTAGTTCAAACAAATAGTTTCTGTGATGAGTAGTTTAACTATGTTCTGTTCACCCTCTTCAGAGATGGCTTTCATCTTTCCAACCTCTGTAGGAAACTTAATGATTGACGACACAAATTGTCCATCTGACTCGGAGCACCTGCAATTGGTCTCTTGAGACAGAAATAGTCTTCAGATAACCAGACCGTGAAATCCTCCTGTTTGATGCATGGTACATGGTGCACCTTTTGCAAAAATCCAGCCATTTTAGTCAATGCAGAACATAAATGCTTGAAGGAGGTCACTCAATAGCATTCTTGGTGCCAGACCTTTGCTATATTTATTGGGTTGCAGTTCATTTTCAGGCTCTACTCAGTAATTTTTTTAAAGGCCTTCAAAATACCTGCTACTCTGTATATGTGTATCTTTTCAGACCCCGAGAATTTCTGGGAAGACCAAAACTTTCCAGCTGAGTGAGCCAAGTTAAATATACTTCAACCCTGTTACAATTCAAAACAGGCTCTTTCTGAATTAGAATAAATTATAGTTAAAATATCACAGTACAATTAAAAAAACACAAAGTCACATATAAGAGACAATAACAATAACCAACATAACCAAAATATCAGAATACCTTAAAAATAAGAAATATAAAGGATGTATCTAAATATATTTTATAATTAAAATCAAAATTTCTGAAAATTCAAAATGCTTTGATTTAAATCAAATACATGTTATTATTATTATTTAGTCTTATATATTTTTTCACTAGGTACCTGATCTTAAAAGTCCATTTGTATCTTTCAAATATATGCACAGAATTTCCTAAATACAACCAGGAGGCTGTATAGTTATTGCTATTTTCAAGTATTCAAGCTGATTGTTGACAAAATATTGTCAGATTAAGTGGGTAGATATTAGTTGAGAAAATGTAAATTCAAAGTTTGAAGAAAACATTTCAGATAAGATAAATGATTGTGTGAGATAATGAAATTGACCCTCACATTTATTGTGAAAATACTCAAAGTAATTCATGTTTATATAAACAAGACCCATTTAGTACCTCCTCTAGTACAATAGGATACTTACGGGACCGCCTTCTGCCACATACTTCTCTACGACCGGTGAGAGCACACAGGGTTGGCCTCCTCCAGGTCCCGTCAGCGAAACAATGTCGTCTGGCGAGCCCTAGGGGGAGGGCTTTCTCTGTTGTGGCGCCCGCCCTCTGGAACCAACTGCCTCCTGAAGTCCGTGTTTCTCCGACTCTCCCGGCCTTCCGGAAAAATCTAAAAACTCATCTTTGCCGGCAGGCCTGGGGATGATTGTGGTTGATTGTTAAATTGAATGTGTGTTTTATTGTATTTTTAAGATATCTTTGTTTGGGTTTTTTATTGTATTTTATTGTTATATATATATGTTGTTAGCCGCTCCGAGTCCCCGGAGAGGAGCGGCATACAAACCCAAATAAATAAATAAATAAATAAATAATGATACCACTACAGTGACTTGCTTAATACTTAATACAGGATTTAGCAAGGAAGGACATACAGAAAACACTGATAGATGATTGTTAAAGTTTTCTAGTCTAGCATCCTGTTTCAGAGTGGCCAATAGAATTGTGTAGGTAGAAGCATGTCATGAGCAAATGGTATTTTTGTATTCTCGGTAGCATTTACAAGCAGGCAAACTTTAATAGATGTATTCTCTATCGATTTATTGAATCTCCTTTGGAAATGTTCTGAGTTTAATCCAGCGGTTCTCAACCTTTTTCAGGCGGCGACCCCGACCTGCGCCGCACATGTGTGGTGCGACCCCGACCTGCGCCGTGCATGCGAGGTGCTGCACCACGCATGCGTGGTGCTGCCCCCTGTGCTGGCCAAGGCGTAGGCCGCCGCCCGTTCGGGGCTGCAGCAGGCAGGCCCAGGTGCTCAGGTGCTCCTGGGAAGCCGCGGTGGCGACGGTACAGGGCGACCACGGGCTGGGCCACCAGCTGGCCCAGTCCAAGGGAGGTAAGACGCCCGCCGGGCCCCACACGCGCCAAAAACCTTCCCTGCGCCCGCTGCTGCCCCACTAGCCTTACCTTCGCTGCCGCCCATTTGGGGCAGTGGCAGGCAGGCCCAGGCGCTCCTGGGCGGCCATGGCAGCAACGGCGCAGGGCGACCACGGGCTGGGCCACCAGCTGGCCCAGCCCAAGGGAGGTAAGCCACCCGCTGGGCCCCACGCGCGCCAAAAACCCTCCCTGCGCCCGCCGGCCTCCCACTTCCCACCCCTGGCCCTCTTTTACTTACAGTTTTAGTAGTTGCTCAGCAGGGAGGGGTGGAAACTTCCAGAGAGCTCGCCTTCACTGCAGACAACTTGCAGCACCGTTTGCAGACTGGGACTTTTGGCGGGCTCAGCAGGGTGGAGACAGCCTGGACAATTCTTATTGGCTTTTGAAAGCCAATAGAATTAGACTCTATTCAAGAGAGTCTATTCTATTGGCTTTCAAAAGCCAATAGAATAAGAGGGAGTAGCACAGCTAAGGAAAAGGGGGAAAAATGGCGGACTGCGTTGTTTGGCGGCCCCCGTGAAATGGTCGTTCGACCCCAAATGGGGTCGCGACCCACAGGTTGAGAACCGCTGGTTTAATCTATCTTGGTAGTAATTTCTGTGCATTTCTAGGCAGCATATGATGTCATGTGTTTGGCCTTTTTTAGATAATGTAGGCATCTGTTGTGCTAAAGTGAACAAATCTGTTTTATGAAAGAGTGAAGATTTCGATGGAATTTTTGTATTTTTTTTAAAAAATATTTTAAAATTAGAAAGAAAGGAAGAACTGTCCAATTAAATCCACAGAATGTATCTCCCTATAGTTTTATATTATACTCCGTACGATGACGGACTTACGCACCTTCCATCGGGAACTGAAAACTTTCCTTTTTCAACAGGCCGGCCTGGCATAGAAGGTCCGGCTCCAGCCGGGTTAAAATGTTTTAGGGGGATTGTGTAATTTTATGATTTGTACATATTGGGTTTTATATGGGGATTTTATGGCCTAATTTGTTTAATTCATTTTTAATTATTTTAATTCTGTATATTTATATGTTTTTTAAATTTTAAGGCTGTGCACCGCCCCGAGTCCTTCGGGAGAGGGGCAGTATAGAAATTTAACAGTAATAATAATAATAATAATAATAATAATAATAATAATAATAATAATAATAATAATAATAATCAAAATACTCCTGCTATAGGCAAAGCAGGTAAGAATAATTATTAATATAATTATCTTGTATTAGTCTTCTGATAACAGTATATAAGCCTTGCAAGTTCATCATGGTAATGCAGGTAGTCCTCAATGTATTATCATCACAATACAGAATTTATGTGGCTAAGCAAGATGGCTGTTAAATGAGTGGCGACAAGTTTTACAACCTTTTGTATCACTGTTGTTAAGCAAATCACTGCATTTAAGGAATCACACGGTCATTAAGGGAAATCCAGTTTCTTCCATTGACTTTGCTTGTTGGAAGACAATTGGGGGAGTCGCAAATGGAGATCACATGACTCCAGGATGCTGCAATTGTCGTAAATGGATGCTAGTCACCAAGTGCCAGAATTCTGATCGTGTGACTGGGGTTGCTGCGACGATTGTAAGTGTGAAGACCGGTTGCAAATCACCTTTTTCCCCCCACTGCTGATGTGACTTTGAACGGTTGCTAAATGAATGGTGGCAAGTCGAGGACTACCTGTGAAAACCGAATATTCACAAACAAATTTTTACACAATATTTCTGCTTTTCTTTCGAGTTTTAGCTTGCGTGTGTGTTGAAATTTATAGGGTTCTTGTACCTGGCATTTAAGAGACGCAAGATTTCTGAATGTGAGCTTTTCCCAAAGGCTCATAGGAGTTAAAATTTAAAAAAAAAAAATCTCCCTTTGAAATTGATACAACCAATTTTGTTCTGTTTTGTTCTTGCTTTTAACAGAGTACTACTGCGGAAGCATTTGTCATTGTTTCTGCACAGGGAATGCACTTAGCATGTGCTGGGGATGTGAGAGGCCCCTGATGTTTTCCTTAAGCCAGGGGTTCTCAACCTTGGCAACTTTAAGACTTGTGGACTTCAACTCCCAGAATTCCTCAGCCAGCTTTGCTGGCTGAGGAATTCTGGGAATTGAAGTCCACAAGTCTTAAAGTTGCCAAGGTTGAGAACCCCTGGCTTAAGCAATGTTCAGTCTTTTTAATACTGCAGGCAGAAAAACTAATGCAACTGTGCACTAGTTGGCAGACAGGAATCCCAACTGTTGGTTTTTGACAGTGAAAGTGGCTTTTACTGTGCAGTGACTTGCAGGGAAAACAAGCAGCCAAGACCCAAGAACAGAGTGCCTGTCTTGCAGGTTATTTTTTTAAAAGCGTTTTGCGTTCCTCGGTGCCCGTTTACTGCGTCCGATTTGAAGTTAGTTGAGGGGTAATGCAAAAGAGAGCGGATGCAAAACAGATTGAATAGAACATTTCTCACTCCTTTCTACGGTATTTAGTTACATATTATCCATCCCTGATTATGTATACCGTTATTCCTCAGTTAATGATAGTAACTGGGACTAGAATTTCCATCCCTAAGTCATGCAGTTGTGATATCACATAACCATGTCAGTTAGTGACAACGACTCAGCAGCTCCCTCCATTGTTGGTCGTTAGACTACTAGGCCATCTTGTGACTTCTTGCTGGCTTCCAAGAAGCAGTCAGTGGGGAAGCTGGCAGGAAAATGTAAATCCTGGGTGGGCTCGAAAGCCTGCTGGTGAGTGAGTAAGTGATTGCTTTGATCGAGCACACGGGTAGGCAACCTTGGCTCTTTTATGACTTGTGGACTTCAACTCCCAGAATTCCTGATGTCAGGAATTCTGGGAGTTGGAAGTCCACAAGTCATAAAAGAGCCAAGATTGCCTACCCCTGATCTAGCACAAACACAGTCAAGTCTGGGATGAAAGGGTGAGTGAGGTGCCTTGGGTTCTACCATCCTACTGCTCCCAGTGACCGACACTGTAATCTTCTTCCCTGCTGGTGAGGAGGCATGCCTAGCAAGGGGTGATGAACTACAGCCTGACGGGAATGGCAGAGTGCAGGACAATGGAGCAGTGGAGTGCAGGACATGCTAAAGGGCAGAGACATGAAAAAGGGGGGGAGGTAGGCAGATATGTGGAAGCTGAAGTAAAACCTCCAGTGGTAAACCCAGGTAGGCTGCCAAATCCCTGAATTTTGACCATGTGACAGTGGGGACGCTACAGTGGCTATAACTTCAAAGACCGGGCGTTAAGTATCATTTATTTAGGACCAGCGTAATTTCAGATAGTTGTTGAATAAAAAGGTCGTTAAGCAAGAACTACTTGCAGTAAAGAAATAGTGGATTGGATTTTACTATTCCACTGTTATAATTCAGAGGGTTCCATTGAACATTTGAAAACCATAGGAGACCTCTGCTGCAGTATGTTGTAATTTAAAGTTTCAGACCACTGGGTTCTAGCAGGGAAGGAAAAGGAGATGAAGTCTTTAGACATCAGGGCTGTCTGTGGGAAATATACGGCATCATTTATAAACTGGAATTGTAGAGGCTTTTATGTTCTATCCAAGGGTGGCAGCTCCGGAACACCCCTCTCCAAGGTTTCAGTAATACACGCAAGTTTGACCCCTTAGTATCAAGTCATAAGATGAGGATAACCTTGTTACAGACTGACCTGGCTTCCAATATCCAGCAGCTGAAATCCCGGGCCCTCAAAGGTCTGCTTACTAGGTCCTTCTGTGTTTGATTCAGAAGCTCAGAATATTTTTAGATGCAACATCAATAACATTGTTTAGCTTAGTTTAAGTTTTTGGAATTTGGTACAATATACGCACTGCAAGAATATTTTTATACTTAAGTATTCAGTGCAATCTATTTTAAGAGCATTCAAAAATAGTGTACAATACAATAGTTTTATACAGCAACTGAGTCCTCAGAATTCTGCTTCTATTAACATATATTTATTTTAAGAAAGAAAATAGAAGTATGGGGAGGGGAAAAGCAAACAGAGGTTACATAGTTTTTGCCAAATGATCCACTCCAGCAGCTTGGAAGGTTAATAATAGAGTTAATTCTTTCATTATGTTAATATGATTCATCAGTAGGAATTTTGAAAATATTTAGAGAAGCAGCAACTTAGTCTTCCTTTTTCTGTTGTCTTTTCTACTAATGTTCCATTGAGAGATGTGGTGCAGTGAATAAGAATAAAGAGAACCACAAGTACCTGTTCTGCATCCATTAAGGAACTTATTAACTTATTGATATTATTGTTAAGAAAGATGTTAAATTTAATCTGTTAAAAAGAATTAACATTCTTTTTGGATTAGGTTTAAAATCTTTCTTAACACACAATCACCCTATAGACTTCATGGCATATTAAATATTAAGAGGGAAGGGTATAAGATAGATTGTGAATCTTTTTGTGCTGCTATCAAATCACTACTTCAGAATATATATTTTTTCTAGCGAAGTGGCTAATGTGGAAGAAGAATGAAGCAGTGAATTTTACTGAAGGAGGAAATACAGGGAAATCATTCATTTTGTTTTTGCTGGTAACGACTGTTTCTGGCAAAAGAAAAAAGGAAGGCTTTTTTTTAAATTTTTTTTGTCTGTCCTGTTTCTTAACCCTATTCAGAGAACTGCTTGAGTCCTCTGATGTTACATACCTCTGACTGACAAAAGAGAATTTTCTCTTTTGTTGATATGTCATCTATGTAGACTGCCTTCTCCTGTGTTGCATAGGCTTTTCCCCTGTATCTATTTCACTAAGAAGTGATGATTATGAGCCAAGGGGTTGTGCATTTCAGGAAGTTTGGCATCACATTGGAGACCAGTATGATACACTGGGAATGGAAAGATCCATGCTGTCGATACTATACAGCTATATATACTTTATTCAATTGTGTATGTTCTTCTCTGTTGCTGCTGAGTTGCTTATCGAATCGACTTATTTTATGCTTTTCTCCAGCACTGGAGACATAGATTCCACCAATGGGTTAACTCTGCCTTCCTGCCCATTAGACCAGGTCAGCCAACTTGTCATGCCCGTCCTGGGGTAGCCACTCCCCATTCTTGACTCAGTCTTCAGCCCAAGCGGATGTGATAGTTTGGCTCCCGGTCTAAAGGTAATAGAGGCTAAAATATTAGTGGATTCTACTCATCCCATTCCACAGTTATTTCTACAGTGCTGGGAGCAGCGCTGTGTAAAATAACCTGTGGGAAGCTTGAGGAGGGGGGTCTTCCTTATCAGACTTACAGTTACAGCTGAGGTTTCAGCTCACCCCAAGGGAAACCCCTTTCCAACTGCTCAGCCTACAGTCAGAGCCTGCCCAACCCCTGGGGGGGGACTTCTCTACTCTCCCTCCACACTCGTTTCAGTTCCCTCTCAAGGGAAAATATCCAAGTGGATGGAGTTAGCACAACATACCACTCCCTGCGAGTGAATATGTGTGCATGGTCAGATACACAAACATGTACACAACATTACAATGAAAGAAACTTTCTATGTTCCTCAAAGGCAGCCCCAAGAGCTTCAACTTGATGAAGTACCTCTGTTGCTAGTAGTGATCTTCAACTAACTTGCTTAAGCATGTGCGCGAATATAACTGTCATTCCAGCCTCACTAAGCTCCCAGGAGGAAGCCAGGATATGAATGTAACACTGTAATGATAAGCTTGCAGAAGGAGGCATTGCTTGCTGGGGGTACTGGGAACTCCTGGATTGGAGGTTCTGGGACAGTGGTGGCGAACCTATGGCATGGGTGCCAGAGGCAGCACTCAGAGCCCTCTCTGTGGGCACATGCGCCGTCGCCCCAGTCCTAGGCCTTCATCTGGGTTTTATAAAACCTTTTTGCTTTAGGCCTCTGCCGCCATGTACAAAAAAAAAAGGTTCAATCAATCAGTCAATTTCAACTTCTCACGGGGAAAAAAAAGATCTTGCAAAGTTGTAATTGATTGATTGAACTTTTTAGTCCCACCCAGTCTGCTGTTACCACCACAGCCATGCCCACCCAATGGGCCACACCCACCCAGCACCTAATGATGTATAAGTGGGTTTTGGGTTGCAGTTTGGGCACTCGGTCTCTAAAAGGTTCGCTATCACTATTCTGGGATATTCTCTGGGTTCCTAGTGGGAGGAGATTTGATTGGGATTATTTGCAACATGAAATGCCCTGAGTTATTGGAGAGTGGTCAGGCCACGTTGTCATGATGTAACACTGTCTGTTACAGAATGTCTAACCATGGCTGCTGCTGCTATGTACCACATTGCTTTCTCATGCCACCACAGCATGAAAGTAGGGTGTTTGAAGTCAGACTGGCACTTTTCCCACTGTGCTATTTTCCCAACAGATATATGGCATGACTTTCTTGCTATGAATTGCTTGGCAGACTCCGTATGGCTTATGGACATTAGCACTAGCATGGTCTTTGATAAGTGGGCTCTCGCAGTGTTTCCATTGCAAAGCTTAAACGTTTTTGTACTATTTTTTGATTTCCCGTATTATGTGTTTTCTCCAGCATACAATAAGATGGTCTGTGGGCATTCTGTTTTAGTAGTAAAAGTGAATTTCTTCATTCTCCAGCATGGGTGGATTCCGAATCCACCAATGGGTATTCACTGCCTGCCGCCCAATCAGAAGACTAGGTCCGAAATTTAGCTCCGCCTCTGGCTTCCTTCCCCAGTTTTTTCCTAGTCTGAAGCCCAAAAGCAGCTCTTCGTGGTAGCTCCACGGAAAGTAGGTTTTTCGGTTAAAAAGGACTGGTAAAGTATTTTTTGTTTTCATTTTTTAACTTTAGTAGTAATTTTTAGTAATTGGATAAACGAAATTTAGAGGAATTTGAAAGTTACCTGGTTTTTTTGGACGGGTTTCTTTCCGCTCCTTCCTCCTCGCCGTCGGGATCGCGAGGGAGGCCGCCCAGGCCCTGGGCCTTGGGAGAGCGGGAGCCGCAGGGGGAAACATCCCTGGACTCCCGGCTGGCCTCCGGAAAGTGACCAGGAACCCCACCGGATCGTCAACCTCAAAGGACGAGGACGTCTCCAGAGGCTTCAACCAGATCGACGCAGAAAATAGCAGAGGACCGCTACAACTAACCGCAAGTGGGGTAATCGGAAGCGGGGAGGAGGCCGACGGACCACCGGGTCGGTGGGCTTAGGCGGGAGCCGCCCGCAGTCGGGAGGGTAGACCGGGGCCTGTGGGCGACAGGCACTGCGTGGTCGGGAGCACCGAGCTCCGACCAAAAAATTGGTGCGGTGGCCATTTTGGGAAAGGGGAGGTCCCAGCCACTGGCGCGAATCGCCATTTTGCAAGGGGGCGTTCCCTTACCGTCCGCGCCGTCTGATTGGTTTTCACTGCTAAGGCACGAAAAACCAGCCTAAGAAGAGGGCGTACAAACCTCCTTTGTTTTCCCGACTGGGGCCTAGGCCCAGGGAGAAACGCACCTACCGGCGAGCAGAGGCCGAGAGTGTCGCCGGTCTGACCTGATACCGGACAGTTGAGAGCCGGGGGTTGACGGAGAGTGTGGTTTTCCGGAGAGGCGTGTGTGTGTATTTGGAGTTTTTTTGAGCAGCATTAGAGCCGGAATGCTTCCAGCGGACTCAGGGCGGCCAGGGCAGAGGGATCCCCGGGCAGAGGTTCTGCGGGCCGCTTCTCACACTACCGTCGCGCAGGTTAGGGATATTCTCCCTTAAGCGCTGCCGACGTCAGCCGGGCCTGCCAGCTACCCGGACAAAGTCCTAGTCAGAGCATGGCCATGGCAGATGGCACCCCGGCCCAGGGCTCAGCACCCCCTCCGTCGCCTCCACGCAGAACGGAGGAACCGAGGGGGGCAAGAAGAAGGCCAAGACAAAGCATCTAACTGAGCCATCAAAGGCTGCTGAGCGTCAGGCCATAAGGAGACACCAGGCCTTGGAGAAAGAGTTTGCCAAGGCCCAGAGGATCAGAGACAGTGGTACAGAGAGAGCAGATCTGACCCTTCTGGAGACACCCAGGCCCTTTGGCCCTTCGGGATCCACCGGAAAGGGAACCAGGGAATGGCTTCCCAGGGGAGAGACGGAAGGAGAGTTGTCCCCCATCTCGGTGCCATCGTCACCAGCTCACTCTGAACCCACAACCAGCCAGGAGGAGGCTGGACGTAGAAGTAGGAAGAGAACCAGGTCTGGTAAGTGGTCATCTCAACTTCATTCCCTTTTACAGGAAGCCCTGGAACACCTCCGGCCCTCTAGGAGTGAGTCCCCTCCTCAGAGGGCTCACACCTCACGGAGACACACCCCCCGGGGGGGAAGGTAGTGTTCCATGACTCTGATGTGTCTGAGGCTTCTTCACAGGTGGCAGACAAGGAGCTGGAGGAATGGGAGCCCCACTGTCAGAGAATGAGGAGACAGATCAACAGACGAGCCAGGTTTCAGGTCTATTTGACCACACCCTTTTTCACTCCCTCTTGCTAAAAATATGCTCCGCACTCGATCTGCCAGCTAAGACCAAGGAGGCCAGACCACCGTCCTCAGAGGAGGAGGACGCTAAGGACCCGCTGATGTATTCACCGGTGTCAGAGGTAATACAGGTACCATGTACAAAGGTCTTCAGGTCATCGGTACGGTCACAGTGGACGAACTTGGGTGCCATCCCTTCTCCAAATGGCATTGAAAAGAAGATGTTTAATGTGTGTAGCCCTCTGGCATCCCTTATAGAGGTGCCACAGGTCGACGCACCGCTAATCTCTCTTTTTTCTTCCTCAGCCATCCCAGGTGACATGTCAGAGGCGATGAGGGCAGAGGATAAGAAGGTAGAACTCTCCCTCCGCAGAGTACATCACTCAGCGGCCTGGGCCATTAGGGCCTCGTCCACTGCATCTGTCTTCTCCAGGGCTACGATTAGGTGGCTGCGGGAGCTCCAGGCAAGTGTTCCTTCGGATCAGGTACGCATACAGCAGACACTGACTAAACTGCGCATGACAGCGGAATTCATGGCGGACGCCACACTGTTTGCCTCACGATATTCGGCCAGAGCCATCGCAGGTACAGTAGCAGTTAGGAGACTCACATGGCTTAAGAATTGGAAGACAGACCTGAAGTCAAAATGGCGACTCGCCACATCTAAGTATTCAGGATCAAAGCTATTTGGAGCGATCCTGGATCCTTACGTGATTGAGGACAAGACCAAAAGAAAGGTGTTAGCACACCCCTCAAAAAAGACAGACAGGGGAGGCCAGGAGTTCCGCAGACGGGCTCCCCGCCAGAACGGGGGTGGAGAATGGAGGCAGCCCTTTCAAGGGGGACGGTCCTGGGAGGGGCCCAGAACTCCGCGTACCTTCCCATACAGGCAGGATGGTGGCCAGGACCGTCCAGCCTCTGGCAGGGGCCAACCTTCCAAACATCCCTTTAAAGGGGGGAGAGGCCGGCCCTACAGATGCTCCAAGTGACGCCTGGGGCAGTCCCATCGGGGGCCGTCTGGCACTGTTCAGCGAAGCATGGCAGACGACCACAACGGATGCCTGGGTCAGGGAGACAGTGGCCCAGGGCCTAGCAATAGAATTCTACTCCACTCCACCAGACTTCTTCATAAGATGCAACAAGACCAAGGTGGGTCTTCTAGATCAGGCCATAGAGCACCTGGAGGAAATAAGAGCTATAGAGCCGGTTCCTCCAGAGCAGGAGGGACAGGGGTTTTACTCCATCTTCTTCCTGGTGCCAAAGTCATCTGGGGATTGGAGGGCCATCCTCGATCTCAAACGTCTCAATCACTACGTAGTGTACAGGAAATTCAAGATGCAGTCCCTCAGGTCCATCCTGGCCAGCATCCGGAGAGGGGACCTGCTGTCATCCATAGACCTCACAGAGGCCTACCTACACATCCCGATAAGGTTGGACCACAGAAGGTTCCTCAGATTTTGCTACAAGGAACGACACTACCAGTACAGGGCCCTACCATTCGGCCTGTCCTCAGCATCCCGAGTGTTCACGAAGATCCTGGCAGCATTGGGAGCGCACCTACGCATGGTACCAGTAAGAGTCCAACGCTACTTGGACAACATCTTGATCCTGTCGGGCTCACACCAGGCAGCCCTGACAGACATTCGGATCACCATAGACACCCTCCAGACTCACGGCTTCTCAGTAAATCACAAGAAAAGCCAGCTCACACCATCAAGGAGACTCCTACATCTGGGGGCCATCATAGACTCAGAACAGGGCATGGTCTATCTTTCACAGGAGCGTCGGGAGAGTCTACAGAAGCTAGCGCTTCTGGTAACACAGAGAAGGGTGGTCACCATAGTACAACTCTCTTAGCTCCTGGGAAAGATGATATCATGCCTGGGAATTGTCCCGTGGGCAAGGCTCCACTCCAGAAGGCTACAATGGCTCCTGCTCCCCTACCAAAGACAGAACCAGAGCGCTTCGCTCAGGAGAGTCAGGGTTCCACCCCAGGTCATAACATCCCTAAGATGGTGGAGATCAAGCACCCTAAGCAGGGGAACTCCACTCAGGGAACCCGACAGGATCACAGTCACGACCGACGCAAGTCTGTTCGGGTGGGGGGCCCACTCCATGGACAGGATAGCCCAGGGAAGGTGGAGTCCAGGGGACCTACGCCACAGGATCAATTGGCTCGAGCTGAGGGCCATCCACCTGGCCCTGCGCCAATTCTCACCCTATCTGACAGGGAGCCACGTGCTAGTCCTGACGGACAATGTAACAGCGAAGGCGCACGTGAACAAGCAGGGCGGGACCAGGTCAGTGGCCCTCATGCAAGAGGCCAGGGAGCTGGGCCTTTGGGCAGAACAGCACCTGGCCTCGCTCAAAGCAGAACACATATCAGGGGAGGCGAACCATCAGGCGGACTCCCTCAGCAGAGCCATGGTAGACCACGCGGAATGGAGGCTGGCCCCGGAACTGTTCGAGGCAATCTCGGACAGGTTCGGCCGGCCTTGCCTGGACCTCTTCGCGTCACCAACAAACACACAAACTCACCGTTTCTTTTCCAGGTTCCAGACCCGGGGAGCGGAGGGGACGGACGCACTCAGATGCAGGTGGCCCCAGGGGCTACTGTACGCCTTCCCCCCTCCGCCCCTAATACAGGCAACAATCCGCAAACTGATACTGGAGCAGGCGGAGGTGGTACTAATTGCTCCATACTGGCCGAGGCGTCCGTGGTTTGCAGACCTGGTAGACCTATCGCTCTCGCCAGTGTGGAGACTCCCACCGAGTCAGGTATCCCTGAGTCAAGTGAAACTCCAACACCCAGACCCGCAATGGCTCCAACTAGCCGCTTGGCACTTGAGCGGGAGGGTCTGAGCAGGCAGGCTTTCTCAGAGGGCGTCATCTCGGTCATCCAGGATGCTCGCCGACCCTCCACCAATAGGATCTATGATGCCACCTGGAGGAACTTTTCCTCCTGGTGCAACAGGCAGGGGTTAAGCCCCCTGTCTGTCAACATCCCCAACATTCTGGAGTATTTGTGGGAGGGCATGAACAGGGGACTAGCAATCAACACTATCCGCAGGCAGGTAGCAGCCCTACAAACGGTTCTAGTCTGTGAGGACCGGGGTCCCCTGTCACAGCACCCAGCGGTGAGCGCTTTCTTAAAGGGCGCAGCCACGAGACGGCCACCGGTGGTTCACCGTTTCCCGTCCTGGGACCTACATAAGGTTCTACAGGCGTTAACTGAAGCCCCCTTCGAACCACTGGGGGTCAGCCCACTCCGTTTCCTGACGCTGAAGGTGACCTTCCTAGTGGCGATCACCTCGGCAAGAAGGATTTCGGAGTTGGCGGCCCTTTCGGTCCGCCCGGATCTGATCACCTTTGCAGAGGGCAGGGTGACTCTGCGGCTGGACCCAACCTTCATACCTAAAGTCAACACATGGTTCCACAGGTCCCAGGACCTGGTTCTTCCGGATTTCTGTCCTAATCCCACACACCGTCAGGAGAGACGATGGCATACACTGGACGTGCGCAGGGCTCTGCGCCATTATGTCAACAGGACAGCGACTTTCAGGAGGTCTGAGGCCTTATTCGTGTCCTACCATCCTTCGACCAAGGGTCTGAAGGTATCTTCTTCGACCATTGGGAGGTGGATCAGGGCATGCATAGCTAAGGCCTATGAATCATTGGAACTGCAGGTACCAACCAACATCACGGCTCACTCCACAAGGAGCGCGGCCACATCGGCAGCTTGGCGCACTCAGGCGTCACTGGAGGAGATTTGCAGAGCGGCCACGTGGGCCTCTCCCTCCTCTTTTGTTAGAAACTACAAGATCGATCAATTTGCTGCAGCTGAGGGTTCGTTTGGCAGGAGAGCCCTGCAGCAGATAGTTGAGTCCTAGTAAGAGATAGCCTAGAGTCCCACCCAAAGGGACTTATGAGGGCTTGGGTATGTCCCATTGGTGGATTCGGAATCCACCCATGCTGGAGAAGAAGCGTTGGCTTACCTGAACGCCAATACTGACTTGAAGGCACACACATATACCAGTAGGAAGCAGCCTCATAAATGGTACACACATATACCAGTAGGAAGCAGCCTCATAAATGGTATGGCTTTGTAGTATTTCTTTTCTTTTCTTTTTTGAGACTGGTAGTGCTTACCACGGTATCTTATTCCTGGTTAATCAAATTATTCCCCCTGTCTTTTAGCCATTATGTGTATTTGCTGATGTTAAACTATTATGTTTAAATCATCCATTAAATTCTATGGATTTTCAAAGAGGATATAAAATTCTTTGGCTTTAAAAGCAGTAGTGTCCTTCAAGTATAAAATATGTCTTTATAGTTGAATTTCTAAATATAAATGAAAAAGGCTTTCTTTTGTTCTAATCTTTGTTTTCCATATTTTTTCATGTTCTAAATGAGAAAGTATATACTAGCAATCACCTACATAATGTAATAAAAGAAAACAAAATTAAAAGCTTAAATGCAGAAATGGTTGATTGTGGGCAGGAACAGGAACAGAATTTGAGAAATTACATTGTGCAAAATACTGGTGACTAAGCTTTTGTTAGGCCTTTAGAAGTTAAAAAATGTCACCAACCACTCCTTTTACATGCTTTAGAAAGGCATTCATTTTAATGGAAGGAACTTAAACCTGACTTGTATAAAAATAACCATTTCTTGCACCACTTGTTTCTTTAATAATATACATGCTTCAGTGAAAGAGAGCACATGGCTGTAATTTGAGAGTTTGTTATTTTAATTTTATATTGTAAATCATATTAAACAATATATGTTCAAAGATAATAGGAAAAATTTCAAAGAGAAATTGGCCTTCTAAAGAGCTCTGGAAAGCAAATACAGTAGAGAGTGATCTTTGCATGTTTTATTCAAGTATTTTTTTTTGTTCTCCATATGGTTCAGGCAATAGTCATAACTTCAGCTTATGATGCTCAGTAGAGGTTTCTGGGGCTGAAAGTCGATGGCATAATTTACTCCCAGTCATTGTGGACTGTATTCTTATCAGAATAACCCAGAGAGGAGTAAATCAAGTCAGTGTAGCAGAACATTTATTTATTTATTTATTAGAGTTTTATTCTACCTTTAATACATTTATAAGTATCTCAAAGTGGCAATCATGTTGATATTCCTTCCACCTCTTATTTTATTATTATTATTATTATTATTATTATTATTTAATTAATTTCTATGCCGCCCTATTTGAGAACTATTTCCTATAGTTCTCAAATAGCATGCAAAAAATCATTCTGCAGCATGAATTTATACTGCACATTAAAACAGGATTTAGTTTTGATATTGTAATTCAATATTTTTTTTCTCTTTCATTTCTTATTACAGTCAAATGCAAAATAAAATCCATTTCTAACTACAGTCAAATGCAAAAAAAGCAGCATCAGCATTGACTTAGAACTGTCTGTCTCATCCTACGTTAATCAAAAGCGGCTCTCACTGAAACCAATCCATCCTATAAATGATTAATCTGCAAATTAAATCAATCATAGTTTTAATTGTTCTATATTAGAGCTATCATGAATTAAAATGGCATTCCTAAGACTTATAACAGAAAATATTTTCCTTGTGAAAAAAGAGTTGAAAAACAATTGGTCTTGGGAGCAAGTAGCTGAGGCACCACCTATCTCCTGAGGCTTCTACTTGGGTGATTAGAGCTGACAGGATGGGCATGCTCCAGGTCCCCTTGATTAAACAGTGAGGTTCTTGGTGATTTCTGAGTTTGGTTGTTTTATTGCAGATGTTTCTTTACCAAACCAGGTAACATCGTCACATTAAACTGTGTCATCTTTTGGAATTTATAATATGGTCCTTCTTTGCCATGGTCCCTGCCCTCTGGAATGAGATTCTCTCCCCCCCATTGGGACAGCTCCCAGTCTGAAGATATTCAGAAAACCTCAAAAGAGCTGGCTGTTCTTCCGAGCCTTTGACAGGGTGGATACAATATCCTTTATTAGAGAGGTCTGTTTGTGTGTGTATGTGTGTGTGTTGATGTCTGGACCGCCACTGCTATTTTCTGACTGTATGTGTGTTCTGTTTTATATCATGAGCCACCCAAAGTCATTCTGGAGTTGGAGGGCCAAAATCAAAAGATATACATATTTATTTTCAAGAATAAAATCAGTCCTGAAATTAACAGTGATGGGGTGGGGGCTGAAAATTAGGGGAGAGATTTTTGGGGCTGTGATTCTTATCCTATTAGAAGAAGAGCTACATTTACTGGGTTCTGCCAGGATTTAGGTTTTTCAGGCTAAATAATCCCAAATATTTCATAATGTCAAGAAAGGGTATTCCTTGTTGTTGGTAAGGTGAGTAACAGTCAGCACATTTTAACAAGTATGCCACACATGCTATTAGAATCCAGCTATGCATATGTACAAACTAATATAATCTTGCCTATACCTTAACTAAGAGATATATACAGTGTACTGACACACTTAGAGTGCTGAACGCAAATTAAGTTTCCTATTATTAGTATACCAAAGTAAATCTGGAAGAGTTCTTGTAGACTCTATTTTTTTTGTGTCCAAGTTTTTTATTAATTTTCCAATGTTGTATTTACATATTTGAAAAGTAGCGTGGCGGTTGAGCATCACGATTCCATTACATTTAAATATCATCAGTACAAATCTCAAAATATTTCAATAACAAAATTCCCTCTTTCCCCCATAAGATCTACTATCATATTCAGATCAATACAGTTCTTATTCTATCAATCAAACAAAAAATACCTTTCTAATATTCATTAATAATCTTCACTCTATACATATCTTGATTAATTTGACATTCCATCTTTTAGACAATAATCTAATAAGTTTTTCTTAACTTAATTTTGCATTAATATTTAAATTTAACGTTTAATCTTTATCATTTCCAGATTTTAAATGATCCCAGTTTCTCAGTCTCCTCTCTCATATTTACGGCTAATAATTTTCTTTTCCTTTTTTCTATTTCTTTCCTTTCTTCCTTTCCAGAAAAAGAGAAAAATAATTAAATAGACCATCAGCATTTATACCACAAGCTAATATACAAATTTAATTATTAGTATTTATACTTCTAAGTTTTATTTAACCTGTATCTCAACTCATGACAATATCTTAAATTCAAATCTTAATTATCTATAAACATTCAAACTTTTAGCAAATCAGTAACCTGGTAATTGATTTTCCCTTAATATTTTAATTTAACATTTAATATTTATCTTTTTTCCAAATTTTAATTAAACATGATTCCTTTGTCAAATTCCACATATGATCTAATATTTAAAATACAGACCTTATATGTAAAATCTATCATATATCTTAACAAACTAATAAGACAATATAATATTCTTATTTCGATATTTATATTTCTAAATTTTATAAAACCATTTTTATCTCAAATCATTACAATATCTTATATTCAAAATACATATTCTATCTATTTAAATATATTCTATTTTAGATCTCATCTATAGATCAAAACCTCAATCCCATTCAGTCTAATTCTAGCTTTTTTCCTCTGCCAAATCATCTTTCGTATCTTCGCTTTTAAATCATCAAAAAGATCTCCTTGTATTGTTGTACTATTGTTTGATATTGATAAAGGCGTTCAGTTGCTGTTTTCTTAAGAGGGCTAGCTGGTTTGACAGGTTGTCTCTTTATTTTTCCAGTTTGATGCAGTTGTCCCAAAGTATTTATCTTGTCTTTCATCTGTTTTTCTTTTTTGTCTTCAAATTCCTTCTGGTTTATAAGAAAAGTTCTTTCCTTGTTCTCTATTATCAGTTTCCTTCCCATGTTTTCCACAGTTTGTATTTGTTGAGTATCTAAGTCTTCTGTCATAACATTTGGTTGTTTCCCCTTTTCTATAGAATTCTGTATAGATGATTCTTTAGTTGAAGTCATAGTTTGAGCTTGCATATGGAGAGTTTGGATAATTGCTTTTAACATATGAAGAATTTGTTCCTGTACTTCCTCTATGTGAGAAATCCATTCCTGTTCTTCTTCCATTGTCATATATTAGACTAAACAAAGAACTTACAATCAGAAAGTCCACCAAGTAAAAAGCTGAGCTGAGTTTCTTGCAGCTGGTGCTTCACGGTTACTTTGTATCTTATCTGTTTTTAAGGCAATCGACAAGTCTTTCTTAAAGAATAGCAGGTTACAGTCTCAAATTTAGCCAGCAAATGTCATCTCAGAGTTAGTTAAATCTTTTCAGTTTTCTTTTCCCCCTCTATTGTAAGGGGGAGAAAAAGAACCCAAATCTTCAATAATAGTTAGAGTAAAAATCAGAGAAGAAGAAAAAATAGAGAACATAAAGTTACAAGTCACATAATCCACCAGTTTTAAAAAATAGAATTCCAATTAGGATCCCAGTATTTTTCCCAACGTTTTAAACTCCCAAGTAGTTGATAGCCGCTGTTTCTGGAGGGAGGGCTAAAATCCCCCTTCCCTCACCACAGGGGGGAAAGTACTTTAGCAGCTTATGCAGGTAATTAAGTAATTAGGATGTAAGAGAGGCAGATCTCACCCAATCCTTTCCACGCTGCTTTGAAGTTGCCAGATGTTAATGTGACTTCGGCTGTTAGCAGCCTAGGGACGAGCCATATTTCTATAGCCGGTCCTTTTGTCCGCCGGTTTGGAGGAAAATGCCAGGTCTTCGGGAAAGTTGTTGCTCTCCTTCGATCCAGCAAAAGCCCCTCCTTGCTGGTCGCCTCTCCGGGGCAATTTTTGGCCCTTTTCGGGGGGCCCCAGCGATGCAAAACTGAACGGGGAAGAAAGAGCAGATCTCCCAACCGTTCATGGCGGCTGCGTGATGAAACCGGAAGTTCAGAGTTCTTGTAGACTCTAGACAAGGCTTAATTATAATAAGTAAATGATGTTTTCTGCCCCAAATGGCATATAACTCTTTGGTAGTAGCAGTGCCTCAGACAGAAGGTCCATACAAAGAGTGAGAAGATTATAGGAAGCATACATCATCATCATCATCATCAAGTTGGAAGGGACCTTGGAGGTCATCGAGTCCAACCCCCTGCTCAGGCAGGAAACCCTACACCATTTCGGACAGATGGCTGTCCAGTCTCTTCTTAAAAACTTCCAGTGTTGGAACATTCACCGCTTGTGGAGGCAGGTTGTTCCATTGGTTAATTGTTCTGTCAGGAAGTTTCTCCTTAGTTCTAGGTTGCTTCTCTCCTTGATTAGTTTCCATCCTTTGCTTCTTACGGCCATTTCAAGGTCTGTTTCTGTTGCTCCCTTCTGGGAGGAGGTTTTGAAGTATTTATAGCAGAACTACTAGATTCTGTAACAGCTTTGTTCCTTATGCCATCCGTCTTGTAAATTTGCAGGATTTTTTTTCCTGCCCTGTATATGTATACATCCGAACTAAAATGTGATGTTTCTCTGTGTCATATTTGTGTGTGTGTGGGGGGGTGGGTATAAACATAATGATATTTTGAGAGCTGAATGCAACGCAATTTCATTTTAATGTATGCTGATTAGTATACATTTAAAGTGACAAAGTTTTTTTTTAATTCTATTCTCTTTCTTGTTACCTAAACATTTATTTATTCTATAATTTTTTCTTGTTTATAGATAGTGCTAAGAAATGATGGTATGCTTTATCATCTGTGTATTCTAGGTATGTGATAGTGATATCAGTGATATATTTTCACTGTTAAAACAGAGAAGTGATATATTTGAGCTAAAAATTGTGTACTTGAGACTTCATGAGCTGCTGCTATTCCTTCTGACAGTTTGTGACGGCTGGCTGGAAAGAAGAGAGGAGTAAGGGAAAGCAGGCCATTTGCAGAGTTGCTTGGCTGCAATCCATGAATGATTATAATCTAAATCATATAAAATTATGACTTTAAAACTCTATAAATTAAGCCTTTCCTGTCATCTGATATATGCGATTACAGTTTATAATGTCAGCACAGGAGTCATTATTCAGACTGACTGGTCAAGAATGTAATCTTTCTGAGTTTTTAAGCTCTTTAAGCTTGTAAAATATAGCTGAACTTCTTTTTCTTTTTCTTTTTTTGAGTCCATACACTTTTTTTTAAAAACATATTGTTTTATTGAAATAAAAAATTCTGGACCAATGAGCAAACTCTGAGCTTTAGCAATAACTCGGCAATAGTTAATAGAACAGGAAAGGCAACAGACATCTTTCCAGGATTTCTACGAGTCCATTTTTCAAGACAAAAGTGACCAGTCCATAATTAGAGATGATTCCCAGCATCTTTATTTGCATTCCCAGGAGATTAGCAGCCTATTTCCCCCATTTTAATCCTTAGAACCTCCACTCTTCCCCCTAGAAAAGGCCACCAAAAGCCACATCCAATGGAGCCCCTCTGTCCCGCAAACTGAAAAAGGTTTTCCTATCCCTCCTCAGCCTGATATCTATAGAAGGAACAAGGAAGCCCTCCCATTTGAAGCTTTCTGAAGTATCCTTCATCCAGATTTAAAAAATAAACGGTTGCTGCCTTAAATATTTACCCCAAACTAACCCAAATTCCAAAAATGTGGTATAAACAAATACATCCAGCTTATACAAGCAAGATGAAGTCCACTTTGGAAAACCAACCAGCATTTACTGTGCTGCTGATGACTCCTTTCCTCTTCACGTCCAATTTGATGGAAAGGACCAAAAGCTCAAAGTTCAAAATCTCAAGTAGACACATCCCTTCACATCTCTTCAGTTTGTATTTCCTTATGCTCAAGACTATTAAGCAAGCAGATCGACAGTCTCCAGGGTAAGGTAAGAAGAGCTTCAGCCATGATGACACTTCTTGGCTACTGTACCAGCCTGTAAGTGATGTAACGCCTGGCTGTTTCACTGGGCCGAATGATCTTCACCACCTGGCCTCTTTTAATTCCAAAATAGCGAGCCACAGGATCTCCAGCTTGTATTCTTGGAAGCTGATTCTCCCTTAGTTTATATCTGGCCAGTAATTCTGTCACCTCTTCTTTGGTCATTACAACATGTTCTGGAACCAGCTCATGCTCAGTGATGTTGATTAGCAGTTCCTGTTGAAGGAATTGTTCAAGGATGTACTTGGGAGCCATGTCGACTAGAGACTGTTTGGCAGATGGAGTCATGCCTTGTTGCACCACAATCAGGGCCCGGGTAATATTTTCCTCTTGCATTCGCTGGCAGTACATCTTGATGGTCTTAATCCCAACTTTTGGTTCCTCTGGGAAAAAGACAAACATCTGATCAGTAGGATCATCATTGTGGGCCACCAACACTGTGAGATCAGTACGCCGAGGACGCCCTTCACTTGGCTTATCACCAAACTGGGCTTTGAACTCTTCCAGAGTCTGATCCAATTCATCCTGTGTTACCAAGTAGCCTTGATCATGACACAGCTGCATAATTGTTTTCTGGATTTTCCATAATCGATAAGTCTCTTCTTCGTCGTCCATGACGGCACCGCTGCGCAGACGTCAGTCCATACACTTTATTGATAACTCAAAATTTTCTTTTTACATTTCACAATGCATCCCACAAACGTAGTTCAATACAGCTTAAACCCCCACATGTATTTGAAATGTCCAAATGGCATTTGCAGCATCGGGGTACAATCCACTGACCCATTCACAGATGCTGAAGATTCCAAGCACAATGGAAAACAAGCATGCTGGGGGTTCCTTGTTCTGCCTGCAAGGATCTGAGGATCACACCATCAGAAATTCATTCCACAGATTCAAAGTTTGAGAACTGTAAACTTGTTTACTTAAAATAGACTATAGGAGTTTGTGCAGTAAAGGATATGGCAGAAACTGTAATGTGCAGAGTTGGTTTTGTTTATTTAATAGATACTAGTTTTTTCTGAAAATTTAAGCTAATATATAACTGAGATGGCTTGTGTGGAGTATTCCTCCTCATTCTTTTATCTCATAATTCTCCATTGTTAGTTGTACACTTGAAGCATTCAATGAAACAACTATTTACCAGAAGTTGAAATGTGATACATAATAAAAATTATCTTTGGTTTCACACCCATGGCTTTCCAGCAAAGGAGTGTCATCAGTTCTCATCTTGGGTGAGATCCTTCTTGTTTCTTAGTAAAAGCATTCTTGATTTTGAAATTGTATCACAACATCATCCATTTTAATTAATCATTTTAAAATTTCAAATTGGAAAATTTAAATTTTGGGTAGGTGGTTATTATGCTGTACTTCCTCTGTTTGCTGTTGGGTTTATATGTTATATCCAATTTGGCACTGAAGAACATCTTAATAGGAGTATACAGATTAGAGTCTGCTGTTGAGTGGGCAGAATCAGTAAGAAATCAGACAGGCTTCATATACAATTGCAAAATGGTTCAATAAATATATGGACTAGTTTGTGCTAAGGATTGAGAGGCAAAGTTGCCTGCCATTTCACTGAAAAAATGTACTTGGGCTACATAAGGCTAGCACAAAAATGGATGATATATTGCACCTCTTCCCCATCTGACCTAAAATCAGTACAGATGAAATACTTAAAATGATGTATTCTCAGACGATGCATTAATTTCAGACATGTTAAAGTTGCAATTTGTCCCCTTTTTAGGGTTTTAATCCTGGTGTATATCACTTTATGCCAAGATTTATAAAATAAACCACAATTGGTTGGGCGTGTATAATATAGTAAATAAATACTAGTTTACAAACCACAATGGGTAGTTTCGCATAACATGCAAATTGAAACCAAACAGACGATATTATTACTTAACAAGGATGTAAGAATCAAATCAAGTAGAACAAGCTAGGCTAAGAGAGTTTTTCTTGATCCACAACACTTATGTGCACCTAGTGCCTCCCTTTTCCTAATCCAGAGATATTTGAGATATTGGGGAGCCTGACTTTTAAAAATCTCATATATTTTTGAAGATATTTAATAGAACCTTGCATGTTTGCTCGCCACTGCTTTGCTTCTGTTTTAAAAATATATTGGCAATTTCTTAACTTTATTTAGGCTGGTATCGCAATAATTACTGAAAAGGAAGGATATTTGAGGCAATTAATTTTGTATTTAAAATTGGAAGGTTATTTTAAGGACTCATTTTATCATTTTAAACTTGTATTTCTTGACGTGAATACCTTCCTTTGGTTGAAAACATTGGCAAGGGTTGAAAATGACTGTTGTGCAGTTAATTATGTATCACGATATATTATTATATTGTAACATGCACCACTTTGGAAGGTATGGGGACAAAGTCACAGCTTGGCAGTAATAGCACACCAGTCTTCTTCAGTGAGCTGCCACTGGACATTAGATTAGTCTCAACTTCAGCCTTAGGGAAGAATTGAAGCTAGAACTTTTTCAGAGAGAATTTGGGGCTTAGCATATATTTTAGAGCAGGGGTCCTCAACCGTGGCAACTTTAAGACTTGTGGACTTCAACTCCCAGAATTCCTCAGCCTGGCTGAGGAATTCTGGGAGTTGAAGTCCACAAGTCTTAAAGTTGCCACGTTTGAAGACCCCTGTTTTAGAGGATTGTTTCTGGATTGTTTTGACGTGGGTAGGTGTAAAGGTTTTTCTTCCTTGAATTTTACTGACTGTGATCGTTTCATGTTTCTGACAGCCAATTTGATGTAGTGATTAAAGGCATTAATCCTGGAGACCTTGAGTTCTAGTCCTACTTTAGGCCAGTCCCTCTCTCTCAGTCCTAGAAAGAAGAACAAAGAAAAATAAAACCCATTTCCAAAAATCCCACCAAGAGTATTGCAGAGACTCGATTCGAATGTAATAAACAAATTACCAACAATTCTCTATTCATTAAGTTGCTTTGTGTCCATCAGGATATGTGTAACTGTGCCTTGGGAGCATGTATGCATATAAAATAATACAAACACAATTGATTGTGGATTAAGAAGCGTTCTGGTGTATTAAGACTAACAAAGCCATATACGCTAGTATCTTGTTGCCAGCAGCAGCTGGCTAAATGCCTTTGGTGAGCACATAAATGGAGACGTGATGGCAGCAGGTTCTCTCCTTCCTTCTGCTTCCAGCAGCTGATACTCCTGTGCTCATTTGTCTCTAAATGCGGTGACTTGGTTTATTCAGAGCCTCACTGTCTGAGACTGTGATGGCCCTGCTTAATTGCCATTCATAGACGTAGTATACCAGAGCTTTATGAGCTCAGTTGCCTCTCTCAATAAATGTCAATGAATTGTGATTTTAGTGTGTCAGAAGGAGAAACTTATTAGTACATGACGAGTAATCTTATTGCTTTTTATTAAATTAATTAAACTCAATTTCAAGTCAGTCCAATTTAGTTTTTGTCCTAGCCTCATTACCTTGCTTGTCCTAGTTCAGAGATATCAAACTCCCAACGTCACGTGATGTGTAGCGACACATCACAACTTTTTTTCCATTGCCGGCAATGGGGCGGACGCTGTTTCAGCATGATGCATACGGCCCACGGGCCGGCAGGTTGACAGCCCTGTCCTAGTTGTATTACGTTTGGGTGTCATTGGCTTGACAAGAGCTGGGCGTTGGTGCCCTACAAGTTCATTGAAATCAATGGTTGTGAACTCTTCGTTGCTTCACACTTTTAGTGTCAGGCATTTGCAATGTCTATAGGCTTCATTACCTAACTGGCATTTGACCCTATGAGACACTGTTGCATGTGGCATGGCATTTGTAAGCCTGGTTTGAGTTAATCAATTGACTGGCTGTCATAGACTGCAACAGAGCTATTTTTTGGCGCTGATAGAGTCTGAGAATGAGATTTTAAGTATTTATAGGGAAAGTGACAAATTGATGTCAAGTTGCAGGAAACGAATGAGAAAAGCCTCTGCTTCCAGTAAATCTGAACGCTAATAATACCTGGAAAGCAGATGTTTTTACAGTGAGTACTCCTCCAAATCTATATTGTACTTAAAACTTTCTTAAATACAATACTGTAGGTCTTCCTATCAATAATTAGTTTTAGGTTGTTCGTCATATGGGAACGTCCTGGTACCTTGTTTAAAGTTCTGGGTCAGACTCTTAACTCCACTGAAGTATTAAAATAAATAAAGTCATATTGGTATGGCCAAGAAGAGCCAACAGTTGTCTGCAGCAAAAAAGGCTGCTTGGACAATTGTGGAAGGTAGTAGTCATCATAAACGTCAAGTTGGCGCTTATGGGCCCATGGTTGACTCTTTGACACCCCCCTACAGATGACCCTGTGAATATACAAATCTTCCAGAGACTCTTGAACCCAGCTCATATACAAATCTTTATATATATTAAAGATAATCCTTGACTTACAGCCATTGATTTAATGACCATTTAAAGTTAAAATGCCACAGAAAAAGTGGCTTAAGATCAATCTTCTCACTTGCAACCCCCGCACCAAGCCGATACAGGAGTTAAAGTGAAACATCAGAAGGGCACCACACTGGGAAGGATTATTTCAAATTTACCTGAGTAAAATTTCTTAGACGGTTGATTATTATATTACTTAAATAAAAAATTCTATTCAATGATTTTTTTCTTTGTAATTTTTTTAATTGTTCCACACAATTGTTTATTCCCGTGTTAACTTTTATTAACTCTGAAACGGACAAGGAATATTTTAAGCACAAAATTAATATT
This sequence comes from Bothrops alternatus, assembly GCA_034064705.1. Taxonomy (NCBI): domain Eukaryota; kingdom Metazoa; phylum Chordata; class Lepidosauria; order Squamata; family Viperidae; genus Bothrops; species Bothrops alternatus. The sequence continues at coordinate 2,733,969 of JARGCV010000023.1, forward strand.
AATTTAATTTATTTTTAAATATTTATTTGTTTTTATGTTTTTACTCTGTTGTGAACCGCCCCGAGTCCTACGGGAGAGGGGCGGTATAAAAATTTAATAAATAAAAATAAATAAACATTAGGGCACTTGGCAACTGGCCTGTATTTATGATAGTTACAAAGTCCCAGGTTACAGTGTCCCAGGGTCATGCCATTCTGACCTTCCCAATCAAAGTCAATAGGGAAAGCCAAATTTCACTTAACAACCACATGAGTCACTTAACAACCACAGCAAAAAAAAGACCATAAATTTGGGTACGAGTCACTTAACATCCACATTGCTTAAGGAATATTCCAGTTGCAATTGTGATCGTAAGCCAAGGGCTGCCTGGTTGGGAAGACTCCTACTTTCGGAAGAGAGGATTATGCATTGCTATTTTAGTGGTAGGCTATATGCCTCTTCATAGCCCATGAACAGAGAGCTTCTGGATCCAAAGAGTTCAGTTGATGGGGAAAGAAGATCGCAATCCCAGATGAGACGCAGGGAAGCTTAAATTTGCCAAGATATTTTGTGAAAGCTACAATAGTTTGTAGTTGAACAGTCCTTATCCTTTATTTAGCACACTTTTCAGACTTATGCAAATGCTCCGTGAAGGATGAGAGTTTAAAGACAACTTGCAAAAAAAAAAAAAGATGCTTAAAGAATTTGGGCATAGTGCCATTTCACAAATCTAAAATCTTCTCTCACACGATGCAACCTAGCAATAACTGGGCATACAAATGTGTGAAGAACATTATGTGCTTACATACCAACTGTCACAAATTTCCCAGAACTGCCATGTTTTTCAAAGTATGGTCTTACAGTAAAATCTTGTCCCATATAAATCCTATATCTCAAATATCTGACATCAGCAAACTTATTTTGAACGATTTCATGACATTCCCCCCCGGATTCTGTTTTACTTATCCCCTCTCCAACATACCCTTTCTGCGCTTGGTCAAATTAATCTCAATTTTATTGACACAGGATTTATTATATTTATCTAAAAGAAAGGCAGATCTTAATGTATGATGGTTCCTTGAAAAGAATGCACAAACAAAAAATTATAAACACACAAAAAGCCCTCTCTATCTTGCCAAACTAAGATTGATAGCATCAGCTGAAACAATCTTATTTCCTCTTATCCCATAAATGTGCCTGGTCACATACTTTTATATACATATATATAAAACTGTAGCATTTCATTTCTTGCTCATTTTTTTGTTTTCAACATCTATTTTTAAAACATTTCAGGCAACAATTTGGGTTCTGTGGTATAAATAGTATCTTCTTGTGGCTGTAGGTATGTATGTTCTTTTTGCAACCGGTTAAGAACAAATGCAGTTGATAATGGTTAAATAAACATATATAGGTAGTCCTTGAGTCACGACTGTAATGGAGCCTACCAGTCTCTGATTTTATGAATTTTTATGTGGCAGTTGTTAAGCGAACCAATGGTTCTCTATAGGTGTGGTTTTGCCAAAAGCTGGAAGTGCTGAGTTTTGGCAAAACCATTGTAAAACACAGTTAAGTTACCACAAAATGGGGCAAAGGACTGTAAATGTGTCCATGTTGCTAAGGCCCTGACGTTCAGTCATGTGACCACAAGGGACGCAATCATTGGAACTTCAAATTCAGGTGGTAACTAGCCCCAAGGTAGTTCTGTCATAACTTCAGATGGTCACTAAACAACTAGTCATAAGTCGAGGACTACCTGTACAATTGCCTCCATATCTGCAGTTTAGAACTAACTTTCTTTATATCCAGGACCATGGGAGGTTATTAGGTGCTTAAACAGGGCAGAAAAATTCATGAGTATCTTTGGAAGAATGCTGGTGCATGCAAAGTGAGGTTTAGGTTACATATGTGTTCCTCTGGATAAGGGGTTGGTGGTAGAAATGAAGGATGTATCTTTCATTAGAAGCTGCAGAAAAGTTAGGAAGGGTGAGTCTTTTTTTTTCTTATGTCTGGGAATGTATTTAACTAATACAAGCTGAATTGTGACTGAGTAGGCACGTGTGAGACTGCACTGTGTAGTTTCCTGTAAAGATTGCTACAGGCATAAGCCATATGTAAGCTTTAGAGATTCAAAGGACAATTTTTTTTTCCAACTGATGACCTACCTGTCTCTGAATTGGCAAGCCCAGACAATAGTTCACTTTGTAAGTTTTAATTTTATTGCATCTAGGTCATTTTTGATCCCATTAAAATGGGAATACACCTTTTATAAATTTGACAATAAAAGGTCTTTGTTTATGGTAAACAAATGAAGAAAATATAATCTAATGGTTCCACTTGTATAAAGAATATCCATTAAAGATTTGGAAAAAGTGAATGCATCATTTTCACATCCCTTTTACCTTTTCAGCCTTCAAGTCAGACCTGTGATATGTTGCACTGCAAGAACATAGCCATATAAGATTCTCAGGGATATTTCAGAAGTAGTTTTCGCTTGCTTTCTTCCAAGAAGTTTTCTGTTGAATCCTCAGTTGAAATCTATACCTTTAGTTTCCCCGTGGCGTCCCATTAAAATAACAAGTTTTATCTCTGCTCAGCTGTTTTGAAATTAGTCATGGTCAGAAAGGTGCTGCCACCTGCTGAGGTAAAAGAAATTGAGATACATAGTAAACTTTTCCCTTTTTTGATTATGAAAAGTTGACAACTATGCAAGTCTGATCCACTCTGCACATACAATTACAGTTTCTAATCTAGATGCAATTTCCACTTTTGCAGAAACAACAGAATTGTTGTTATGCTGTAATACATTGTTTTAGAATAAAATGGAATAGAATAAAAATTTTATTGTCACTTTAAATGTATACTGATCAGCATACAATAAAATTAAATTTCATTGCTTTCAGCTCTCAAAAAAATACCATTATACATATACCCACATACACACAAATATAACACAAAGAAACATCAGTCTAGTTCAGATGTATACATATACATGGCAACAAAAAAGAATCCTGCAAATTTATAAGACGGCATAAGGAACAAAGCTGTTATAGAATCTAGTAGTTCTGCTATAAATACTTCAAAATCTCCTCCCAGACGAGAGCAACAGAAACAGACCATGAAATGTACTTATAAGCAGTGTCCTGAATAATGGGAAGCGAGCTTCCTATAATCTTCTTAGCTATCCTTACCACTCTCTGTATGGACCTTCTATCTGAGGCACTGCTACCACCAAACCAAACAGTGATGCAGTTTGTTAAAATGCTCTCAATTGTGCCTCTGTAAAAAGTGGTCAGGATAGAAGGAGAAAGATGTGCTCTCCTCATCCGATGCAAGAAAGGCAAATACATTTTAAATAAAATGCATTTTAGTTTAAAATGTTCAAGTCTTCTTCCTTTAACCAACAGCCTTGCTGCTTTCTGAGAATCAAGATGAAGTTGCATTCCAAACAGCATCTCCTATGTGACATTATTAATGTAATTGCATCCGTACAACAGTCAGGAAATACCGCATACAGAAATTTTGTCTAGGCAAACCAAAATATTTACCAGATTTCAAAGTTTGTGTGGATAGGGATGGCCGTGTATAGAAATAAATCACAGAAACCTTCCACAGGATAACTCAGAAATTAATCATTATGGGTAGAATAAGTACAACTAAAAATTTAAAAACTGATTTAAGATAATATGGTGAAAACATTTTTGAACTCTGGAAAACTCTTGAGCAACTGCTCGTATTTCAAGGCCAAAAGTAGTAATATATGGTAGCTTACCTCTGTGATTACATTTTTCTACCCACATTCTCAATATTAAGGCAAAAGTCAGGAATCGTTTGCAAGTCCGACTACCTACACTTTTAATCTCTTCTCTAGCAGGAGGCTTAATTAACATTTCCTAGCATTGGCAGCCCCATCTGGAAATTACTGTTCAACCACCCACATTAATACACAAGCTTTTTCCCCTTTCCTTTAATTAAAATGCTGTCAGAACAGTTAGCTCATGAAAGAACTTCCTGAAGTTAACAGTTGTATAGTGACATGTTGAAAACTGCATGGAAGCTTGTGCTGATCTATACTTAGAATATAGTTTTTTCCCCTCTTTGACAGTTTTATTAACTAGAGATTAATTGTGGTATGGTGTGGGATGTGTGTGTATGTGTTTGTGTGTGCCACTTCTAAGTAGGAAAATAAACAAATGAAGAAATTTATTAGGTATATATCCTGTCTTTCAGCCAGGAGTTCAGGGTAGCATATATTGCACTGCAGCTCTCCATTTTTGCACAGCAATCTTATAAGGTAGGTAAGTCTGAGAGATTTAAAAGTCTCTCAGTGAGGTTCTGCAGCTGAATCTGGGAAGTTTAAAAAAAAAAAAAAACCCAAAATATCCATACCTGCCTGGTACATTATGGTTCATAGCCTTCATCCTGCAATGGGCTGATTTAGGAGGAGGATGACATCTGAACCAGTCTTTTAAACAGGATACACTGAATTTTCTATTTCCTAATGAACTTGCATATGAAATCAAAGCATAACCAACAAAATATAGGTGGGAGAGTTAAAAATTGGTGTTTCTCTAATAGCGGAAGAAATACGATGAAATTAAGGAAACCTATAAGTAGATTGAAAAAAATATAATAAAAATACTCACACAATTAATTGCTTTTATATATAAAGCATCCCTTATAATAATGCAATATTTTTTTAAGCAGAGGGATTGAATCATTTCTGGAAGATTATAAAGAAAAAAGAACATCGTACTAAAAGGAGTGGAGGGAGTTAAAGTGATGAAGTCTAACACAGTGGTCTCCAACCATTTTGGCACCAGGGACCGATTTCATGGAAGACAATTTTCCATGGACTGGGGGGAGGGGGGAGGGGGAGTGAGCAACCTATCTCCCTCACATGCACAGTTTACAGTAGGGTTCACATTCCTATGAGAATCTAATGTCTGATGATGTGAGGTAGAGCTGTGGTGGTGATGCTGGCACTGGGGAGTGACCACAAATACAGATGAAGCTTCACTTGCTTGTCCACCACTCACTTCCAGCTGTGAGGCCCAGTTCCTAACAGGCTGTGGATTGGTACCGGTCTGTGGCCCAGGGGTTGGGGACCCATGGTCTAAAACATAAATAAACTCACATTAATATAATTGTAAAAGCATTTACCATGTTTAGAACAAAACCCAGTGCAGATAGTCCTTGACTTACAACAATTCATTTAGTGACCATTCAAAGTTACAACAGCACAGGAAAAAGTGACTTATGACCATTTTTCACACTTACAACTGTTGCAGCTTCCTTATGGTCACATGATAAAAATTCAGACACTTGCAAAGTGACTCATATTTATGACAGCTGCAGTGTCCCAGGGTCATGTGATCCCCTTTTGTGACTTTCTGACAAGCAAGGTCAAAGGGGAAGCCAGATTCACTTAACAACCATGTTACTAACTTGTGGTGATTCACTTAACAATTTTGGCAAAAAAGGTTGGAAAATGTCTCGCTTAGCAACAGAAATTTTTGGCTCAGTTGTGGTTGTAAGTCAAGGACTACCAGTAATAAATATGGAACTGTTCTAATCTTTCTGACTTCATAAGTTAAAACAAATCAGTGTATTTATTTAGAACATACACACACATAGGTATTAGGGAAAGCTGTGTAAATATATGCATTTGAGAAAATTAGCTTACAAAAGCAAGTATGAATTTTGTGAGATTTTTTTTAAATGCAGACATTTTGTACAAAAAACAGTTACCTTAATCTACACAACCTTGAACACAAAGAACCACAAATCCATGTATACCAATTACCATGAATAGAAATTAAAGCAGTCCTTCAACTATGATGTAGATAATCAATAAGGGACCTTGGAGATCATCTAGTCCAGCGGTTCTCAACCTATGAGTCGTGACCCCATTTGGGGTCGAATGACCGTTTCGTGGGGGTCGCCGGACACCGCAGTCCGCCATTTTGGTTTTTTTTGCCCGTCGCGCGCCGCGCATGCGCGGTTCAGGTCGCCGCGCGCGCCGCGCATGTACGGTTTGGGCTGTCGTGCGCGCATGCGCGGATCAGCCCGTCGCGCCGTGCATGCGCGGATTGGCCCGTCGCGCGCACGGCGCAGATCGGCCCGTCGCACCGCGCATGGGCGGGGCAAGTGGGGTCTCAACCTGAAAAAGGTTGAGAACCACTGATCTAGTCCAATCCCCTGCTGAAGCAGGAGACTCTATACCATTTCAGACAAATGGCTGTCCAATCTCTTAAAAGCCTCCAGTGGTAGAGCACCCATATATTTTGAAGGCAAGCCGTTTCAGCTATAAGCTACTTTGAACTTAAAGATTTTAGCATTGAGCAGGAGACTCGGCATAGTTACACAAACCTTTCCATTTCTTTAATTCTTAAATATTAGCTAAATTAGCAATTTTTCAGAATGGAATAGTGATGTGGTAAGCTCACCGGAGAATATTTTTCAGTTTGGGAATATGTTTGTTTTAAACAGCAAGATAAATATTAATGCTGAAGTCATTATATGGTGATTGAAGAATACCAGTGTTGACTTGAAATTTAAGCACATTGGCCTGTTAATAAAGCTTTAAACTTTGTAGTTATATATCTATAAAACTGGCATTTCAACATGCTGCTTCTGCATTTGCTGTTATATTTTCTGGTGGTGAGCCAAAACTCATTACAGGTAGTCCTAGACCAGGAGTGTTAAACTGCCGGCCCACGGGCCGGTTGCATCATATGGAGGCTGCGCCCATCCTAGCTCTGGCAAGGCAAAAAAAAGTAGCAATACATCGCAACATGTCACGTGATGTGGCAAGTTTCACACTCATGTCCTAGACTTACAATCATTCATTTAGTGATCATTTGAAGTTAGAACGGCACTGAAAAGTTGCCCTACTCAACGACTGTTGCAGCATCCTCATGGTCAAAAAGTGGCACTTGGTAGCTAGCATGTATTTAGGACAGTTGCACTATCCTGTGATCATGTGATCCCCATTTGTAACCTTCCCAGCCGTTTGCCAATGGGGGAAGCCAAATTCACTTAACGACCACATGATTCACTTAACAACTTTAGTGATTTGCTTAACTGTGGCAAAAAAAGGTAAACTGAAGCAAACCTCACTTAACCGCTGCCTTGTTTAGCAGGTGGAAGTTTGGGGCTCAATTGTGGTTGTAAGATGAGGACTACCTGTGCGTGTTTGTATATGTGATATCTTATTAAGTTTTAATATTAGATATTCCTTATGGTCTACTATATTTAAAATTAATTTTAAGGGGCCTTCGATTAGCACAGCGGTTCTCAACCTCCATACAGGCTAAATTTGGGGTCGAATGACCATTTCATGGGGGTCGCCAAACACCGCAGTCCGCCATTTTTATTTTTATTTTTTTGGGTCGGCCATTTTTTTTTGGTCGGCCATTTTTCCCCCCTTTGCGATGCGGGCCGTCGTGTCGCGCATGCGCGATGCGGGCCCGCCATTTTTTGGGTCGGCCATTTTTTTCCCCTTTGCGATGCGGGCCGTCGCGCCGCGCATGCGCGATGCGGGCCCACCATTTTTTTTTTGGGTCGGCCATTTTTTTTGTGGTCGGCCATTTTTTTCCCTTTGCGATGCGGGCCGTCACGCCGCGCATGCGCGGTGCGGGCCGTCGCGCCACGCATGCACGATGCAGGCCGGGGTCGAGCCCCGGAAAAGGTTGAGAACCGCTGGATTAGCACTACCACAAACTGCCTACGAGGTTCTTGTATCAAACTAAGCCATTAGGTGGCATTATTTGGTTTATGGTTTTGTGTGTCATGTGTGGAATCAGCCAATTGTGATCTATTTAGCAGACCCTTATTAATCAACCCATAATATAAGACAATACATGAATTTAGCCTGTATGGAGTATTTTACTTTTCCCTTTGAAATTAATGGTTGAATCTTAAAAATCAAAACTTGGATTAACTTCAGCCTTCAATAACATTCTGTATTGTATATTTGTTGTTGTTTATACAGTGGATGGGATAGACAAGGCATCAGTTGCCAACTCAGATGGGACGAATCCCGGATCTCAAACTCCTCCTTTTAAGAGGAAGGGCAAACTTTCAACAATTGGCAAAATCTTCAAACCGTGGAAATGGCGAAAGAAGAAAACAAGTGAAAAATTTATAGAAACCTCAGCAGGTATGATTGTTGATATTGACAAATACTTTATGAAACCTGAAAAGGTTATAATTGCTAGAGTTGCAAAGAACCATGCAATTAGTTCTACCATATTACCTTTTAGATTTGAGCAGTGTTCATTGTTGTTCCCTGCTTCTCATGATGACTTTTGCCAGTTCTTCAAAATTTGTCTAATGTTGAGTTTTGGGGGTTTTTTGCATTTCTATCTTTCAGTATTTCTGTACTCCTTCCTGCATATTTGCCTCCCAGGGATGAACTTTGTAGTTGTGCCACGACACTTTTTAAAAAACATTTGCTTGTTACAATGAACTCCTGACTCCCGATTTATTGCTTTGATACTGTGTCTTAATCCATTGAATGCCACCCACACTTCAGCTTTCTCTTTATAGCAATTAATTAACTGTAAAATCTTTAAAGATCAAATACTTGTGTGGAAATTATACTTCACAGATTAAAGCTCAGATGTTAAGTCTTTTAGAACCTGATTATTTTACAAAATTAAAATAAAACAGAATAATATATTCCAAATGTGCATTTATATTGAATTGTTTTGTAATCGTTTTTGTTTTTATTTTTATTTATATAGGTTTAATAGCACATAAGTAAATTTGCATTTTTTAAGAAAATTGTTCCTGTAGCTTGTTTTTATATATATCTCAACAATTTAAGTGAAGATGTATGAAATGTATTAAGAGAAATGTTTATGTTCTGTGCATAAACACTTTCAGTGGAAGAATGACTTTTCTATGGTATACTGAGAAAGAGGATATGAACATAGTTTATTAGCGATGTTTGGAGTATAATAATCCTGTTGCTTACCTTTTGAGATCACAAAACACTGCACATTTAATACCTTTTTATTATTAAGAAAGAGGTACATATATACTGTACATACTGTACGTGTTGTGTTATGTATATACAGTTCTGGATTCTAAAACAGTTGAGATCAGAGTACTTTTGCTCCTTAGTGTTTTCAAAATACTAATCTAAATTATATGTAGAGGTATGCATACTCTTTCTCTCTGCCCAAACAATATTTAAAAGCCACTTTTTCCATGTTGCGTAATTTCTTACGTTTTATTCCTATCTTTATTGGCCAAATTATATATATATATATTGTTATTAAAGTTTATAAATATAAAGATAAAAGATTTTTAAAAACTAAGAAAAATATTTAAAGTAAGGAAAATGACAAGTAGAAAGTAAAACATAAAAAATTATATGTATGTATGCATGCATGCATGTATGTATGTATGTATGTATGTATAAAGGTGACCCCCATTTCTCTTTTGACAAGAATAAACACATTCAGTAAGTGAATACCTTCTCTAATATTTTAATAAGGAAAAAAATTCTTTTCCCATGTCTCATCTCTTATCAATAATTAAAGTATAAAAAAATCATCATTCCATCTTAATTAGCTTAAAAGTCTGATTAAGATCTGCAAGAAAGAGTCATGTACTATATTTCAACCTTAATCTAATAAATCCATTTTGTATTTCAACTTATCACTTTGTCTAAGAAGTAAAGCAAAAGAAATCTTTCCCCATTTATAAACAGATTTGGAAAGCCTTGTCATTTAGTCCTGGTGAAAAAGAAATTCCATTAATTGCTAACAAAAACCACTACACATATACAGGTAGTTCTTGACTTACAGCAGTTCATTTAGTGACCGTTCAAAGTTAAAATGGCACTGAAAAAGGTGACTTATGACCATTGCAGCATCCCCATGGGTACATGACTAAAATCCTGACGCTTGGCAACTGGCTTATATTTATGATCCTTGCAGTGTCCCAGAGTCATATGATCATTTTTTGCAACCTTCTGACAAGCAAAATCAATGCAGAAGGCGGATTCATTTAACAACCGTGTTATTAATTTAGCAGCCGTTGTGATTCATTTAACAACTGTGGCAAGAAAAATTGTAAAATGGGGCAAAACTCACTTAATAAACGTGTCACTTAGCAACCAAAATTTTTGGTTCAGTTGTAGCCATAAGTTGAGGATTATCTGTAGTCTTAACACTGAGCAAACAAATTTACTTTAGATTTCTTCCATTTATTTTGAAAAATCTTAATGTCCCACAAGTTGATTTCTTATCATTTTCTCTTTGTCACCTCTCAGAAACAACCTTGGTAGTTTAACACTTCCCCTTTGTATCTGCATTAGAAGACTTTCCAAAGCATTCTTCTCCTTTATTATTTGCACGTCCTTTTTAGTTATTAAGCCATCAGCCGATTTCAAATGTAAATAAATCCCTGGTGGCATCCTTTCCCATATCATTCTTGTATTCTGGCATCTAAAATCCATTTTCAAATCCACATTCAAATCAGTATCTGTTTTATCCAGTAAAATCTATTCTTCTCCCATAATCTCTTTTGCTGCTTATGACAGAATGATTTTTTTAAAAATAATTTGATTATTGATAAGGGAGGAGATATGGGAAGAAGAGTTTTTTTTAAAAAAGTGAAATATTAGAGATGGGGTTCCGTTACTGGACCTGTTTATTCCTACCTGGAGGGAAGGAGGAATCACTTTTATCCATCTTTTTTCTCAATTTTTTATTTTCCTTTTTCTACCTCTTTGTACCTCTGTTCTTTACTTTTTATGCTTTTCCTGGTTTGTATTAGTATTTTGTCCTTGTATTTATAAACTATACTAAAACTATTATAGAAACAACAAGCAAATGAAAAAGGATAAATATATGCTAGCAGCATGCAAAAGTTACAACGGGTGCCTGTGACAAGCTATAGTTAAGCTATGCATAGCACAAGTCAGCCACCCCTTGTAATATTTCCCATATTCCTGTGTTTTTGGATTGTTGTTTTAATATCAGTTTCAATTATTATACCACACATACCTTCCCTAATGTTTAGACCAGTGGTTCTCAACCTTTTTCAGGTTGAGACCCCACTTGCCCCGCCCATGCGCAGCGCGACCCCGCGCACGCGCTGGGCCGATCCGCGCCTGCGCAGCACGCGCGTGATTAAAAAAAAGCAAAAACAAAATGGCGGACCGCGACGGGCCGATCCACGCATGCGCGGTGCGCGCGACGGCCCGAACCGCACATGCGCGGCACGCGCAACGAAAGCAAAAACAAAAAACCAAATGGTGGACCGCGGTGTCCGGTGACCCCCGCGAAACGGTCATTCAACCCCAAATGGGGTCACAACCCATAGGTTGAGAACCGCTGGTTTAGACTAATTGGACAGAATCATACTTGGTGAACGGGTTCCTGATATATTGTGCTACATCGTATATATTCTCATAAAACAAGATTAAAATATGCCATACATATCATCAAACCTTGGATGAGTTTGGAGAGATTCTCTTGGAGTTATAATTATAGCATGACAATCCTGCTAGGTAGAACAGATCAGGAAATCAACTCAGGGAAGTTAGTTTTATTGAGATTGGCTACAATAACAGATTCTTGCAAGTCTGATTGTTCTGTGGTTCCTTCCCTTTCTTATATTCCACTGAATCAAAGAAGCATCTTCCTGAGCTTCTTCTGAATTTTATCTCACTGCTCTGGATTTTTAAAAAAAATTGGCTCCTTTTGCCTAAATAATTTTTGCTACATAAGGCATGTACAAAAACATATGATTGGATAACATGTGAACATCTCAAAATTTAGTGGTGACTATTTTGCCTAGTCTAAAGCAAACCAAAGAAAGGAGAATTAATGATTACAAAGCTTTTTGAAGTACAGAAGTGGACAGCATACAGTATTTTAGAAAGAGAAGCCTTCCATGACTGGCTTAGAATTTATATATTTGTTTGTTTGTTTATACTTCATACTTCTTAACTGTCCATCTCCCTCGGAGAGGGAAATTTAGAAGGATAAATTTAGTAGAGTAGGCTATGCATAAATAGTTTCTGGGAAATCAATAATACTATCAAAAGTTTAAATTTACTTGAGATGTTAGTCATGTAATAAACAGAGGCAAAATTAAATCTTGAGGCTATGAATCATGACTCTGAGCCAACATCATGTTTTCTATTTGTTATGACATATACTAGTGATATAGAATTGACTAGCTAACGGAATCTGTAAAAGAGAATTTCCTGAACCATGAGGCGGTAAGTGATATAACTTTCTTAGTATGCATGTTTCAGGTTTTTTTTAAAAAATCTTATTTTATCTTCTATTTTAAGACAGAAATATCTGTATTCAGCACAAATAAAAAGAATGTGTCCTTGTAACATAATTAATGCAGCTTCTGTTACTTGAAAAGAGAATGTATACATCTAGTTATATAAATTTGCTTACCACTTTTCCATGGCACTATCTTATGCCCAATATACCTTATTAGGTAATTACATACATGTGTGCCCATTTACGCTATTCACTTTTGGAGTAACCAACATTAAGCAAAATGACCTAAAAGGAGTAAAGCAAAACAAATGAATGGAAGATGATAAAAAGAGGAAAAAGTAACACGATTCACACTAATCCCGTTTACCTCTTCATATTTTCTTATCTCTGTATATTATCTCTTGCTTCCTCACTTTTCATGTACTCTTTTATATTGATTTTTTTCTATTTAAACTCCTCAATTTCTATTTAAACTCCTCAATTTTGCATCAATGCATCAACTGCTTCCCGTTACATTTTTTATTCTCCTTCCTTTTGACCCTTCAAATACTTGTTTGGCAATTAGGTCCTTGTCCTCATTCTAATACTACTAAATAATAAATGTAATACATTCTGAAATATGAAAGCCAAAATTACCTTTGTTTTAATTTTTTTGATTGTCTTAGTTTGCTTTTTTACTGAATAATATTTTCTTTATTTTTTTTAAGTGCTGGAAAGAAAGATATCAACAAGGCAGAGCAGAGAGGAGCTAATAAGAAGGGGTGTCCTAAAAGAAATAAATGAGCAAGGTGATCGCAATTAATGTAGATTATTAGAATTTATATTTAATCTGAATGATGACAAATGTTATTCCCATTGCTTTCAAATGTATAGTTCATTGGCAGAGTTTGTAGTTGAGATTGACAATGAGATTGTAGCATATCTCTAGGTTTAGGTTGAAAAATAATACTGAAAAACAGTGAGTTTAATGCCAGGAGCTTCAGCCACCTCTTTTCTTTTCTACCCAGAAGTGCTCAGATTGTTTTGCAAAGCAAGTGAAGTAGATACTCAAAGGTCTCTGAAAAACAAATGAAGGGAGAAAGAGAGAAAGCTGCTGCATGATAGGCTTAGGGACGCTGGGGAGCAACAGAAAACAACCTAACATGGGAAGACAGTGGGAGTTCATATGGGACTTAGGAAAGAAAGATGAGTGAATGGTTTGGGTGAGTGAATTTTGGGTGGTAGAAAATGGAGTAAGAGAATTGGTAGGGTGATTTGTAAAAGGGGGAACTGTTTAGGGGTCGTAAAGGAATAGATTGGGTTTCTGCCCCTGAACTCCCACTTCTACCTTATATTCAGGCTCTCGATCAGACTTTTAATTTTTCTATTTCTATGATTTAGCCTTTCTATGAAATTTCCTTGACCAAACTGATCATGGGACACATTTGTGAATGGTCACTCATTACCCAGAGCTATTTTGGAGTAAAAATATCAGGGAGGGACAGAGGGAGGAGGAAGGATACTTTGTGAAAGCTTTCTTAAAATTCTCCCCAGTGTAGAGATGAGTTGTCTGTTCTAGTACTACAACACACCCTAAGTATGCAAAAAGAAGTTACTTAGAAATGCATAGCAAAACTGGCTCTAATCAGATATCAGGACCATTATAAAAATAAAGAGGACTTAATTGCATATAATGAATGTAATGCTTTCAGAACTAGCCAATATTCTTGTTTTCATTTCAGATGTGGATGCCACAGTGAATTATGAAATCTCTAATGGTCACACGATAGTAATTACAGAAGAAGCCATACCAGAAGAAAATGTAAAAACTATAGAAGACAACAGTTCATTATCAGCAAAGGCAGCTGTTTCTGAGGAGAAAAATGAAGATAAAAAAGGTATTTTAAAGGCAATGTATCAGAATGTATATGTCCATTTAAAAATACAATCACCCCAGTGTATATGATGAAAAAATGAAAACAAACCTGTTTATAACTACAAGGGGTAATGTAATTGAGTGGAGAAGAGATAGCAATAAGGAAAGTTAATTTCTGTTCAGAGGCAGACATTTTTAGGAACACATAAACTAAAAACTTGAGTTCGCTATTAGAATGGGAGAAAAAGTGCTAGGTCTTAGATTCTAAGATTTGGAACAAGAGCAGATTTTGATTGTCCTACATACTACATAGAACTTGGGCTCTTGCACAACAAGAACCTATGGGATGTAGTTCAAACCAGGTTTGAAATCTTACTCAGCTGTGAAATTTAGGGGTTAACAGTTGCTATCTGTCAAGTTAGCATACAGCCGTGATGGTGAACCTATGGCACGCATGCCACAGGTGGCACACAGAGCCCTCTCTGTGGGCACACATGCCGTTGGCCCACTCCTAGGCCTTCAGCTGGGTTTTATAAAACCTTTTTGCTTTAGGCCTCCACTACCGTGTGCAAAAAAAAAATCAATTTCAACTTCTCGTGGGAAAAAAAAGATCTCGCAAAGTTAGAATAGATTGATTGAATTTTTTAGTCCCACCCAGTCTGCCGTTACCACCGCAGCCATGCCCACCCAATGGGCCACACCCACCCAGCACCTGACGATACATAAGTGGGTTTGGGGTTGCAGTTTGGGCACTCGGTCTCTAAAAAGTTTGCCATCACTGGCATACAATATTACACAAGATTGTTTTGGATAAAATAGGGGGATAAAAATAAGAAAACTGGATAGCAATAATAACTTTTAAAAAATCTAATAACCATCGCTGGTATTTTCTGAAATCTGTAGATGGGGAGTGGGGTGAGGGTGGAAATAAAGAGATTTGATTTATTTTTTTAAAAAACTGCCCTTTTTTCATTCTTACTTTAGTTGATTAATGCATATTCTTACTAATGTGTCATTTACGAGTTATCATTACTGCTACTCATGTCAATATGATCAGTATGAAGACGGAGCTGAAATGAAAGAAGTCTAATCTCAGAATCTTAATCACCAATTGCTGTAAATTTGAGGAATTAACATGGGATAAAATAATTCTTAACAGAGCTGCTAGTCTTATCCTGGCTTTTCTTAGGCTATGTGAAAATAGCCTTGTACATAGAAGCACACATTTCCTATGGGACTTGATGCTAGCTACTGTACAGTTCGTGATCTGTTACAAGATGAATTGTACCCATGAAAATGAAAGAAGGCTTTTACTGTTACATTAGCCAATATTAATGCAGATTATTGTGTTTTTTGCTCATTTTAATTTTTTAAATCATACACTAGCGGTCCCCAACCTTTTGGGCAATGCGAATGGTTTTGTGTACTGTACTACCTAGATCCTGTGTATGTGCAGATGACGTTTTGCTAGCTTGTGCAGCCCAATTCATAATCAGCAGTCCACAGCCTACACGTCTAATGTTTTCCCTCTGACATAGTTAGACATAAAAACATGGCTACAGTTCTGCTCATGGACATATATTCTATACTGATATCAGGAAAGCTTCCTTATACATAAAAACTGCAAGATTATGCATTGAAAAAGATAACAAATGCAGTTACTATATTTCCTCATTTTCTTTCACCTCAATGCAATCTTCCAAATTCCTGCTGCAATTTACTTCATTTTTCATAATGACATGTTATAATTTGTATCATTTACTTGATGATGTCAGACAGATGACATGAATTCCCTCAGTGCCATTGCTCTGTGATTCATTGAACACCCCACCCCCAATTAGTGGTTCTAATTATGTTAAGAGCATGGGTGATTAGAGCTTAATAGGCTGGTACAAGGAAAAAGATTTCAAGGGAAAGCTTTTACATCTAAACAGCTCTAGAAATAATCCTTCTGAAGCTTATACAATAAATGCTTAGGAATGCTTTCTATGTTTGAGTAGTAGTCTTAATAATGATGAGATAGGAGCCAATCAACAAAAGGAAAAGGAAGCTATTGTCTTGAACAAGAATAAGAAATGCTGACAAATTTTCATTTGTTGGCTATTTTAGTTAAATGATGGTACACTCAATTAAGAAATTTGTCCTTGGTCTTTATTTATAAATCTGATTAGCTTTTCCTAACATATTTTTAGAAATTATATATAAATTATTCATAGCAGAATCAAACAAAATTGTAAATATAAACAAAAGCTATCATAGAGATAGTTGTTTTAATCTTTCCTTGGCTAGGAATTAGTTACAAAAAGGTTAAATTATAAATGATCTTTCCTTTGCAATAAATGGAACTTTTTTTGCTGAAAGCCATGGTGGTAAAATGGATGTTTCCTACTATGTGTATTTAATCACACTGTATATGCTTGCCTTCATCTACTAATTGTTTTTAATGAGAATGCTGCTCGTCTTTCGCAAGTTGGTTACCCAAATGTTGGAAAATTTGAGTTAGGAGAGCTGAGTACAGGGGTCTCCAACCCCTGGTCTGTGGACCGTTACCGGGCCACGGTATACCACAACCGGTCCGCACAAACAAGCAAAGCCCCATCCGTGGGATGCAGGCAGCATACAAAACCAGGCACCCTCCGGTCCCTGGAAAAACCTCTCTCCATGGAACCGGTCCCTGGTGCCCAAATAGTTGGGAACCTCTGGCTTAAAAGACATCTTTTAAAATAGTGGTTACTGCCCCAAACTGTTAGCAGATTTGATCTCCCTTCAATGAAGGAAGAATTATTTTTGTAAAAAAAACAACACCTTTTTTATTCTGTGTTTTGAGAACCATTCTGAACTCCTTTCTGTTGAAATCTGCACTAGAGAGTGAAGTGTAGTTTGATGGCTGTTCTTTTTAAAACAAAAGCAGTCCTCATTCCCAAGAAAGTAGAGCAGCAGGAAGAAATCTGTTTCTTTGTCTGGTTTATCTGTGCTGTCCATTTGTCAGTTGCTTGTGTTCACTTTCTTATTTGTAGATAAACCTCTTCCTAAAGGTCTTGAAACATCAGCAGTGTCTGTTTCTCCTCTTCCTCCTCCTCTACCACCACCTTCTCTTAAACCTAAGCCTAAAGCTAAAAAATCAGCCATTCCTCCAAAAAACGCTACTGCTGCTACAACTAGCCATAAAACTAACGAAGTGCCACATGCTAAAAAAAAGGGCAAGTCTCCTTCCAAGCAGACCGCTGCCTCCCCTGGCAAGCCAACAAGCCGCAGTGGGACTCGAGAAGCTGGTAAGTATCACGTGGCTTTGAATTCATGCTGCTTTATTGCTTGCTTTAAATGGTGCAGTGTCCATATTCTCTCTGTGGATGGTTATTAATACATTGGATTTTTGTTATCTGAATTGGATGTATGTTTATTAATTGTCCTTGTCTATGGTTTTCAGCTCACCTTGGCTCACAAAATCCAGTACTGAACATTAAAGTCTAATAAGAAGCAACATTTCCCAGATAATTTGTGCAAAACTGAACAAAAGCTACAGCTGCGTAAAAAGCAAGCATATAACATTTGTTGGCTGTGAATGATTATTATTAAAGCTGTTGTCTTATCCACTGTCTTCATAATTCGTGGGTGGTTAACTTATGGCCTCCTGTACAGCAGCCAGATGCAAGAGCTTATTTGGTAGTTATTGTGTTAAGTTCTTTTAACCTAAAAATGCTTGTAAGAATACTATTTATTTCTATCCCTCTCAATCAGCAAGACCTAGCTCAGTGATGGCGAACCTTTTAGAGACTGAGTGCCCAAAAACTGGCCCCGCCCCTGCTCCACCCATCCCACCTGCCCTCAGGGTGACTCATCACCTCCAGGGCCCGCGACAGATCACCCAGGCAACCCAGCAGCGCTGTGGCAGTCACGCCCTCTGCCCGCACCCTGCGGCATCAACTGTGCACAATGGGGTGTGAGGGCAGAGTCTTGTCTATGCTACCTGGCTGCCATGTCCTTGGCTGCGCTGCTCTGTGTGGGCCATGCTCAGGGGCAACTCTCCTTCGGGGGGCTGCTGGAGAGGAGGGTGTCGCGGGGGGAGGCAAGGCTGGGGCAATGGCAAGTGTGCCCACAGAGAGGGCTCCGAGTGCCGCCTCTGGCACCCGTGCCATAGGTTCGCCACTACTGACCTACAGTAGCTGAAGAGACAGTAGCAAAGTAGAAAAACAATTCTGGGATGTTGTTCTATATAGAAGAGGAGTCCGTGTGGACTTTACTCCGCTAATTGTTGCCAACTACAGAGGGATGTGCTCATCTCTGTTTCAAGGGCCTTTGAGCTAGCATTGTCCAAAGTCGTTTCCATAGTCATATGGCCAGCATGATGTCACGGAGCACTGTTACCTTCCCACTGAAGTAGTACCCATTTATTTACTCACATATGCATGCTTTTGAGCTGCTAGATTGGCAGGAGTTAGGGCGAGGAAGGGAGCTCACCCCGACATGCAATGCTCAGATCTCAAACCTGGGCTTGTCAGCAGGTACAGAAACAGGATAAAAAGTAGCAAGCAGATGTAATTAAAGGCATGAAATAAGAAAAAAAGAAAGGCTAAATTTAGTTTATACCAATACAATTTATTATTCCAGTCTATTTTGCAAACCATCCTTGCTTCTACCATACCTGTACATTGCTTTAATAATTTTCATTTTGCTCTTCTTGAGCACTACACATCTATGGCTTTCTCTGTCTTATCCTTCCACTCAAGTTATCAACTCATCCTTCACATACTTAGTTTGCAGTTTGCTCCTCATTTACTGTCTATATCAGCGGTTCTCAACTTTTTTCAGGCCACGACCCTGACCTGCCCCGCGCATGCGCGGCACGACCCTGACCTGCCCCGCACATGCGCGGCCCTGCCCCGTACATGCGCGGTGCTGCCCCCTGCGCCGCGCATGCGTGGTGCTGCCCCTTGCGCCGTGCATATGGGGTGCTGCCCCCTGCGCCGGCCGAGGCGTAGGCTGCCACCCATTTGGGGCTGCGGCAGGCAGGCCCAGGTGCTCCTGGGCGGCCGCGGCGGCGACGGTGCAGGGCGACCATGGGCTGGGCCACCAGCTGGCGCAGCCCAAGGGAGGTAAGACACCCGCTGGGCCCCACGTGCGCCAAAAACCTTCCCTGCGCCCACCGCTGCCCCGCTAGCCTTGCCTTCGCAGCTGCCCATTTGGGGCAGTGGCAGGCAGGCCCAGGTGCTCCTGGGCGGCCGCGGCAGCGACGGCGCAGGGCGACCACGGGCTGGGCCACCAGCTGGCCCAGCCCAAGGGAAGTAAGCCACCCGCCGGGCCCCACGCACGCCAAAAACCCTCCCTGCACCCGCCGGCCTCCCACCTCCCACCCCTGGCCCTCTTTTACTTACAGTTTTAGTAGTTCTCAGCAGGGAGGGGTGGAAACTTCCGGAGAGCTCGCCTTCGCTGCAGACAACTCGCAGCACCGTTTGCAGACTGGGACTTTTGGCGGGCTCAGCAGGGCAGAGACAGCCTGGACAATTCCTATAGGCTTTTGAAAGCCAATAGAATTAGACTCTATTCAAAAGAGTCTATTCTATTGGCTTTCAAAAGCCAATAGAATAAGAGGGAGTAGCACAGCTAAGTAAAAGGGGGAAAAATGGCGTAGCACAGCTAAGGAAAAGGGGGGGAAATGGCGGATTGCATTGTTTGGCGACCCCCATGAAATGGTCGTTCGACCCCAAATGGGTCGCGACCCACAGGTTGAGAACCGCTGGTCTATATGGACAAACTATAATTATTTCTATCAAATATGATTTAGATTTCAATGAACTTTATAAATAAACTTGAAAATATGTTGAGTTAAAAGATAATAAAAACGATATGGTTCTCTTTCTTTGTTTCTGTACTTTTTAATTCTACACAAATATTAGTCTTACTTTCAAAAATGTCTTAGGAATAATCAGGTTGAGAAAACTCTTATTCTGGTGTTAAGAAGCCCTCTATTTCAAAGAAGTTCATGATTAGTACATTTACAAAATGGAAAACATATTTTGTTTTTAAGCTTACCCTAGAAAAAGTTTCCACAGAGCATTTTAAGTTAGTTATGTCCCAACAGAACTAAAAGTTTTCAATTGTACTCACTAGAAGAAACGATGAGCATGTGAGACCGGTTGCTGCTCCTTTGTTTTTCATCCTAGATCCACAAATGGGATGTACCCATTTGGTTTTGAAAACATTAAAATCAGTCCCTTTATGAGACACCGGGTACACAGCTCTGCTTTGACATCTGAAAAATAAGTTTAAATTAGAATCTGTAATCAAAAAATTATCTCTAGTCTTTCAACCAAGAAAACAGATAGAGATCTTTCTACTGTATTAGGTTAAAGGGCAGAAACATACATACCTCTTTCACATTCCTTTGAATAAGCACATATTGTCTGATGGATTACTTTATTGTTCAGATTTTTTTTTTAAAAAAACTCTTTGCCAATTCTTCTGTAGTCATTGACATTCTACTTATTTAGCAAGAACAAAAAACAGATTTGGCATGCTTTATTTTTCCAGCCTGCCTGCCAAATGCAAGCTCAGCAGAAGCAACCTTGTTGTTCTTTGCTGATGTTTTTGCTTGTGCATAGAATTGTTGCAGGTTATTAAAAAAAATGCTTGGACCTTTTCCTATATTCAAGCAACAACCCAATTCAATAGACTCTTTACATTTTAAAATGTATCTTGAATTTTAATGTCAATAGGTCATAATTATGCACATGAACACCTCAACTTCACAACCCCTCTCCCAAAATGTTTGTTGAGAGAACATGCCCTTGCTATATTAATTGCAATTAATTTCTTCATGCTTATAGTTTAAAACTTATTGTAATGCTAATTAATTAAGAATCCTGATTGGTCCTGATGGTCCAGCAGTGTCTAAAGCTCATCTTCTATGCTTTAGTCCAGAAGATAATAAAAAAAATCATATTCCAGAGTAAGTAGATGGGAAGAGCACTGCTACTATATTACTATTACATATGCTAATATGTAATTATTTACATATTTCTACGTAAGTGTTGTAAGTACTTCAGGCTTCCCATTACAGTAGTACCTTGTTACTCAACCATTTTGAAACTCATTGACGTGCATTTTGATGTGAAAACTTTGTCCCAGTACTCATTGTTTGTTTGGTACTCAGTGCATAAGCTAGAACTAGTCATTGTCGGCTGCCTTGTGAGTCACTACATTATTGCTTAAGGGAAAAGTTTGTGTGGCATTCATCGTTTTTGGTACTCATAGCACCTCCCAGAACCAATTAACAATGAGTACCAAGGTACCACTGTATTAAAGATGAAAGCCTTCCCAGCAATACAAGGTAGGTTAATGCAAACCTTCTGTTATGGTAAAAGGGTATGCCCTCTCATTTCAGCTAATTCCTCTAATTTAAAGAAAGGACATGCTTCCAAATCATCATCTCCTTCTTCCACATCATCTCGCCCTAAACCTTCTAAAGAGCCAACAACAAGCAAAACCAGCACAGGGACTCCCAGAGAGAAGAAGAAGCATGGGAAACAGGTGACGACACGTACACCATCTGATGGGGACGTTACTTCTGCCTCCAGCACAGCAGTAGAAAACTCAAAGACCAAAGTGGAACTCTGTAAATCAGAAGAGCCTCTCCATATTATCCCTGAATCTGGAGACACAACCCAAAACAGCACTCTGACTGTTCCTCCCCCTCCTCCTGCTGTTC
This sequence comes from Bothrops alternatus, assembly GCA_034064705.1. Taxonomy (NCBI): domain Eukaryota; kingdom Metazoa; phylum Chordata; class Lepidosauria; order Squamata; family Viperidae; genus Bothrops; species Bothrops alternatus. The sequence goes on from JARGCV010000023.1 coordinate 2,755,768, forward strand.
CGGCTCCTCTTCCTCCATCCATCCCAATTCTGTCTCCAGGCTGTGAGCCCACTGGCTTCTCGGGCACAGAACATGTGCCAGTTAGTATTGAAGTAGGTCCATCTGTTCCTGGCACACATTTAAATGATCTTCATATAAAAACTGAAGCAGACAGTGAAAGCTCTTCAAACAGTGCTGTCTTAGACCTTAGCCTGGAGATTGGGGGAGAAGACACAGAATGGTAAGACTATATGCTTTCAGCTAGTTGTGTAATTTTGGGATACACATGCATTTGGGGAAATGGTGGAGCAACTCAGGTAGGCTTTTGTATACCTTGATTTTGAATTTGAACATGTATCAAAACACAGGAAGACATGAGTAAATATAATTCAATTAATACTTTGAATTCTATTCTCATTCTTCCAAGCAGACAAGGAAAAGAAAATTAAAATGGCTTGGATGGACCGATTTGATTCTATTTAAATCTACAAATTGGTTTTCAAAGTCACAGTTTAAGTTTCAAAGTTACAGCTCCTTTGGAGATGCTTACTTGAAAATCTTTAGAGTAGCTCTCAAAATCTGTGGTGAAATAGCACCCTCAGCAACTATTAAAAAGGCAGGTACTAAGTTGAATCCAGCTTAGCATTCTATTTATGAAAATAGGGCAGCAGGTTGAAAAGAAAGCTAATGGAAGTAAATAACAAGCCCATTTGTGAGGCATCAAAGGAAGAATTAAGATGAGTTCAGCCCCTCCCTGGTCATTTACAGAACCAGTTTAGAAAGTACCGTTTCTTGTCCCAGTGGCAGGATTATGCCTATTAAAAGCAGCTTTTCTTCATTTGTTTGTATGTTGCCTCCTGCTTCTCTCCTTTACCTCTGTGAATATACTTGGTTGCATGCATGCAAAATAAATTAATTCAATTTAGAAAAATCCAAATGTTGTCTGTATTTAGAAAACACAAATTGTAACACTCCGAATTCGTTATATCTTAATCATTGTCCATCAAAGACTAGCATCAAGGATGTTTCATATGAGGAGAAATATTTACCCAAGAGAGAATGGATAAAGATTATGAAGAAGTGGTGAGTTGGATGTAAAAGATAGAAAAGGGATTGTGTTGGCTGATAATACAGATCAGTAAAAGATTGTGCTTTTTTTTTAAGATTGAATGTTTCACACGAGCCCTTTAATAGTCTATAAGAATTGATGAAAGGTAATAAAATTATATAGTCATTGAACATTTCAACACTGAACATCCTGGCTGGGTCAGAGTTGACTCAGCTTTCCATCCTTCTGAGGTCGGTAAAATGAGGACCCAGATTGTAGGGGGTAATATGCTGACTCTGTAAACTGCTTAAAGCAGGCATGTCAAACTGCTGGCCCGCGGGCCGGATGCGTCACGTTGAAACCGCACCCACCCCATTGCCAGCAATGGGGAAAAAGTCCCGATACATCACGTGACATGCCTGGCTTAGTGCTGTGAAGCAGTATATAAGTCTAAGCACTATTGCTATTGCTAAGGGGCCACAGTGAAAAAAAAGTATGAAAATTGCAATGGCACTATAAAGTGACAGTATTTGGAATTAGTTTTTCTGTAGCCCATCTGCTCTTGGCAGTACTTCTGATTATAAATTACTTTAAAATTTCAGGAATGTTTTTCATCAGCCTTTCCTAATCAAGTATTCTCCAGATGGAGTATACTACAACTCCCAAGATTCTTAGCAAGTATGGTCAAAGGCCATACTGACTAGCATCAAGAATGAAATAGCCCACCTGAAAGCCACTAGATGGAGGAAGGTTGCTTTATGAGCTTAAAGCTGGTCAGACATATGCTTAGTTTTATATATGACTGATTTATGAACTTATTTTTATTTTCTTAATTCATCTATATGGTGTGAGAGTTAGAAATTTGCCTTCTGTTCATAAGTGAAAGATCGATTCTTAAAAATTTAAGCTTTCAATTTGAAGCAGTGGATTTTAAGTAGATTCTTAAAACTAGTAACAATCATATTGATATGCCAGAGTTTGGGAAAAATTGAAATGTGTTCTGTGGTTTGTTGAGTCTGTGGGGAACTTAATTTTAGGTCTTTAGAACTGATTGTTTCACAAGAGTTACATAGCTTGATTTATGTTTTAATAAATTATAAAACATAAATTATTATCTAATGTATTTTTCCTGGGTGGTTATATTTCATGTATGATTGGTGTATTTGTTTTTCTAATAGTTCTGCTATCAAAGAAGATCAGGAAAAAGAAATCTCTGAGCAAACTAGTCTTCTTCAGACAGATGAACTTTCTGAAACTTCTGAAGAAAATCCCGAAATTGGAAGCAGCAAAAATAATCATACCAGTGACTCAGATTCAGATGGGCCTATACTTTATACAGATGATGATGAAGATGATGATGAAGCTGCAAGCAGTGAAAGTAAGAGGACTCGATGAGCAACCATCTGCCATTTTAAACAAAAAATTAGTACAAGCTGTACAATTTGTTTTACTTCTGAAACAAAACACCTAGATAAGTTTCTAAAATGGAGGTTGCTGATCTGACTTGTTGCATTCATTAGTACTGGGAAAGCATTTTCTCATTCCATTGGCAACAGATACTACATCCTTGTTCTATGGTTGGAATGTCCCTATTGGAGAATTTGATCCAAGTTCTTGCTATTGTCCTTAATAAGCAAACTGGGAAATATGTGAACTCAGAGTTCATATATTGGATGTATTTCTTGGGGCACAATGCATCTTTGCAAGCCTTTTTATTTGACATGTGTTTTGTATATATTCTGCTTCCCTCCTTTGGAATCTCCATCCATGAAGATGGAATCACTTAGCGCCAGAGACTGAAAATTGGTTTCACTCACACTGTGATCATCCCACAAATGCCGCCCTTTCGTATTTTAGATGTGCACATAAAAGGTTTTAACTTAATGAGTGGCATCTCCACGTAGGGCTAGTAAAGCCATCACCTTTGACTGCTGTGATTAATGTAGCTAGGAATGTAAGAATCTCTTACAGTAGTTTATTTATATGAGAGCAAAGATAAAAAAAATCTATACTTTAATTTTAAACTTTAATATTTATATATTAAAGAAAATAGGAATTTTTTGTTGGGCTGAGAGATAAACCTGCCCCCTTCTCCTTATAATCTAGCTAGTGAAGTTCACGTCTGCTTCTAATTGCAGAAACTCAGCCTAAAAACTGAAATACTATGAATTCTTGTCCTGCCTTAGGCACAAAACCAGCTGGGTGACCCTGGTCCAGTCACTCTCTCTCAGCCCTAGGAAGCAGCTAATAGCAAACAACCTCTGAAATGTTGTCAAGAAAACTGCAGGGATTTATCTAGGCAGTCTCCAGTAGCCAACATTGACTCAAAGGTACCCTCTCCATTCTGTTATCCTCCAGAATATTCCTATCAAATTATTTCATAAGCATTTGGAGGGGGGGGATTGAATGTTCTAATTCTACCATAGTTGGCAGATGAGTTCTAATACATTAACATATTATAAAGGAAAAGTGACTTTGATATGAGCTAAAATTCCCCCCCCAAAAGAGGAGAAAAAGCTAGAAAGAGGTTTTTAAATTCATGTATTGAATATCCAAATTGCGGCTGGATCTTGACATGCTTAAGTGTGAGCATTAATTAATAATAAAAAAAAATCATTCTCTATCCAGGCTCTTTAGCAAGTAAAATACATCGTAGAGATACTCTTGCAATCAAACTCGGCAACAGGCCATCCAAAAAAGAACTGGAAGATAAAAACATCTTACCGAGAACATCTGAAGAAGAGAGACAGGAAATCAGACATCAGATCGGCACAAAACTAGTGAGGTATTGGCCGGGAGAAAAAGGGAGAATAATAAAGAGGCTTCAGACATAGGAAAGACTGTTTCTCAGCTTTTTGAATTGGTGATATCAAATAAATAAATGAGCACTATAATACTTAATTTATAATTCTGCAGTTCAGTCTCAGGTCTTCACGCTTGTTCTATTTAAGCTAGATCAAAAACCTTAAGCGCCCCTCCCCATTACAAAAAAATGATTGTAGGCACGTTTTGCTCAATTAGACAATTCACAGGTTCTTTTGATACAACAGTTATGCTACTTGCCGTGAATCCAAGGTAATTTTGTTTTGAAAGAACAGATTTCTTAAGCTGATGTGTGATACACTTTTTTTCCCCTGTAACATCATCTGAACAGGGGTTTTGATTATTTCTTTTATTTCAAGTAGATACTTCCAAAAATGCAAATCACATTTTATAGACAGTACTATGATGTATATGCATAATCAAGCACAATTACAAAAATTCATTGTATGCTTAATTTATGTGGTTCTATAGACACATCTATTCAGTAACACTAAATAGTAATATGCATCTATTTGCAAATCCAAATTACACATGTTCAGCATTAAAAGTAATATATAAAGTCGTGGTATTTGGTAACTGGTATTTGAGAAATCATTTTGGCAGTGATTCTTTCTAAACTAGATAAACTAGATAACTTCATAAGAAACTGTTGTAACTGGGAGAAAATATATGTGTGTCTTCCTTTTTGCAGAAGGCTTAGTCAAAGGCCCACCTCTGAAGAACTAGAACAAAGAAACATCCTAAAACGTAAGCCTTTAAAACAATGCATCTAATTCTGCAATGCCAATAATGTTACATTTTGAGAGTGGTCACGCATCCTGGTTTTATGAATGTGAATAATTCTGCAAGGTTTTTTTTTTTGCTAAATATGTACTGAATATTTTTTTAAAAAATATTGGAGAGTATGAATGTACAATTTGCAATTGCACTTCTGCCAAAGTTTGCCCTGCCATTTGGTGCCAAGGCAGGACTGCAGTGGCCCTCAGACAGTAAGCAGGGAGACAATAACATTTTGGAAATACAGATCCTAACATGAAAGTTAGATCTAAAAATCTTAGTGCCTACTGCTAAATTATGAATCAATTTATTCTACCATGCCCAGTGGTTTGAATTGAGCATTCTGATTGTATGTATGTATTGTACACAGTAAATACATTAAATATGTTTACCCTTTTACAGTGTATAGACACTGTTTATTTAGCAAATTGCAGGTATGGAGTCTTAGGGCAGTAAGTTTGCTATCTTGCCAAAATTGGCTTTCTAGAAACATAATGTAGCTCTTTGTGTCAGTTGAGAATAAAGATTATCATTGTTTGAACAACTATCAGATAGAGTAGTTTTCTGTGACATTCCAGTAGAGTAGAGCTTTGTTTGTTTTCAGGGTTTTTTTTGTTTCCTTAGCAAACATGCATTGTAACCCAGCTATATAAATCCCCACAGGATATGGTGGAATGTTCAGGTTTAATTTCCTGGATTATATTAGAGCACAAAACTGAATGTCAAAAGCAGATGTAGACTGGTGGAGATCCTCCCATGTAGATCGGAGAGACACTTGGCATAAAATGCCAGCATTATAGCTCTTTATCTCAGCGTCACTGTGGAGAAACAGAAGGATTATCTGTTTATATGAAAATGACATAGACCAGGGGTCTTCAAACTTGGCAACTTTAAGACTTGTGGACTTCAACTCCCAGAATTCCTCAGCCAGCTTTTCTCATAAAAGAGTGGCTCTGAAATTGTGCAAGCATATTTTCCTAACTCAGTCTGCAATAACCACATCATCGGTCAATCTGCTTTTAGCATTTTCATGATGTGATAAATAGTGTGGCAAATATAAACTGAACGAGTGAGTGGCAAATGTGGGTGAATAAGTTATTTTAGAAACAATGTAATCCAGTCCAAATGGCTTCATTTCTATATTATCAGCATGTCATGTTGGTATGCTAGAACTACTGATTTACTGAAACTGAGTATTTGGCACATCTACTGCATAATTTGCTACCATCTATATACCAGATGAGATGTAACATTTTTAATTCATCCATCCAAAATTAGTATTAGAGTTCCAAAACAGCTGAATGACAAATGCTTTAAAAGTGGATAGGAACTGCGTATAGAAATGTAGTTGATGGACCACTACGGAGAAGTGTTTTGTTCAATTCTAACATGTAGTGAGAGATCCTAGCTCTTAGTTCATTAATCTTGAGATGCACAGGCACAGTTTAAGGATAACAAAAATAAAATTTCCACCTTCTGTCTGGTGGCAGCTTTCTAGATGGATAGCAAGAGATTTATTATCCTGAATGGCAGTCAACAAAGAAGACTGGCCATCTTCACTAAGCCTATTTTATTTATTTATTTATTTAAATCACATTTATATGCCGCCCCTCTCCAAAGACCCGGGGCGGCTCACAACAAAAAAAATACTACCATAATTTTAAAATTAAATTAACACATTCATACCATACTATGCATTCCCATTCTCTGAATAGTACAGGCTGCTGGAGTTATATAAATATACAGAGATCTTGCAAGTAAAAAAAGAAGCTGTGATTATATTTCTACCATTATAGTAATGATGGACAGGAAAATTCTTGTACAGCCAAGTGTTATCAGAAGTAGAAGACAAGCCATAGGTGTAGTGGCATAAGCTAACCAATCTCAGCTTGTCTGCTTCACTCTGTTGCTTCTCTTTGTTCATTCCACTTGCTTTTTAATAGGACGAAATAACGTTTTTTTTCTAGGTCTCGGATATATAATTCTCACCAGTAGAGTCCTTGAAAGCTCCTACCCTTCAATTGTATAAGGCATGGATGGTCTTCTTGGTTCTTTCCAAAATGAGATAAACTTGGGAGATGCCACTCATGTTCTTACCAACTTACTCAGTATATATATGTTTATACCATATGGCTTCAGCAAAGGCAGAAAAGGATGAGAGTGAAGGGAGAAGAAGAAATGAATTTTTCTCCATGATATTATCCTCATTAGGCAGAATAATCATTTAATTCACATAGTATAACTATTGGTCCCTTGGAATGCTCTCTATTTGAATCTTAGGAATAGGAATTAATGGAGGCTGTCTATTCTCTGTTTCTTATCCTATGACTAATCATAGAAATGACAAGAGAAATACTAGTTTAATAAAGGAAAGAAAATGCAACTTGGAATGAATTTAAAATATTAACGATGATTATTTTCCTACAGTGTAACAAATTGGCTACCTATTTATCATGCCTTATAACTATGCCTATATTTCTTCTTTCATCTTTAAATAGAAAAGAATGAAGAAGAAGAACAAGAAGCTAAAAGAGAACTGAAGCGCAGTCTCAGCCGAAAGGTAAATTAAATGTTTTGTTCAACATACATCAACATGTATTCTTTTCTTTATTCGGGTCAGAAACACCTACAAATTATAGACATGTAACATTCAGCACTGAGCAAATAAAATAGGTATAAAATAGGTAATAGAAATTTAGAACGTGTAAAAAGTATGTAAAGTAAATAGGATTAAATTTAAATGACATTTGCCCAGTATCAGGTCACGTTGATAGCATTTTTCCTGCCAGCATGAGGTCTTCCTCCTCACTGGTACATATACACATCCTTTGCATCGCCAACTGATACATGTTTGGAGAAGGCCCGGGAAATTTTGTTCTCTCAGGAAAGATTGAGCGAGTTGGATGAGACATTTAATCTGGAGAGGGAATGACTGTGAAACTGTCATCAAATGTTGGAACAGCTGTTATGTAAATAATGAGAATGGGTTCAAGGAGGCAGTGCCGCTTCAGAGTTAAAGATCTTGCTCAGAGATCAAATTAATAATTAGGAATTTCAACAACACTAATTTCACAAATGGCATTAAAAACAACATTAAGATGAAAATATAAGTGGGCAGGGTACATTGGTATGTTCACCTGACAATAGATGGACATAAAAAGAGATTTGGCTGTGGTGTTAACAGTTATACATGAAACTCAGGTGACCTCCTATGAAATGGAGAGGTCCATTAAGAAAATCCTGAGTCCCAGCTGGAAGATCATTGCAGAAGGCCAAATGGAATATAAGTATGTGCTGAAGCTGTAACTTTGGTATCAACATTATCCAGATGAATAAAATGAAGTTAATGTGTGGAATGATTTGCTCAAGAAGGTGTGGTGTCTGAGTCCATTGATTGGACTTCTAAGAAACAAGACATGAGTAAATTCTAGGGATTTCTTACAACACAAGACTGTCCTGAAATCAAGCAGAAGCTATGATGCTTTATCACTGAATTTCCTTCATCAACAGGATTTAAACTTTGCTTTTATATTTTTTAATTCTATGCCCTGTCTGTTTTCAATGGTGTTTGTATTAGGTTAAGCCTAACCTCCAGATTCTTTGGGAGAGAGTTTATTAAATTTGCTTCCTTGCAGCTTAGCTTGAGACCAACAGTGGCTGAACTTCAGGCACGAAGGATCTTACGATTTAACGAATATGTGGAAGTAACAGATTCACCAGATTATGATCGACGTGCTGATAAACCCTGGGCAAGATTAACACCTGCAGACAAGGTAAGAAGCATAAATCTTGCATGCATCAGTGAATATAAGTGAGTGAGTGAATGAATGAATGAGCGAACGAACGGTTGAAATATTAAATACATTGTCTTTCTGTATCTCAAAATAATTCTTCCTTAATTAAGATTTCATGCACCTCCAAACATGGTTTCTTTTAATGTGGTTGTTCTAGAACTATTTTAAAATAATTTTTAAAGTTCAGTCCAGAAGAAACAGTGCACTAAATCCAGCTTCCTTGCCACTGAGTAATTATTTTTCATATCCTAATATTTGTGAAATGTTGTAATATAGATAGCCCATGTTTGACAACTGCTCATTTCAGCGATTGTTCAAGAATTACAATGGTGCTGAATGAAGGGACTTACAACCTGGGCCTGAAGTTGCAGCTGTTGTATCACTACAGTAGTTACATGGTGAAAATTCAGACACCTGGCAGTTGCCCCCCCTTATGACCTCCAGGATCTCCCCCCACCTATGCTCTTAAATACACAGGAATTTCAATGGCATAGGTTGAAGCAGTGCTTCTATGAAGGGCCAACTGCTGGGAAGCCCCAGCCCAGCCTTGCTCAAGGGTTGGGAGCATGCACCATTCCAGCAATTCCAGGATGGAAAGCAGGAATTAGGCAGGCCACAAGGATGGGTGCAGCGGTGGGATTCAGCCGGTTCGCTAATTTCTTTTGAATTCGGAGAATCGATTGATGTGTGGCAGAAACGCTCCACCTCCCACCCCCAATCAGATCCATGCGACACCTTCTTTCCAACTCTGACACAGTCCTCCATCACTTCCTCCACCACCATGGGCAGTCATACAAACAAAAGAAGTTTGTGGGACTAAAAAAAAAAGTTCAATCAATCAATTCCAACTTCACAAGATCTTTTTTTTTTTGTGAGAAGTTGGAATTGATTGATTGAACTTCTTTTTTTACTCCCACGAAGTTCTTTTGTTTGTGGGACTGCACACGGTGGCAGAGGAAGTGATAGAGGAGCTGGAAAGAAGGTTAGAAAAGAAATGGTTTGGGAAGTGAGGGGATCTGGACAGTGGTGGGGTGGGGCAGCCTCTTCAGAAAAATGCTTTCCAGCTCTGGTACTCCACCTGCTGTTTCAGTGGCTGTGTGGGCAGAGCTGCAAACAGGACTCAGAAGGGAAGTGAAAGGGAAGAGGGGGGTGGGCAGGTGAGGGGGAGTCTGCCAAAGCCATACGGAGGAGAAGACAAAAAGCAGCCCCCACCTCACCCGCTACCAGCAGTTCAGGGAAGCCGCTTCTGAGCTGGACAGATGGCCAACAGCTGAGGAGGTGCTGTAGTGGGTCGTGTCGGGGAAAAAGAGAGCATGCGAGGTTGGGAGGGCTGGGACTAGGGGGGAGGAAACATGGGACCATGTGGGACCTTGGCGAGTTAGCAGGCGGCTGGTTGAAGAGAGGGACGGTTGCGGTTCTGCCTGCTCTATTATGTGGCAGGCTATTGACAGGCAGCCCGCTCCATTTCATTAAAATTTAAAAAAAAAGGTTTTTTTTAATGCCTATAACATTATGCTTTAATGTATCGTGTTTTGTTTATTGTTTCCAGTCATGTGTTTTATGTATCTCCCTAGAATAGAAGATGCTGAAGTTCTAGAAGCAGTTTGTTCTTTTGAGAGATGTAGACAGCTATTTTAGACCTATTTTAATTGTAAAGGAAATTCTACCAGAATGATATATGAAATAATTCTGGATTATTCCTCAGCAATGGTTTGATAGATTTGAAACTCAGAGTAAGTTTAGGGACACCTCTCTTCTTTTGAGTAGTAGGTTTCTCTTAATATATTTTATGGGTAAGTTTGAGTGTTGCTTTTTAATTAAGCTTGAAACACTACACTGTCCAATTTCACATAGTAAAATATTCAGCTTTACTAAATATAGAGTAAATATAGAATCGTATATATAAATTGAACAAACAAATAAAACTTTATGAAATAAGAGAAAAAGCAAGTTAAATGCAACAGATGCTAACAAGAGTAAGTATTAGGGGATGCAAACTATTATCCTTCAGAGCTTTTGACTAGTGCCCATAAATCCTTAGAAATTTAGCCAGTGGTTAGGGATTATGAAATTTGGCTCACAAAATGTATTTTGCCTCTTTTTGAGATTGACCACTTTGTTACTTTGTAGATATTTATGTATTTCCATTTAAAGCAGCAGCTCCCAACCTTTTCTATACCCCGCGCCCCTAGAACGCTTCTGATACAGTCTCGCACCCCTTACAAAAGTTTGAAATAACGGCAAGGAACTATGCATATACAGTACATTATAATTCTGAAAAGCCAAGTGTTCGCCCCCCCCCCCGGAATATCGTCTCACACCCCCAGGAGGTGCAAGCCCCCCTGGTTGGGAACTCCTGATTTAAAGCAATCTGAGTTCACATTTTGTGTTTTCTTTCATCAGGCAGCAATACGGAAAGAATTAAATGAATTCAAAAGCACAGAAATGGAAGTACACGAAGAAAGTAGACAGTTTACAAGGTAAGAAACCATTCAGACGCAGATAGCAAACTCTTTTAAAACAAATTACTCCTGAACTCTTCAGATCATGTATTGTGCTGAAGAGATAACTTTTCTCAGTAAATTGAGGAAAAAACGTTGAATTATTAGTTTACCGTTTATTGAAAATAAGAATCAGTAAGAACTCATTAATTTGTGATAGATTGCTTCTTAAACTTGAAATAGTACTTTATTTTCTGCATCTCAAAAGGTTGATTAATACACACAAGTCTTGACAGTTGATAAAAGGTGGAGACTTCATAAGCCCCAACTGAGCTGCTAGTAGTGGCTACTAAATGACATCTACTTCTGAGAATCTGGTGATTCACTTGCCTATCATCCACCCTTCACTTAAAATACTGATCTTATGTCCAAATGCTGGTATCTTAAAATTGATAGTGATATAGCTAAAAACATCTTCTGGTTTTGCCTTTGGTCTGGCAATATAAATACTGAGCAACTATTTGATTAATCAAGAAAACTAATTTTTGTTAAGAAACATAGGGATTTTAAAGTTTTTTCTTTTAATAAACAGTATTCTAACTGATTTGTTTGCTCCTTTATTGTGACATATGAAAGCAAGATTTTAAAAAACATTAACTTAGGAATTTATCAACAATTCCTTGGCTATGCGTACACTGGTTTTGTGGACTTTATTTGGATTAGGGAAAAACAGGACTTCCAGAAATGTTTAGCTGAAGCAAAAAGTTAACCATTTTATTCCTATGAATTCAGCATCTTAGCAAGATAATGCTAAGATAATTCATTTCTCCTTCTGTAAGTACACTGTGGGAGCCTGTTACTCTTTCCCACAAATTCATCCCCTATCCCCCTGCATTCACACTACTATTCTTCCTATCACAAGTGCACAGAAATGATTATTCTCTTCTAGTTTCTTTTTTAGAATAGAATAGAGCTGGAAGGGACCTTGGAGGTCTTCTAGTCCAGCCTCCTGCTCAAGCAGGAGAATCTATACCATCTCAAGTCAAAACGACTGTCCAGTCTCTTCTTAAAAAAACCTCCAGTGATGGAGCACCCACACGATTTCTGGAGGCAAGCTGTTCCTCTGGTTAAATGTCCTCACTGTCAGGAAGTTTCTCCTTAATTCCAGGTTGCTTCTCTCTTTGATCAGTTTCCAACCATTGTTTCTCATCCTGTCCTCTGGTGCTTTGGAGAAAAACATGACCCCTTCTTCTTTCTGACAGCCCCTCAAATACTGGAACACTGCTATCATGTCTCCCCTATTTCTTCTTACCTCAGCACAGTTTAGGAGTGGGGTTTGTTGGGTATGTATCTGTCAATGTATGTTTGTGCATATATGGGCTGCGCATTCAGCGTTGCGTGGAATCTTCAGAGCTATAAAGAGCTTATTGTCTGTAAATGAATATATTATCAACAGTATTCAGTGTGAGAAGGCAAGTAGATAATACTGAGTTGCTATAATGCTTATCAGAAATCTGGTGATTTCTCAATATATAGCAATGCAGTCATTGCTCTGGACCTGTGGTAAATACATTGCTGTCCAGACTAGAGTATTATGTGTTTCTTCTTTTGCACTTTTGTATCACATATTGCTGGAACTTGTGATGGTGGTATATATTATAGTTGAATCAGCCTGTTTTTTTTTTTGCAATCAATATTGTGATTCAGTTTCTGATTTTGACAGAGTAGGGTTTGTATTTTACTCAAATTATTTACTTCTGTCGTTATGTTGTCCAAAAATAGTTCTCAAATTATTACATTATTGATTCAGATGTTCAATTCTTAAGCTGCAGGTTATAGTAATCTGGCACTTAGTTCAATATGTGTTTCAAATTATTGCAAACATAATAACAAGAAACAGACAAGAATCTCTTATAATGATAGCCCGTAAATTTGAAATTTATAGAGGCACAAATGATGTGCTTTTCTATGAGTGGCTTCAGACATGATCAAAAGTTAAAATCCTTGTTCCTGTACATGCATTCAATGATGCAAGACTTTGTTCTATTAGTTCTCCCATCTCTGAAGCAAATGAAATAATAACAATAGGAGGGCGACATACTGTTCTTAAATTGAACAGCAATGCCCAACTATGTGAAACAGTGTCTAAACCAGGGGTTCTCAACCTTGGCAACTTTAAGACTTGTGGACTTCAATTCCCAGAATTCCTCAGCCAGCAAAGCTGGCTGAGGAATTCTGGGAGTTGAAGTCCACAAGTTTTAAAGTTGCCAAGGTTGAGAACCCCTGGTCTAAACAAAGGGTTCCCATCAATACTTTTTTTTGTCCATGGGATCATAGTTCGTTACTAGTTCGGAAGCTTTTTGTCTTCCTAAACCTTTCAAGGTAACTCATTTTAATCCGTGGGGTTATTAAAATATTATTTGTGATCGTATAGCACACAGCGAACCAAGAAGTAAATACATGTATTCGTTAATACTTAAAAATTTAGCAGCAATGTTAGTCAGATTTGAATATGCTTTTTGAAATATGGATTCAATTTTATAAAGAAAGTGGTATGTATGGTATGGTTATTATGTGGGTGTTTTAACATTTGGAATTTGAATATTTGAACTTTACAGTTGTTCTTATCTTTTCTTGTATCTTGAGGATAATGAGAAAAAAATCAAAACAATAAATTTTATTTCTCACCTTCAGGTTTCATCGTCCTTAAGTGTTGTAAATACTCTGTTGTTGAGCGCAAATATCTTTCCTGAGGAAAGTCCTCCATCTTGAAGCCCAGAGTACATCACAACTGAAATGTCTGCAGCACCTTAAAACGTGAAGTTACTCTATATTGTGGATCCTCATATTTTAACAAAAAGAGACCACTAGAAGAGATACAGAAAAGAATATAAAAATGGCCATGTAATATGAATGTTTATTATTTTCTTTGAATAAAAAAAATCTTACCGTTTTTTCCTTACTAATAGTTGACTGGGGTGAACTGAAAATGACTATTGACAAGAAGGAAGCACAGTCCACTTTCAAATAGGATGGGAACAGATATAGTTGAACTATTTGTGGGCCAACTGATATACTTAGAATAAAATTTTTCTTCTTCATGGAAGTAAGTTTATACTATATTAAAAGACAGGATTATTGCAGCAAGATAAAAAAAAAACTAGGAATGTGAAGAATTCTCTGTCTTCCAGAATGTTTTTTTTTTAGAATTGCCAACTCTACTTCTCATAAATAGTACAGTAATTTGATGTAATATCAGTGTATTTGACAGTAATTGGTACAATTCACAGTTATGTTTATGATTGTATGATTATGAATTCCAAATGTCCATTGGGGGTTGCAGTTTTGAGTATAGCTAGATTATATGAGTTGTACAATATTAAAACCACTAAGTGTATCTTTATTATTTAGGATTGCAACACAAATTATTTTTTTTAATCTGATAAATTTAAAAGAAGCACCAAGGATTCTCTGTAATCATAATCAATTGAAAAGTATTTTTAGAAAACGAAAAATGTGAGACAATAAGAATACTGTGAAAAGAACAGATAATCTTTAATCTCGCTTAATCAGACAATAATGATAATCAGATTTTGAAGCCAAATTCAAAATAAAAGTCAACAAAGATGAAATACACATGAACATTTCCCCCCTTTTTGATAGTTTGAGCGATATTTAATTGGTCCTTAAATCAGTAAGAACAATGTAAGATCAAGAGGATGATTTATATTGAAATCAGGATTTATTTCTATCAGAATAGGAAAAAGGTCATGAGTTTTTGGGGGGGAGGGGGCTGGCAAATCGTATAGAACAGGGGTATCAAACTCGCAACGTCACGTGATGTGTTGCGACATATCGCGACTTTTTTTTCCATTGCCGGCAATGGGATGGGCGCAGTTTCGGCATGACGCATCCGGCTTGCGGGCCAGCAGTTTGACACCCCTTATATAGAATAAATTGGCATTACATTGCCAATTTGGGACTGTAGTAAATCTTACTTGTAACAAACTAATGGGATAGAAATGGATGTCCTTTACACTGAAATGGCTGTTCAAAGGCAAATGGGTGTTTATACACAAGTAAAAATGTCAATATACATATGTACAATGGCAAGTGGATTTTTGTTATCTGAACCAAATCCAACTAGTTTGAAGTTTTACTGCATTTGCAAATAAAACTCTTACAGACACAAGTCCTCCCCTGCTTGAGCACACCACCTGCACATGGATGGATTCCTACCATAACAGTGCTTTGTTTCTCTTTCCTTTGCCTCTTTGCCATCACACCAGTCAGCCTGGGGAATGGGAGTCTTGCCCACATTTTTGTTCAATCTATCCTTCCACTGTGGAGAAGACGGATAACAGGGATATCCAAAAGAAATAGTTTTTCTGTTCCCCAAAGCACCTATTGCACTGAACATCTCCATGCTAAGGAAGCAAAGGGACAAAGCAGAGCACTATTATATGATAAAAGGATCCCTCATCACAGAGTCCCTTTCCCCCCCTCCCCCGCAACTGTTATTAACTGAGAATTTGAAATATTTTTTGATATTGACTAAAAGCATTCAGTACTGTAGCTTAGCAGTATTTGGAATGATTCAGGTTTTGTCCTTTGCCTTAGCAAGTTGATGACCCACTTTAATAGGAAAGGGACTTGCTGCTTTAGACATACATTAAATCCTCATTTAGGACCATGGGAAAACTACAAAGGGGCTTTAAACTTACAGCCTTTGTTGTGTGTGGTTATGTGGAGCAAATGGTCTACTTTTATATTATCTTGTAACTGTATTTGTGAATATCCAATTAGTATAACAGTAAAAGGTGGTGTGCTTTATTATGTTGGTCCAAAATATGGTGGCTTATTATAAGCCCATGACATTGTTTACACTAAAAATTGTCTTATATTAGCACTTATTTATCCTTTTAATGTACACGGTAAAGCTTAAGGATCTGAAATACACAAGGGCATGTACTGCAGTATTACAATATATGTGTATTATTTATCCTTTTTGAAGTCTGTACATACTACCATTTATTTTTGTCCATGTGTTCTTTTAGTTCCTAATTATAAAAGATATGTATTTTTTTCAGCAATAAATGATCTCTGTCATGATTTTTTAACGTCAGAACTTTCATTCCTTTCTTTTAATTAATTTTTTATCAGAATTATTTTATATGTGTGTACTTAGAAATGACCTACTGAGTTTACCGAGAGCCTAGCCATATGCCTGTGTAAATGTAAACAGCATTATGTTCTAAAAATTTTTTAAAGCAACCTAAGTGCGACTGATTAACACAACAGAGGCAGTTCATATAGCAAACAGGACTATTAATAATAAGAAAATAAAGATTCGAACTAGGTTTAAGAAGAATAAAATAAAATAATTAGGGGAGGGGCTTCCAGATTACCTGTGTTAGTTTTAAGGATGGTCAGCATGTGGCAGTTTTTGTTTGAGTGTGGAAGTTAAGCAGGATAGATTTTTATTTGGATGAAAACTTCCAGATAATTCCAAGGTTGTATGTTAGAAGTAAAAAAATTTTGAAGAACGTTTTTTTTTCTGCACTGTTGCCAAGAAAAACACGGATGTGTCTACTTTATTTGGGCAGAAAAAAAATCTAGATAACCACTGCTACCGTAGATGATTCTGCCTTTCTGCTATCATGTGATTATCCATCAGATTTTGCAGATTTTATAGATGATTTCAGATATGGTATCTTTAATAGTCTCAGGACTCAAACTTAAATGAAAAGATTCCTTGGTGCTCTCTGAATTTGGATGTTTGCTTGCAGATATTCATTATCCAACTGTGTTGAAGATATTGTTGATAGTATTAATGTGTCTTCTCTAGTTGTTCCTTAATCCAAGATTAGAGAGCACCAAGGACTCTACAGTTCAACCCTGAAGTACATATAGCAGCGGTTCTCAACCTTTTTCAGGCCAAGACCCCACCTGCGCCGCCCATGTGCGGCGCGACCCCGACCTGCACCACGCATGCGTGGCGCGACGGGGCTAATCGCGCATGCGCGGCGTGCGCGCGCACGACGGGCCGAAACGCGCATGCGTGGCACAACGGGCCGAACCGCGCATGCACGGCACGACGGGGCTAACCAGGCATGCGCAGCGTGCACGACGGACCAAACTGCGCATGTGCAGCGCGCGCGCGATGGCCGAGGGGAAATGGGGGAAAAAAGGAGGGGTGGAAAAATGGGGAAAAAATGGCGGACTGCCGTGTTTGGCGACCCCCGTGAAACGGTCGTTCGACCCCAAATGGGGTCGCGACCCACAGGTTGAGAACTGCTGACATATAGTCTCTTCTATTGGAATCAAATGAAAGAGTTATTCTCCATTTTTCTTTTTTTTTATAAGATACAAAAATATAGCTATACAGCACCATCCACAGACTAGCCATATATTTTAACTTAGAATATTGTGCAATATTGGAGGAGTATCAAAACTGTTTTGAATTATAATATCCAATTTTAACAAATTTTGGTTGTGATGTAAATATAAAAAAATTAAGAAATGGTCCCTGCCCTCTTCCTTTTTTTGATTGCTTTTATTTCATCTTTTTTACATTGTAATGTTTGAAAGCAGATACAGTCTGAGATCTTTGTCTGGTCTAAAAGCAGGAATATATATAAGCAACCTAGTTTGATGTTAATATTATAAAGCAAGGAACTCCTGTAAATATTCAAACTCATAGTTTAACTTTTTAATAAATTAACTAGAAGTTCTTCACAGATAGGTCATATATCTGCCATATAAGTACCCTCTAGGCAAGATGAGTGACATGTAAGTTTACTAAAAAATAAATAAAAAAGGTCACTTTAGTTCAGTCAAACTCCAAAACAAAACAAAATCATGCCACACAATCTTTTTGCATTCTTTGACAAAGTAACTTAATTAGTGGACCAGCAAAATTTGTGGACATAGTATATTTTGACTTCAGTGAGGCATTTGACAAGGTAGACCACAGCTTCTTGGTAAGATAGAAAAATATGGAACACCACCAGATGGATTCGTAACTGGCTGACCAATCACACTGGATGGAATTACATCCACATGGAGGGAAGCATGCAGTAGAATACTACAAGCTTCTGTCTTAGGCCCAGTAAGTTTTCAAAATTTTTATAAACGATTTAGATGAAGGGATAGAAAGGGAACTCATCAAACTCACAGACAACACCAATCTGGGGGAAATAGCCAACACTTGAGAAGATAGGCTCAAGATCCAGAAGGATCTTGACAAGACTTGAGCATTGGGCTCTAGCCAATAAAATACAATTCAGTGATGAGAAAAATAAGAGCTTATACTTAGGCAAGAAAAGCCAAACACACAGTTATAGGTCAGTGATGGCGAACCTTTAAGAGACTGAGTGCCCAAACTGCAACCCAAAACCCACTTAGGCATTGTCGAGTGCCGGGTGGGTGTGGTCCATTGGCTGGGTGTGGCCAATTGGGTGGGCGTGGCTGTGGTGATAACGGCAGACTGGGTGGGACTAAAAAGTTCAATTCCAACTTTGCAAGATCTTTTTTTTCCTGCGAAAAGTTGAAATTGACTGAACCTTTTTTTTTTTTTGCACATGGTGGCGGAGGCCTAAAGCGAAAAGGTTTTATAAAACCCAGCTGAAGGCCTAGGACTGGGGTGATGGTGCACGTGCCCACAGAGAGGGCTCTGAGTGCCGCCTCTGGCACCCGTGCCATAGGTTCACCACCACTGGAATAGGTGATACCTGGCTTAATAACAGTAATTGTGAGAGGGATCTAGGAGTCCTAGTGAACAATCACTTCATTCAGCAGTATGATGCAGCTGCCCAAACAGCCAATGCAATCCTAGGTTGCACCCCCAGTGGGATAGCATCAGGATCACGTGAAAGTACCACTTTATGCTCTACTGGTAAGGCCACACTTGAAATACTGCATTGCTTACCACAATACAAAAAAATATGTTGAGACTCAGAAACTGAGTATAGAGAAGAGGAACAAAGGTAAATATAGAGGACTGGAGGTAAAAAGTATAGGATGAAGAGTTGCAGGAACCAGTTAAGTCTAGTCTAACGAAGAGAAGGACTCGGGGTGAAAATGACAGCAGTCTTCCAATATTTGAGAGGCTGTCACAGAGACAAGGGAGCCAACCTAATCTCCAAACCACCTGAGGGTAACAAGAAGTAACACATGAAAGCTTTACGGAGAGAGATTCAACCTACAATTAAGTAGAATTTTCCTGTCAATGAGAACAATTAAGTAGTGGAGTGGCTTGTCTTCAGCAATAGTAGGTGCTCCATCACTGAAGGTTTTTAAAAAAGAGACTGGACAGCCATTTGCTTGGATTGGTATAGTCTCCTGCTTGAGCAGGGGGTTGGACTAGAAGACCTCCAAGATCCCTTGCAACTCTTGTTATTCTTCAATTTAATATTACAAATTGTAAGATTTATAGTGCGTTAATATTCTTTTGTGGGAATCAGCCCCCCAGAGAAGGAAGTATTAAAAGGGCAGAAAAATATATTTTCTCAAAGGATCTTAAAGAGACAGAAAATCATGCCCACTTTTTCTTAATAGCCCCAAGTCTGCCTCCCCCAAGCAGAAACCAGCTCTGTACAAATGCAGATGTAAACCATCAGGAAAGTTGGAGCTAGGAGATTAGGAAGACAAAGACCTAAAATCTGCATACCCCACCTGAGACAGGACATGGTAAGGATTAACTCACAAAGGCCAAAGAGCACACCCAAACTCAGGTCAGAATACATGACACAGGAAATAGCCTCAAAACAGGAACAGGAAATAACTCCAAACAAAAGGCTCCAGAGGGTATAAAAAACCTACCCTCTACATGTGCTAAGCCTTTCTTTTTTTCACTTCTCTTGCTGCTAGAGCCATCTTTCTGTCTGGCTCCCCTCTTGAATAAACTACAGCCTTCTTCCCAAAGCAGTTGCCATGTTTATTCCCAGCTTGGATGAACCACGATGAAGACCTTTCTTCCAACACTTTCACACAGCGACAAACATCACTCAGAGCAGGCAGAATAGACATTAATGATGAATGTCACTTAGAGCAGGCAAGCTGTAATTCACAAAAGATCACGTGAAAGGAACGATGCATCTCACATTTATGGGCACTTCCGGTATACCGGTATCTTTTTTCCCCCCTATAAAGTGACATCACTGGAACTATAAACTATGCCGCTCTAGCCCTTTCTAAACTATTGCTCTTTTCTACCAATACTTCCGCTGGAAAAGGGAGAGCGCATTGTTGAGGCTTACTGTTTTGTTGGGATCATTTCCAGCGTAAACATGTTATTATTGTCATGGAAAGGAAAAAAAATCTGTATACTCCATCCTCGCTTGACGATACTTCTAGCGCTGCCGGATATGTAGCCAGCTAATTTATTTGCTTGCCACCCTTTTCAACAACAATTGGTATATTCCAAGATGGCTTAGAATTGCACCAACGAGATCGGAAACTGAGAGCGACAACTTGGGAAGACCGATCCCTTCCCGGAACCGGAAAACGTGAAGCAGCAAAGCTCGTTAGGGGGCGGAGCGGTCCGTTCGGGAACTGGGTCGTGGGTTCCGTGGGTTATTCGGCGCTTGACGGTCATTAGCGTCGGAGACTCGCACAATGGTAAGCGGAGCGTGAAGTTCAGGCTTGAGCAAGCTGGCAGCCTCGGGCTGCAGGTGTCACTTCTCCCACCCTTCCTTGGAAGAAGATGGATAATCTGGGAAAGAAATGGAGGGAAATGTCAGGAAATTCTTCCCATTATCGCAGTGTTTCTCAACCTTGACAATTTTAAGGCATGTGGACTTCAACTCCCAGAATTCCACAGCCAGCAGTGCTGGCTGTGGAATTCTGGGAGTTGAAGTCCACATGCCTTAAAATTGTCAAGGTTGAGAAACACTGCAATTATCGTCTCACCAGTGGCGTGGCACGGATGACCTCGCTGTAACTTTCACGGGGGACATTTCGGGATGGGTTGAAATCCAGCGAAATCCAAAGAGGCACACGATGTCCTGTAATGCCATGCAGGCGTTGAATCCGAGGCTGCATTACTTAGAAACACAGCTAATGTAAAATATGCAGCTGTTAGATTGTGCTGGATGGACAGTTAACGAAAATGGTATGGAATCAAGAACAGCTTGCCATTTGAAAACGTATAATAATAAAATAATGGGATATTTGGGCAGTTCAATAGGATTTTGCCAGCAGGAAGCCTCCCGCAGAAATCCAAGTGATGACAGATTCTGGATGTTACACATATTTTATAATCTCATATAGCAACACTGAAAATCTTAACTGTTTTTAGGTTTACAGGATATATAGTTTTTCAGTGTTGCTATGTGAAGCCATTAAATACGTGTAGCTTCTAGAATCTGTCACCACTTGGATATCGGTGTGAGGTACCTATCTGGTAAAGGTAGCTGCGAATTGCACATGATATGGGACTTGACCAGGAAAAAGTAATCATGACTATCCCCTCCTGTCTTCTTTCATGAAGATTGGAGCCACTGTGACACTTAAAAGCATTTGTTCACCTTCCTTTCCTAAATGCCTTTAGGGTGGAGTCAGATTCTTATGCTGAAGGCATTGTATTGGCTGCTGATTTATTTCCTGATGAGATATAAATGGTTTCTGTTAGGAATAACTGAGCAAAGATTTCCTTTATAATTTCAATTGTAAATAAATAGTAAATTGTTTCCCCACCGCAATTTACTGAGATGAAACCTTAGCTCTTGGCAACCTAAAGTTGTTCTCTGTATCTACCAAGTTTACTGGAGCTGCGGAATCTAATTTCATTGTCTGCACTTTAGGAAGGCCTTAAAACAAATCTTTTAGTGAAAAGGACTTTTATTTTTATTATTGTCATTTTTGCTATTTGTGGCTTTGATTTGGTTTTATGCTTTTATTATACACTAAAGCAGGGGTTCTCAACCTTGGCAACTTTAAGACTTGTGGACTTCAATTCCCAGAATTCCTCAGCCAGCTGAGGAATTCTGGGAGTTGAAGTCCACAAGTCTTAAAGTTGCCAAGGTTGAGAACCCCTGCACTAAAGAGAGATTTCGGTAGAATGCAGTATATAAAGTCAAGTAACTTGAGAATCATCTCCTGAAAGAGATAACCATAAAACCTATCAATGAGGAAAACATGTGGAAATTCACTGTAATGGGATGATCCAAACATATCTGTGCCAGAAGCTGTCTAGAGTGCTGCAAACTACTCTGTTCTGGACAACCCTGGAAGCAAACAAACCATCCTAAAAAAGCTCAAATCAATCTATTCTGGTTCACATTTAACACATTTTAAAAAGCTAAAAGAATTCTAACTATTTAGCATGCATCAGTTAACTAAGTAAAGATGTAACAGATTTGTTAGTTTATTTATATGGTCTATATGGTTGCCTCAATCAGAGTATTGTGACTCTAGGTAGCATAAAAAAATTGTTTTCTTACAATTATATTCCTAGGGAGGATATAAATAACCCATTTACTTAGATAAGTAGTGAAACCCTTATCAGTTTTGTTCCATTTTCAGATCATTCTCTCTTGTTTTGTAGCCCCACAGACGGAAGAAACCTTTCATAGAAAAGAAAAAAGCTGTAACATTTCATGTAGTGCATAGAAGTCAGAAGGACCCTTTGACAGCGGATGACAGTGCACCCCAGAGAGTTCTCTTGCCTGCATTAAAGGTAATAAGAAATGACAAAGCTGAAGAAAAGCAGCTTAATGCTTAATTTAGGTGAAAGGATGGAGAAGGGCTATTTTGCCTGTGGATGGGCTTTCAGGAGGCATTTGAGCTGACCATTGTGGGAAAATGAAGTTGCAGAAATAATGTCAATGCTCTCCATATGTTGTTCCTAATAGAGGAATTCTGAATTCTCTGAGCATCAACATTGCTGCAAAGATGTGTAGAAAGTAATTGGAATCATTATGCTTTTTTTCTTTATGTTTGACAGCAGCATTAGCTAAATTCAGTAATTTCCTTCTTCAATGCCTTTAGCGAAATGATGAAAAAAGAAGAGAAGAACAGCGGAAATATGGAGTATTCTTTGATGATGATTACGATTACTTGCAACATTTGAAGGAAGCTTCAGGACCTTCTGAACTTGTTCCATCAAGCTTCCCAAATCAAGGCAGGATTGTAGTGTCTACAGAAGGGGAGGTAGAAGATGAAATTCAACACATTCTGGTAAGTAAAAATGTTCTTAAGTGCTGTGGTGGTTTTTCCTATAATTACCGGTACTATATGTATGTTCAAATCAAACTAGTAGTACTTCTTAAATTTAAAGCTTAATTTTTTAAACAATGTTTTTGATTTTCACATACTTTTTTCAATCACCCATTGAATTATTTTGTGATGGACCTAAAACTACCTTATTTTTATTCATTAGTAGTGCTAATAAAATTATTGACAGCATTCCAAAATTTTTTATTATGGGACATGAACTGATTTGTCACTGTATCATATGAAAAGTATATGCTAGAAACTGTTTAGGATACTTAGTCTCCTGAACATTTTAAAAGAAATGCTACGTATTCTTTGTTCTTTAGGCTCCTACCATTAATCTGCCCTCCTCAGTATTTGCATCAGAATTTGAAGAAGATGTGGGACTATTAAATAAAGCTGCTCCTGTTCCAGGTACTTCATTTACACTACATTCTTTTATGTGCACTTATATTTGATGTGAAAAATGAAACTTTTTCTTTAAGACCGTTTTAATCTGTTCTTCACGTTATTAACGTATATGTGATTGAGGAA
This sequence comes from Bothrops alternatus, assembly GCA_034064705.1. Taxonomy (NCBI): domain Eukaryota; kingdom Metazoa; phylum Chordata; class Lepidosauria; order Squamata; family Viperidae; genus Bothrops; species Bothrops alternatus. Next base: position 2,779,380 of record JARGCV010000023.1, read on the forward strand.
TTCTGTTACTGTCCTAATCTGTAAAAAGAGATAAATTACAAGAGTGCATAAGATAGCTGTTGTTTGCCTTGAGTTAATACGTTATTTTCATCAAGGCAAGAAGACAGTACTGATCACTATTCCATTCAATTTAACCTTAAAACACTTTCGAAAAATTCTCAGGTTTGATCTGGGGGTAACAGGAGAAGGTAGTTTTCTAACTAATTGCTGTTGTATGAATTATTTTTTCTGTTTGCTAAATAACTTGTGTTCAGGGAAACTGATAATTCTGAGAAATGACTTAATCCTGTCAAAACTACTTCTTAACATAATGTTTTATCTAACACTAGGGCCTAGGCCGGATCTTGATCCTGACATTATTGCAGCACTGGATGATGACTTTGATTTTGACAGTCCAGATAATCTGCTTGAAGATGACTTCATTTTAAGAGCTAATAAACCTGGAAGCCTAGAACTGGAGAAGGAACTCTCTTGGTAATGAAATGAAAAACATATGACTATGTTTTTATTATCTTATTCATTTTTCTACTGGAAAGGGAATCCCAATACTGGGTGCATCAAAATTATTCCATCCTTTATACCTTTTTCAGATCTTGATTGATTACTATTTCATTCTTAGTTATACTGTGCAGTAGTACTGTGTTTCCCTGAAAATAAGACCCGGTCTTATTTTTATTTTATTTTTTTGCCTCTGAAAGAGGTACCAGGTCATATTGGGGGGGGGGTTCTTTTCCACTCACCTCCAGCACCTGCAGCCCTGCCCAGCCGCCACTTCTTCTGCAGCTGAAGGAGCAGCTTCATTCTGCAACTGAGAATGGAGCTCAGGGCTGTATTTTGCGGTCAGGCCTTTCTGGAAGGCCTCTGTTGCCGATAACCAAGCAATAGATTCAATCCATAGCTCAGTTCTCAGCTGCAGAGGCCTTCCATAAAGGCCTCTAACTGTGAAATGCAGGCCTGGGGACGCTGCAGAAGTGGGCTGGCGAAGAGAAGCCTGGCTGCAAGGCAAGTGGGTATGGGGCGCATGGGGCAGCTCCACCCTCCCACCCCCACCCTAGCTTGATTTTTAGGTGTGCACCTCACCCAAAACTAGGGCTTATTTTGGGGGGGGGCTTATATTAGGCCCACCCCCCAAAAAATCAAGCTAAGGCTTATTTTCAGGGTAGGTCTTACTTTTGGGGAAATACAGTACATGAAAAATCATGAACTATTAGCCTATTAGTAAAGTGAAGTGTAAATTTAAGGAAGTCAATGTATATGTTATTGCCAGCTTATCTGAAGATGAAGATGCATGGGAAGATATGGAGGAGGAAGAGGATGGAGAAGATTTTCAAAGTGGTGAAGAATATGATTCTGAAGGTCCTTTGTCAGATGACGGTGATTTTAAAGGGAAGATGAAAGAATTCCTTTTCATGGAAGAAGAGACCAAGAGCCGTTTCACAGAGTATTCCATGACCTCTTCAGTCATGAGAAGAAATGAACAACTGACACTTCTGGATGAAAGGTTTGAGAAGGTGAAATAAACTTACAACATTTATTGTAATTATTGGCATATATTTGGAAAATATTACTTAATTTTAATCTTGATCTCTTAACACCCCTGGTTTGTAAAACTACTGCTCTGTTAATGTGTTTTTCCTTAAGAATTTTAAGGAGTTGTATAACACTGTATCTAATGCTATGACATGTCTTGACTTGGACCTTATTTCTTGTCTAAAAGAAATTAAAGTTTTTAACACTTTAGTATTTCCAAGTGATAATGATTTTAGATACTTTTTTTTTTTTAAATTTTGTTGCGTACCACCCAGAATCACTTGTTTGTGAGTTGGGTGGCTACATAAATTAGACACACAGAAAGCTCAATCGCTGGGCTAACAGTAACTTTCGTTTTATGAGCTTTTTTCATAGTGGAAAATGTTGGGCGTTATATAAAGGGGAGGGGACGTAAATTAATTGTCCTCGATCACATTTTAAATTTGTTTTTAAATACATTGGAGGATTGCGATTTAAGTTTGTTACTGAAAGCATATGGAATTGATTTAAATAACAATAATTTGTTTCACATTTAGTTTTTCGAACAATTTGATGATGATGAAATTGGACCACTGGATAATGCCGAATTAGAAGGTTTCATCCATAGTGACAGTACTCGATTACAGGAAGTTTTGAATGACTACTTCAGAGAGAAAGCAAAGGAGTACGTAAAGGGTCCTTAACTGGGTAGTATGCTTCTTAGAAAACAATAAGCAGCTTATAGATAAAACACTGATACTACTACTGTTAAACCAGTGACTTAAAGCATAATTAACTGTCATATCTCAGTCCTTAAAAAGTCTAACTTTTAGAAAGTATTACCTCATGCCCAAACAGCAGTGTAGGCCTCTGCCAAGCCTTTCTTCCCTCTATAGAGCTTGAGCAATGACCGTCGTAGCTGGCAAGAGCTTCATCTTTTCTGCTAAGAGAAAGAAATCTTTTTTAACTACTGGTATCTTTTTATATGCATCCCTAGTGACTTCAGCAAAACATCTGGTGGTAAAATTAATATATTTCTTTAATAAATCATATGGCACATTTCAGGAAAATACCCAGTTAAGATTTTGGTTATATCTGGATTGATTACTGATTGCAATGTTAACAGGTCTATGAACCGGTTGTTTAGCAACCAGTCTAAGTTAACAACACCCTCTCCAAAAGGTACTTATGACCCAGTTCCAAACTGAACCCATTTTAGGAACTCAGCAGCCAGCCTGCATTTACGGTCATTTGCAATGTCTTATGGTCACATGGACGCAATTTATGATGTTTTTGCCCAAACCCGGCATTTATTTCAGGTTTCTGGCAAAAATTCACTCGATAACCACAGTGTTTGCTTAATAACTCACCACTAAAAAAAAAATTGTAAAATTGGGTCAGTCCCATGATGATCTCCTTGATGACCATAACTCTCAGGTAAATAGCTAGTCTAAATAATACTGATTTAATTAAAAAAAAAGTTGGCAGGTTTTTGAAAATGACAGTATTTTGAAACATTTAAATTTTAATTTATTTGCCTTATGCATCTTTCTTTTTCTTTAAAAGTTGCGTGAAAGTTGATGATATTGAAATCAAGAAGAAAGCAGAGTTACCCTTGAATGAGGAAGATGAGATTGAAGAAATGGTAACTTTAATAATTAAAGAACCAAAAGAAAAATGGGATTGTGAATCCATTTTGAGTGAGTATTTATTTATTTACTCATATTCGTATTAGATAAGATAAGATAACCTTTATTGTCATTTTTATACTGTGGGTACAATGGCACACATCAAAAATGAAATTTAGTTGCCCGCTGTCAAGGTGAAACACATATATGACACACACCTAAACATACTATGAAAAACACCATAGATGTGGGTATATGTAGGGATGTGGGTATAGACCCACATCCCTACATATACGTTGCAATAAATATTAAATACTGTCCATCTTGAATATATAACGGAAGGAGGAAGCGTGAGAGTTCGCAAGATTAATGCTGTATGGAATGAAACTATGGCTGAATCTGGAGGTTCTGCTGCGGATACCACGAAGCCTCCTCCCAGAAGGTAACAAGGAAAACAGGTCATGAAGAGGATATGTAGTGTCTCAGATAATCTTATGGACCCTGCTCCAGCAACGCTTCCGTGGTATGTCCTGGATGGGAGGGAGGGAACTGCCAATGATCTTTTTGGCCATTCTCACCACTCTCTGCACCGCCTTCCTTTCTGAAGCAGTGATGCCTCCAAACCAGACTGTAATGCTGTATGACAGGATGCTCTCGATTGTCCCCCTGTAGAAAGTGGTCAGGACAGGGGAAGGAAGATGTACTTTTCTCATGCGGCACAGAAAATGCAGGCACTGCTGTGCCCGCTTCACCACACTGTTGAGCGACCAAGTCAGCCTACTTGTTAGCCCATATAGTGACTCTGGATGGCATACATAATAATAAAGAATATACTATATAAAAACCATTAAAAATTTTGCCCATGTTTGGTCAAGTTCACTCCTCAGTGATCTCCAGAAACATTCCAGATGTCTCTTAACCTGTTTTAATCTGTTTCATCTCCCTCAACATATCCTTGAAACATGTAAAGTGACAGGATCATGAGCCAGGAGAGGTTGCATGGGCATGATCTAGTCCAGGGGTCCCCAACGCCTGGTCCATGGACCGGTACTGGGCTGCGGCATGCCAGCAACCAGTCTGCACAAACAAGCAAAGCGCCATCTGTGGGATGCAGGCAGCACAAAACCATGCACTCTCCAGTCCGTGAAAAAAACTGTCTCCATGGAACCGGTCCCTGATACCCAAAAGATCTCGGGGACCTCTGATTCTAATCCAAAGCCTTGCCTCTTATTCCAAGTGACAGCCAGAACCAGAGTGTGCTGCAGACCATTAAGAACAACCCCCAGCTTCCTCAGTTGCCATAGATAAACCAATCAAACAGGTCCGGCCTTCCTGTGGTGGAGGGCAGCATCAGAGAATCTCATGGTTACCATGACAGAAGAGCCACAGAGAGATCTTCCAATTCCAGATTACCTTACCACTGCTGCCACAACAACAGAAAAACAACAATGGGCCCACAGTTGTCATGGTGGCCATAAACCCCTGAGAGACCCAGAGCCCATTCCCAAGGAATACAGATTGAAATTCCCCAGGCCTGGGGATTTCCAGTGCCAAACCTTGAGATGGAGTCAAGGAGCTCAGATAGGGATGTTACTATGCAGCAGGGTGTAGGGATCTCAACTGATCGTTAGACCCCAAATTAATGAACAGAATTTCACATCCAGTAACTTGTGGGGCTGTGCTTTGAAAGCCATCAGAGACACCCATACAACAATTGCCACCCCTCACCCTGAATGCTTCACCCAGAACTCAAATAGGCACATTTCCAAGAGAAATTTCCAGACGCAGTCACATCTCAACAATCTACACCAGGTCAGCCATAAAAGAAGGTTTTGTTAATCTGGCATTTAACAGCAATATGCAGAGTTACCTAGTTTGGTAATAAAGCATTTACAAGAAAATAACCACGCTCAGTACTAAGGACCCTTCATGCAGAATTATGAATATTTTTATAGGAATAATGCTGTTTTTGCTAAGAATCAAGTTTACTTATTTCCTTTAAGCAGCTTTTGCTTTTTTAATATACTTAATTATCATACCCATTCATTAGCTTCAAAGACCTTGATGATAATTTGAGTTTGAAACATTGTTTAGTAATAAAGTGTTTCAGACATTTCAAATCAAAAGTTCAGGAGAAAATTAGATTCTTCATAAGCTAACCTTTGATATTATGTCTTCTCTTTAAGGTACTTATTCAAACTTATACAATCATCCAAAACTTATTGAGGTGCCAAAAAAGGTGAGTGGAAGTTTCCATTATACTTTAAGGACTTATTGCAGTGAATAGGATCTAAAGAACTATTAGAGGTATATTCAAAAATCTGACGAAGGGGATTTTTAATTCCAAATAGAGGTAGCCCTTGACTTACCACCACAACTGAGCCCAGAATTATGGCCGTAAATTTTCCTGGAAACTGGAAATAAATGTCAGAAACTTGCCAAAAAAAACCTCACCAATTGACTTCTTGTTAGATCTAACATGGTAGGCATGGTTTCTATCAGCCAGGGATTTGCAATTACATGGGTCCCAGGAGGCAGGCCTTCTCTGCCATGACATTCTCCTTGTAGCACATTCTCCCCCCTGAAGTTAGGCTCATTCCTTCCATGCTATTGTTTAGGAAGTCCTTCAAGACCTAGTTATGTCATCTGGCCTTGGGGTTTTTGAGAACTGTAGACAATTTTAGTTGGCTCCATTGTGGTTGATATTCTTGCTCTCTACATGGGATTTGTATCGTTTAAAATGTTTTGATAGTATTCTTATTTTAATTATTTCTTTTTATTTATCCATTTGTGTTTTATTCAATTGTTGTACATCATCCAAAGTTATTTTGTGTGAGTTGAGCAGCCATATAAGTGTGTATGTGTGAGAGAGAGAGAGTGGGGGGGGGAAATTTGTAGAAATAGTGTAGTTTGTGGTCTGTCTCTTTGAAAATTAGCCGTTTCCTAATAGTTCTCACCTCCAAACCTAGATACATATAAGTTAAGATTTAGAGAGAGGGAGGGAAAGAGGAAGGAAGGAAGGAAGGAAGGAAGGAAGGAAGGAAGGAAGGAAGGAAGGAAGGAAGGAAGGAAGGAAGGAAGGAAGGAAGGAAGGAAGGAAGGAAGGAAGGAAGGAAGGAAGGATTAAGTTTGGACTTAACTTGGATCCAGCTTGTAATTTATCAAAGTGCTGAACAGGAATGAATGAGTGAATGAATGTATACTGCATGTATAAGGAAATAACATATCAAACATAAATTAACATAGGGACCATTTTTTCCCCAATGACATCTAAACATTTTGTTCAGTTTATTACCTGGCTTAGTATTTTGGCTTCTGCCCGCTTCATTGACCCAGTTAACTCAGTGTTTTAAAAAATTCATTAGTTCCATGTATTTTTTATAGCTTAAATCAATTAGAGTGTCTAAGAAGACAGGAATCCCTCTAGATGTTTTGCCTCAGAGAGAATCTACAGCTAAACAGACTGAGCGTATGCAAAGGATTAATGACTCTGATTTGCCAAGAGTATCCACTCAGCCACGCTCTAAGGATGAGAGTAAGGAAGATCGGAAAGCTAGGAAACAAGCTATCAAAGAAGAGCGAAAAGTAAGTTTTATTTAAATTGTTTAAAATAAATATATTTCATTAATTAACTTTATTAACCTTTAATTGAAGCAAGGGGAATAACTACTGTTAGGTCATAACTCAGAAATGTATATTAAATAATGTTGTGTAGTGTATATATTATTCCCACAGGATGGAACTCAAAATAGATTATTTAGGATTTCCATTTAGGCACTGAGTAGAATTACCTTTAGCGAGATTGTGGCTTCATACACATGTAGAACTTGATAACTATAAAACCATCCCAATGAATGAAGAGGTGACATGAGCCTAATTAGAAGTTGTGCTATGATAGGCCTGAGGTAAAATTAAAGGATAATGTCAATAAGTCATTTTTTTTCTTACATGGTAGAGAGAAAGAACAAAAGAAAAAAACATTTTAAGTTACAGGTAGTCCTCCACTTACAACCACAATTGAGTCCTGAATGTTGATCGTCGAGCAAAGCAGTCATTAAGTGGAACACTGAGGAAAAGGATGGGGCAGGGACAGCGCATAGGCCTCCCACAATCCGCGAGGCCTAGGTCCTTCCCTTGTCCCACCAAGAAGAACAACTACAAGAATGATAGCATTTGTTAGCCTTTCTGTGATGGCTCTGTTACTTTCTAAGGGGGTAGGAAGAAGTAGATGGCTTTGATCTGGCTCTGAGGTTACCTATAGATGGGGTTGCTCTTTCATTGAAGCAACAGCTCCATGATATGGGGATATGCAGCATCTGCTCAAGCCACAAATGAAGGCACCAGAGGGCTTTGTCCAACTCCACTTGAAGCATCAACTGCTGGTCTTCTTTTGACAGCGGCTGGTGCATTTAAACTACTGCAGTGCATTTTATATGAAACTGGTTTTGGAAAAGGCTTGGAAATCAATCAATCAGAATAAAGCTGGAAGGGACCTTGGAGGTCTTCTAGTCCAATCCCCTGCTGATTTATATTCATCAAAATCAGACAGGTGTCCTCTTACCATTTTCTTGCTTATTTTACTTTTTATTTCTAGTCTGTCTTTTACATTTATGTTTTTTGTAGGCTGGGCTATAGTTTCTTTTTCCATGAAGACTTATGCAAAGAATAAGTTAAGCAGCTCTGCTTTCTCTCTACTGCCTGTTACTTCCTTGCCATCTTTTCTCTTTAGTGGACCGACTGTTTCCTTGACTTTTTTTCTTGTTATTTATATGTTGAAAGAAACTTGTTTTTATTATCTTTGACTCTTGTTGCAAGACTTTGTTCATTCCGAGCCTTTGCTTTCTTGATTTCAAAAAGTTCTGAAAATGTAGTGATACAGTTATTAAGAAAGAACAGAGATTTTGTAGCATTATGTCTTAGGCCAGGGGTAGGCAACCTTGGCTCTTTTATGGCTATAGCTGGCTCAGGAATTCTGAGAGTTGAAGTCCACAAGTTATAAAAGAGCCAAGGTTGCCTACCCTTGTCCTAGGCCCTGCACCAATTACTAATAAACTTCCAAATCCAATTCAAGGGGCTGGTTTTAATGCGTAAAAACCCTACATGGCTTGCCACTTATGTACTTATAGGACCATCTTTCCCTGTCAGATTCAGGCTATCTTGTATGTGTTTTTTTTTTCAGAGGGATGGCTCTTGTGAAGTGGAAGGTATGGGACCTGCAGGCATGCTTTCTCAGTGGCAACTCTCACCTTATAGAATACCTCCATTTAGGATTTCGGTTTGCCCTACTTAAGGCAGTAGAAATAGTTCGTTTCCATCTGACTTAGATTAGCTCAGGATGGCCATGGGCTGCTTTTGTAGTTTAGGGAGGGGTTTATGGAAAGAATGAATGACAGTTGCCTTTTGCCCTTGTTTTTCTTTGTTCTTTTTTCATAAATTATCTTCAGTTTTTATAATGGACGTGTATATAATACTAGTTGAGTAAAATACGAATTATCTTACATGGTTCAGTAGTAATAACAGAATTCAGCCAAACTATTTTGTGGCTGTGGAAAAACTTGTTGATTAAAAAAAAAACCCAGAATCCCAGATCAAAGGAGGTGGGACTTCTAAATGTCAATTAGCAAGTCTCACCCCTTCCACCGTAACCTAGTAACTAACTTAGTCTCCTCAACAGACTAAGGAAAGCGTGCAACGGATTAAACCTTATCTTCCACCTCCTGTCTCCTCAATAATCCATTGTGGAGGTCCCAAAGGTGCTTTTTTCACGAGGCAGCTGGACTTCCTTGTTTTTCTTGAAGACGTTTCGCTTCTCATCCAAGAAGCTTCTTCAGCTCTGATTGGAGGGTGGGGAATGGCATGATTTATACTCCTTGCAGATAGCTGGTCATTTGCATTCTTTTAGCATGAATCATTGAACAGCCCTCTCTCAACAGAGGGGGAAGGACATGACATCATCTATCTCCAGTCTACAATACAGTCCTTTCAACAGTTCCAAGAAGGCTCTACACCCATTTGCACTACTCAGATGACCTGACAACAAACATAATCAATCAAAATCATTTTGACATAGATGGCCTCTTTGACCCCTCTTTCAAACCCGCAGTCCTCTCTGTCCAAAATCTGGACTTTGGTGTCTTTGAAAGAGTGGCCTTTGTTTTTTAAATGCAGATGGACTGCTGAATCTTGTCCTGATGTGTTTGTTCTCTTATATTGTGCCATGTGTTTATGAAGTGGTTGTTTTGTTTCCCCAATGTACAGATCTGCATATGGCTCACTGCATTGTACTGCATATACCACATTGCTCAGTTTGAGCAATGTGGCATATGCACAAACTGAGCAACGTTTGGGACAACCATGACCTGGATGACTGAGAATCTCCATAGACCTCCATTGTGGGGAGTTCACCCCCCTTAGTCACTTGCAGTGTTTTGTTTTTTTTTCTCTTATTCTCTTGTGGAAAATATTTCTTTAGGAAGCAGCAGGGAGACAGGAGATACTTAGACTTGTGGATTGCCCTCTTAGACAAGATACGAATGGAATGATTTGAAACGGTGTTTATGTTCATTCGATTAGATCATCTCTAAATTGCACACACTATGCTGAGTGGGGGGAAAACTCCTGGTTTACTGTAAATGCAAACACATACATAGCGAAAATAAAAACTGAAGATATGTGCCTTGCTTTAAAAAGTATGAAGGGTATTATAAACATCTGAAAAAATTAGACATCCTTTCAGTGCATGAAGCCTCACCTGCCAAGGGTTCTGAGATAGATATTGCTAAAATTGTATCTGCAGTGCTGATTGCTTTGAGAACATTTCCATGGAGTGATATATATTCATATTGTAAATTATTTCCCCATTAGGAACGCAGGATAGAAAAGAAAGCAAACAAGTCAGCCTTCAAGCAGGAGAAGGCAAGGCAAGAGAAGGAGCTGCTGAACATGAAACAGAATCTTCAAGGACTCAGACTGTCGTGATGGAAGAACTGCTTCTTGTTAAGGACGATGGCCACTTCTGTCTGGTTGCTAACTGGAAAAGATACTTTCCATTTATCATATCAGAAGTGTAAAAATAATGGCAATGTGCTGTTTATAAAAATCAAACCACTGGTGTTTACTTACATGTAAACAGTTTTTTGGTTACCACAACAATAAAAACATTTCTTCTATAATAATTTTTTTCAAATTCATTTATTACCTTTAATTATAATAAAAGTAATTCGTTTTTATCTGTCAAAAGAATGGTACACCCAGTAGCTTTATTTGGCACTGAATGCTGGCCAATCCCCAAACGCACTGAGCACTCTTTACACGCCATGGAGATGTACATGCTTTGTTGGTCATTAGGTGTTTCTCTTCTTAACCATGTCAGCAATGACATAGTACAACAGCAAATGGGCACTGCGCCAATACTTGAGAAAATGCAGGAGAAACACCTACAGTGGTGTGGCCATATCCTATCTACGAGCAGGACCCACACCTTTTGCCTGAATCACCTTCCACTTTAGTGCAGATGTCAAGCACCCGGTGGAAAGCCGAAGCAAAGATGGCAAGACACAAGAAAAGAAGATATGAAAATTGCTCAGTTGGACCCAGATGCTGCGTTTGATCATGCAAAATGTCATTTGTCAATCCAAAAAGCAGACCTTGCACCTGTGGGAATAACGCTAGGAAGATGATGAGGACGATAAATTTATTTTTATATTTCTTGGTTGCTGTATACAGGAGAGAGATTCAAGGAAAATTACTGTGCTTTGATGGCAGAGGTTAAGTTTAAGATTTTACAGTAATCTGTAAAATTTCATATTAATGGGATCTACTTTGGCACTGCTCTTTAAAAAGCTGTCTTTAAAAAGAGCTTTGAAACTGGCTAAAGGTTAGATATTCATTTATTTATTAAATCTCTATCCTACATTTATTACTTTATAAGTAAGTCAGCAAAAATACTTAATACTGTGCATCATTACACAATGAACTGTGTCATAATTGTTTAATTGGTCAGCCAATGGCATTTCACTTGGAATCTTGCAAGCAAGGGAACTAGACAATGGAAAGTAAGCTATCAGGTACATCTGAAAAAATATTAAAGAGAACCCGAAATCACTGCGCTATGAAATGAGTGTGGATTCTGAAAACAAAGCATATGCCACAGGTATGAAGTACCCAACAACATAGATATTTTGAATGTTGGGTAACTATATCACAGTGAAACAATTTGTCAGTGTTTTTATTTAAAAGTATTTCAAATTGGTATCTTTGCATGATGTGTTTAAATGTATCTGTAGCCTTTGTTCAATTACTATCTCATAATAAATCACATGTAACTGCATTGAACAATCATTCTGTCAGTTAGGTAGCCATTGTTGACATGTCTTTTTTATTTTCCTGGGCGGTTCCTTAGGAGAGGGTGAAGCCTAACTTTTTGTAACACTCTTGCTTTTGGGCACCAAAGCAAGAGGATAAGGATAAAGGAGAATGTTTGTAGCGCAAGGTTGAAATGAGGGGTCCTTGATGCTCTCTGAGCTTGGTTGTTCACTTGCAGAATTGAGAACAAATCCCAATCTCCACTAGTACTGATAATACTAGTTTGAGTAATGAAATGTCTGCAAGCAAACAACCCAAGCTGAGAGAGCACCAGAACCCCTCAAATAATTTAAATTCATAATGTAAAGAATGTAAAAAATCAAAATATGACTGCATAATTAAGAGTATTTAATTTATCAGGCGGAGCGGACGCCTCCCTGCCTCGGTGACCTTCCAGGCTTAAAACGGGCACCCGGATCCGCCTCTGGGCGGGTTCGTGCCCGGCTTCCCCTACGCTCTGTCCGTGGCGTTCTGTCGGCCCTGCGAAAAAAAAAGAAAAAAAAGAGTATTTAATTTACTCCTGTATTTGATCAGGATCATGATGATTAACCATACTTAAGAGGAAAAGAAGATAGATAGATAGATAGATAGATAGATAGATAGATAGATAGATAGATAGATAGATAGATAGATAGATAGATAGATAGATAGATAGATGGATGGATGGATGGATGGATGGATGGATGGATGGATGGATGGATGGATGGATGGATGGATGGACGGACGGATGGTAGATAAGATGATAGATAAGATGATAGATATTAAATATAGATATATATACTCATACAAAACCCTCTCGCAATGACTGTTGCCATGATTCTTTAATATAAATGTACTGACAATAGCCAGGTTTGCAAATGAGACTAAGTCAACTGCTAATTTTTGAATAAGCCACAGTGTCTAAGCTAAAAGCCGAATAAACTTTTTAATGTTTTAGTATGCTCTGTCATACTCTGATGGATGGATTCCTAAGCAGTTTTCTAAAAGCCCCACAAACTAATTATTTTTGTAAATTATTGTACGTTGAATTAAAGTTTGGGGTAAAAATAATTTAAATGAGTGTTTCAGAATATTTATTTAGTGTAATTTTAAAGAATTATTTACTCTACTTGGCATGTAAAGTCATTCCTAACAAGCTATCTCAAGCAACATTTGTTGAGAGTTCTAAAAGCAATAAAAATAACTATGTAAATGGCTTGCTGCAAAATTTTATTTTTAAGGTATCTGTGTTCAAAGAAATCCGTACATTGGAAGAAAATTCCTGAAATAGCCCACACAAGATGATGCTATCGATTTTGTCAGTTTTTATCTTAAACTGCTGAGGATTTTCATTAAAACTCTGCATCCTCTGCCTCAAAGTAACACTAAGAAATTCAATGCAGAAGATTCAAGACATCTTTGACTTTTAAAGCTATAGACATAAGAAATGGACTGTTCTTGCAATGCAATTCATAATAGCATTAAGTCATTATATTCAGCCCGAATGAGCAATCCTGTGTGCACTGATTTAGAATTAAGGTTTATTGAACACTGGAACTTTCTTCTAATTCAGTTAGTATATTATTCAGTTACTCCTTCTCAGCAGATAAAATAAGTTCTGGATACTACATATTAATCTGTTTCCTTTAGCTGGAGGAAGGATGTTTAAGGCTATATTTACAGAGATGTTTGAAAATTGCTTATACTTTAGAGATAAATAATCATTGTTCCTGTTCCACACAGAGGTTGGCGCACCAAATTTGCTTCCTTGCGACACCTGTGGAAGGCATTTTGCACCTGAAGCACTGGTAAAATCGGAGCATTTTGTACTGAATTTATTTAAGTGATAAAAGAAAAAGAACTGGTACCTGTTTTAATCAAATTCACTCAGTGAACATCTACTCAGAAACAACTGAAATAAAAACAGGAAGATGTTTAGCAGGAAGATTGATGACAATTGTACTGATTTATGCAAGCATTTAACAAAAGCCTTTGTAAAGCACAGATTTGTTCATAAAAGTGTATAATTCTATACTAAATGTGAGAATGGTGATATATCCCAACTCTGGCAATTCATGTTTATGGATTCAGAATCAGGATTCAAAATCCTATAATTCACTTAACAGCTGTAGTGATTCATTTAACAATTATGGCAAAAAAAACCCTTGCTTAGCCACATACATTCTGGTTTCAATTGTGGGCGTACGTCAAGGACTACCTGTAACTACATATTAGAGAAGGGAAAACCCAAACCCTTAATATTTAAATTGAGGGGGAGTTTAAGTCATAGGTTATAAATATATAACCTATGACTTAGACTCCCCCCTCAATTTAAATATTAAGGGTTTGGGTTTTCCCTTCTCTAATATGTAGTTACAGGTAGTCCTTGATCTTCCTGTATCCAATTCAGAGAAAATTGAACAGAATGTTTGGAGTCACCAACCACAAATGGCACCTTTAATTAAATGATTTTTAAAAAGTGGGATATAAATCTGGTACATACAGATTAAAAATAGCCACTGGCTCAGTTTTTCCTCTGATACGCAATCCTTCCTAACTGTTAAACTGCACACAAAACAGATTGGCCAATTAGCCTGCCAAAATCCGTGATCACATGCTATGAATTGGGACACATAGAAGTAAAGTGTAATTATGTGTGACACACAAGCATATTATTCCCAATTAAACGTCCAGATACATAATACACTAAGGTTGAAATGATCATAATTTTACAGGGGGGAGGGGGAGAGAGAGTTTGAAGTACCATCAAAAATAATATATGACTGCACTAGTTCAGGAATGTGACCATATGAATTTTCCTTTCCTTTAGGCAAGGCACAATCTGATATGCAAAAAAATTTTCAACAAGAAGCGCAAGCCGTTCAATTCCTTGAAACAACGACTACAGGGAACTGACATCCCAGCAGTGAAAAATAAGCCACCCACAAAGGTAGACCTTTCAATACCATTCCCAGGTTTTCATTAATATGTTTTAAGGAGTATCAAAGTCTTGCCATTGAGATCGCTTGCAACAAGAGAGCTGGAGAAGGGGATGTCTGGATTCTTTATGTAGACTTGGGTTGTCCTAATACAGAGGTTTTGAAGGTCCCCCCAAATTTATTATTTGATCACCAACATTTAGCTAATGCAGGGGTCCCCAACCGATGGGCCGCGGCCCATTACCAGGCCATGGCCTCTTGGCCAGCAGGCCACAGAAATAGCTGGCTGATGAGCGCATGCATGAGTGTGCATTCCCTCCCACTCATGCTAGCACCAGCGGCCCTGTTTGCACATGCATGCGGGCACGAATGGGGCCACTAGCATTGGGCAGGTGTGCACAGCCCATTTGTGCATGCGCCGCTAGCACTGCACCAGGGCATGTGGCGCCATTTGCATGTGCACACACCAATTTGAAAGCTGTTCTCCTTCCCTCCGGGCTGTGAGCCCGGAAAGGTTGGAGATCTCTGAGCTAATGCCTGGAATTCTAACCTTTCATTATCGAATATAAAATGGGACAAACATGTTTTGTCTTCTGCTGCCCTGCCAACATTTATCTGAAATAAATGCTGTTAACAGGAATAGCTTTAGGGCCTCATCCCTTATTATCAAAGAGCGAAATTTGTATTTCCTGGCCTAGAAATATAAACTTTAAGGGCCCACCATTTTTGCTTCATTCATGTAGCTGCTATAAGGATTCAATCATGTTCTTCTACCTGGACTAATGAATTTAGTTTCTCCCCTTATCCATGTACTCAATCATGGAAAATAAATGGCTTAGGCTTAGTCATTCCACCTCAGCCCAGTATATCGCTCAGGCTTGTGGTGAAAGGGGAAAAAAATGGAGGGAGTGTTAGGCATGCTGATTTATGTTCCTGTAGAAAAGGTGTGATGTTCCTTCCATTTGCTCTACTCTGTCAGACCTCCCAAGCAATCTCCTTTTCCAAACCATCATTCCCCTCCAATGACTACAGTATTGGCTCTCCTACAACAAAGCAAACCTGGAAAATTCTCTTTGTCCAAAACACCTAATAACAATAATATACATATTTTGTACCTTCAAGCCACTATTGACTCCTGGAGACTGCAGTTTTCTTGGCAACATTTTCAGAAGTGGTTTGCCATTGCCTGCTCCCTAGGGCTGAGAGGGTGTGATTGCCCCAGGGTCACCCAGCTGGTTTTGTGCCTAAGGCAGGACTAACACTCACAGTATCCCCGTTACCATCTAGATGGCTTAACCACTACTCAAGCTGCCTCTTATAATGGAATATTTTTATTATTCATAATCTGTTCAAAACTCTCTTAAAATTGCTTTTCAAAACAACACCTGTGATTAATATATGCTCTGATTGATGGAAGGGAAACCTAATTACTTTCCAGAATGGACGGGAGAAAAAATCAAATTGGAGGCAGCAGCACGAAGATTTTATTTCAGCCATCAGAGCAGCTAAACTTGCAACTCAAGCCATGAAAGAAGGCCGTCCTCTTCCACCACCACCACCTCCATCCATTAACCCAGGTGATGTACTGAAACTTCATCTTGGCTTAAAAATAGAAAAGTGGGGATCATGGGTTGTAGACAGTAATACGATAATCTCTAAAGGTTTCTCAGCCTAATTTTTTTTCTACTATATGATGGCTGCAGATGGTGATTCTTTGGATGAATGTGTAGCTGCCCTCATATTTTCAGCTAGCGTTTCTATCTAATCTCAAAACTCGAAAGAGTTTCAAAAATAGTTTGGAAGGTTTTTGAAGAAAACGTTTTGGAATGTATCAGGTAACCAGCTGTCAACCTTTGAGGCAGGTCAGGTCAGAAAACTTTGGTTTTATTGGTATAGTTATAATAATTAAAATCTTGAAAGCTGGTGTGTGTTTGCCCTTCTCTCCCTCCCACACCAAAATGAATTACAATTCAGCCTGTCCAAACTTCTTTTTCACACTTTCTGTTTCCTGGACTTAATGTATGCTTTTGTTTTGGTAACCATCTCTCATTTTCTCCAAGGTCATGTCTGTAGTTCTTTACACTAAATATCTTTCCATTCAGTTACTGTTTCCCAGCGAAGTAATTTAAAAAAGAAGAAAATGTTATATATACTCAAGAGAATATGTCTAAAATGAGCAACTTTATTTGTAGATGCAATCCATTCTGCTCTGAATATAGGTAACTTTCTGAGTCAAAAGCTGGTATAATTCTGACAATTAGTAAATATTTATTGTGGCTAGGGCTTGAGGAACAACAGCTTTCTATAATATTCTTGAGAGTAGAACTGTGGAAATGTCATTCGTCTGCTCCATTTCTATAAAGTTGCAATTCATGCACTCATCTTCCAAGGATCACTTGGGATAACCATGGTGCTTTGTTGTATTTAGATTATATTCAGTGTCCTTACTGTATGAGACGGTTTAATGAGACTGCTGCAGAAAGGCACATCAATTTTTGCAAAGAACAAGCAGCCAGGAGATCCTTTGCCCCAGGCCAGAAGGGAGGCAAACCAGCTTCAGTAAGTAATTGGACTCTATTCAAGTTCTTTGCTTCTGCCATTTTTCTCTCATCCCTTTTTTGAAGGATCATCATACATGACAGAATTTCGACCATATTCCTGTCACTGTTGTGGCTCTTTCACTTCAGGTTCAGGAAATGACAAGTAACCCTTTGAAATAAGGGACTGGGAATATTTAAAAATTGCTCAGTCAATATCAATGTCTTATCTTCTTGCTCCTTTGAAGATTTTTTAAAATATATAAATGATTAACTATATTACATTGTGAACCTCTGTTGTGACTCTGTTTAGTTATGCATGCTCTGTTTTCTAGGGAAAACAAGGAGTTTCCAAAAAAGAACCAACTTTAACAAATGCTGTGGGGACACTACTTCAAAACAGATTGCAAGGGACAAATACTGGCCAATCTGTAACAGGTAAGAGGCAACATATCTGAAATAATGTTTAGAAATACTGAACACTTAAAGTCATCCCATCAGAACTACACCACCTATATTTTACCAGTAATTCCATATTTGCAGATACTGTATAACAGTTATAACATTGGCAACTTTAAGACCTGTGGACTTCAACTCCTAGAATGGCTGGCTGGGGAATTTTGGGAGTTGAAGTCCACAGGTCTTAAAGTTGCCAAGGTTAGGCACCCTTGCTGTATATGTAGAATTTTATATTCAATACAGAATTTATCTGAAATCCTTTAAAAAAATATATACTCTAGATTTGACATAAATATTATACTGTAAAATCAAGGTAGTTACTGATAGGCCAACTGCAGTCATTTATAATTATGTGATATTAATTTGGTATACAATGGAACAATACATACTCTAGTCCAGGGGTTCCCAACCGGAGGTGCTCCCACCCCCTGGAGGTGCAAGATGATATTGCAGGGGGCGCGAAAACTTGGCTTCTCAAAATTATACGGTAGTATATACGCATAATTTGTTGCCGTTATTTCAAACTTTTGTAAGCGGTGTGAGAATATATCAGAACCATTCTAGGGGTGCGGGGTATAGAAAAGGTTGGGAGCCACTGATCTAGTTTAATGTATAGTTTTCTGCATGGTTTTTATGCTGTTCTATACTATTTTAAAAACAAGATTGTATAATTTTTATTCATTAAGGTGCTTAAGAGAATGGTTTTAGGAAGATCTAACAAAAGGATGTAATATAAATTGGAGATGTAACTGTTCTCATTGTTTGCTTTCCCAGTTACACTGAATTCATATTAACATATATGAATTTGGGTGAACTAAAATTGATTATTATTATTATTATTATTATTTATTTATTTAATTTCTATGCCGCCCTATTCCGGAGAACTCAGGGCGGCTCACAACATGATAGAAATTACATTAAATACATAAATATAAAAAAAACCTTAAGTTAAAAAAGAAACCAATCATTCCACAAACATACACTGGCTAGGGGCAAGGTGTTAGCTGCCCCAGGCCTGCCGGCAAAAGTGTGTTTTAAGCAATTTACGAAAGGCGGAGAGGGTGGGGGCGACACGGATCTCTGGGGGAAGTTGGTTCCAGAGGGCCGGGGCCGCAACAGAGAAGGCTCTTCCCCTAGGCCCTGCTCTAGATCTGTTCGCGGATTAATCTTACTGACTTAACTTTAAAGTGAAATCATACAAGCAGCACAAATCATACCTATATTTGAGTAACGTTCAAAAAGTGGATTTAGAATTAGCAACTACTGAGCTAGTTAAATTCCCCAGCATTTAATGTAAAATGGGCAAATTAATGCTTGAGGTCTGTAATTTGAATCAACAGTGCTTTAAATTGCTTGAGTTTGCTGATAATTCTCAGGATATATTTTTCAGAGTTCTTTACAGATATATTGTTGTTTTAAAGGACATGGTATTGAAATTTCAGCTGGAGCAATACACAAAAAAATATCCCCTATTTCTTCTGGAACAGAATCTGGGTAAGATATAGTGTGTAGATTAACTGGCTATATAATCTAATCCAGCACATGTATCTCAGAGGATTTAGGCCTATATGATTCTGCCCTGGTCATAACATAGGGCATTTCCTAAATAAACAGAATACAGGTAGTTCTCGATTTAGAACCATTAATTTAGTGATTGCTCAAAGTTACACTGCCACTGAAAAAAGTGATTTACAACTAGCCTTGCACTTACAACTGTCATAGCATCTCCATGCTTATGTAATCAAAATTCAGACACTTGATATCCAGTATGTATTTATGATAGTTGCAGCATACCTGGGTCAGGTGATCACCATTTGTGACTTTCCCATTTGGCTTCTGACAGTCAGAAACAACAATAATTTTGTTGCATTAAAATAAGCTATGAAATGGAAAACTGTAGTATTTACTGTATGCTTCATATCTATGACATACTATTTATTTCTCTAATTTTTACTTCATTTCCACTTTATGTTTACACAAACATACCATTTACATGACTTGCTCTCATTTCTATACATTTGATTTACTCAAAATACCAAGCCACAGATCACTTTCATTAAAAAATAACTACGGTACTGACAGCTTTCTTTATCAAAGTTTTTAGTTATAAAATATTGTAAAATTGTTCCAAAATTCTGATACTTCCTCGGAATTTTTAAGTCTCGCTGATCTTTATAGCCCACCTTTTTTTAATAAATAACCCAGGGAAGCAAACAGGCCTGATACTCCTTCCTATTTTCCCCACAATAATAACCGTGTGGGGTGTTGGGCTGACAGAATGACTGGCCCAAAGTCACCCAGCCAGCTTTCATGCCTAAGGCAGAACTAGGACTCAAGAGTCTCCTGCTTTCTAGGCCAGTACCTCAAACATTACTCCAGGGGTTTTCAAACTTGGTCCTTTTATGACTTGTGGACTTCAACTCCCAGAATTCCTCAACTAGTGTGCCTGGCCAGGCACGCTGGCTGAGGAATTCTGGGAGTTGAAGTCCACAAGTCATAAAAGGACCAAGTTTGAAGACCCCTGCACTAAACGGGCTCTGTAGTTGGTGTAGTGATTGATATAAATTATAGTTGATGTAAATTTAATACTTGCGACTGAAGATTTCTTTCAATAGCACATTATTTCCCAGTTTTTTCCACTCTTTTCATCCTGTACATATAATTATTTCCCTCAGCCTCTTAAACCATTTTTTTTATATTCCCTTTTCTCCTGTGCTACTTTTCTTGTATCTTTGAAAGATGCAACCTAACACAAACATTAGAACAAATCTATTCAGTAACACATCTGTGACACCATTCCAAAGATCAGACTGCACTCTCAAACTAGCCAGTAAACCAGACTGTTGTGTTATCATCTGCTTTAATTCGGACTACCTAAATTAATGCTTGCCTGCTCTTAGGGCTCCAACTTATGGAAGAAGATAAGAACATGCCTTCCAGATATCTGAATAGCAGCCTTTACTTTTTACAGCACCCGCATTAGAAGAACTCAGCAAACCAGTTTACTAATACTTTCAGCCTCCCATCTCTCTTAAAACCTGGATGAAGTATGTGATAATAAAACTAGCATGGTCATTTCCAGTTTTTACAGGTAATAATCTTATGTAAATAAGAGTGTTTCCAGCTCTAGGGCCTCTTTTTTTCCTTTGGTCAACTTCTGTGCTGCCTTAATCAAAAAGTGACTCTAGAGACTTTACACAATAGGATTAAAACGTCCAGTAAATAACAACTAAAAACAACAAACAGTATCACCAAATACTGTACATAGGGTTTATTGGAAAACATAACACCATAAATATATTGAGACCAGTCCATCATCCTGCAGGTATGACAAGACCCAGATTTTTATGGAAGCCTCAAGACTTGGGCCACAAAGAATTCAGTGGTCATGTTGTTCCACAGGACAGGACAGCTACCAAGAAATGTTTTCTGAGTATCATACGGTGTGTGTTTTATAGCTAAGAACAGAAAGTTGCCAACACTTTCAGATCTTACTTAAGCAGTAACAATAGAAAAACATCCCTGTAGATCAGGGGTCTCCAACCTATGGTCCACGGCCCTGTACCAGGCCATGGCCTATTGGCCACTGGGCCATGGGAACATTGGCGAGCACCCCTCCACTTGCGATAGTGCTGCCACATGGGCGTAGCAGCCCCATTTGTGCATGCGCAGGGGCGCTGGCACTGCCACCAGTGTCATGCAGGTGCCAGCTGACTGTTTGTGCATGTGCATGGGTGCCACTGTGGCTGTGCATCCTGCTTGTGCATGTGTGCTAGCGCCATGTGGATGCCCATTTGCACATGTGCCGCATGTACGCACATTTCCCTGCTTCTCCCTTTCCTTCTGGGCCAAGCCAGAAAGGTTGGGGAACTCTGCTGTAGATAACTAGGAACTGAGCTATTAAGAGCTTTATAAGTAACATCATGAATTGCAACCAGAAGCCCACTCGCAAGACAGTGCAGTTAACAAAGCAGCATTTTGTGTAAGCAAGAAGCACCCATTCTGCATTTTGGATGTTAGCTTCAGACTAATCTTCAAAGATAACCTTCAAGGGTAGCCCCATGTGGAGCACTTTTTTTGCTGCCCTTGAATCAGTCTTAACTTCTGGTAACTGCAGAGACTGGTTCCTGCAATTTCTTTTGCAAGATTTGTCCAAAGTAGTTTTCCATTGCTTTCTTCCAAGATCTGGGATTGACTGGCCCAAAGTCACTCTGCTACCTTTAAGCTTAAGGTAAGACTGGAACTCACAGTCCTCCAGTTTCTAGCCTCTTGCTTTAACAACTACACTAAACTGGCTCTTGGAAAACATATTACAATAGTCCAAATGGAAAAGTGACTAAGGAAGGAATGACTGTGTATGGCCTGTTCATCAGGAAAGGAAATAATTTGCACACCTAATAGATCTGTTCAAAGGCTCTCCTGTCCACAGCTACTACTTTCTCACTGAGCAGGAGCCCAGAATCCAGGACCCCCAAATTTTGTACTGATTCTATCTGGGGCAGCATCACCCAATTAGGGTCACAAAATACGTTACGCATAATTGTTTTACATTAGTTATTGATCAATACACTGGATAACAAATACAAACCCATGGCTTTGTCATTAAAACTAATTTAAAGTTAAGTAGTATGACCAAGCATAGGTCCTCCTATGATCTATGACCAAGCATAGGTCATCCTTTGTACAAAAATCATGATACAAATACCAATTACACATCCAAATCATTTTTACCAGATTGCTCAAGGGCTGTATAGACACAAGGTACAAACCGAGCCGGATTTCAAAGAGTTGTATTAATAGTATGCCATCTGTCAGGGTCTCGTTGCTATTTTAATTGATTACCCACACGTTTTTTTTTTAAAAAAGCACAATCTTTTATTAAATCGAATTGTGAAAATGCCTCCCAAACACTCCAAAATGGGGAATGAAGAAAAAAGGCGCCATTTACAAGTCTTCGAAGCAAGCCACCCCGTGCCCGTCTGTCTAAGCGCAGGACGCCGCAGGCAGAAGGGAAACCATCGGGCCTCGCTCCACTCCGCTCCGCCTGTCCCGAGTCCCAAATATACAGGCTACAGAGGGCGGAAGTTCAGAAGACGGCCCTCCCCGCCACGTAGGTGTTACGAAACACGTCGGAACCCATATTAACCGCGCAAGTCAACAAGCACAAGTCCCGGGTGGCTTGAAGGAGGCGGTGCAGAATCCCAGGGTGCAGAAGGGGAGAGGTTTCGCGAGATAGGCAAGGCGCTCCTTCCTCCTTTCCTCGTTCGGGGAGGGCTTGCAGGGCTGCAACGCTCAAGACTCGTCGGGCTTGTCGGCGGGCGGCCCGCAGGGTTGCAGCATCTTCTCCATGAGGTTGAAGCGGACGCGGGCCTTGCTTTCGTTCTCGGCGACGGCGAAGTAGTTGAGCAGGTCGAAATGGCCCATGTAGGAGCAATAGGAGTCCCGGTGCTGGTTCACCAGCCACTCCCACTTGGTGGTGTCGGCATGGCCGGTCCCGATGTATTTGGACTGCAGGTGCTCCAACTGGCTGTGAATCGTGTAACGGTCCGTCATGATGCGCGAGAGGTTAGGACGCCACCCCCGAAACAGGCAGCCGCGCGCCAACGCTCTTTGGAAAATGGAACCTGAAGGAAAAGGCCGCCCAGCGTCACTTCCGCTTCCGGCTTTATGACCCGCATGTCGCGGGGCGCCAATGTTTCCTCTCTAGCCGTCTTTCGATTGCTATGCTCATAATTTTCGTGAGGTGGGAAGGGGCGGCCTTTAGATTCTACGAAGCCAGTAAGGGTTGTTCCCGCCTTCTGTTTAAACGAATGGAAGGGCCGGTTTCCTTTTTAATTTGAAAACGTCAATACAAAAGAAAGGCTCGAAGTGCATCTTGGGGGTTGGAGTCTTTGAAGAGGAATTCTCATGTGACATTTATATCGCCTGTAGTAGTTTTCTCAGCAGCCCTACAGAGTGCTTTGCTCTGCCACCTTCTGGGATTTTTAAAATGATTTTCTAGCTCATGGGACAGGAATTTCAGGATAGTCTCTTGGGCAGAAGACTAACCAGGCAGAATTTTGCTTACTGTCTCAGATAACTTCCCTTGTGGGAGATTAAAAATTCTTAGTATTATCTCTAGATTAAGTTGGATGGTTTGTATAGAGCAGTCCTTCAAAGAGAATTACTGTCTCTTCATTCTTACTATTGAATGCGCTTATCTGTTATCCCAAATCACTATTGTGCAAGCCAGGTCTTCATTTCTCAGACTAGCCAAGTGTTTTTCATCAGGATTTGTTTGAAAGATTTGAAGCAGTAATTTTAAAAAGTATCTCTGAGCATATACCAAATGTTTACTGTTAGCTTTCTACAGCCAGATCATAAGGATTTGGTTGTAAGGCTATTCCATTTGTAGGAGACAGCTTCTCCTATCGTCCTTTTGTTTTGATACAGGAGCCAAACCATGAAAACAAATGTGTTTACAAACCTTTCATCAGAGCAAATGAGGACAGATAACTAGTCTGACTTCCTTCAGAAACTTAATTACTATATTTTAAAAACGTTTTGAAATGTTGCTTGGATTACAAGCATGTCTGTCTCTGTAGTTAAAAAGAATAGCTGCCTGATGTCATAATTTCCTACTTTGCACAGAAGTTACAGTAATATGCGTGTGCACAGTTTCTGTGCCTTGAGAATCAGAAAAGATTTATCAGAACTGTGTGCTACAAGTTGGCCCCTTTGAGCTAATTTGATAGAATATTTATCTGGGCTGTTTTTTTTAATAGTTGTTACTGTTTTAAACATTTTTATTTTAATTCTAGTATATATTTTTGAATTACAAGCCATCCAGTCATTGATTGAGATGGGAGAGTATAATAAATAAATAAATTTGCGTTTTTGGATGGTAGAATGCTGAGTTGTAATATCTTTTTTCACACTGGTAAACAAACTTGTACACACATAAAACTTTTTAAAAATATCTTGTTCTTAACTCAAAATATTTTAGTTACAGTTTCAATATTAATACATCCTTCAATGCAATATTTTCAAAATATTTTACCATAACGGTTTCAGTATTAATACATCCTTCAGTGCAATATTTTCAAAATATTTTACCATAACAGTTTCAATATTAATATATCTTTCAATGCAATATTTTCATTGCTACAATGGAAGATAGTGAGAAAACAAGCCGCCACATCTATTTGCAGCCTCATTGAAAGATTTACTAATTGGACCCTAGCAGCTCTGAAAATTACGTGAATTATTTCTCTGTTTAATCAAGGACAGTTTAACTTGGGAAATAATTCTAATTGTTTGAATCTAACATTTATTTCAAAATTCAGAGCTTGGCCAGATGAGAGAAAATGTACTCCTGTTTTGTTATATGCATCTTCTTCACTGAATAACTGTGTTTTGACCAGGGTAAAATTACTTGTTTTGTTAGGCCTGTAAAACAGGTACTGCAAGAATTCTTATATATAGGTTCTTTCTGGAGTATGGGACAAATACTGGTTATTGTGGGCCAAATGCCAATTGTCTTTTGGGCTGGAGCACTACAGTATTTCATTAAAAATCAGGTGTTAAAAGTCTCCAATTTTGGCACTAGCTTTGTACTAGTTTCATTAAAAAAATAGCATGAAAGCAGGTGAGGAAGAGAAGTGATTAAAAAAGTTAAGTGCATATTAGACTACAAACGTTTAGTGATTGTATTTATGATAATGTAATCATGTAACATTGTTTGGTTTAGACAGGAAATGTCAAGAATCTATTTGTGTGACCAACTCATTTGCATATCATCTCAAAGTATTTTGTTATAAAAGAACAAAAGCTGTATTGATCATCTGAGGAAATGAAAATTGGGAGGGAACACAGTTAAAGGAAAGAGATCTCAGTTCAATTAAAGCCTCCTTAAAATCAGTTAAATTAAATTTTAAGCAAATATCTGTTTTCATTCATTTCAATGGAATTTTATTAAAAGTTTAAAATAGTGGTTTTCTTGAATTCTAAAAGTTGGAAGGGATATCAAAAGCCATCTAGTCCAAACTCTTATTGGACTGAAGTTCCTATTTTGAAATTAAATGAAAAAACAAAACAATGTTAGCATATGAAAATAATATATTTCCCAGCTGGAATTAAATAGTAAAATAAAATACCCATGTTATATTAATCCCAGTGTAATAATAAGCAGATAACTCAGAGGCATTTTCTTCAATAAAGTAATGCTTGTAATGCCTGACAAATAGTTCACACACATTTTCATACTACACCAGATTCTATATTTAAAAAATAATTTTATCTCTGGGATGTGTATGTGTTATATTAATATGTGTGTATGTTTGTGAGTCAAAGGTGAAGAACTTGCAATTCAAGGATCACTCAAATCTCTCAGCCTAATTGCAAATAACGTCCACAAGCAATCAGTTAGATCTCTGGCAAAAATGATCCAACCTTCCACAGTAGCAATTTTTCTTTACAAGTAAATGGAACAAAAATAAATAGAACTAATAAAATATTTAGTCTTTTATTTAGATATAAACATTGCTTCAACCAGAAAACAAATCTTGTTGAAGCAAGTGATTGAAAGTATCAGATTATCTATCCCAAACTTTCCCGATCTGACACCCAATATATTGGAACAATTGTCTCCCTACATCTGGAGGGTGCCGGATGCTAAAAACTAAACTACTCTAGTACTGATTTCTTTATTAATTTTAATTGGTGTAGATCCATGTGAATGCTTTGAATTCACAATTAGATGCACTGATATGAACACACATTCTGAATTAATGGGTAATATTATCTGCACAAACTACTTACTGTTACATCTCAATTATTAGTAGCAAAAATAATTCTTACTCTATATAGAAGTTGGTGTTTATACAATTGCCAAGTGCTAACTATAGAATAACCTGCATGAGAAATGGCTCAAATTTAGTTCGGTAATATTGAACTTCAAAAGGAGAACTAACTCCTGTTGCGGATTAGTTAAAAGGACAAAAAAGGACAGTTCCTAAAATCAGATCCTTCCTGAGAAATACAGGCAATCTATCCTTTCTGCAGAATAGCAGTAAACTGAAAATCAAGTTCTCATTTTTAAAGACTGTACAAATATGAACTGTTTGTTTGTGGGAGAGTTTCTCTCCCCCCCACCCCGGCCTTTTTATCACATTCTGTTTTTTCCCTCGGTGACCTGATTCCAAATCAGAATTTGTCCACTTCTTTTATCCCACACACACTTTACCCATACATCTGTAAAAGACTAGTATTTGGGGAATACGAGGAAGAATGTGAGTTTCTTTTACAGGAAAAAGACAGAACTTCCTGCTAGCAGAGTGCATCTATCTCTGGCTGAAAACTCCTGATTTAATCACCCGAGTCTTTGATAAAAGGATCAGGAAGCAGGTGGAATGAAAGAACCTAGGGCAAAGTTTCCCTATCTTGGCTGCACACCTAATCCTGCTGTCTATGTACCTCAGGAATGCTTAAACAATGATATAACCAATACTAAAAAACAACAGATGAATTTATTTATTTATTTATTTTTATTTTAATTAGATTTTTATGCCGCTCCTCTCCAAAGGATGTCTGGATCCCAGTTGAAACAATCACAAGGAGCCTTAGTGGGCAACCTCAATTGGCTGTGATCTCATGGTCACAAAAGGCAGAATATCCTGGGGGAAAAAATATTTACCCACAATTTCCATGTGAGAATAACCCTAACTATGGTTTGGTTTTCCTTCACTTTATTTATACTTCCTTGGTGGGGAAAGGGTGTTCCTCTCAATTTTATTCATGAAAAATTGTGTGTGTGTGTGTGTGTGTAAAAACTCTATACTTTTCTAAGTCCTTCATCTCAACAGATAAAATATATATTAATAACTTTAAAAAATCAAACTATAATAAAAAAATCTTAAACACACATGATGGATGAGTATGTGTTTGTATATGTATGTGTAGATCCACATGTGGGTGTATTATAACAATATATTAACCCTGAAAGAAGAATATGAAATCTAGTAACCACAGTCCTCAGTGGCTGGAAGTAATCTTCTGATAGGACATTCCCCTGTAGGAACATGAACATCTGCTTGGCATAACATGTACAAAATCCAATTTTACTTGGAATTAACTCTAGATGGCATTTCCTGACACCACTGCTTGCACTTAAAAGCACACATAGACAGGAAGCCTCCAATTTTTCTTGAGCTAGGATTTTTAAAGTATATCTTACTCTGTACCATTTCCCTAGAATTACTGTACATTCAGGATGTAATGAAAATAAAGAATTCCACATTTCTCCTGCCCAGACAGGTTTCTTCTCTTTGAATCTGATGAACTTTTTAAAGACTCTGATTGCTGGGGAGGGGCACAAAATATTCATTTGAACACACTGGCTTTCTTCTTGCTGGATCCTACATGACTTATTTTTTTTCCTTCATTGTATTTTGTCCACTGATTTCCTACTTGTTTAGTGTCATTGTATCTTTGAACAGTCACTGAGTGATCATTAAACAAGGATCCTCTGTATTACAAAAGTTTGGAATTGCTTTTGAAAATAATTTTAAGCCTTTTCAACTTTAGCCTCTTACATAATGCCAGAACTATATATCTGTCATAGCAAAACCTGCATGAGCAAAACCCACAGTGCCTTGGGCTTTTGTTCATCAATGTGGCTGGTGGTTGAACATTCTCATCCCCAGGTGCAGTCAACTGGGAACGCGCGCCAGGTCTTGAAATGTACTGCTAGTGAGTATAGCAGCAGCAGATTATGATTATGATATGGCCAAAGCAGTATTACCATAGGAGCTAATTACAAGGGCACAGGAATAGATACAGGTAGTCCTCGACTTACAACAGTTCATTTAGTGATGGTTCAAAGTTACATCACTGAAAAAAGTGACTTATGATTACATTCCCAGTTACGACCATTGCAACATCCCCTTGGTTGTGTGATAAAAATTTGGATACTTTGCAACTGGTTCCTATTTATGACTGTTGCAGTGTCCCGGAGTCATGTGATCAGCTTTTGTGACCTTCTGACAGGCAAAGTCAATGGGAAATCCAGATTCACTTAAGAACCGTGTTACCAACTTAAGAACTGCAGTGAGTCGCTTAAGAACTGTAGCAAGAAAGGTGGTAAAATGGAGCAAAATTCACTTAAGAAATGTTTCACTTAGCAACATAAATGTTGTGCTCAATTGGGGTCGTGTGTCGAGGATTATCTCTACAAAAATCTCTGGCCAAGACAAAAGGATTCCTCCTCAAACAGTTCCAAAACATTTTGCCACGTCAAAGGATAAAATGTTACCAGCACCCTCCATCATGTCCCAGGCTGAGAGGGTAGAAAGTGGGCCATGTGGCACACCGAGATGTATTTTAATAGAAATGTGCATCTGGAAGAATTGGAGAGTAAACTAATGGAGCTCTTGCTCCTTCCTCCTCCAGCACATATCCAGGTATTAGAGCCTGAAGTGGCAGTCTCACTCTGCCTAACAGTAGGCCAGCCTTGAAACCAGTTACATTTTCATGGCAAAGATATTCTGCTGACTGGAATTTGAATTCCATTTGGATTTTTAAGTAAGTGTAGATACTTTTAACATAATGTATGACTCTTCCTCCCTTAACATTTGTTGTCTTCTAGTTAAAGAAATTGATTCCCTTACTCTTTATATTCCAGTCAACAAAACTTTTAATCAATTTGATTATACTTGCCCTCCTATAATTAAAGAATTTGGTCTCATTTTGGTTTTCCCCTGTATTCTGAGCAGACCACAAACACTGTATGCTTTACAAGTCATTTCCCCTGCTGATTTTTCACTTAGCTTAACAAGCTGCATTATAGAAACACTCCATTTTCCTTACCTTTGTCTCTTTAATCGGAGGTCCTTATTCCAAGATTTGATCTCCTACTTCTCAAAGAATTAAATCAGTGGTTCTCAACCTGTGGGTCGCGACCCCATTTGGGGTCGAACGACCATTTCGCGGGGGTCGCCAAGCACCGCAGTCCGCATTTTTTTTTGGTCGGCCATTTTTTTCCTATCGCGATGTGGGCCGTCGCACCGCGCATGCGCGATGCACCCCGTCGCGCCGCGCATACGCGGTGCAGGCCCACCTTTTTTTTTTAGTTGGCCATTTTTTGGGGGGGTTGGCCATTTTTTTCCCTATCGCGATGCGGGCCGTCGCGCCGCGCATGCACGATGCACCCCGTCGCACCGCGCATGTGCGGTGCGGGCCCGCCTTTTTTTTTGCGCGATGTGGGCCGGGGTCGAGCCCCGGAAAAGGTTGAGAACCGCTGAATTAAATGAAGTAATCAAATTCAGTACATTTCAATAAAACCCATTTCTATCAGTCCTTCTGAGATGCACCTCATCCCAACCAGCAATCCTTCACTCATTTAACTCAAACCTTAGCCTCAGATGCCACATGGTTCTCGTTTGTACCATCTGCCTTGCCAGTTGCACACTGGTGTTATTCTTCTTTCCCTTTCTAGTTCTCTTCTAGAACTGAATGAATGTGAAATCCGTCTGAGTTCTTGGTGCTTAAATATGCTTTCTAGATCTTCCAAGTAAATAATGATAAAATGGTAATTATTCTTTTCCATATTATTTGCTCCCACATGGGCTAGCAGAAAGAGAGGAATCTTAGGTGACATCCCTGATCCTTGCTCCTGACACACAACACATTTCATAAATGATGGTGCCAATTAACACATATTTATTTGGTGCTTCATTGTAATGAATGCCAACTATAGCAGCTGTTCTTATTTTCTTATCTGGCAAGGTGCATCTCCTCTGGTTTTTAGGGACCCATTATTGGGGCAGGAAAATCTGATCTAGCAGAAGGGAATTTGTTGCAGATAGATCAAAAATATAGAGAATGTAACATTGTAAATGTCTTCAATAGATGACACATATGTGCTCTTTTCCTTAGCCTTCCCCCATAGGGATAAGTCTTCTCTTAATTTTATTTAATTTATATGCTTGTTTATTTATTTCTATAAGTCTTCTCTGCAGCAGAAAGGAGAAGCACACAGGTTTTGAGGCACAGGTCAGTACCATTTCCTGCCTGGTTAACAGAGACAGCCAATTTTCCGTGTTAGCTGCTGTTCAGAATTGGAATTAAGATATAGTTTCTTGTTATGTGCATCCAAGTCTCTGTGGAGTTGTAGTCTAGTTTGTGCCTGCTTTGGGTAAATCTGACATCCATCATCCTGTCTCCTCTTCCACACTGTCTGTTTTATTCTCCCTGAAGACTTAAAACTTGTTTCTCCTAAGAAAAAACAACCTGAAAGCCATTCCACTCCAAATCTGTAACCACTACAAGCTTGCACTTGTTTAGCATGTCATGTCACTCTAGTCACTGTTGTCTGAAAACCTGGTTTATGATTAGAACAATCAACGCAGTGAATCAGTTATTATGGAATTCATGGCTTAGCATGATTAATTTTGTAAGATCAAATCAAGTATCAACCTTTCTGAGGGCAGAGCTTGCAGACTCACTTATCCTATATTAATTCCTTAAACAGCAGCAAACCATGATTACTCTTACCTGTGAAAGCCCACATTGCCCAGATATTTGCCACATTTGTATTTATGTCCTTCTTTCACAGAAGGAACTGCCTTGCCACTTATTTATTTTTTCATAATCCTATCTTTAATTAATTAACATACTTCCTGTTTTAACATACCGGTAGCATTTGTCTTTTAAATACTTTTTAATACTTACTAAAATGTCTATTAATATCTATTTTAATATTCCTAACTATGTTTTCTGTGTATTTTTTTTTCAAGTGGAAAGCCAATTTTCCTAAATTACAACTGGGTTTTCTTCAGTCTCTGATGCAAGCCTAGAATGTATTTGTTAGAATTTTTCTGCCATCTGGGCATTTCAAAGAAGGATTATGTTAACTCAGTATAAGGATAAAGGTTTGCAGTGGGGAAACCCAACATGACCAGATTTTCAACCTACAAACTGTGAAGGGTACCTTGTGCTGCTTTTTCAAAGTCTGCAAAATCACAGAAAAAGGGAAGTCCATTCAAGGCCAAAGTGAAAGGAGTAGTACACACCACTCATTATATCATTTACAGGAAATGAATAATTTCGCCACCACTGAAAGAAAGAAATCTGCATTTCCCAGAACTGCCAATATTTATGTTAACTATGATGTGCAAATAAAATCCACAGACTCTTAAATATGAACAAGAAAATGACATCTGGAAAGTTATGATTATTTTAAAACTGATACACTGATCTCCTCACATGTACGAGAAGTCTTGATATATTTACTTGGAAATCTCACACTTTACTGGTATAGATGATCTCTAAATAAATGGACATAGAAATGTAAGTTGATTGGGAAATAACTTGACCAAATAATTATGCCACCCAGTTGCATATAAGCATGCATAGCTCAGAGGGGAATATTTTAAAAGGTCAACACATAATTATTCAGTGGAAAAATGTAACTCCACTTATCAAAGATAGAAAAACAATATATGGCAATCAATTTTTGATCATTACATGACCTGTTATGGTACTACTCAATATACAGTATGTTAGGAAATAAGGATGTGTATTACAGGAAAAACAAAATTTAACCTTTCCTATGGCCCTGACATCATCTGCTTTTTAGAAAGTATTATGTTTTCTTATGGAGTTTGAGGAGAAAATAACTTTAATTAAGCTTACCTCATTCAACTTCTTTTGAAGAATTTTACAGATGATATATGCAACACTCTCTTTCACCTTTATTACTCCTGGACCTAAACATAGAGTAACTGTACATTATTTTGCAGTAAGCAGCATCTGAAAACATGTCTCTGAAAGCACATTACTCTCTCTATGTAAAAATGGTTTATAAATGGTTACTGGCAAAAAGATGATTAAAAATTAGTATTACAAAATTATAGGAAGTTATAGGAATGGCAGCAGGGTGTGGTCAAAATATAGATTCAGTTCCATCTGGTTTTCATGTGTCATAAGCATAACACCTACCATCTTGTCTTTTATTAACCATATCTGGGAAGTTACCCCATGCCAAATAAAAAAAACATTAATGTTCTCTATTAAATTTTCATAAGAAGAAGTGTTTCTGGTCTTCAGTTCCCTGAACTTTTAAATATTTTATTTGTATTAGTGGTTCCTTCTATTAATAAGAAAAATATTGCTTTTTAAATGCCTTTAAAATGTGCTTACACTTATTTAGATGACCTGATTCTAGTTCACACTATTTATATAAAGTTTTATAAAATGTTACTTTACATGCAAAAAAGAGCCAAAAAAAAGAGGGAAGAAAAATAAGTATGTACATATTAACAAGTATAAGTACTTCCATATATTAATAAAACATATTCCACCACATATATTCATCTTGGGATGTACAGTTAAATTATTAACAGTTATAGGGAGTATAACAACAGGGAGAAATGGGAAATTAAAACAGAAAGTAGTATATGCAGTTCTGATTTTTTTAGATTCTCAACAATAATGGTGATGATGACTTTTTCAGAAGGTTGGATAATGGACAGCGTTTTTGTGTGTGATGGGTGCTTATATAAATGAGTTCTTTGGAATAGGGCGGCATAGAAATTAAATAAATAATAATAATAATAAAAATAATAAAATGTGAGTAATAAATTAATACTTATTATTCCATCAAGGACAAAGGGTTGAAATACATGTACAGGTAGTCCTTGACTTACAACAGTTCATTTAGCGACCATTCAAAATTACAACACCACTGAAAAAAAGTGACTTATGACCATTTTTCACAGCATCTTTGCAGCATCTCCATGATTATGTGATCAAAATTCAGATGCTTGGTAACTGGTTCATATTTATGACTGCTGCTGTGTCCTAAGGTCACATGATCCCTTTTTGCTACCTTTTCACAAGGAAAGTCAAGGGGGAAGCCAGGTCCATTTAACAACCGGGTTGCTAACTTTTCAACTGCAGTGATTCACTTAACAACTATGGCAAGAAAAGTCATAAAGTGGGGCAAAACTCACTTAACAAATGTCTCACTTAACGATAGAAATTTTTGAGCTCAGTTGTGGTCGTAAATTGAGGACTATGCCTATTCTGATACAATGGCACAATGCTCCTTTTCTCCCACCTTCCCTTTAATGTTCAGAGTTTTGTTTCCAAATAACTTGGACAGCCTATATTATCTGCCTTTAATCGGCAATAATTTCGCCCAATTTTTTGAAAATGAAACTTGAGTGGATGGGTGGGTGGGTTGGTGGATGGATGGATGGATGGATGGATGGATGGAGAGAGAGAGAAATACAAGTAGTGTAGCTGCCCTGATGCTGACACCCAGATTTCAGGTCACCTCTTTGCTGCGATGACGCCTCAGGGGAACCTGCCAACAATTCTGCAGATCATCAGCGTGGGGAGCCCGGCATCTGCCGTGCCGCAGCGATCCGGACACCGCCGCCGCCTTTCCAGGCAGTTGACACCCACCCGCTCGCCCTTCACAAGACGAAGACTCATCCGCCCCGACGTACCAGAGCATCGCTCATCCTTGACGCACTCAAAAAAAGGAATTGAGGCAGCCAATGGGCTTCGCGCAGGCGGGGCCAGGGGCGGGGATAAGACACGCCGCGCGGAAACTCTCAGGATGGAAAAGCTTGACAGGTCTTCCACGAGGCAGTGTAGTTTTGGGCTGGACAGCGACCCGGCGGGATCTCGATTGCTCTCTTCCCGGCGCAGGCGGTAAGTATTTCTTGAGGGGCTGTTTCCCCAGATGGGGGCTATGGGAGATGTCCTCTGCTTGAAGGAGTCTTTATTGCATAGTCCCAAACCATGACAATCGTTCCCTTCGCTGGGAAGCTATTTTTGTATCTATGTACTAACTACTGGCTAGTTTGATAACGCTTTGAGTCAAAGGTTGTTCTCCCTTGGAATTCAGTATACCGAGGTATCAGCACCCCAACTCAGGAGAATGATGGAGAAATAGGATCTGAGTGCAGTTTAGTTGTCACACCTATGGCTGGAGAAGAAAGGGCTACCATAAATCTGTCAAGAAGCTGGAAAACCTCTCTTATGAAGAAATGACAACGGCAATGTGTGTGTGTGTGGCTTTGGGGCTTAGCAAAGAGGTTGAGATGGAAGTGAGGGCAGAGATATGTACGATTTTTGTTGGGAGTTGAGCAATAGAAATCACCCAGGCTGACTGTGAGAAAACTGGAAACAAGCAAGAGGAAGTTTTAAAGGCAACACTGAATTCAGCTGTAGTATTTGCTACAGGATGCAGCTAATAGCTACTATCTAGAGAGCTTTAAATGGTTGATAAAAATTCATGAAGATTATCTGTGGCTACTGATCATACTAGTGATTACATAACTGATTTCCTACTTTGGGAACAGATTGGACCTGAAGTGGCTCTTTCTTATATTCTACAGAATTTCAGTAGACCGTTTTACTTCTATATTAGCTATGTCCTGTCCATGATTTTTTAAGCTGATAGGTTTTACTACAACACAGCAATTCTATTGTGAAAGTTTGTTATAAGAAAAAAATCTTTTCAGTTTTTGGCTATTTTTAAAATGTTATTTGTATAAGAATCTTCATTCTGAAAGAGATGATATATTCACAGATTACCCATGAAATAAGAACTTGCACTGGACATTTTTTCAATAAATATTTTAAACTCAGGCTTTCAATAGGATTAAATTTATTTTTCTTAGCTGGTTACTTTCAAAGTTTCTCCTTGTACTTTTTGATGCTTAACAGGAATGCCTATTATAGTTTAAAAATCTTTTGTAACTTTAAAGGAAATATATAACACAATATATAAAGAAATATAATCTGCATTATACTCCTTATAATGTTTTAACCTGAATATGTATTTAAACTGTGTATATTAGTATTATATTGTTGTGTTCCTTAATTCACACATTTACACATGATGAAATTATTAACTTTTGGACATAAAATTGTATTCTAGGACAATATTTGTGCCTTTTCCGAAACTGATTCAAAATGAACATTGTTCTTTTATTGTCATGAGGTAAATAGCTTAGGGGTACCTACCAAGGGTATCAGATTGATTCTCCCATAATCCCTAATTAGCAAGTTTCTGGTTTGCTTTTCTAGACATATTTATTCCATTTGGAGAGTATCTGGTTGGAGAAAACTAGCTTATCTTGTAAACAAAGTCTTTTGGATTTAGATGATTATTTAAAATCTTCAGTGGTATAATCCTGTGTGTGTCTTTTTAAAATGGATTTCTTCAACAGTTTATTGTGAAGATTAAGGACTCCACTTTTAAAATAGATCTGCTTTCAGTCTAAAGTTTAGATTCTAAACTCATTACAGTTCTTATTTGAATCTTAGAGGTCTCTGACTCTGTTTTCTGCATGCACTTCATCTTTCTTTTTTTAGCACAGTATTTTTCAAACCAGCAATAAGAATACTTCAAGGCTCAAAGTTTTCCGAAAGATGAAGAATAGCTCATAAGTATCATTCAAAGATGCCAGGACAGGATACTATAGTCCTAGATATCTCCACCTTGAATTTAAATAATGGTCCACCAAGAAGGGGTATATGTGGCATTGGGAATTAGTACAGGGCAGGAGGTGAGGGAATATAAAGAGGTCCAAAGAAGTTTTCTCAGCTCAAAAAATGTGATGTGAAAATGTAAAAAGAGAAGGAAGTAAATTTAGAAGGTCAGCAAACACAGGTGAATAAAGATGAAAGAGTATGCCAATAGCAGTGTTTATTGTATGAGATAATTCAGGCTAGATGCTTAAATCTGTGACTTCTGCTGTTAGGATAGAACATTAGGCCCAGGGCTTCTCAGGCCTGGATAATTACAGTATACCACATGATTGCTCGGAGACAAAAGTATGGTATCTGGACTGGCACAGACATGCTGACATTTTCACCTTGCTAATGAAATTCTTCAAGGCAGCATAATTTTTAACTTCTCTTTTTTAAAACCACTTTATAGCAAAGGGACAGCTAGTCAGGCAGACACAGAGTTACAGATAATAATTTTGTTTTTATCTTAAGGACATGTTATTCTTTTCTGCAACAAAACAAAAACAATGTTCGTTCTCAAATAAACATTTTTAGGATTAGGGCAGCAGAAGTAAATTCCAGTGGTTGTATTGGTACTATACTTGATCTTGGATTAAAATTAGATATAGGCTTGCACATACTCAAGAGGATGTCTTTTTAAAGTTCAGCTCTTTGCTCTAGTATATTAGGAAGCAGTTGTAAACTATGGAATGAAAGTTGAGGGAACCGAAATGTTAGTTGAATGCTACATAGTCTAAGCACTGTAACATGGAAGAATTGTAAAAGACTTTGTGTCCCAGACATTTGTTTGAGTCTATCTGCAGAAGGGAGAGTTGGGGCAGGATGTGAACGATCCAGAAGTTGCCGTAAACTAGCATCTATTAAAGTTACACAGTTTGCCACTTGATGGAGTCCCTTCAAGATCATCCTTGTCAAAAATAGAGAGATGTTACAGTTACCTGTCCGGGCCATAAGTTAAGGCAAATATGATTAAAAAATAGCAAGTGTTACTCTTACTGAAATTCAATAAAAATATGAAGAGGAATACAACTTAAATAGTTTTTCTGGAACCCAGTGTGTGTGTGTGTGTGTGTGGGAGTGTTTACTAATTATTCTTACATGATAGGTCTCAAATTACAGCTACTAATTTTAATTTTATATAACTACTAATTTGCTAGAGATTATGCTTCAATGAACTCAGTGACTCTTATTTCTGAGTATGGAAGAATAGGATGCTGTTGATAGTAATTTAAGAAGCAATGACCACACAATGACAAGAAGCAATGACCATATTTTCTTCATGAGCAATAACAAAGTTATTTAATTTTTAGTGTAGTAATTAATATGTTTAATTTATTAGGATTTTAATTTATTTTAATTTTTAAAATGTTAATATATTAAAAGCAATATACTTTATGATTTTGGAACTTTCTTCCAATTCCTACCTAGTTTTAAGATTTCTAGGAAAGGTCTCAGAATGTATGGAAAAATACACTAGGTCAAAACTAGCAATCAATTGTTTTGTTATTTGGAATGCTATTTTAAATTCTGCACGCATTTCTTGCTTGTTATAAATTGTCACATTTGCATTTCAGCATTTTATATGCCTGGGCATAAATATGCATAGATATACCTCATAGAAAATGTATAGAATAAAAATAAAGAATCTGGGATATGCTGGGAATTTGTGCTCAGTAATTGGATATGTCATGTTAGTATTAGTGTAATCAATTTTATTATGTAATACATCTAGCACTTATGAGCATGAAAATCATGAGGCTTTGTGTCACTTAATAGTACATGCCTTACAAGGGTGATCAAGTGACTAGATAATACAGGTACTCTAACTTCAGAATATACAATACTCTCTGTGCTTAGTCATATTACGTCAGTGCATATTTTGCTTCTTAGCTGTTACAAGACAATTAAGAGATTAACATGGAAAATTACACATTGTATCTTATGACTTGTATTACCCTGGTAATCTATGAGTTTAAAAAATATTGAAAGCGATAAATGGTGATATTTGGCATTAGATACAAAATATAAATACAGTTAAGCAGTTAACGTGTTTTCCACACTTTCACCTGGATAGCTAAATTATTTGACAAGCCTAGTAATCATTTCATTTAATTTACTTTAGATGCAATCTGTGTCCTAGTTTTTGCTATCTTTTGGCCTATAGCCTCCAATCCTCTCATATCTTTTGCTTTTAAAAAGTTGTGTGCTCCTGGGTTAATTATCTTAGGCAACAGAGCCATTTATCTGAATTTCTCTCTTATTGAAACAAGCTAGTGTCTTACTGTTTCTTAGTCATGCTCGTATGTATGATGGAGGTGTAATCATCCCAGCTTACAAAAAAATAGAACCTAGGTTTTATGTTCTCTGCCAGATGATGCCTTATTTTTAAATGTCCCTAGCAGGAAGACTGTTGACATGAGGCTTGAAAGAAGGAATTAAATGTTTTTCTATTAATCAGTCCCTCAATTAAAGTCATCCACCCCACTCAGCTTCCCCCCCCTCAGAACTGTTGACTGCCTCATTAAATAAAATGTGTGATTCAAATTAGAAGGAAATTGGGATTTTCAGATGAAAAACAATGAAGCAGGAGAAATATATAAATACCCTTTTCCAATAAAGCTCAGATCCATGCAGTTAACTGCAGATCAATACTGATTGTCTGAAGAAACCCTCGGAGACTTAAAAAATGATTGGCTAATTCTAAGGTGACCCCGAAGAAACACTTACATTTGGTGTATTTAATTGAAATCTAAGTCAGCATTTGCCTAATTGTTGTGAGTCCCCTCTGACCACAGTAGTCTTGTCCTCCTAAATCTAAGAACTAGTGATAGATCAAGTAAGCACTAATTCTATTTCTTTAAAAACGGGAGCCTGAGTAAGACTTGATAAGTGTTTTTAGAAGGTCCTGTTCAGGTGTATATGTAGGCCAATGGCTTCTCTGGAAGCAGATATCCAATCTCACCTGAAGTCCAACACAAAAAAGCCATGTAGAACAATACTAAACTATCAGAGAGGAGGGGGCTAGCTTAAAGTGACCAATTTGGCATGTGATCCCAGCCCTCACAAAATGATTGATCATATTGTCGACAAAGTATCATTGTTTGACTGTCAAAGGAGAACAAATGCTGCTGAGAAACTACAGCTATAGACCAATGCAAGTTGCCTCTGCAGTGGGCTGGGAACAAGATAAAGACACTATCACAAGGATACATTCTCTGAGAGCGGTTAGTGTGATGTCTTTGTGCCACAATTAGAAGGATGTGACAATGAGTTCTATAAGAGCCCACCCAAAGAGCTGTGCTGTTACAGCATCACTAGACAAAGTCATACAGAGTAGCAGTTCGGTTAGTTTGGGGCTTTAGTGATGAAAAACAGAACTGCCTAGCTGTGAGCAGAAAAGCAGCTGCAAAGGAAATTCATGTATATTGAGAATGAAACTCTAGATGATACCAGCAAATTCAATTTCCAATGGGAGAGATTTCTGAAGCAGAATGTCTATCACACTAAATTATTAACCATTTAAATCAGGAATCCCCAAACTCATGAACCTCTTTCTGAATTACTCATCAACCCCCAAACATTTATTACAGGGGATGTGATGATTATGAAAAATGTATATGAAAATAATTTAATAAATACTACTTTAATAACTCTTTGAAAAACAATATTGACTTCATAAACATAGGTAATAATTTAAAATATGAAAGTTATCAAATTTAAAATAACTTTTTTTTACTGAAGCTGCTAATATAAATAGGTGGGATGCATCTGATGAGCATCAATAATGATACTGACATATGGATGGAGACTGGTGTCTTTCAGTAGTCACCAGGCTCTTCTAGATTCAGTTTGTTCCTATTAATTACCAAACATTTACTGATTCCCCTTGACACTTTCAGCCATTTATCAACTCCAGAGTTGCTGATATTGACCACTTTGGGGAATTCCAATTTAAATCAATGCCAAATCTTATAGAATACAAGCTAAAACCCAGTGGAAAGGGATGGGATGATATTAGTGAAAGGTCAATTAGAAGGAGAGAAATCAGGGTTTCCTCCTCATTTCTGCTTTAATCAATTCTCTTCTTACTTGATTTTCCTTTTATTTATCATATAAGCTGTGCCTCTTCTATATTTCTACAAAAATGTTTTTTCCCTTACGTTATTAGACTTTCTAGAGATCCAGATGGTAGGCATTCACTTTTCAAAAACAGAAATATAATTGTATATGTTCTAAATTCCAAGAATTGTAAATATTCTAATTTTGTATTGTTCTTGGATTTTGAATTGTGGATGGCCAATGCAAACTATAAGTGTATCATGTGCATTTGAAGCCTATCTCATTGAAATAATTCACAGAGAGCCCAAAAATTTTCAAATATTTTGTGGCTGTAATGTTAGTGCAACATAATCCTCACGACTTTCAAAATGTGCACTGTGGGTTGTGCCTGCATGAAGATGTGATTAGCAATATTTCCTTTAGCTAATGAGTCAGATTGCCAGTGGTTTACCTATGAATTTAGGATTTAGTCAGATGTGTGATGTATTATGGATTGTACCGTCTCATATAACATGGTTAGAAGCTTTCCTTTTGTTTTTCTTTTAAACCACATATATCTATGTAGATCCCACAGACCTCTCGAAGTCCTTATCAAACTGCCATTTTATATGGTGAGGGAAAAGGCATATGATTAAACACTTGACAGGAAACTAAGCATTGCAAATATATTTAATTTTAACTATAAGTGTATTTAATTTACATACTGGCTCATATTTTGAAATGGGATGGACTCAAAGGCCGAGGGTGAATCTTACTAGAAAATCCTTTACTTCACAGTTGTAAAGAGAAACTATCTACACAATGAGTAGATAGAGAGCTAGAAGGGGAGTTGTATTGTTCTACAAAGACATCATCCCCTTCTAGCTCTATAGAGCTAGAAGGGGAGTTGTTTAGACCAGCATTTCTCAACCTTAGCAACTTTAAAATGTTTGGAATCATGAGAATCAGTCCATATACATTTTATAGTTGCCAAGGTTGAGTATCACTACATTAGACCATTGAGTCTTGTTGAGAATCTTGAAATTAATGCTGGATTCCAAATAGCATTCCTGGCAAATAGTTATCTAACCTCCTTTTGAACACATCCAATGGAAGAACCAAAGGAGTTTCTCTGGGTCCACCTTTAAGTTGCTCTTACGTTAGGGAAGTTTTGCTAATAATCTGCTGGCATCTACTTCCTATAATTTAAATTTGATTTTCCGACCTATGATCTGGAATGTTTGGGAACATGGCTTGGCCTCATACGATATGGCATACCTTCAGGTTTTTAAAAAGTACTATCATATCCTCCTCAGCTTTAGTGCTAAACATTGCAAATACTTTCATTCTCTTTTCACAGGATTTAACTACTAGTTCCTGAATCATCCTGGTTGCCCTTCTGTGAAGTAGTTCCAGTTTGTCCGAATCCTTCTTAAATGGTGGTCTTCAGAACTGTATTTAATAGCTGAGGTGAAATCTCACCAGTGCAGGTATATTTGCAATGCCTTGCAGCAGCAAATTTCCTCCTTGTTACTGCAACAATGATTATTTTCAAAGTAGTGCACGTCTTGATTTTTGTTTCAAAAAAATAAGAAACATATTGTGCTGTGAATACTGAGTGAAAGGACAGAGGTTTCTTGAGTAACATGTCAAATGTAGAGGTAGCATGAAAAATGTGGTAAGAGTAAGGAATGCAGTTTGACTAGAAAGATGGAAGCATCACTCTCAGCTTGGTGTAACCTTAGTGTTTATTTGTGGATACCTAGATCCTCTTATACTCTATGTACATGAATCTAGTACAACTCTGCTGTTGTTTATTACAAGGTTTTACTTTAAATGCATTTTCTTATGAAACATCAGCAGTGGATATTTGGTGGGCTAAAAAAGGATGTTTACTGAGAAGCCAGATGTTGGATACATATTTTTAAAATAGTCATTTTACTAAATAAAGTAAATACGAAAGTCTAATTAATAAAGTGTTATTGTAAAATTGTGAATTTATTAAGTATCACAATGTTTAATGTGTCTGTAGACACGATTAATTTATGGTGCTGCATCTGCTTTCTAGTTATCAAGCACTTTAATGTTTAAAAAAGTAAATAAAAATTAGTATATAATGTTACTAAATAAAAGCTGAGCAATTTACAGAGTCAGCATATTGCCCCAACATTTTGGGGCCTCGTTTTACCAACCTTAGAAGGATGGAAGGCTGAGTCAACCTTGAGCCGGTAAGGATCAAACTCCTGGCAGTGAACAGAGTCAGCTGGCAATACTACAATCTAACCACTGCACCACCACGGCTCTTATGATGTTTGATTGATCAGCATAACTATCCCAGTAAAGTAGGGGTCACCAAAGTGATCAATATTGACTTCCAATGGTCAATGTGACTATTCAAAGTCATTGTTACTGATAGTACTATTACTTAAAGTAGTATGGGGGTCAATGAACAATTTTAAATTTCATGAAGGGGTCAATGAGCTGAAAAGTGTGGGGATCTCTTCAGTAAATCATTAGCATATTTTATGTTAATGAAGTGGCCTCTTAATTAATTCTGGATTATGGGTTCATGTCTAAGAGATTTGAGCTGTAGCTATTATCCTTATAAACTCAAACTCTGACCAGATGGAAGTATTTATTTTCCAGCTGCCACTTGGTGTCCAAAAGAAGCAGTCTACTGTAGTGGACTGAATGTAGTGCTAAGGTAAGACCAAACCTGAAGCCCAGTCTGGCTTTTAAACTGATCCATTCACTATTCACTCACCCCAGCCTATTTT
The DNA here is from genome assembly GCA_034064705.1 of Bothrops alternatus. Classification (NCBI taxonomy): domain Eukaryota; kingdom Metazoa; phylum Chordata; class Lepidosauria; order Squamata; family Viperidae; genus Bothrops; species Bothrops alternatus. The sequence continues at coordinate 2,822,138 of JARGCV010000023.1, forward strand.
TCAGAACTGTAATCATCCTGAAATCTTCAGATGAATAAAAGTTAAATGGATAAATGATGTAGTGGAAGACCTTGGATGATAAGTAACCAGTAATATCTTAAATATTTAACTGACTTTTCAAAACTGGACACAAAACAATAAGTAGACAAGTTTATGAGACCAGCTCTTTTGAAGTAGTTAGAGGTGAAAGTGCACAAATAACAAAAATACCTCCTGGAGAATCTTCTTAAAATAACTCCAATATCAATAAGATTTTCCCCAGGTTTTTGCTTTAAACTACAGTCATATGGGAATTTCTGCTTTTATACAGAATTAATGTACAGAAAACCTCTTGGTTTTGATACACATCAGTTTTGTTTTCTATTTGAAGAGCAGTATACATTTCTGTGATTTACAATACTTCTCAGCCTAGTATCCTCTACATATACCAGTGAATAGTTGCTCAATAAGAATATCTAGAGTATAATTCATACTTGGAGGGCCTTAGAATGGGAAAGATTAATTTAAATATTTCTTACTTCTACAACAGAGATCTATAAATATTCTAATTTATCAGTAGGACAAAAGGATTCATGAAATTCAGTAATTAATCAGACAGTGTCTTTCTGATAGATAGTATCTTTCTGATTAATATGGAAATATATATCAAACTTCAGTTCATATATGGTAATTAAAAGAAATCTGTCTTCATCACTGCTATCTGACTTATTTGCTTTTTCTTCCTAGGACAAAAATGAGAGACAGACTCTTGGAGTTTTATGAATTATCTAGGCTGTACAGCCAACGTATTGGAGATGATGAGGATGACTTCCAAAGACCTCATGAAATGCTTCTTTTTGAAACTGATCATGCCATAGCAAATCTTTACAAAAACATTCAAGAGATTCGAACAAGCATTCACCGCCTGAAGGAAGATGTGAAACGCTTGCGCAAACAAAACAGTCGCTTCCTGACATCAATGCGTCGTTTCAGCAGCATAAAGCGAGATACAAACACCATAGCAAAGGACATTAAGGCCCGTGGAGAAGAGATCCACAGAAAACTTCAGGTTCTGAGAGATCTGAGTGAAGATGCGGAAACAAAATATGGTGAAAATGCAGTTGTAACCCGTGTATGCAAGGACCACTATGTCGACCTCATGCACGCTTTTCAGGAAGCCATGTTTAATTACAATGAAACTGAAATGAAAGAGCGAGACAATTGCAAAATTAGGATTCAGCGGCAGCTGGAAATCATGGGCAAAGATGTGTCTGGGAACCAGATAGAGGACATAATTGAGCAAGGCCGATGGGATGTATTCTCTGAGAACCTGCTGTCCGACACCAAAGGAGCTCGCTCTGCCTTGAATGAGATAGAAACCCGGCACAAAGAACTGATGAAGCTTGAATCGCGAATCAGAGAGGTCCATGAACTTTTCCTACAGGTGGCATTGCTGGTGGAAGAGCAGGCTGACACCTTCGATGTCATTGCGTTCAACATGCAGAATGTCCAAGAATATGTTGGGGAAGCTAAAGAGGAAGTGAGAAAAGCACTTGAATACCGGAGAAAGCATCCTTGCCGAACAATCCTTTGCTGCTGTTTATCATGCCTTAAAGGCTAGCTGCCCTCTTGAAGCCACTTGATCAGTGTTATGGGAACGCTTATAATTTGTGCTCATCTCTTTATGGTTATCATATTTATTATTAATTAGATAGGCGTATGTTTCTCATTAGATATGTATATGAGAACCAAAGGATACTAGCAGTATGGTACATACCGAAGTTGGGAACCTGTGACTCCGTAGATGTTGTTGGGCTACATCAGGGGTGTCAAACTCGCGATGTCACGTGACATTGTGCAACGTATCGGGCCGGTTTTGCCATTGCTGGCAATGGGGTGGGCGCGGCTTCAGTATGATGAAACCGGCCTAGGGGCTGGCAGTTTGACACCCCTGGACTACATCATATCTGATAATTAGCTAAGCTGGTGGATAGACATGGAATATGGAAACATCCAAAGAGCCACAGATTCCTGGCCATTCATATATTTCAACTCATGTAATAAGAAACCAGATTAATGACCCCCATATTGCTACCAAAATGAAAGGCATACCAGAACGTATGTAAAACCTTGGGAAATGTTGATGAGGTGGGTAATAAATTATTCCCAAATAAATACATCCTATGGATTTTTAAGGGAGCAATTGCAATTGCCAGATTTTTTTTTTCTTGGAGAAAATAAATATGGAAGAAATTATGAACCCTAATTATAAATTATATATAAACTGTATTACATGGATAATGCAGTTTAGACATCTAGTAGTCATAGCTGATTTCAGAGTTTTGATAAAATAGTATACATTTCTAAAATCCATTGTTATAAAATTAAATGAGAAAAATATTTATTCTGATTATTATATGAAGATAGTCCTTGCTTTCTGCCCCATAGATTGTCAGGGAAAAAATTGTTGATAATAGAATCCAAGTAATAGGCCAACAACCCCAAAATATGAAAACGAGAAGGTCTCATTTATACAATATGTCAAAGTTAGATTGGAGCTATTATCTCTGGAGCTAATAGGTAGCAGCCTAGATGTCTTACAGGAATGACAAGTAGAGGGGATCAGAAATCAGATATTGTGAACTTGTTTGGCTATATCTTGTGCAAGTGTGCATAATGTGCAGCCTAGGGATTGCCTGCAACGTGTTAGCATCCCTTTTGTGGCCTCAGCAGATCCCTATAGCAGATGGAATTTGACTCATTCTTTAGTCTTTGTTTTAATTTTAGCAGACTGTGTCTGAAGGAGCAAAAGGGATGCTTTCATTTGTATATTGGCTAGGGTCTCTAGGGGAGATTAGAAAAACTACATTAACCTATTAAGCCAAGAAAAAATATCCAAAGCAATAGATCTTCCATGCTTAAGATTTGTTTTAGTCACACTAGTATATCTGTCTGTTTTTGAGGATGGCCAGAACAGAAAAAGTTAAAACCAAGAACCTCCTTCATTTAATTGTAGAAAGGCCACCTTCAAAAAGAATAATAGGATTCCGTTCATAACTCTGAGTCTTGGGTGTGAAATTAAGGCTTTCGGTGTACAATGTTTCTTCAGACAAATGTAAATAAGTGATGTAAACTTAGTTGCAGTATTTTGTAAGTTTATAATAATTAAATCACTAAATAAAATATTTTTCCAAAAATTGATACTTTTTTCATTTATATATTTGCATCTTCTTTTCTAAGTGAATAATCACCATTTTTAAACAAAGAATTTTTCGAAGAGCTCTGCTACTGAAATTTATGCTTTTTTGTTAAATAGATGAACAAAACATTACCAATAAGAGTCTTCCTCTTTCTTACATATGAGAACATCAGATTCAGAGCAAAACATTTCTTGTTGTCATTATGATCATTACTGTCATCCTAAACTACATATCTTTGGGTTATCAATATTCTATGAATCCTCTAGAACAGGGGTCCCCAACCCCTGGTCTGTGGCATGCCAGCAACCGATCTGCACAAACAAGCAAAGCCCCATCTGTGGGATGCAGGCAGCACACAAAACCACACACTCTCTGGTCCATGGAAAAACTTTTCTCCAATCAACTGGTGCCCGAAAGATTGGGGACCTCTGCCCTAGAAGAATACTGGGGTAGGCATCTGTGGATCCGATTTGCTTTTTTAACTGGAACCCTAAAATCCAGTAACCAACAAATAATGACGTGAAGGAAATGCACATTTCTTCTTTCGCACATGCATAATTACTTCTGTCTGCCTCCACCTTTTATTTATTTCAGCAATAATACACAATTTAAATGGAAATATTATGGGGGGGCTACATAACCGCTGATTAAGTAATGAGTCAGAAATTCTTGCTGATCTATGTAAATCCTCCAGAGGTCTATTAGCTGTCCACATTGTAGAGCACAGGATCTTTATTAACATAATTTTTTTAACTGTTTGTTTGGTTTTGGCTTTGCGCATTGTGTCAACCGAACCATTTGTGATTCCTTCAGTAGAGCATGATTAAGCCATTAATCAGTGTAATGTATGTATTCACACTGAGAATCTAAATGAATTTATGCAATGACTAAGATGTTTTACTCAGAATAAAGCACAAGTGGCTGAGTTTGAGTTAGAGATTAAGTTACAAACAAACCATATTGTGAGCCAGTTTGGTACATGAACCAGGTCTTTGTCTGAATGTGTGTTCTGCACTGTGTCTGAAATTCAGTGCATGCAGTAATAAAACGTATGTATATTATTGCTTCACTTTGGCTTGCAAGCCCAAAATTATGTCTCAGCCCATTTCACATATTAGAACTACATAAAAGTAAAAGCAAAGTAAATTGCTTCAACTAAGTGAATGACGAGAGAGTTGTACTTTCGCCTTGCCCCTCTGACCGAACAAGTACTTTCCTCTAATCAAGGGAAGAGAGGTGTATATAAAAAACAGTTTGCATACTTCGCTAAAGATATATGGAGACGTGCAATTGTATCAGATGTGAATATGCCATAAATTGAATGAATCTGGGCATCATGTGCTTGCATGGAATGCTTAGGCTCTGTAGATTGCGGCAGGGCTATTTATTTATTTATTATTTGTTTTATGCTGCCCATCTCCCCCTACAAGGTGACTATTTATCCATCCAATTTATATAGCCATTCATCTCACAAAACACGTGACTCTGGCCAGCAAATAACAAAGCTAAAACAATAAATACCTAAAACTATTATTATTATTATCATCCTCATCATCCTCAAAAACATTAAAATATAAAAAGAAAGCTAAGACCAGAAATAGTGGGCAAAGGGATGTTAAAAACAACAGCAATAATAATAATGAAGCCATCTCACTAGCTCTCCAGTCCTCTGGATTCCCTAGGTTGGCTTGCATAACCAAGTCTTGGGGCTTTTGGAAGCTCAGAAGTGATGGAACCAGTTTCATCTCCACAAAAGTCTACAGCTCTTTAATCATGCTTAGAGCCCATACACCATTTGTCTAGCAGTTACCACAATTGGTTTGCAGGAGCAATATGTGAAGTTAGAGGCTTACATGTTATCCAAACACAATCACTGTCATTTTCAAAGAAGGATTCACACTGTGGTAAGTCAAAAATCATTATAATAATGTTTTATTAGAGAAAGAAGTAATAATTAGAAATAAGTATATGGTGTTTAGTATTATGCATCAATCCAATCAGCATTTGTATATAGGTCAGTGTGTTTTTCATCCAATGGCACTGTAAAAAGTCAGTAGTGGTCATAGTGGCACAATCAAAACCCCTGCTTATTTTGTAGACACGTGGATGTTACACAAATATACAAAGAAGTGTTGCTTTGATCACACTGCCACCTTGACTTTTTGACCCCCCCCCCCCAATTCTACTGTTCTTGTCTATGCTGTCATTTATTTCCTTATATAAAAAGTTGTGTCTCTATTCTTAGCATTCTTAGCTGATTTTGCACAAATCTGCTTGGTACGTAACTTTCTCTGAAATGCAATGGTTTTGTATCACCTTAGTAAAAAATGACATAATAAACACTAATTTGTTTTTCCCAGACTCTATCCACAGAACCTGAAGGCCACACACAGTTGTGTCATTTCCCTAAGGAAGCACTAGATCTAATTTATCTGTTAAACATATCAATCTGTGTCATTCCCAAATGGATTACTGTAACAGAAAATTACCATAGCTCTATTAACCTTCACTAAGTCAACCTATAAAATGCAGACCACAGAGTGTCACAACAAAAAGGACATGCACTTTAAGAAACTTTTAGCAATTGGGAAATGATTTGAAATGACTTGTGTGATTGCCCAAGTCTGTTTCTTCTTTTTTGTCACATTCTTATTGAAATAATTCCCAGTTGGAATAAAATCATGACTAATGGATTCATATATTGTACTTTATTATATGTTACATTTGTATGCCATTGTTCTTGTAGCTTAGGGCTGAAAAACATGGGGCCCTATAGCCACATTCAGCCTTTGACTTCATTTCATAATTTTAGTATTTACATTATACTTTAATATAGTCAACATCCTGGATCACATAGATGTTAGTTAGCTGGTTTTGCAAATGTATTTTAATTTTGTCTTAAACTTTATTTTGTTTATTATCTGTACTGGTCTATGACAGCAATAAACTGAATTGATTGATTGATTTAACTGATTTAATTTCATGTGGACCAACATCATTTCCAAAGTTCTGTCAACTGATTATGTTTGACCTTTAGAAAAGTTATCTGATAACCTGTTGAATGTAGAAGGAAAAAAGAGAGGAAAAAAGGGATCAGAGATCAAATGAAGAGGTTAGGAAAAAAGTAAATAAGTGGCCCCCATCATCTTTGGCTCTGATTTTCTGATTTCTGCAGAAAGCATGTGATGTAATTCCCAGCATATTACTCATGCAGCTATGTTGCTCTTAGCAGATTTTTAAAAAAAGTTTGCCTAATCTATCTCTCCTTTAAGACATGAAAATTATTAATTTTAATAAGATGACTTGTTTGTTTGATGTCCAATGGATTGATCTGAAAAGAAGTGAAATTTAAAATTTGTAAAATGTAGTTGGCTTATAGTTAAACTTGGACATACGGAGTGAAGAAGGTCTACAAATTTAAAATGATTGTATTAAGTTGAATGGCTTTAACTTGAACTTTTTCTTTGTTTACATGTACAAACGGATATCTAATAATAAAAAAATTATATATATAAAAAAAGAACTCATAGTACACACGATTCCCTCCCACGTCCTACTGATAACAATCTGTGAAGGAGGTTAAGATGGGAGATAATGAATGATGACCCCCATTTAATCAGCCCCACTGTCTAATGCAGTGTTTCTCAATCTTGGCAACTTTATGATGTATGGACTTCAACTCCCAGCATCCCCCAGCTGGCTGGGGAATGCTGGACCTTGAAGTCCACATACCTTAAATTTGTCAAGTTTGAAAAACTCTAGGCCAGTAGAAATGTGAAATCATTAAGATTTCTAAACTGTTATTTAACAGAGCCTATTGCTACACAATCAAATGAATTGTTAACATTCTCATTTTTAAAATGTGATTAACTGCAAAAATTAAGGTGACCAACCGTCTTCCTTTAGGGAGGACAGTCCTCCTTTTTTAAGTTCTGTCCTCCCTCGAAAAGTGTCCTCCTACATGTCCTCCTTTTTGATATTTGAAGACTAATCTGCTGGGCTTTTTTTTTTTCCTCATAGAACGCTCAGAACAGCATTCCGGCACCTTTTTTTAATGGGTTTTTTTTCAACTTTTGCGTGAGCTGTGCTACTCCCACTATTGGCTTTCGAAAGTCAATAGGAATTGCTGCTGAACATGCCAAAACACCTGGCTGGCAAACTTTGCACATGCAAGTTGTCTACAGCGAAGGCAAATTGGCAGGAACTTTGCACTCCTCCTTGCTACCCAACTACACCATTTCCTAGTTCAGCGGTTCTCAACCTTTTCCAGGGCTCGACCCCGGCCCGCGCTGCGCAAGCGTGGCACGACCCTGGGGTGCATCGCGCATGCGCGGTGCGTCAGCCCGCATCGCAAGGGGGAAAAAATGGCCGACCAAAAAAAAATGGCCGACCAAATAAAAAATAAAAAATGGCGGACTGCGGTGTTTGGCGATCCCCGTGAAATGGTCGTTCGACCCCAAATGAGGTCACGACCCACAGGTTGAGAACCGCTGTCCTAGTTAGTCCCGAAGATACCTGGAGGAGACTAACTTCCATTTAGGGATGGAAAAATCAAAAAAGAGGAAATGCCATTTCAACGATAAATTGAATAAGGAATTTCCATTTATCACATCAAAGAAGGATAACATTGTTTTCTGCAATATTTGCAGCATAGAATTTTGTATTGCAGTTGGGGGCAGAGCAGCTATTACGAAACACTTGACCACCAAGAAACATAAGCAATCATCAGATGCATCTGCTTCCAGTTGTAAAGTAACAAGTTTTTTTAAAACTTCAAAGTATTCTGAAGATGAAAAACAGTTAGCTGCAATGGAGGAAACATTTGCATTCCATACCATACCATAATTCACAATCAAAGTTTTTGTAGTATGGATTGTACAACTAAATTATTGAAAAAGTTTCACGATGCTAAATTTTCATGCACCAAGACAAAATGCAAGGCTATTATTAAATCAGTATTTAAAAATTACTGTGACAAAATACTTACAGAAGACTTGGAAACTGCAGCATTTGTAATGGTTTTATTTGATGCATCCAATCATAATGAAACTAAAATGTATCCAATACATTTTAAGATATTTTAATGTTACCAAGAGCATTCAAGTAAAATTTTTAAATTTAGAATCTATTGAGGGCGAAACTGTTGAAATTTTGTCAAACCATCTATACAGAGTAATAAATGAAAACAATTTGAAATCCAAAGTTGTTGCACTAACAGCTGACAATACAAAACAAATTTTGGTGGGCAAAGATGCAAAGGGGTGAATAATGTGTATATAAAATTATAAGATTTACTCCAAAAGAAAATACTAGGAATAGGTTGTATTGCACATATTTTGTCAAATGCAATCAACACAGCATCATGTGCCATGCCAATTGATGTAGAAGTAATAATAACTACAATTTATTTGTATTTTAGTCGTTTTACCGTTCGTGTGGCTACTTCAAAACAATTTTGTGAAGAAGCGAATGTTCAATACAAAAAACTTTTAAGATATTCAAAAGCTAGATGGCTTGCTCTAACACCTGCTATAGAGCATGTTCTACAATTATTTGAGCCTCTCTGTTCATATTTTTTAAGTTTAGACAAATGTCCTAAAATCCTGGAATCATTTTTCAATAATGAAATATCTGAGATATTAATGTATTTTGTACATAATCAAGCATCTATTTTTCACAAAACGATTCAAAAGATTGAAGGTGAACACATTTTTTTTTAAATATTTTTATTGGTTTTTTTTTAAATTTTAACAGAAAAAAGAGACTAATCATATCAAATCATAGTATTAAAATAAACAATCATCCATAAACAGAGCATAAATACATTTTCCGATGCATCTAATGATAATAACTCAACTGAAAATAAACATCTCAAACAAATAACCTTCATCCTTCTCTATCTCCATCCTATTATTCCCCCTTCTTATCAACTTCCACTTAAATCAATCTTCACTCCACCAAAGGCCATCCAGACAACCCTTTAGTAACAATAATTAATTATTCTTCCACCAACCCCAAATACAGTTGAGAAAACATCATATCTAAAATTATAATCCCTCCCTAACCCACGACTTCCCAGAATGCTTACAGGGTATAACAAAAGAAAACCCCACTACATCAAACATAATTATTGTATAATCTTAACAAGAATTTTAAACTATATAATATATACATTCTCTAAATCAAAACAATCCATTAAAAAAAACCTCATCTTATTAGAATTAAACAGATGATATTAATGACGATAACAATATCAATAAATCCCTCAATTCAAAAAAAGAAAAATAGTAATAATAATAGTAGTAGCAATATCAATTACATTCTAAAAAAAACCTCATCTTATTAGAATTAAACAGATAATATTAATAACGATAACAATATCAATGAATCCCTCAGTTCAAAAAAGAAAAGTAATAATAATAATAATAGTAGCAATATCAATTACATTCTAATCAATTTAATTTCTCATAATATATCTTAATATATCTTCATTTAACCATCCTCACCAAAACCTTAGCTATAATATTTATCTTTAATTCAACCCATAATCTTAAATTAAGCTTAATTCCTTATTAAACAATTAACTCATCTTGTTAAAAATAATATTTATCATCTATAAATTTCATTTAATCAATCGACTTCTGGGCTCTCTCATCTAACAAACTATTTATAGCATTTCTAACTTACATTCCTTCAATTTTATCCAGTCTATCTATCTCATCATTAAATCAATCTAATGTCAAACCCAGATCATCAAAACAAATACATCCTTCGTCAATTTAATTATGTCAACCATTAAACATCTTCTCTTGCATCTTACTCCTAATCTTGGTCCTCAATTCAGTCCATAATTTTAAATTGCCAATAATTCCTTACATACAAATTTAAATTTCATTGCTTCAAACGAACTCTAGGTTTTTTTCTTAACCAAACAAGCCGCCATAACAGGGCCACCCTTTCAAATAATAAGTCTCTCTTCGTTATTTCTTCAGCCCCGTAAATAAATTGCTTCTGAAACTGAATCTTCCTTTCTTGAATCAATTCCTCTTGCTCTCCATAAATAAACTGCTCATCAAACAAAGTCCATTTCACTTTGTAGCCTAAGTGCTTCTTGAGGTGAAACAATGTCTCTCTTTTGTGAATTAAATCCTCTTCTTGGTGCTTAACTGGATAGAATTCCTTTTCTTGAAACAAAACCTCTTCCTCTCCATAAATAAACTTTTCATCAAGCAAAATCCAGTTATAGTCCCCATTCTCAGAAATATCCTCTTCCTTTCCCTGTTGATCTCCTAATTTCTCTTGTATTGTATAATACTCAACAGAGGATTGTAATTCATTTGAAGGAGAGATTCCAGTTAAATGTTCCAACTCTTCTCCATATTCAAATTGTGATATAAATTGTTCAGCAGTAAGTTGTTCAGCTTCGCTCAAAGGAAGGTATCCAGCACATATAGTAAATATTTCTGTAAAAGCCTCTTTCAAAAGTGCTTTAATCTCTTTAAACTCTTGCGTAAAAGTCTTCTGTGTATCAGGTCTTTTTTCATAAAATTCATCAGTACAATCCAACATAGGTTTAGCATTTGACTGTAGATTCCACTCCATTTTAAATTTCAAATAGTCACAGCCATCTCTCTAGCTGCACTTAAAGAAGCAGGAAGTGAGAAATAACAAATCCACTTTCACTATCCAGCACTTTCCCTAACAATGAAAGCAGTGAGAGTTAAGCGCCATCTTAAAGCATTATGTTGATTGTGAACGTTAGAAATGTATAGCCAAAAAGAAACAATAAAAATACTTGCAATCCATTTAAAACTCCTGTATTCATTCAGCCTGCTTGCAGTCTCTCCAGTGTTGAACTTAAAAGAAGCAGAGGTGGTCGCGGCGTCTTTCTCTGTCAGAAGACAGAAGCGTCTCTGGAAAGGAGCGTTCTCCGGAGCTATAGGGAGCTCACTCTTAATCCCTGAAAACTTATTTTCCAGGGATCTAAGAAGGCTCAACCTTACTCCCGATGCTCTACACCTCTCCTTTGCCCGGAGAGGGGATTTTTCACCGCGAAAAAACAGCTGATGAGCGCTGTTTTTCGCGGCTTTACAAATCCAGAGAGCAGAGTCTCACAAAGGAGACCCAGCAGGGGCCGCGGAGCCACCGGAAGTCCGAAGGTGAACACATTTCAGCTACAGAAGTTAGTCTTATTTTGAATGACTTTATCCTTCAATATAAAACTCGATTTGAAAAAAAAAATTCTTCCTTTAGTTATAAAAAGAAAATTGTCAGACTTAGAGGAATCAAATCCAGGCATAACTGAAAAGTTTATCAAAGAAGTGCAGAATTTTTACCAAACATGTTTTCAATATATCGAAGAATGGTCTGAAACAAACATCACAGGAAATAACAGTTTCAATGGTGTTTTTTGACTTCATTGCAAGTATATTGGACAGATATTGAATCTTGTGTTGAGTTTTTATCTAAAGAAATGCCAGACATTAATATAGACAATTTTCTCTTTGAAGAAATTAGAAGCCTAAATGTATTTTTAAATTCTGAAAAATTAATACAATGGGAAAATAAACACATTGAAATTGATAAAAGATGGGTGGAAATATTCAGCCATTTCAAAAATGAACATATTCCATGTGAAAATTTATTTATTCTTGTTCAATTTATGTTGTGCTGCCTTGGAACTAATGCAGCAGTTGAAAGGATTTTTTCAATTGCTAATGATTTTTGGAAAAGTGAGAAATCGAGATTGAATGTTGATACTCTAGCTGCAGCACTTGCCGTAAAATTCAGTATGAAGGATATTTCTTGCTCAGATATTTCCAATATATTGTTAAAAGATGATACACTGACAAAAAATATTCATTCAATGGAACAGTACTCGTTTAAATAATAATTAATAGGCATGTAAGCATGATTACAATATAAAATGTTATTGTTACAAATGTTTTTTATTATGCGTTTATCATATTATAGTGTATTCTGTATTATTGTTGCAACGAATAAAATGTTTCTTTTATTTACGATATTTTTTTCTTCAATTTATTTGTGTCCTCCTTTTCATTGTAAAAAAGTTGGTCACCTTACAAAAATGCAACGTGTATGCATTTTTTAATTTCAATAATCAGCCACAGGAAATTGGAGGGGGAGGGGGTTTGATGGTAGAGAGCTTAATCTCTCTCTTTGCGTAGAAAATTCCCTGTGGGAATATTTCTTCCTGCCTGCTTTTTGCATTGCAAGATGAACTTCAGGAAGTGTCTATAGATTTTTGTAATTAAACTCTTCTCACTTGCTTTTGTCATTTTTTTTTAAAAATGCACATAATAAGCATTCATGCTCTATCATGATTGACTTGGACTCTGTCACTTCAACTAAAAAGTGTTAAAACTGAGGTAAATTTAATGTTGAAGTGCCACATTACCATACAAAGTAGCATAAAACCATCTGTTGATATAAAAAAAACTCTTTGAGGTTTTTAGAGCCATTTCCTAACTGCCAAGTCACAAGTTATATTACATAATTGGGGGAAGGGAGAGGGGAGAACAGCCTGCAGTGAGAATTAGAATAGCAAAGTCCACATTGGATACAGAACCACAGTTGGAATTAATTGTGGCTTCTTACTTATAAACTGGAAGGTTACAATTTTACTCACCTCCATATATTTTATTTGTGTTTGTATCAGAATTCCCATCAGATTATACTCTGCTTGTTTTTAGATATATTTGCATCTCACTTATTTGTAGTTCTTTCACTTAAGGCATCCGGTTGGTTACTGTAAGGAACCAAATGTCTGATGTCTATGTTACTTCAAAGTAATTAATAACAAACAAAGTAATCCTTAACAAAACTAAAACAATACAATGAAACTAGAGGCAATATTCATAGATAATTAGCATGTTTGCATTACTCACTACATCCCTTTCTTGGTTAATGGAAATGTGCATGCTATGATCTTTCTATTCACATAGCTCCATAAATCATGATGTTCCTATATTCTATTTCCAAATGCTATTGGGAGGGTATTCCTGGAAGGGACAGCCAATGCCAGGTAGATACTCCTAGCAGGATCACTTAAAGCATGAACAGTCATCCCAGATGCCCAGCTAAAGCAAACAGCCATCTGTACTGCAGCAGCAATATAGGAGAATATTGGAAGCAGATGATCACATTAGTGACAGCAGCAAAGCAATTATTTCATATTGTGGAGAAGATGACGATGGTATACGCCTTCTGTATTTTGTCAAGAAAAACTCCACAGACACTATAAAATTGGAGTTGAGTGGCTAATAAATGTAAACAAACAAACAAACAAACAAATAAATAAATACTGATTATGTAACACCAGGTGATAGGCCTGTCAGGTCAAATGACACTCTACTACATCAGGGGTGTCAAACTGCCAATCCGCGGTCCGGATGTGTCACACCAAAACTGCACCCACCCCATTTCCGGCAATGGGGAAAAAAGTCACGATACATTAGGACACGTCACGTGACATCGTGAGTTTGACACCCGTGCTCTACATGCTACTAAAAGAGCTGAGGATCTTTTGGAGTACTAATATGTATCTATGATGCAGCTCTATTAAAGCCTTCCAGGCCTTTGGTTGCTAATGTTGCCATGCAGGGAAAGAAAACCAAAGTTGCAAAGAAAGAATTGCCGAGCGAACATGGAACATAAGAAATAGGAACATGGAAAGTTCAACTCAGAGATAAAATGGATCATATATTGAGATACTAGGCATCAATAACCTGAATTGGACTGAAATTGGATACTACTCATTACATGAAAAAGAAAGAAGGAACAGCATTGTTTTCATAAGGCTATAGCAAAGACACTGCTTAGACACAATTCAGTCAATGACTGAATAATATTAATCAGACTTCACAAACAATCCTTGGAAAAGATACTCAGGTGGCTCAACAGGTCTCTAAGATCAGAATTGCAGAGACCTAGGTATGAAACAAAGAAAATATCGAAGACACAGGATAAAAAGAATATTAGTGCTTCTGAATTTTAGTGTTGGAGGAGATTCTTCAGAGTACCTTGTTTAAACCAAGAAAACAATACAGCATAGAATAAATTGATCTAGAGTTCTCATCTGAGACATAAATGAATAGATTCAAATTATATTTTGGGCAGGCAAAGAGCAAGCTCCCTTGAGAAGTCAATAATGCTAGGAAAGATGGAAGGTTAAGGAAGAGGATGAATAATAATGCAGGGGATGGACTCAGTTATAGCAATAACTATAATTATGCTTCCAATGGTGCACCATTGGAAGATAGAAAGGGCCAGATTGAGGACAAAACATCCTGGAGAAGGTGGTTGTTAAGAGTCTCTTACTGTTTTTCTACTTCTCTTCTGGCTGTATAATACAGGCAGTCCTTGACTTACAACAGTTCATTTAGTGTCCATTTGATGTTATAACTGCACTGAAAAAAGTGACTTATGACCGTTTTTAATACAACCATTGCAGCATCCCTTGCAACTGACTCATATTTATGATGGTTTCAGTGTCCTGGGGTCATGTGATCCCCTTTTGCGACCTTCTGACTAGCAAAGTCAATGTAGAAGTCAAATTCACTTAACAACCATGTTACTAAATTAACAAAAGCAGTGATTTACTTAACAAATGTGGCAAGAAAGGTCATAACAGGGGGCAAAGCTCACTTAGTAAATTCCTCATTTAGCAGCATAAATTCTGGGCTCAGTTATGGCCATTGAGGACTACCTGTATTTCTTAAGAAAGAAAAGAGAGAACAGTTAAATAACACTTTTTAACTAATAGGTTTAGGAGATTTCGATTCAGGAAACATCCGGAGTGATTAATTTTTGCACACACTGTAAAATATCTAATTCATACACAAAACTTCCCAAATAGTCTTTTTTAAAACAATATTTACATCAGAAACTTAGAGCAAGAATTGTAAAAACAGAGACTTGAAATTTTGAGCTTGTGATAATATATCAGTAAATATAAATATAGGACAAATATGGGAGAACTTAACCAATATTTACAAAAATACATTTGGGCAATGCCTCAACAGGAACAATTCAGTTTACTTCTACACAATTCATTACTGAGTTTGAATTCTTTTTTTTTTCTCGTGTTACTTGCTTCCTTTTTCATTCACACTGTGAAACTGGAATGGGGAAAGGCCTTTATTTATTCATTTATTTTGACATATGTTATTCTGTAAACTAGCTACATTTCATTTTTTTACATAAATTATTCTGTAAACAAGCCAATAAGCTTTTGCATTAAAAGTTTGGGACTATCTTAAACCTGAAGCAGAAACACACAGACTGAAGAAGAAGGAATGCAAAGAGCTATTTTATTCAATAGATTAGCATTAGGGTTCTTTCCCCAAGGAACTAGATTCATGCTCCATTATATTAGAAAAAAATTCTGAAAGCGCTGTCACTTTCAAAAGCAGCTGTATAGCCGATATCAAAAGGGACCGGATGAGGAGGGAAGCCAAGAGGTTTTGATCAACTATCCCATAGCCCATATCTCCTCTCCTCTCCTCATAGAGGCAACATATTTATTTCAGTGTTTCTCAAATGTTCAAAGTAGCGTATTTCACCAGAAAAATTAGTATTGAAAGTACAAGCAAGGGAACTACAGGTAATCCTCAACTTACAACCACAATAGAGCCCAAATTTTCTGTTGTTGCTAAGTGTTGTTAAGTGAGTTGTGCCCCATTTTACAACCTTTTTTGCCAGGGTTGCTAAATGAATCACTATAATTAAGTGAATCAAATGGTCATTAAGTGAATCTAGCTTCCCCCATTAACTTGGCTTGTCAGAAGCCAGCTGAGAAAGTTAGAAATGGTGTTTACGTGATCTCAGGGCAGTGCAATTATCATGAAATACATGCAGTTACCAAGTACCGGAATTTTGATTACGTGACACTGGAGATGCTGCTACAGTTGTGTGAAAACTGGTCATAAGTCACTTTTTTCAGTGAATTTTGAACGGTCATTAAATAATTGGTTATAAGTTGAGGACAACCTGTTCAGTACTATTATCAAAAAAGTCGGAGAGGAAGAATAAACACATCCTCAGGTAAGAATCATGAAAGCAAGAATCATGAATAGATTAGGTTCAGGAAAATACTTTTTCCAGAAGTCAGCAAAACTTCACAGATTCTCTTATGCACATCTCTTGGGATGTGTTTAGTCTCACCTTAACTGGTCTGAACTCAGCCAGGCACGGTTCATTCAAACCATCACTAAACCAACTTTAGTTAGCTTGCTGTGCCCAAGCCAGCCAAGGGTGGCAGAGTCTTCTAAAACAAACCTGGGCTTTACAACAATGTGTGAACCCAAACATTTAACTACGTCACTGGCCATGTAATCAGCCCAACCTTCCTTCTGTGGCAGAACACTGTTGTGCGACTTGCTGGCAGCGAAGAAAGGTTGTAGTTTTAAAAGCCGCTTTCGCGAAATCTGCTAAAGGTTCATCCTTTCTATTTCATCCTTGCTTGAGGAGGGTACTTCCGACCGCTCGCGTGCCTTTTGATTCCCTTGAAGTCCAGGTTGTACTTCCTCTCTTTCTGCGCCCTCCCGCGCGCCGAGTAAAGAACGCTTAAAGCGGGCGGAGAGAGAAGAAAAGGAAGGAGCCGCCGAGCGCGGTTAAATCTCCCCCCCCCGCCCATAGGTTGGACTCAAGAGGGGGCCGCCGTACCTTGGAAAGGAGCAAGCAAAAAAAAAAAGACGAGACGGTGACCCAGCAGTTCGCTCTATGTAGGAGTGCCTGCTGGTGGGGCTTACAACCGTACCAGGATGGCCGAGTGGTTAAGGCGTTGGACTTAAGATCCAATGGACGCATGTCCGCGTGGGTTCGAACCCCACTCCTGGTAGTTGGTTTTTTTCTGCCTCGGTCCTCTTAAAATTAAAGAGGAAACGGATAAACTACGTAGAAGACATCAGGTGAGGCTTCTGCCTTTGAACGGACGCCCAGCAGGACTGAGCCGCCATTTGAGCGAATCCTCCGCCGTCCCCCGCTTGGTGCCTCTGCCACGATAACCGAAAGCAACGCCAGTCTGGGTTGCACGAAAATGAATTCGTGTCATTTTCACGGGGCTCCACATAAATATATGAACGAAACCGTTCCTCTTTCCCCCCCCCCACTCCTCACCTTCCTCCCCCACTCCGTGGCTCAGCTCAGTGCAAAGCGCGGCGGATGGGGGGGGTGCAGAAACCACCAATTTTAAAGTGTCAATACTGTACAATTTGAAGAGGAAGTGATCTGGGGGGGTGGGGGAGTGGAGGGTGGCCAAGGAATTGTTTATTCCGGCGATCTTCAGTTGTGTTGGACTGCAAATACCATCATCTCTGAAAAAAAGCCCAACTACCCGTAATCTAATTTCATCTGAAGAGCATCAGACGAACGATTTTCTTGCAGAATCTCGAGAAAGATACTTTGTTAAGCAGGAAGGCTCTGATTTTCAGTCAAACAAATAAAAAACGGTGTGGGCTGGGGGCATTCTTATATTTCTTCCTTTCCCTCTGCCCTATCAATAAAGGAGAATATTTGTATCTCAGAGTTGAAATGAGGGGGTCCTTGGTGCTTTCTGAGCTTGCTTGTTTTCTTGCAGACATTTCATTACCCAAACCAGGTAACATCATCATCAGTGCTTAGGGCCCAAGGGTTCTCAACCTTGGTAACTTTAAGACTTGTGGACTTCAATTCCCAGAATTCCTCAGCCAGCAAAGCTGGCTGAGGAATTCTGGGAGTTGAAGTCCACAAGTCTTAAAGTTGCCACGGTTGAGAACCCCTGGTAGGCGATATCCCACATCAAAGAGGCTGACATGTCTCTAACAAAGGCCTCCTGCCTCAGAAGTTTTTTTATGTTGGAAATATTTTACTTTGAACTCCTGGCTGACCTTGTCAGATCTGCAAAAAATAATCACGGTGGAATTTGATCGTGTTCATTATATTTATTTATTTATCAGACTTATATGCCGCCCTTCTCCGAAGACCCAGGGTGGCTCACAACAAGAATACAATAAAAAAAACTTTAAAAATTAACCACACTCACACCACATACAAACACAATCAGCTCGCAGTCGCCGATGGAGGGACACTCCTAGGGTCGAGGGGCAGATCACAGCTCATATGCCCCAAGCCTGTTGGCATAGATGTGTCTTCAATCCTTTCCAGAAGGCTAGGAGGGAGGAAGCAGTACGAACCTCTGAGGGAAGCTGGTTCCAGAGGGCTGGGGCAGCAACGGAGAAGGCCCTTGCCCTAGGCCCCGCCAGATGACATTGTTTAGCAGACGGGACTCGTAGGAGGCCAACCCTATGCGCCCTAACCGGTCGCTGGGATTCATGAGGCAGAAGACGGTCCCGCAAGTATCCTGTTCCATTGCCATAAAGGGCTTATATTGTGTTATATTGTACATATATATGCTTTATCATATGTTATTTTGTAAATAAAATGATGACATGTATCATAATAATTAAATTCAATACCTAATTAAATTTACTTAGGACTACCTGCATTCGTATCCCCACTTTCCCAATCTCTCCAGCAAGGCATGAGGAGGATGGAGGACTGAGAAATAATAGGAGTGATGGCAGGGGGCTTATGCAATCATAAGCAAACAAACAAACATTCACCCTCTGTAAGATAGAGGCCAAAAAGAGACATCAATTTATTAATTACATTGCTTGCAAAAGTGAAAGTGTAAATAACAGTCAGGGCTAGGATTTAGAACAGGTTACCTTAATAGATTTCAGTGGTTCCATGGAAGGAAAAAACTCGACACCAACCTTTAGTTGAAATATACTTTGTTTGGTTGCTGATTTAATGTATTAATAAAGACACACTCAGCCCTCTCTCTCTCACACACACACAACGTATTTTCCATATTGTAAAAACTGTTCGAGTATAATAGATTTCCTTTGTAATGCAATTTTATGTATTTTATTTTATGCATTTAAATCTGAGAAGGGATCTGCAGTTTTTGACAGACTCTCAAAGGAATCCATGGCACGGACTGATGGTTTTATTGTAATTTTACTGTTTTTCTACACTGCTTTGAATTTATGAGAAGACCATGTAAAAAAGTAAAAAAAATAAAATGTTTTGGCCTGGCTCTCATGATAAGGCCTTAATACAATATAAAGTCTGCAATTAAAATGATACATCAGGGAAGTATCTAAACAGTAAGAATGCAGTCTAGAAATATCAGCATGATGATGCATCAGATGATCCATCAATTATCTAGTCAATTTATATATTGTGAAGCCCATCATGAAATCTTAATTATGAATAGCAAAAGATACAGCACGAGACAAATCCAGCAGTTGGCATTTAATAATGAAGGAGAGGAATTCAACTCAATCACCTTTATTTATATTTTCCCCTATGGGTGAAGATTAGTCTGACATTTCAGCTGGGCTGTGGCTAAACTATAGTGAGCCATTCTGTTAATTCCTGAAATAAGACATGTTATTGCTTAGAGGATGTAAATGTTTTCTATTAATACTTTTGCTATAGGCCAATATATGTCAACATGGCTCTGCTAGTGTTCTTTCTTTGGGAGAAGACATTGCTTTTATTTTTATTTTTTTTTTCATTTATTTATTAGAGCATTATTTGTCTACCTCATCAACTTTAATTTGGGGGGGACTTCAATTTCTAGAATTCTCCAAGCAGCATATTGTAGGGGAATTCTGGGAGTTGAAGTCCAAACACTGTGTGGACATTCTCTAGTCTAAAGCACTGATTTAGCAAATGGGCTAGATAAAAGCAAATCTCTAGCTTTATACGCAGGTGTAAACATAACTACACATTTAACCAGTTCACTGCATACGTGATTTGGCTCTTTTCTTCTCAAAGCTTTGCCCCAATGGTAATACTGAGAATAGAGTAGTCTGTCCCATTTAGTACTATTTACTATAAACATTTGTCACTTTTGGAAACAGATGTTTAGGTAGTATTTAGGTAGTATTTGTTCCAGAGTGAAATTTGTGTCTTCAGCAGATAAGAAAACAACAAAACAAAACAAAACAAAATCTATTTAGAGGAGTGACCCCTAGTGGTTCTTTGTGGTTATGAAAACTTTACAAATGCTTTGGGAAGCAAGGATTTGTAGTTTGGGCAAAATGTCCATGAACTAACCAGGATAACATAAAAGTTTATACATATATTAAAGTGCTCCAGAATTAATTATCACAATAATATAATAGAAAAAGCAAGTTTTTGTTTTGGAAGGAGAAACAGAAGAATTTGAAATTTACAACAAAATTTGTCATTTTGTTTGAAATGTTTTCAAATCCCCTGCAAATTTCTATACAGGCAGTCCTTGACTTACAGCTACAATCGAGCTCACAATTTCTGTCACTAAGTGAGACATTTATTGAATTTTGCCCCATTTTACGACGTTTCTTGCCACAGTTGTTAAAGTGAATCACTGCAGTTGTTAAATTAACAACACAGTTGTTAAGTGAACCTGGCTTCCCCATTGACTTTTCTTGTCAGAAGGATGCAAAACACATGACCTTGGGACACTACAACTGTCATAAATATGAGTCAGTTGCCAAGCATCTGAATTTTGATCACATGACCATGGGGAAGCTATAATAACGGTTGTAAATGTGGCAAACAGTCACAGGTCACTTTTTCAATGTTGTAACTTTGAATGATCA
The DNA here is from genome assembly GCA_034064705.1 of Bothrops alternatus. Lineage (NCBI taxonomy): Eukaryota > Metazoa > Chordata > Lepidosauria > Squamata > Viperidae > Bothrops > Bothrops alternatus. The sequence continues at coordinate 2,842,974 of JARGCV010000023.1, forward strand.
CTAAACAAACTGTTGTAAGTCAGGGACCACCTGTGTAGGCACCATTCACATTCCAGTGAGGCTTGGCTTTCCTCTTCAGAGACACAGCTTTATTTTGCCAGCTTCTACTTTAATTAGAATGAAGCTTCTCCCACCTCACAGCCTGGGAGGGAATTGCTAGAGTGCAATTTATTTATTTTGTATCTACAACAAACCTTAAACTACCAAAATGAGGCCACCTTCTTGACTTTATTGTTGGCCAGAAACAAATCCCTTTCAGTGGATTATACTGTAGTGATCCACAGACCAACAAGTGGGCCAGACTCTGCGTCTCTCTCCACATTTGCACACTGTGTTATTATCCTCCAGCAATCTCCATTTGAGCTTGTTGGTCTTAGGCACTCCCACCCTCAACCTACTCATTGTCCTCCAAGTAACATAGAGATCAGATCTCTCAGTAGTAATGTCAGTTATAAAGGCAGATAGATTGCTATGCAGCTGAATTTTGTTCACATGACTGTGGGGGGCGCTGTAGCAGTTATTAATTTTGGCTAAAATTTGTAAGTTCATTCAGTGCCATTGTAATTTCGAACAGTCACTGAAAGAACTGTCACAAGTGAAGAACTACCCTTATCTATTTTGTTGGAAGATATTATATGGGTGGTCTGTTTCCTTTTTTCTGGTATTCTGGGTTGCTGCAGTGTGTCTAATATTCCTCTGAAAAATGTTCTTACACAGCTCCTCTTGTGGGAGATGGGTTTGTTATTTTGGTAATGAAGCACTTGGTTAGTGTGGGTTGTTTTTTTTTTGATAAACTTGTGTTTCTGATTTGCCATCATCTGCTCTGCTAAGGATATCCAGGAAGGGTAACATGTTGTTTTCTTCTTGTGAATTTTAGTGCTTTGAAGCTGTTGTTGATCCTCGACTTATATTTATTTATTTATTTATTTATTTATTTGTTTATTTGTTTATTTATTTATTTACATTTCTATGCCGCCCTATTCCAAGAACTCAGGGCAGCTTACAACATGGATACTCACATGAAGAAATCTAGCATTGAAATACATTGTAAAACCCCTTAATTAAAAACCAATCATCCAAAGACAGACATGCAAACAAACATACACTGGCTGGGGCAAGGTGTTAACTGCCCCAGGCCTGTCGGCAAAGATGAGTCTTCAATAGTTTGCGAAAGGCGGAGAGGGTGGGGGCAATACGGATCTCCGGGGGGAGTTGATTCCAGAGGGCCGGGGCCGCAACGGAGAAGGCTCTTCCCCTAGGCCCCGCCAGGCGACACTGTCTGGCTGACGGGACCTGGAGAAGGCCGACTCTGTGGGCCCTAACCGGCCGCTGGGTTTCATGGGGCAGCAGACGGTCCCGTAAGTAACCATTTCCCATTATAACCATTTCTTTAGTGACCATTTGAAGTTACAGTGCTAAAAAAAAGTGACACGACCATTTTTCACATTATGACTGTTGCAGCATTCCCACGGTCATGTGCTCAACATTTGGGTGCTTGGCAACTGGCATGTATTTATGACAGTTGCATTATCCCAGGGTCATGTGATCACCATTTGTAACCTTCCCAGCCAGCTTCCAACCAGTCAATAGGGGAAGCCAGTTTCACTTAACGACTGCATGACTCACTTAACAATTGCTGTCATTTGCTTAATAACAGTGGCAAAAAAGTTGTAAAATGAGGCACAACTCAACAATTGTATCACCTAGCAATAGAAATTTTTGGCTCAACTGTGGTCATAGGTTGATGGCTACCTGTAGTCTCATGTGTATTCTCTAGTTGTTTTACTTTTCTATTACGACGAAGTTGTCATCTACATACTGGGTCCATACTTTTAGTTGTATGTATGAGAGTGCTATGGTTTCTAGACAGTGCACAATGGTCTTTGCTATGAATTCTGAGAATGGCGATCTCAGGGCTGTTCATCTGATTTGTTGATATATTTGCCCATCAAACTGAAAATAGTTAGTAAGACAGTGGTTGATGAGGTCTATGATTTCGGTATTTCAATCTTAGTGTTTTTGGCTAGGTCAATTGTGTTGTGCAGTATGTGGCCATGGGCTCTTTTACTAGTTCTTTATCTAAGTGAAGAGTTCTGTGACATCAAATGAAACTATAATTTCATCTTCTATTTTTAGGACCTTGATTAGAGGCACTGTATTGGGGAGTTGTAATGGTATGTGAGAAAGACCTTGGGAGATGGGGGGGAAACATGCTGCCTAGGAAAGATCAGATGTTCCAGAAAGGATCCTTTCTATCTTATGGCTGTAAAAAGAAACGGTGGGATATTTGTATTTTCAAACTTGCAAAATTTTATTAGTCTAGCCTTACAATAACGTAAAATTAGTTCGTCAGATCATGTTCCTTTATGGTTTACCTGGAAAGACCAGGAGTTGATGGAATATTTGCTTCTGTCTGTGAGATGTCTATGCTCTTTTGTATGTTTTTTGGCTTTGTTGTAAGTTGTGGGTCTTTGATAACAATACAATTGGGCAAAGAGCTACATTGGTCTTATATATTTTTGTGTGTCCATACACCTGTGGTGGAATGGGACCACTGCTTTTGATTTATACTGTTCCTCTTGTGTTATTTGACCTTTCTTGATAAAGTCATTGATGCAAGCCCAACATACACAGCATATACTTTCTCTTCAAAGAGATGAGAGATTGGTGGGGTGCGGGGTAGAGGCATATTGCATATGGCAGGCCTTTAGGTACCATGTCTTAACTTCACCTTACAACCATACATTCACACATCCTCTCTCCATACCAACATAATTATTATAGGCTCACTGAAACATATATTCCCACAGCAGAGCCTGCATCCAGGGATAGGTGAGTGGCATGAAGTTATAATTTTTTTTAAAGATGGTAGCTTCAACAATATGATTGAAGTCCCATTCTTTTTTTTAGTATGCATCACCCATGCAAAATATGTAAATTAGGGGTATGGCTTTGATTCGTGGTGCAGTTTCTATCTTGATTTTGGGGAACCCCTCCGTGTGTGCCCCTGCACCCAAGACATAAGACCATCATTCTGCCCTTGGCCGCAGCACTCCCTCAGAGGCAAGCAAAGAAAACCACTGCCCTTGCTTCACATTAGCTGCAGCGCATCTAATGGGGCTGAAATGGGGCTAAAAATAATATGTCTTGTTTACAGGTAATCCTCAACTTATGACCACAATTGAGCCCTAAATTTGTGTTGCTAAGCGAGACATTTAAATGAATTTTGCCCCATTTAATGATTTTTCTGACATAGTTGCTAAGTGATTCACTACAGTTGTTAAGTTAGTAACATGATTGTAAAATGAATCTGGCTTCCCCATTGACTTTGATTGTCAGGTTGCAAAAGGTGATTATATGACCTCAGGACACTGTACATAAATGAGTCAGTTGCCAAGCATCTGAGTTTTGATCACGTGACCATAGGGATGTTGCAACAGTCTTTGAATATGAAAAAAATGGTCATTAGTGCCTTTGTAACTTCGAACTGACATTACAAACTGTTGTAAATCAAGGACTAACAGTACTTGCTTGCTTACTTCTTGGGGAGGAGTGGCCCAACGTATGTTCTCACACCATCATTCCCTGTTAATACGAGAGACTGTGTATATTCTCATAAAATCAGGGAATACAGTCATTCATAGAAAATTCTCCTTTGAAACCTGGGCTATTACTGATATATTTATCTGAATTTATTAATCGCCCAATTCCAATGGATTCTCTTCAGTCTACTCCTGAAAAGGTGGAGATGCCGATGTAATTATCTTCACGGCACAAATTGCCGTTTAACTTCCCAACCTTGCCTTACAGCCCTGGGATTTCTTAGTGGTCTACAACAGCCCTGGGATTTCTTAGTGGTCTCCCGTCTTAGTGGACTCGTCAGGCCCATCCTTTCTTGGTTTTTACGGCAGTTTCCTAAAGTCATCATTAGGATGCTCTTTCCGGGGCTAGCTGCGGGTGTTGCTGTCCCTCCCGGCAGGGTTCGACGGCGTCCATTTAAGACCAGCAGGAGCACCTCGAGCAGAGGTAAAGGCGAGCGGCCCCGGTGATTGACAAGGCGAGCGGTCACGTGCTCCTGTCGCGCCACCTCCCTCCACAGCAGCCGCAGGTCTGCTGCACCGAGGATAAGTGCGCGCCGAAACAAAGTTCCCAGCGCAGCAAAAAAAAAAAAAAAAAAAAAAAAAAGTTCTCCGAAAGAGTCAATGCCCGGAGTGCGGGCGGAGGAGGTCTTCGCCTCGTCAGCTATCGCACCCCCCTTTCCATTTGCAGCGAGGAGCCGGGCCGAAGCTGAGATAACTTTTTCGTGGAAGTCCCCCTTGCTTCTTCTGCCCCTCACCTAATAACAAAGGAGGAATCCCGGGGGGCCGGGAGGAGCCAAGGGACCGCCCCTCGTCGCCGCCCCCTTCCTCTAAAGTTGAGCTTGCCCGGCTGGGTGAGAGGCGCTTCCCCTCCCTCCCTCCTTCGGGCGAAGCAGCCAGTGGGAGTGGAAGGAGAGGCGGCCGAAGGGTTCGCGGGAGTTGCAACGAAAGAAAGAACAGCCGAGCGCGTCGGGTGAAAAGTTGCCTTTTTGCTTTTAGCGACTTCTTTAAAGCGGCGGCGGTGGCGCTTTGCCTTTTGCGCTGGCTTCTGCTGGCGGGCGCCTTGGCTTTCTTTTGGAGGTTTCAGGGAAATCTTTAGAAAGAGCCGCAGCCGCCGCAAAAACGCCACGAAGCGGACCTGAGGACCGACCGTCCGGCACACACGAAAAGTTTCTGCTTCCTCCCTCCCTCCCTCCGCAGGTAAGCTGGTGAATAATTTGACGGTGAAGGGGAAAAAACAAAAAACTAACGTGGAGGACAAAAGGGCACCCGGAGAATCCAGTTCTCTCTTCCCAACTTCTCTCCCGCCACCGTGAATTGATTTTCGGTCTGGGGGGGGGGGAATACTTTCCGTTGAGTAATTGCTCATTGAGTGTGTGCGTGTGTTTGTTTGTGAGTGTGCGTCTTCGCTGAAGGGTTAAGCCAGAGGTTGGAGCGGAGGGGATTTCGCTGCAAAGTGACAACTTTTGTGGAGAAGTCTGCTCCACGTGGGGACGGCAGTTTATTATTAATTTGGCTTATAGTCGGCCGAGCGCTTTTTTAGAGCTTCTCTGACTCCTTGATTGATTGGAATTTGTTTTTCCCCTCTTCAACCTGGCTCCCTTGTAGCAAATGAAAGAGCGCGGGGCGGGAGAAGATCTTTATATTTGTCTGTCTTTGAGAAGGACCATTTATTTATTTATTTATTTATTTATTTATTTATTTATTTATTTATTTATTTATTTATTTATTTATTTATTTATTTATTTATTTATTTAATCAGATTTCTATGCCGCCCCTCTCCTAAGACTCGGGGCGGCTCACAACAACAATACAGCTACATATAAAAAATTTAATAATAATGATAACATCCAATCCAAAGATCCATACATACAACATGCAAACACAATCAAATACACAAATAAAGGCCCCTCCCCTTCCCTTTGGCATAAAGTTTAGTGATCTGACTTCGTGCTAGTAAAATGTTTTATTTAGAATGGTCTACCCGGGGATTCTTCCATTTGAGCACATTTTGTGGAATTTATTACCTACCTATAGTGTTGGTGGTGGAGGTTAGAGACCGAGCTACCAGATGTAACTGTAAAACTCCGGGCAGCCGCTTGTCAGGACGAAATAATCTCTTTGCCGCCATCAAATGATGCCCAGATTTTTGTAGCCCTTTATAAAATGCAGATAGCTTTCATTGGGTTGTGTTTTATACTAGATAAAGGTTAGTTGCCTTGGAGTCAAATTCAACTCCTGCTGACTTTATGGATCTCTTTAAAGTTTTTTTTTTTTTTGAGAGGCGGGGAGAGCTGACCGCTATTAATCTCTTGGTATATAGTACATTTCTGCAAATTGATTCCCTGTCTCACTCAGTTTTAGATTTCTTGGCATGTCAAAACTACTCCGAAATATTTATCAGGCTTCACATTTACAATATTTGCATTTGGTGGGAAGGGGTAAGTAACAGTCCTGAGACTTAACTTTACCTATGTCATTGGTACTTCCTGAATTGCTTTAATATAAGAGGAAATACCACTGGAAGTGCTGCTTCTGTTTGTGATCTAATTGTACTGCAGCCTTTCCCAGCCCTCCAGATTTCTTTGACTTCAGCTCCCAGAATTCCAAAATTCTGGAGCGTACCAGATTGGGGAAGCTTAGTGTAAAGAGAGTGAAGAAAGACAGCTGTTGCTTTCACTTGAAGCTGGAAAGTAACTGCAGTCCTCTTTATCATCAATCTTACTCCGCCTCCTTCCTGATACATATCTGGAGGTTTTTTGGGATAGTCACTGGTTATTTTAAAGAAGAATAGCATGACCTAATCTCTGTTGGTGTTTTCTAATTTAAAATCCTTGCAAGTTCTGGTTGCAAGTACCGGTAGGCTGGAACCTGAGTAGGCATTATTAACTAGCTTGCTCTGGAGTGTTCAGAGGACCTTAGAAAAGACTGAAGTTTTGTTTGAAGGTAATAACTTGAGTGTGAGGTTGGCTCTATTGCTAATTTAAAGGAGGGGGGGAACTTTCTGGAAGAAAGCCACAGTAACATAGTTGAATGAGCATCTAGAGTATCCATTACATGCTGTGTGCTTGTAGAGGAGTGTGTGTGTGTATGCAGAGGTTGCTTGTAGAACTGGAAAAGGCTGAAAGGTAAATTGAATGGAAACCAAATTCTGTGCTATGTGCAAAATCTGATTTGGATAGTACTGGTAACTGAAATGATCATGTGCTGAATAAAAGTCTAAATAAAATTTTCCTGTCTTAAACATTATTTCCATATCTTATTATTTGTTCTGTTTCCTCTTATCCATTGTAGTTATATATACTGATATTAGTGAATATTGTGTTTTTATTCCTAGTATGCCTTAAGGTTTGTTACCCTCCACTCTATTCCCAGCCTCACTGAACCTTTACAAGGTGTAGTAGTATAAACATGTGGTAGAGAATTGATTCTGAGCTCTTGAGAAAGGGTGCAGAAAAATATTAATCGTGCATTGTGCCTTTGCTAGTGTATACAGTATAACTCCTATTTTATAGAGTTTAGATAAACGAATGTGTGATTGATAACTAGTGTTTAGATAACTAATATTCCCCAATGTAGCCTTGCAGGAGTTATCCAAACTCATCCAGACAAGCTTTGAGGGTAGAAAGTAAACTGCTTTCTCTGCAACTTTTTTGTTAGTTAAACACCCACCCACCCCCAGTTTTCTGGTCTGTAGACATAAAGTGCTAGTGATGAGAAAAAGTGTGAGGTTACAGATTTGCCGGTACTAGACCAGTGACCCCCTCAACCTTTTGGACACCAGGGACCGGTTCCATGGAGAAAGACTTTGCTTGTTTCTGTGGCCTGGTTTCTGGCAAACCATGGCCCGGTGCCAGTCCACAGACTGGGGATTGGGACCCTGCACTAAATTCTATATAATTGTTTCAGAGAAAAAATCGTGTATAATTACACTCCATATGTTGCACTAGGATGTATTTGGAATGCAGTAAATAAAGTATGTAGGTTCCAAAATAAGTATATTTGTTTTTTGTATGTGTGTTTACATTTCAGATATTTATTTCATAACAATCAAGAGTGTGAGTTCAGCATGCAGAGATTTTAAATAATTCTATATCGTGATTTTGAACTGGGACAAAAGGATGGCTAAGGTTTTGGATATTGATAAAGGATCTGAGGGAAGTAACAATGAATTTAGCAACATCATTAAATCCAGATCTGGTAAGTTTCACTAGCAAGTAAATGTTTTTTCCCTAATAACATTCCACTGTAAAAACAAAGGAAGTGCTATTTATTTGAAGGGCCAGAATGCATGTTATGTACAAGTGCATGCTGATGTCCCTTTGAACAGGAAAAACTTGTTTAAGAAGGGTGTGATTCGGAACAGAGGAACAGAAGTGTAGGGCAAAGCCTTTTAACTCTTTTTTGTCCTCTGTCTTTTTGCCCTTATCCCCATTTCTGCTGCTCTTTTTCACTCCCAAACAGTGTCCCTTATTTGCAGTAGAAGTATGCATATTACAGAGTGCTTTGAGATAAATTTCAGTGCTTCAATTGACTTTTTCCAACCTGTGGTTTTAACAAAAAAAAGGGGGGGGAGACCATTTTATTGTGTAATGTGCAGTTTGTCCTTCTCATTCCTTTCTGATTCATCTGCTTGTCATAACCTTGTTAGGGACTTGAATCACTACTTCAAGAGGCAATTGTAATGTAATAATAATAATTACAGGCCTCTGCTTTTCTGCGGTGTAAGTCAAGTCTGTTTATTTAATCTCCTCCCCACTCCATATTCCAACTGCATTGGTTTTATAAAGTGCCATATGTCCAGTATGCCTTTATGGAATTATCTAGCAGCATTTGCTGTTTGAGGCCTGGAAAATGTACTGTGTGCATTTAATACCTTTAAATATACTAATAAGAATAAAGGTTGCATAAATCTGCAGGGGCAATTTCATAGCTAACATATTGCCTTATTTCAAAAGCAGAACTGTAGCAATGAGTGGGGAGGAAGGTTTTATGCGCACTTTGGAAATGGGGGTTTCTTGCTAAAGGTTTCTTAAACTATGTTAACAAGGTGGAATTGCTTAAATTGAAAGAGTTCAGGTGTAATCTTGCACCGTGCAGGAATCAGTCTGAGATAGCTGATGTGCATTAATGCAAAAAATGTGGTTTTCGATAAAATGCTTTTTGATTATTAAAAAGTAATTCTACTAGGTATATTTTCTGTGAATGTCCTCTCCTTATAACCTGATAATTAAAAAATCTTAGCTTTATTTTTCAGATCTTTGTAATGGTATAGTTGAGCTAAAATCCAATGAGACCTTACTACAAAGTACTCCTATTGATTGAAATAGTGTTAATACCAAGTAGATGTGTGTAAAGTTCTATCATTGCAACTGATTTAACCAGAAGGGAAGTGCTAAACTCTGTTTACTAAAATTAAAATAAGTTTGCCTATTTTATTTATTTATAAGATTTATATTCTGTATCTTGCCATCAGGTGACTCTATCTCCTTTGTGGATTGTCCTGTCCTCAGATTATTTATTAGTTTGAGACATGAACAGACCCTTCAGGAGAATTTCTTAGGAATCACAATGGCTCATGAGTTTAGGATGCTGGGCTGATGATTGGCAGGCTCACGTTTGAGACCCAGTTGCTGCCGCAGGACAGGATGAGCTCCTGTCACATGCTTCAGCTCCTGCTGACCCAGCAGTTTGAAAGCGGGTGACCACATGTAGATAAATGGGTACCACTGTTGGCCAAGTTCATGAGGATGTGAAAAGAGTCCCCAACTGGATGTCCCCCAGGCAATGGTGACATCACCGTTCAATCCTTTTAATCTGGAAGCACTTTGATGCTCCTGGCTGTCTTAGTAGAAGAATTTCTTGATGGAAAAGTCATCATACTTTATAGTATACCAGGCAACAAGTTAAAAACCTGTTGTCAAAATATATTTTTGTACATCTGAAGTTTATTCCACCTTCTTGTGCCAAAAATTGTGTGTATGTGAGAGAGGGCTAAACATAAGAATTAGATATGTGAATTCCTACCTAGAAATACATTTGTTTGGTATTCAACGTTGTTATATAGAAGTGATTCAATGTCTAGTTTTTATTTAATAATTCTCTTTGATAAATTGCAGTGCATGTAAAAAACTGGCTGATTTAATAAAAATATATATTTTTTCTAAGTTGTACATTTGTGCAACTTTTCTGAAGACTCAGATGCACAAATTTCAACTCTCAGAATTCTCAACAATGAGCATGCTAATTAGGGAATTTGGGCAGTTATGATCTGCACATCTGCAGAGTGTCTACATTTCTGGCCTAGCATTTTCATATATGTTGACTACAGTTCTCATAATTTCAGTGGGAATTTCAATGAGGTATATCTGGAGAAGGCGACAAATTAATGGGTTATGTTCAAGAATTACAGAGTAATTGTATCTGTTCACTTGAATAATTGATAACTGCAAACCTTCTTGTTGTCATAGTAGTGATCCCTGGAACTAATTGGGGCCTCCAGCAAATATTTAACTAAAGGTGGCTCAGCAGAGAATATTTTTTTCAAACCAGGCTAGGTTACAGATCCAGCTAGGCCAGTATTGTCTGTTCTGCTTTCAGCAGCTCTCCAGATTGTTGGTTCCCCTTTTAACTGATTTCTGACCTTTTAAATTAGATACCATCATGAATCAAAGAAGCAATTTTGGGGAGAGCAAAATGGTAGCACTGTCATAAAACTAATGTTGCTCACCAAAAGAAATACTGGCTTGAAATCAAATATGTATAGCAATAAAAAGTCCTTTCTCTTCTGCAGAGCAGTCTTATCAAATACAGATGGTCCCTTGACTTTTATAAATGGCTTTTTAGGAATGCAGGGGCTGAAGTGGGAGAAGGAGCCAAGAAAACTGCAGAGTGAAAATGATTTTTTTCTCTGGTTTTGGAGCCAAATCATGATATTTACAGTTAGTATTTTTCAAGCAAAACCTAAACAGTAACAGTCTCTTTGAAATCTCAGTATTATGACTTAGTGACATCATCAACAATCAAATGCACTTTTGTTATGTATTTTGCTACAATGCTAATGTATTCTGGTACAGCTGCATCAGAGGCCCCCAACCTTTTGGGCACCAGGGACTGGTTCCATGGAGAGAGGTTTTTCTGTGGACCGGAGGGGGCGTGGGTTCGTGTGCTGCCTGCATTCTGCAGATGGGGCTTTGCTTGTTTATGCGAATTGGTTTCTGGCATGCCATGGACCAGTGCCAGTCCATGGACCGGGGGTTGGGGACCCCTGAGCTGTATAACTGGGGGCTACAAAAATCCAGGTAGCTACAAGGTGGCAACACGAAGCTAGAGTTTTCTATTCCTCTTGTTTGCCATTTTGTGATTGTTGGTTCTAGGAGCTGTAGTGTCCCAATAGATAGTTGAAATTCTTCTTATTCAAACCTAAGTTGCTATTCTGAAGTTAATATTTTATGTTATTAATTTTGAATAATTTTTAAAGCAAGCAAGACCAGAGCCCCAGAGTGTTGTGGAAGCTTAAAACTTGTTTTCTGGCCATTGTGATCCCTATCTCCCTCTTCCAATGAATACATATAAAAACATTTTGAAAAAGAGATGCAAAATTGGAAACCTTGCCAGCAAGGTAAATTTATATCAGGTGTGTGTTTTGATCCTAAGTAGTATAGTGTAAAGTCTGTTTGGCAGAAGCAAGTGAGAAAACTATGTCTTCATGGTCTAAAACGGGTGTCAAACTGGCTGGATGCATAGGCTGGATGCATCACGTGCAAGCCACGCCCACTCCCGCTCTGCAGAGGCAAAAAATGTCACAATACATCACATGATGCAATTGCGTTTGATATCCGTGGTCTAAAAGCTAGCTGAAAGCTAGCTTTATGATGCTTCCAGTAGAGTAAATAAACAACCAAGCTCAGAGAGCACCATGGACTCTCCAGTTTCGATGCTTACTGTTCGAACCTCTCTTAATAAGAAAAGTATGTATCTAATCAATGATTTAGACTTATTAAATGGGAAGAACCATTAGAAAAAACAATCTAATGTGTGGGAAAAGTGAAGCTGATCTTCAGATAAATGTAGTTGTTTCATGGGTATTCTCAGGAATTTTTTTCAGGAGGAAAAACTACAGCATAGTATATGACTGTGATTTAACATTCATGTCTCTATTTAGTAACATCTGATGAATCTTTTTAGTAACAAAATAATCAAACTTTTGTGTAAATTTGATTATTTTGTATGATTGCTCAGGAAAAGAGTACTGTGTTCTTCTTCAATTTATTATTAAAGCCGAAGGCCAACACATAAATTAAACATTCAAATAAAACAAAACTAAACAGAACCAACAGAAGAAGACATAGCAATATATTACAATATATTAGTACTGTGTTCTAGTGTAAGAACATTAGAAGTGCCTTTATACAAAGTCACATCCTGGTGTTCTAAGGTCATTTGCAGTGGCAGCATCTGTTTTGATGTTTTGGTGAGTTTTTCCCAACTCTAAAACTCAAGAGTTAACTCTGAGTTGTTAACTCTTCAAAATGGAAACTGTTCCATTGAATTATCACCCTTCTGACCGACTTTGAAATATATTGAACATTCTTGAAAGTATCAACAGAGTCTGATTCATTTCTTCTGCAGAGGGACAAATGAATATAATTGGTTACTTTGAACTGCTTGTACTTTTGTACTATGGATTACTGATAGCTTTATCACCTAAAATTTGCATTATTTGAATTGTATACTGTAATGTTTGTTCTTAAAGCTGCCTGCCTTTAATTCAGATTGAATAAAAATACGAAAAGGCTGGATACCATCAAAGAATAATCCTATTATAGTTCTGGCGACACTGAGCATCTTCTGCAGCAAGTCTGCCAAAATAGGTAGCCTTGACATTGACCAATCATCATATTTGGTTAATCGAGACATTATAGTTCTCTTTTGAATAAAGTTTTCACAGGATGAAAACCATCAGGCTCTGAAATAGTTTTTAGAATGAGCTTTTCTTTTTCTAGCTGTTACTAATTGATACCTAATCAGTATTAGACAGAGGTGTTCTTGATCAGACAAAAAGCAGATCAAGGAATTGCTAGCTGTCTTAAGTGGCATCTAATCAAAAAGAACATTCCTTTCTCTCATTTTGCTTAGATTGCATTCCACTGCAGGCTCTCTGCTAGACTGTGATGTCTTTATAATATTTTTTTTTACATGAAAGAAACTATTAATTCTGAGCAGTAGCATACCATACCGTACTGCATCTTTGGCCTCCCCCTACTTGTGTGAAATTCCCCAGAATGCGCAAGCTAACAAGGCATTGTTGAGAATTCTGGAGGTGGAAATACACATATCTGAAGTATGCCATGGTGAGTGAAGGCTGCCATTTTGCCTCAATACCAGAAAAGAGGAAGAGGTCAAAGAAGAAATCTATGATCTTTCTTAAGCTAGTACATTTGTGTCAGAACTCTCTTCCATAATAAACAGCACAAACTTTTACAATTCTTGCATCACAGACTTGCATTCTCATAAACTGATAGTATGCCTTCCGTTTTTATACCATTTCTTTTTTTTATGTTTTGGTTAAATACACCAGTTAAGAACATATTTCCCAGAATTAAGCTTTGAATAGTAACAGAAAAGTATTCTGTGCTGATAATAAGTTATGATTCATTAGTGCATTCTTTTTATTTGCTCCTCCTTCCTCTATCCACTCTTAGTTATGCATTTTATTAACACTCCTTTTTTTATTTTAAGGACAATTCTGATAGGATTGATTGTGCTCTTTATATGTAATGCTGTTCATACATTTACTCTTCTGAACAAGACGTACTTTTGGCAGCTGCATGCCTAGGGCTGGGAATTTATGTGGTGTTAGCCGTGTCAAATGGCAATCGATTGCATATTGCTTGGATTCTTTGTAATGGAATTTCAGTAGAGCCTGCAGACAGAATTTCTCAGTTGTGTAGAGTATAATCAAACCTCTTTATTTCAGACTGTCTTTTCGCCTACATGCTGTTTGTATGTTGTAGTGGTCAGTTGGAGTGACCTTGGGAGACTGGGGAAGAGATGCTGCTTAGGGAGCAATCAGATGAAAGATGCCTTAGCCTAGAGCTGCCTAATGGGCAGAGGAAAAAAACTTTGAAAAGAAACCTCCCTAAAATATCAGGCTGCAAAAGGGACAGTGGGTGATTTGTATTATTAAACTTTTAAGATTCTGTCAATCTGTAGCCTTTCTATAAAGCAAAGTAGTTCATCCAGTTGTGTTGCCTGTCTGTTCTACTGGGAAGGCTGACATATGTCCAAGTTGGATCTATTTGGAGTGAATATGGGTCATTTGGGAAGGAGAAATGAAACTTTTCTATGTAAAATCTCCTTTCAGTCAAGTTTCACTTTAGGTGACTTCAGAGCATATCCATGGAACTCTCCTAGCAACAGTACAGAAAGAATTTCTCTTTGTCACCTTTTGGTGTAATTTTTTGTTTAATTTCTCAGTCTTACCTGTAGCTCTAGAAGGTCTCCCATCCAGGGCCTAACCAACTCTTCTTAGGTTTCTAGCATAGCCAAGATATACCTCAATACCAGAAAAGAGTTAATAGGATAGGGCTCTTGCATCAGCTGTATGGATGCTATTGACAAAAAAAAAAAATGTCCGGTCCCTGCAACTGTTCCAGGTCTGGTCCAGGATACGGAGGAAGGTTTTGCTGCTATAATAAGCAAGAGGTTGCGTAATCTAACATTGAATCTGGTTTCTGTGCTCTTCTTTTTCTTTATATACTGGTTTCTCTCATATACTTTTTCACCGGGGTCTTCAAACTTGGCCCTTTTATGACTTGTGGACTTCAACTCCCAGAATTCCTCAGTCAGCATGCCTGGCTGAGGAATTCTGGGAGTTGAAGTCCACAAGTCATAAAAGGGCCAAGTTTGAAGACCCCTGCTTTAGAAAATGTACAGCATGCCTATATTGGATGGGATTCTCACATGGTGCAAACCTATTGTATAATTTGTTTAGGCTCATCATGTGTGAGACCTGATAATTGTGATATGTTCAGTAAGCCACAGTTAAATAAACCACAGAATAAATTGATAGGTGAACCTATATATGCCCTCATACTTGTATTTTTAATCTTAAGTCTTCTGAACCTATTTAAAACATATACTGTATATTGGAATTAAGATAGGAAATGTCTCCTTCATCTCATCCTGAATAATTGAATATTAGCATGAAATGTCAGAAACCATTGAACTACTGTAAGCATATGTCTTCGTTTTAAACAACTGCTCCCAAGTGATGTGGGCACACATGGGTTTAGTTAAGAAATTGCGTCTTCGGGGTAATGTTGTGGGGCACAGATATGTTTGTTGACATTTCCTAATGACATTGCTAGACTCTCCCTCCCGATTTTTAAAAAAACTTTATTTTAACTAAAAAGAATAGGAAATCTGCCTGCTGCAAAGCAAAATGATAGCCTCCAGCATCATTTTTATATGCAAAAAAGCCAGAGGACCACAAATAAGCTTTCTTGGAGTTTAAAAAGGATGATGATGTTCTGGTAGCTCAGTGCTTAGTTTAGAAGCCCCAGTTAAGAGGGAGCATCAGGATAGCATGTCATGCAATATTGTGCATTTTTTTCAGCTGAACCAAACTAGTTTGCTGTAAGTGCAGTTCACCTACCATTCAAAGTTAGTTTCTTTGGTAGGTCGAGATTCAGCTAATAGATCACATTAAGGATTAGAGCAGGGGTTCTCAACCTTGGCAACTTTAAGACTTGTGGACTTCAACTCCCAGAATTCCTAAGCCAGCAAAGCTGGCTGAGGAATTCTGGGAGTTGAAGTCCACAAGTCTTAAAGTTGCCAAGGTTGAGAACCCCTGGATTAGAGTGATATGTGAATCAGGTCCACATGTGTCCTTTCTATGACCATTCCCTATTATAGCTTTGCTTTGAAATTTCTAATCCTCGCTTCCTTCTGACATAAGTCAACCATAAACATTTGCCTTTGTGATGCAACTTTGTTATTTATTTATTTTTTAATGAAAAAAATTCTTTTATTAAAACAATGAGCATTGAACATAAAATCATAGTATGCATCAATCATCATAGCACCTGATATACATCACTAAGTATTAATCTTTATAATCGTCTGGCTTGGTAGTCATTTTTCACTCCGCACATCAAGCCTCAACTAAACGCCCGTTACATTTTATTTGCTTGGTGTTTCTCTTTTTTTATAGTCTATCCACAGTTCCTAGTCTATCATATATTATTCATCTCAGTATTAGTACAATCTTTTATGACCCCTAACCAATAATCCTGAGGTAGAAATTCAGTATCTTGAGGTAGAAATTCAGTACGCTTTCCCAATATTAAAGCAATCAACCTTAAATCTGGGTTCATATTAATAAGCTGTCCTCATAAGACCCAAAGATACATCTCTTGTATATGGTCTATCTACATTCATACAATCAGCATTGAACATAAAATCATAGTATGCATCAATCATCATAACACCTGATACACATCACTAAGTATTAATCTTTATAAACGTCTGGTTTGGTAAACATTTTTCGCTCCTCACATCAAGCCTCAACTAGACGCCTGTTACAATGTTATTTATTTTTATATTGAAGTCTGTGTGGTCTGTTAAAATGCCTATGTATAATTCTTCTGTCAAAATGTACAATTGGTTGATAGTATTTTCTTTTGTGAAGTTTCCCCTCCCTCCACTCCAGTTTGATTATATAGACTTAAAAGATTGCACACTACAGTGTTGTTTATTGTGTGCCCCACTGGAGTCAGTAACTGTTTCTTGCTGAGTTGTAGGCTCAAGCGTTATGAAAGCAGGAATTCTGAATACCTTTTCTTTCATGTTATTGTTTTCTCAGACTTGGTAAGTGTAATGTTAGATATTGCTTTGATGGTTACATTCAAAACAAGACTTCTTTGTCCACGAGCAGAAAAAGTGAGTCAAATGAGATTCTAACTTTCCAATATTGCTAGCTTGATCATTGTTGCACATAACTATTCTCCCCTCTTTTTGTGTGTGTCTGTGGCCTAGCATGTGTCTTTTGTGAGACTTGGAAACAAACTAACTTTTAGGATTCAAGCATAAACATAAAGGGACTTTTATTTTTATTTGGTCATTTATTTATTTTTCTTTTACAATATCAGGTAGCTGCATTAATATAATTCTAAGATACATGAAAAGCATAAAGGGTACTTTTAATTCCCTTTATTGAAATTTGTTGTTAATGAGGAGAGAAATTGCTTGGAACCATTGCAGGAAAAAAAAAGAGACAAGAAAAATAATAGAGAAGAATACTAATAATAGAGCGCAAGAATCTTTGGTTTAACTCCCTCAAATCTTCTAATTTGGATGCAAAACCAGAATTGTTTCAAATGGTGATAGTTACATTGTAACTTTTAAAAAGGTTTTGATTTATTAAGCTAGGACCACTTTATTTATTGGATAAGAATCCTTGAGCCAGATAGTATCTATCAAAACTGTAGTATTCATATTTTATTTTTTGTCGTGTTTGTGATAGGAAAAAATTGCAGAAATGAAATTAAAAAAAATTGTTCAGAATGGAAATTCTATTATGCTTTCATCTCCTTTGCATAAAACATTCCAGTTTCAGTCATATTTGCATTCTGGCCGTTGAAGTGGTATTATTCTTACTCAGCAGTTATTCTTCAAAGCTATCCAATTAAGCACTTATAAATAAGCCACTCTATGTATTTGTCAGAGCTATGCTCATTTTTGTATCAATACATTTTTAATATTCCTTTTTAAATACCTCCATCTCATATATGGAAAAGAAGATTCTGAAGAATAAATTCCTCATGAAGGGCCTGATATGATTGCAATAAAGAATGGAGGACCAGAAAGCAATAAAGCTTGTTCCTCAGTCAGAAACCTTATGGTTGAATGGTTTGTCTGCCTCAGAATGTGGCACTCCACTTCATAGTCACATCTTTGCCTTTTTAAAACTTCCGGAATAGTCTTCTGAAGTAGCCCATTGACAACATATTGTGCTATTCTTACTTTGTTAGCAGCTGGTGGATAATGGATATTTGATACTGCACTTTGCTTCTGTTCAGATTTTTGGAGGAGCAGAATTAAAGAACATTTGGATCTCTCTTGTTTTTAGTGCAGATCTATTCCAGTGTTAATTTTTCCAGGTTGTTCCCTGGTCATATGTATCACCTTGGATTCTTTAGTCACATTTTTGGAAGCAGGGAACCACCTTTATCTGGTGTGGGAAAATTGGAATGGAACATTCTTTGCTTCTCCCTTATGCAGACTTTCTCTGCATGATTAGGTAGATTTGGCCCAGTGAAAGTCAACAGGCAGTAAATTAAAAAGCGTGACTATTTGACACCTTCTCTCTAAAACATCTGTAATTCACTGTTCTAATAAGGAGAATATCCCTGATAGATCTACCGTGTTTCCCCGATAGTAAGACACCCCCGATTGTAAGACGTATCGGGGTTTTCAGGGGGTCGGCTAATATAAGCCGTACCACGAAAGTAAGACATATTACTCCTGCCCACTTCCGCCTCCTGCTTAAAATACTTAAATACTTAAAATACTTAAAATACTTAATATACTTAAAATACTTAAAATAAAACTGACAATTGTTTTCCAATCAATATAAGCCGTACCCCGAAAGTAAGACATAGTGGGGCTTTTGGGGATAAAAAGAAAGTGTGACCCTGTCTTGCTTTAGGGGAAACACGGGGTATGTGTTTATTTCTTCTCTGTCTCACAGTGCGCCAGTCTTGATTCAAGCAGCTCTCAGAAAAATGGTATATTGAGTGCTGTTCTGTTTTAATAACAGTAGCTGTCATTAATCACAGTGTCCCATTATGCCCAAACCTTGAGCTTACCAGGTGTGGGAACTGCTATGTCATTGGACCTCATTGCAATGTAAGTGATGTTGTGTTATTATGTTTGCTATGTTCCAAATTATTAGCAAAATAAACCTCTGAATCTTAAAGTAAAAATTATTGTTTTGTGTTGCTGTCTCTTGTCTTTTTCATTGGGTTTTCCCACGATACAGGATAAATATGGAAAGAAAAGAAGAAGGAAAGGGGAGAGCATGTGGGCTCGGTGCTTTCTGCCTTTTCACTTATAGATTTAGCAGATCAAAACTGAACTTCTGAACTGGCCTAGTAATTCTGTTTTATTGAACAATTATTTCTTGGTACTTCCTTTCTGTAACAAAGTGGAGAAGAAGTTAGAAAACATGAACGCCATGTCCATGCTGGTGCCTTCCAAATGAGTTGAGCTACAACCCCCACAATTTGCAGACAGTATGACCATTTGGAAGAATTGTAGAAAAAACTTTCCATTTCTATTTTAGATCATTAAATTTTCTGCCAGTGCCTGTCATATAATATTCTGCCTTGCATCATTACACTATTGATCCATCTAAATTAATTCTGTCAACACAATCTGACTTGCTAGTTTTCCGGCAGGCATCTTTTCCAGTCCTACTTGGAGGCGACTGGAATTAAATTTGGGATTTTGTGCATGTGAATCAGAAGCTCTACCATTGACCTTCAGCACTGAGCATATGCAGTGTATGCGTTCTTGAAAAGCTATATAGTACAATGATTTCCAGATTATGAAATAGAAATAGAAACAATATTAGACCATAACCAGCAGGCTCTATTATAGTCATAACTCAAGGATTACCTGTGGTTGAATTGTTAATCCATACATCAAGGGTTAAAGACTAGGATGACAGTTCAGTCAATAGATTATACTTTGTGTGTAAGTGCTGTATTTGTTCTTTGACTTATGCTCTGAGTAAAATAATAGTTTTACAGCTAGACTCACATTTTTCTATGGGCAGCATGTAAGAATCCCCATTTCAACCTTCTCATTTGACATTCACCATTGCTACCCATTCATAAAAGTAACTTACATGTCATTTTTTTAGTTGTAGTGCCCAAGTTGATTTTGCTATTAAATGCCTTCCCTTGCTAAACCAGTTTTCAAAGTGGTACCCGCAACAATTTGTTTATGTGTATTTGTTTTGTATATATACTGTATTTTTTATTCAATAAATAAAGCTATAAGGCAAACTAGCCCCCCCCTCTAATTTTGGGGAAAAACAGAACCAAAACAAAAATGAAAACAAATTGAAAAAAAGAAAACTTGGGAACAAAAGAATATAACTTGGGATATATTTTGATAAATAAGTCAGTTATGTGTGGTGTGCAATTTATTAATTATATGCTCAGTCCCCAGAATGCTTTGGCCATCTAGAACATTAAAAATAATAATAAAGCTAAAAATATGAATCAAACATATATTCCAGCCGGCAGCCACTTTGTTCATTCCCAAGTCATGGACATCTAATATTCAGACTCACATGCCCAGGGCAAAAATATTGTATTGCTTTAATTGTCTTTGATATTTGTGTCTGCAGTTGGATTCCCTTTTAAAACATTGCTGGTTACTTTTTGAGTCATTGGATAGTTTCATAATTAACTCCTGCAGAACAGAATGAACTTCACCAACTTTCTGATTTTCATTATAAATAATGTGTTATAAGTGTATAACAATAAAGTGTTCAATGATGTAACAAGATAGATGGAATTTTCTTTAATCCTAACTTAATAATAGGTGAGCCTGTAATTACAATTTACATTTTTCTATAATCTAATAGGCTTTTGTCGAACATGTATTCTAAGCTTTAAGAACTAAGAACTTTGTTTTAAAGTATCACCTGTAACATAGAAATAACTCAGTTGTCTATAAATACTACTTATTGTAAAGCATAAATATATCCAATATAAATTTAAATGAAAGCATAATGAAAGTAGGTAAGGGTTAGGCTAAAGATGATTATTATTAGTTGTTTGGTTATTTGTAATATATCAGTAAGGGTTGTTGAACAACAACAAAAATATTACAGGCTCTGCATATGTCTTTGCATGATTCATGGATGAATGATATAACTATGGTTTCATTGCTGCCCAGATCTGAAATGAGACTTTATATTGTTTAAATATCTATCTGTCTGATATCTATTTCTCTATGTTAAAATCTCTAAAGGTGCTTTTGATTGACATGACAATGCTAACTTGGTGGCTTACCCACAAATGAATCTGGGAGCTGAAAAATCACCTGTTGTGGCTTCATGCAAAAATACAAATGTAGTTATCAACAACAACTTGTTCCCCAGCCTTTGAGAGAAGATAACCAATGAAGTGTTTTTCCCCCTCCCCCCAATTGTCTGAATAATTGGTTTTACTGTCAAATGTGTCTTACTGTTTCAGGCATTCAATAGCTTCAGTACAGAATCTTACTTTTTGAAAGTTGGGATCATTATTTCATGTCTTGCACTCTGGAATGATAAAGAGCAGATCTTTATCTTGTGTGTGTGTGCGCGCGCGCGTGTGTGTGTGTATGTGTGTGACATTCCTTACAGGTGCTTGTCTTATCCTTCTTTCTCTTATCCCTCCAAAAATTTCCAGTTCCTGATTCCTCTACTCAAAGGACTTATATTCTAAATCCCTGAGTATATTTGTTGTCCTTTACTGAATAGATTTAATATAGTTTGTTTGAACATGTTGTGATGACTTTGTATTTTGTTCAGAAGAGTCTGTCACTTCATATTCAGCAGCACAGCCACCACCTGAAACATGTCATGGACAGATGGTTTGTACCTGTGCTATTTCTTGGTATATTCTTAAGTAACCACAAACCACACTTAACGTGCTGCCTGAACACAATGTTAATACATTAATCTTGAAATTTTTCACCAGTAAGGATAATGGTGTTCCTTCCAAGATTTGGTAATATTTTATAATCTTGGATGGATGTTGAGCCATGATGTGGTTTGCCTCATCCCCCAAACAAGATTTGAGCATTTTCAAAAATTAGCATCAAGTATTTTTGAATTAGCTTTTGAAGAGTTGGAGTTACTAAGTGGATGCCTTGATGCCTAATTCTGGTTTTTATTGGTGGCCTTTGACAGCCATGACACAGGTCTTGGCAAAGTTTAAAATCATTGAGGTTTAGAATTGTAATCAGTGTAGCAGGTGCCGGTCATCCTACACTGACTAGCTACCATTCACCCTCTGAATCATATCCTTGGATGCTTATTTCTATTATTTGACATAGGTGAGTGAAGCTCAGTATCTAAATGGATCATGGGAATCTTTGAGTTTCCTGTCCCTGTAATTTACCATTCTGGTTCTGAAGGCAGAAATGTAAATTAGAAGTTAATAATGCATTCATATGATTGTGCAGTATGCTATGTATATAGTAATGCATTAGTGAAGAGTCAGCTGGTCTCAATGATGGTTTTTCAGTCACATGATGGCAGCTGTCTGGTTTAAAAGCTGAGGTGTTGCATGAGACCTAATAGTTGACAAATGAGAACTCTTGTGAATTATCTCCAAAACATTTGTATCCACTTAGGCAGAAATTACTTTTTCTTGTCTGCTTTATTGACATCATGCATAATTTTGAATCCTGAATCACGTACTCTATGCACTTTCAGTTTTAACAATTTTTTTTCATAAACTTGTGATATACTTCCATGTTACCTCATTTCCTCTTGATGTTTTAGAACTGATGAGCCATATATATCTAGTTGGAAGACGTACTTGTGAAAACAGGTGATGGTCATCTGTGGCTGAAGGGAGGCAGATGGGTGGGAGGTGCAAATGTCTACAAACATCACTGCTGAAAAATATGAAAGTCTTTGAAGATCACCTGTAGGATGAGAGGGGCTTCATCTGCTGAATTTTCTAACATCTAACAAGACGTTTCTTCTCTACATCCCTGCACCATTTCTTCAGTTCCCTCACATTTTATTCATCCTCTTTTATCGATCTCTTTTTTCCTTCCCTCTCCAGGACAGCTGTCCTTTTCTGCTATATTTTCCTATGTACTCCTTTGTGCTGTTTGTGTTAGAAGATGGTGGATAATATGTGTGTGTGAATGGTTGTATCTGAGAAAGAGAATTTATGTAGATGGGGAATGAATTTTAGAAATGTGCCATTCTTTGTAGTGTAATCTCTGGCACATGCATGCATATATATGCATGTGTGTGTGCGTGCATGCGCGCACACACACACACATACACACACAGAAGAAAACAGATTATATAAAGAAGTTTCTTGAAGAGAGGGAAATAATTTCATCTGGAATTTGCAGTCTTAGATGGCTAAGGCAGAAAAATGGGACATTGTATAGGGTTTATGTCTCAGTTAATAGTTTTGTTTTCTGTCTACTCTTTTCTTTGTTTGGAGAAGGGTTATCTCACATTCATAGTTTGCTATTTTGGGTAAAAGCGCAGAGAGTCAACGAAGGAAACATGCTAGACCTTTTCTGCTGGTTTACTTTATTTTGGATAAATACGATATATCAGTGTTTCTCGACCTTGACAATTTTAAGGCACGTGGACTTCAACTCCCAGAATTCCACAGCCAGCATTGCTGGCTGTGGAATTCTGGGAGTTGAAGTCCACGTGCCTTAAAATTGTCAAGGTTGAGAAACACTGCAATATATGAACAAATTGGATGAATGTTATTTGTGGAATAGAAATCTCTATTGTATCCCTTTCCTCTCATCTGTAGCCCCAATCCCTCATGTTCCTACAAATATCAATCAAAGAAGTCTCCCAACCTTCCTCCCAGCAGGTTTTGGTGGTTTTGATGAGCTGTGCAGTACTTCATTCTTTCTTCTGCACATGGACATCACTATTAGAAGATACATGCTTGATTTCATCCACAGGCAAAGGAACCTTGAGCCATTGGTGGGAATATGCTGGGTCAGCTGGATCTTTATTTAAATACTGTACGTCACATAGAAAGGGTTACGAAGTTTTACTACATGGTAATGGATTTATAGTAACATAAATGTGGATATTTCTTGTACTCTATAAACTTTTCAAAAGTGAAATACGACATTTTTTAAAAAATGGCCACAGTTTTGTTCACTACAGAAAGTGATAGTTATTTTTTTTTAGTTTCTCAGACAGAATTCTGATAAATGCTCAAAATCTTACAAGAGTGATAGATCACCTGATATTTGTGTGTAAAGTCTCATGTCCGGATTTCCAGAATAAGAGATTTAGCATGATTCAACATTGGGATAATAGATATCTGTGAAGATTCTCAGTCATCCAGATAATGGTTGTCCCAAAGGTGCTTTTTCAGGAGGCAACTGGGCTTTCTTGTTTTTCATGGAAGACATTTCGCTTCTCATCCAAGAAGCTTCTTCAGCTCTGACTGGAAGGTGGGGAATGGAAGGATTTATACTCCTTACAGACAATAGCTTTGCCACTGGAGAATGCCTGTGGCCTGAACATACTGAAAGAATTTCTCGTCCTTTCTGGCATTTGTTACCTGAGACCAATTACTAAACAAATCTGCCGTTTGTGACTAATACATTAAAGTTACAATCCTATGGTTCCTAAGAAGGAACACTTTCCCTTTGAGGATTGAAAAAGGGAATGTGAAACAGCTGACTGGAGAAGGAAATATCAGCTGGATATTCCTTTCCTGTCTTTTTCCATGAAACATTCACGTTTAATTCTTCTCAAGGTTGGAAAATTGGCCAAGATAAAAGTTGGGAGGGCTTACGGATTCTTGGGTAGGACCTTCCAACTTAGCATCAGATTACTTCAGCTCTAGAGCCAGTGTAGATTTATGCTGACCCATTCATTTCTGTGAGAATTTTAAAACGGGGAGGGCTTTGAAAAAACCCCAGAAATCCAGATTTCGCCTTCGGTTACTTTTGTGAAGAATATGACAGGATCTTAGATTTCTTGAAGGTATCCAGGAAGGACTTCTTAGCCCATTCGATAATCTGTTGTTGTGATAGTTCATTTGCTGCATTCATTTGCAAATTGATGCTGAGGCAGATTTGGAAGTTTGTACAGAGCAATGCATTTCTTAAGAAACAAATAGTTGGATGTTTTTAGAAATTGCAGGGCAGTGCCAGGATACTACTTGTTTGGTCTTTGGAAATGGGAAGAAAATGCCACACCAAATTAGATATTTGTCTTATTTCATTTAAAAGCATCCACTGCCTTTTACTCAGTCTACTTTTGAAATGGTTTATGTTTTAGTATGGGGTTTGGCATATTGTGTTAAATGGGCGGGTGGCGGAAATGGAATTCTTTAAATTCTTAAGGACTCTTAAACAATTCTCTGATTGAATCCTGTGAATGTTCTTTCTTTTTTTGCAGGGCTACAAATGATAACCTGGAGCAATTTTGTTTGTTTCCAAGAGTTGTTGGTATTTATGGTGATTTGTATGTTGTCTTAACGCATGACTGTAATTAATTTTAGATTTTAAAATGTGTTTGCCAATTGCCTAGTTCCACCTTCAAGATTTTTAGATGTAACAAATCTGGCATGGGCTAAATATCACAGTAGTATTTCATGATAAAAGGCTGTGTTTCCCTTCCTGAATAAACTCTGGAATTTGTAAGGAGTTAATTTGCAGAATATTTTCTTCCTTAATCTTTCCAAGCTGCTGACCTGTTCAGAATAGCCTTGATTCTTCCAAGGCAGCCTGCCCAGAATGGGCAGTATTAGAAATGACAAATATATTAAGTGAGAGCTTGGCTAATACACACAGTTTGCAATTTTAAACATCTAAAAAATAGACCTGGTTGCTAATATGGCTTGATTTACAGGGACCTGAAATGCTGTTGGGCATTCATTCAGCCATGGGGAAGACAGACTCTTTCCTTTCTCATGTCACACTTGACCTATTGAGCCTTTATTGCTGATTGCGTGTGGCACAGATGATGTAAACTGAACTGTATTCTAAATTGAATGGTGACGAGAGAGACATTCCATACAAAATCCTTCCCACTGCTGTCCTAAAGCTAACTTTTATGATGCCAATTAAACATTCATAGTCAAGATCAGGAGCACCATTAACCTCTGTCTGTTGTTTCTTTATTAACCAAAGAAATCCAATGGTTTGTTAAACTTTTACTTTGGGACCTAGTTGTCTTAAAATCCTTTCTATTACTGAAGCTAGCTTCTCACAGAGGTCATATGCTTGGGTTGTACCACATCAGAATGCTAATCAGTGTGCAGGACTGAATATTTCCCCTTCACTGGAATTCCATCAAACACTTAGTGCTAAAGTTGTGCATGGACGGGTTTTTATTCCAGGGAATCAATTGTAAGGATTTTAATCTGTCTAAAGCAGGAGTGGCATGATTTTACTAGTGGCGCTCTATGCATTTGTTAAGAAAAGCTTGGGAAGACAGTTTCATTGATCACTCATAGCGCTTCTCTCCCCAAAAAAGGGAGTGAGACTTTGAGGGGAAAAAAATAGATGAAGATTGGGTTCTCTCTTCCATATATAGGAGTCTCCCCTGGCTTGAGAACTCAGGTGATCACAAAAGGATTCCTTGTTGAACCAGGACATTTTTGTTTCTATTTTACAAACCAAGCCATCATAGAACGGGACTAATTGTTTTATGGTAGCAATCTAACAGTTTGTTGTGCTTTTGACTGTCAGCGGACATCCAAGATATGACATGTAAATGTATTAATTGTATTTATATACAGCCTTATTTTGTTTATTTCTTATTTCCTTATTTCCCACTTCCAATATTCCAACGACAACAACAATCCTCTGATGGATCAGACTGAGAGAAAATGACTGGCCTAAATTCATTCAACGGGCTTCATTCTTAAGGGGACACCCAGTTTCTAGTTGTTTTGACCACTGCACCAGAGTAGCTCCTAGCATAACAGTAAGGCATTGTTGGCATTGTGTAAATAATAAATAAAGTTCCACAGTCATGATCAAAGTCTGTTTAATTGCTTGCTTGCTTTACATGTGGGAGCCCACATTTTCAAGGAGATCTTGAACTTTTTCATGACACGGACATTTCAGGGACAATTTATCTAACTCTTTATATGCTGCTTATGTGAGTAAACTGACTTTTTTCTAGCTCAAATAATCCACTCAAATGCAGATGGACTAATTATGAATGGCTTCTATAAAGCCTGCACAACAGGAACAGAATGCTTCTGTATTTAAATAGTCTTCCTTGTTCTCAGTTGGGCTTGACGTTTTGATTAGTTCTTTTTTTTTAATATATAAAAAATTCCTTTATTAAAACAATCAGCATTGTACATAAAATCTTTGTATGCATCAAACATCATAGCATCTGATATACAATACTACGTATTATTCTTTGTCTGGTTTGGTAAACATTTTTCACTCCTCACTTCAATCCTCTATTATACACCTGTTACATTTTTTTTCCTCTATGATCCCTAACAATAGGTCCTGAGGTAGTAGTTAAACATTAAATGTAAGGTCATATTAATAATCAATCATCATAGAACACAACATATAACACTAGGTATTAATCTTTGTACACGTCTGGTTTGGTAAATATTCTTTACTCCTCACTTCCAGCCTCAACTATATGTCTGTTATATTTTATCTTTTATGATCCCTAGCAAAAGATCCTGAGGTAGAGATTCAATTTGATTAGTTCTTAATTTAATGAAGTTGTTTGTACATAACAAAGTAGGTAAATTAAGAGCGAGTCATATAAGTTTTGCAAATACATGAATGGCAATTGCTTGCTTTAAGGATATAATATTTAATTTAGACCAACTGATTCAATCATTAAAAAGTGCTTAATAGTCTTGTTTGTTAGACAAAACTGTTTTGTAGTAAAAACGACATCATCAAATGAAACTAACTCCCAAACTTCTACTTTTCTAGTCTGGATTTTGAATTTGAATGTCTTTATTTTCTTGATCTTTTTTCTCTCCCTTCTTTTACATACAGCACATTTGTTTTCTAGTCCATTCTTTCACAGCAATAAAAACACTATTCTGCACTTAAGCACTACAGTGACAGCAGGGTACAAGGATGTAATTTCATAAAATGGCTGGAAAGTTTTATACTAGATCTGAGACATAAAGTGTTCTCCACCCATTTGGCCAGCCACAAAATAAGTACTATGATTTTTGCGAAGCAGCTCCAGTTGGCTACCAATGAGGAGACTGGTTCCTTGCTAAGAGGGCCTGGTGTCCCTGCCAGAACCTAGTATATACAGCTTTAAACATATTTTTATATTTAAAACATCTGTCTGCTTTCAACCTGAGGAAAACCTTGTAAAATCCAAAGTCCTTGTTTTGGCTTTGCATTTATCAGGTCTGAGACTTGCTTCCTGTTACCTTGGCTGGTTGCTCCAGCAAAACATTGCAAATTACCCATGCATGTACGAGGCTTAAATTCAGTAAAATGGTCTGTGAGCGGAGGAAAAAAACAGACAGCAAGCAACCTGGCTACTATAAAATCAAGTACTTGAAAAGAAATGGGAACATCTGATGAGTGCAAGGTGAGGCAATGTTATCCTCTCAGACATCTCCATTAGCGCCGGCTATGTTCTTTGACTTATTTGATTTTATTTGAAAAATACTTTAAAAAAATAATAAAAAGGGAAACTGGGAAGTTGCAAGCAATGTAACTAGCTTTCAGCATCGTATCTATTTCTAAGAATTCCTTGGAAAAGGGATGGTAGCTTCAGCTTAGTATTTTGTTTGGAAGGATGACCACTTTTTTCAAGAAAAATTGTCATGAAGACTACTCCATCCATTTGCACATTGTTTTGCAGGATGTATAGTGGGGGAAACTACACATTGGGGAAAACCAATAGATAAAGAATAGGGCTGTGCAAATCTTTGAAGGGATGATGTGTTTTAATGAAGATTTAAGTGGAATGCAAAATGCTCCTAACTGACAAAAGAGAATGGCTATGATGCTTCGTTCATCAAAAGTGGCTTCTGCTCATGTGTTCTGTATGCACTGTATAGTACATCAGGGGTCTTCAAACTTGGCCCTTTTATGACTTGTGGACTTCAACTCCCAGAATTCCTAGCCAGGCACACTGGCTGAGGAATTCTGGGAGTTGAAGTCATAAAAGGGCCAAGTTTGAAGACCCCTGTAGTACATTAATAAGTCCATGCTTTCCATCAAAGCAAAATGGCTGACTGAGAAAGATTGGCAATGTCTCAGGCTGGCAGTGTTAAGGCAAAGATTGGCAATGTTAAGGCTGAACAACATATCGCTGTGAATCAAAGAAACTAATTGAAGTTGATCTGCAGAGGCTTAAGAAACAAGCATGGATACCCTGGTCACATGCAGTTTGGTTCTTATTCTTACACTAATTTGTTCATTTGAGGAGTTGATTTCCTCAGACATTCCAATTATTGCACAAGCCTATGAAATAATAATAAAGTATTCCAGTTCAGTAATGGATTTCATTTTTCAAAGATAAGAATAATATGAATATTTATTTATTTATTTATTTGGGTTTGTATGCAGGTTTATGCTTAAGTCAAATATTGTCTGTAATTACCTTATAGTGAAATAGAAAATATATTCTTGTATACCTAACATGCATATGAAGTATATTAAATTTCCATTGCTTCATTTTGTTACTTTAAAAATTCTGAACTGATGTAGTATACCACTCTGTAAGCTTAGTTTGAGAAAAAGGCCACACCTGTTGTTAGTTCATCAGGACATAGGAATTCCATTGCAGTCACTACTCACATCCTCTTTCCTCTCCAAGTTCAGTGCCCTTGTGGCTTTGCTTGCCTCATCTTGTAACTGATACACACTAAGCAGCCATTCTCACTGAGTTTTTTTACTGTCTCTAGATTGGAGTTGAGTTAGAAGTTGAATATGAGGTCTGCATGCTTCTATTGCTAGGGCTTGAAGATGCTGGGGGTAAGCCAAGAGAAGGGAGGGCATTTACAACAGCTGCTGTTTTCTGAAAATTATAGTTGCATCAGAATTGAGGAGAATGCAAGTTTGCCAATTCCTGATTTTTTACCTGATGAGGCAGGAAGCAAAGATTAGAGAAAATGTTGGGGGAAAAAATATGGGGAGAAGAGGGTGATACCACAGACATTCCTTCAGCTTGAATTTTTAAAGCTGAAAGCTTACATTGGGCTGTACTTTTATTGTCTCATTGGACTTTTACATTGAGTGAATCATATGAATGCACATTTGAATGTATATATTTACTTTGTGCAGTCACAAATCCTTTTATATCTTACCAAAAATACTTAAGAGAGAGTGAGACTACCTGGTTTAGTGGCTTTTGACAGCAGAAAGAGTTAGTGGTCATGTTTAGGATTAATAAATCTATAAGATCTGAGGAAGATTTTAAGTCAGAAAAGTTTCAAAATTGTAGTTGCAAGTTCAAATGATGGAATTGCGGTCTCCTACAAATTTGACAAAAACAGTTTTCAGGATAAGTGAGTAATATCAAGATGCTTGAATAGCTTGTTCCTGGTATATCTTTCTTGTATAAAGTGCCTGGCACACAATGTGTCAAGCCCCTGGGCTTGCCATGGGCTGGCGGGATGTGGGGAGCACGCAGCCAGAAACCGGACGACGCAGCCAACAGCCAGCAGCCGCCCTTGAGCACCGCCCGACTCCCGACAGTCAACTGGGAGTCAGGTCGCTGTCCGGACGTTGGGGGGGAGCCGGTGGGTCCAATACATGCCATCCGGCTCCTACCAACCAGCTGAGAGTCGGCCCAGCATGTGGCCTTCGGCAGGGAGTCGGCCTCACTATGCGCCGCCCGATTCCCAGGAAGCAGCTGGGAGCCGGCCCAAACACCGCATGTCAGCCCGGCTCCCAGAAAACAGCTGATAGTCAGCCGGCCTCCCACCCAGGAGCTAGACGCCAGTGAGAGTGTCAAAGGCCGCAAGTGCCTCCCTCTGAGAACACCGACGGTGGAGATGTCCCCACTACCGGCTGGGCAATTGAGCCAAGCCGGCCAGTTACTGGGGGAAGTGTGCCTCACCTCGATGGTCTCTCCCTCCCATTTGGCACGGGGGGGGGAACGAGGCGGAGTGCTGCAAGGGTGCCTAATGGAACAGCTGGAACGGCAGAGGCTGAGTTGGTGCGTCTACAGGGGGGGGGAAGGAGGGCTTTGAAGTACACTTCTTATTTATAAGGACCGGATGCTGGCTTGCTGATTGGGGTAGGGTTGGTGGGCGGGATAAGTCTATGTAAGGTGCTGGGAGCAGTTCACTCCCAGTGCTGACTTTTTCTTTGCATTAAAGTTTGCTGGTCACCTGTTCCTTTTGTGTCTGGAGTTTATCGGCAGCTGGTAAAGTTTTTCGGCAGCTGGACAGTTGACACAATGCTTTAGAAGGCAGAAACAAAATTCAAAATCATCTTCATAGAATAGAGAAAAATAAATGCGAAGATATTCACTAAAAAAAATGATGAAAGGCTCAAATACAGTGTGGGAAATATCTGGCTTTGAAAAGAAGACTGAAAAATATTGGAATGGAAGTTGATCACAAGTTGCAGATGAGTCAGCTGCAGTGTGACATGGCTGGACTACAACGAAAGCAATTATAGGATATGCCAATAGAAATATAGTTTTCAAATCACAGAAAATAATAATTCCATTACATTCTGAATTGGACAAACACCTACTTGGTCTCGTATCCACTGGCACACACCATATTCTGAGATTCAGAAGGACAGTGAGAATGATTCAGGAGACCATAGAAGTCTTACAAGGAAAGACTGAGGGAATATTGTAAAGCAGAAAATATGGCTGGGGTCAAGTATGATAGCAGATATCTGAAGAGATGTCACAATGGAAGAAGGTATTCTGTCATTCAAGAGTTCAGGACTCGGGGCAACCACTTTTAACTTGCAGGAAGACCATATCTGACTGGATATTAGAAAAAACTTACTAACAAAAAGAGCAACTTCACAAAAGGCAAACAATGACCAAACGGGATGATATTCAAGCAAAGACTGTAAAGCCATCTATCTCTGTTGGGTATTTTGATTTGCATTCTCGCACTAAGAAGATGATTGGCTTAAAGATTTTTTTTTCTTTGTCCTTTCTCACAAAATTCTTCAAGCCTTTAACAAGCTTCTTTTATAATCTGATATAGGAAAATTATCCAGGTTACTCTTTTGGTTTGTTATTTATATATCCCTTTTAATTATTAAAACATTAATTGGTTTCTTTTGTATATCCATTGCAGAATATTTTTCCATAACATTTGTGAGGCTTGTCATTTTTAAAATCACTTTGAGATCAGTGTCTGTCTCAGGTAAACTTTCTTCCTCTTTCATAACATATTTTAAACACAGTCTTAAAATTAAATTCTGGATCCATTGTTTAAAAATATCCTCGAATGTTGAAATATTTTACTTTATTTTGTTTTATAAAGTCAAAGAAGTGTTCTTCTTTAGATATAATCTTTAGTTCTTTCTAGTTTCCCCCAATCTTCAAAGATCCATTGTATCATTAAAAAAAACCTCAAAACAAAAGTATTTTTTCTATGAGAAGAATTCTCATAATTGCAAAATCTTATTTCAAATTCCTCAGGAGCATTAGTCTGTTTGTAACTTTCCAAAATCAAAGTTCTAATCATCCTCTTGCTGTTTATTGAAAAAAAAGTCCTTAAACTTGTTTTTAAAACTTCTTTTGCTAAGGATTGAAGGAAACTCATCTGGTGTTTTCAGATTTGTTGATCCAAAGGTTCCTAATAGCTAAAAAGCAGTTAACAAGCAATTTCCAAAAGTGATCCGAAAAGGAATTACACAATTACATTTTAAAAGTGCCAACTATGGTTTGAAGAGTACATGCAAATGAGTCAGGATTCCACCTCCTACATTAAGAGCTCATTTGGACACCTAGGTGATGATCTTAATTGATAACCATGTTGAATTATTTGTTTATTCTTTCCCTATGTGAAATACTGAAAAATCTATCATGTAAGAATCTATTGATTTTGCATTTGTGAAAAAAAGCAATCAATCTGATACTTAGTAGAAATTGATCTATTCATTTAATCAAATATAATACAGGTAGTTCACAATTGGGACTGGCAACTCCATCCCTAAGTAACATGGTTGTAAAGTGAAAAAAAATCATATGACGGTGCCTGACTTACAATGGTCGTTCGTCAGTTCCAGCTGTGGTTAAGTGAATCATGACAGGTTGTTAAGTGTAATGTCATGTGACCACAGCTTGCAACTACTAGGTTTCCTTTTGACTTTATTTATCAGAATCTAAATGTGAAGGTTACAAATAGCAGTCACATGATTATGAGATGCTACAATGGTCATGCAAACCATCAAGTTTATGCGGGTTGCCAAGCACACAAACATGTGACTCTGGAGGTGCTGTGACAGTTGCAACTTTGAGGATTGGTCATAAGTCTCCTTATTCAGCACCATTGTAACTTCAAATGGTTACTGAACGAATGGTTAGTAAGTGAAGACTACCTGTACTGAATCCTAGACTAATATACGGCCTCACTTTACTTTAGTTGTAACTGCTACTGCTGCCTTCTCCCTTCTTGCACTTCCATGAAAAAAATATTCAGTTTGTACCTTATATCCAACCAGATTTTATTATTTTGTCCAAACTTAAACCACCTTAATTTACATAACCATGATTGCTCTGGTATAAACAGTAAGTGGATTTTTCTAAATTGAATAGAAGAAGCAAAGAGACATCTGGAAGCTGACGCTTCTAGTGAATCTCAATAAGTACTAAATCATATTTTGGCATAACTTCTTGCAGCCTTCTATTTTTAGGTGAAAAGAGACAAATTCAATTCACATGATTGAGAAAGCCTATAGTTTGGCACGATATTTAGCTGTGCTGTTTGGCAAACTAGTATGAGAACTCAGTTGAAATCTACAAAGTGGTGACTGTGAACTGAGTTAGGAACTAAATTGGCAGTCAGTTTTGGATATCATTCCTGATTTCTTTTTCAGCTTGGTTAAAGGTTCTCCCTATTTTAGACTGAAAATAAAATAAAGGCATAGCATCTTAACTAATGGCATGTTAAAATAAGTCTGCTTTATGAGCTTTAGTTTGGAGTTGATTGTTTCCCGCTAACTGTCAACAAAACATTGTTTGAGTTCAGATGTTATAATAAGCCACTGTTACTCAAAAGTGGAGGCAGAAACTCCTGTATGTGGGAAAAAGAGGGAGAATGTGTAATCTGCAGTATCTTCAGTTATGGCTAAAATCATAGTTTAGTAGGAAAATAAAACTTCTTCAGCATTTGCTAAAAGTTGGAAAAGAATTGGTGAATGGACAGCAGAGGAAAGAACACATTTATTGTTTATATATTTGGAATTTAAGCCACCATTTGATTTGGTGTATTTCAACACCATGTTTTTGTTTTCTAGATTATAAATTCTCATTTTTACATTTTGAGATCACAGTGGAGTTAATAGTATGATGTTTGTTCCAGCCCTGGATGTTACTGGTTGAATTAGGTGAAGAGTTGATATTGTGAGTGTCACTGCACTACTGCATCGCCATCCAGGGGTTCAGTAGATTAGAGGTCCCAAGCCTTTTGGACACCAGGGACCAGTTATATCAGCGGTTCTCAACCTATGGGTCGTGACCCCATTTGGGGTCGAACGACCATTTCGCGGGGTCGCTGGACACCGCGGTCCGCCATTTTTTGTTTTTTGTTTGTTTTTTTGTTTTTTTCGTCGCGCGTGTGCCGCGCATGCACAGATTGGCCCATCGCGGTCCGCCATTTTGTTTTTTCCCGACGCGCGCACGCCGCGCATGCGCAGATTGGCCCGACGCGCGCGCACCACGCATGCGTGGATCGCCCATCGCGGTCCGCCTTTTTTTTCCGCCGGGGTCACGCCGCGCATGGGCGGGGCAAGTGGGGTCTCAACCTGAAAAAGGTTGAGAACCACTGTAAAGTTATATGGAGAGAGATTTTTCTTCAGACCAGAGGGGGCATGGTTTTGTGTGCTGCCTGATTGTGTGTTTGATTGTGATTGCATGTTGTATGTATGTGTTTTAGATTGAATGAATGTGTTTTTGGATTGGATGGCTGATTATTATTATTAAATTCCTCACATGTAATTATATTGTTGTTGTAAGCCGCCCTGGTCCTAGGAGAAGGGTGGCATAGAAATTTGAATGAATGAATGAATGAATGAATGAATGAATGAATGAATGAATAAATAAATAAATAAATCCCACAGATGGGGCTTTGCTTGTTTGTGCAGACTGGTTGCTGGCACGCTGCAGCCCAGTACTGGTCCATGGATGGGGGTTGGGGACCCCTGCAGTAGACCAATAGTGCCCTATCTCTCCAGAGGCCCAGTAGACCAGCCCTTCTTTCGGCTGCTGGAGATAGAGTAGACCACTCTTCCCCTAACCCTCTGGACGCCAGGCAGACTGATGATCCCTCTATCAGTTGCCATAGAGTGGTCAGCTGCAGTCAGGTTGGCAGGTCTGCTCCCATTGCTCCCATTCCCACTGGTTTTTTTGCCTTTGGTCATAGTTTTTTTTCTGTTTAGGTAAGGAAATATCTCAAACGATGGTGTAATGGGTCACTGGTTGTTGAATATAATGCTAAATCAAGATTTTTAATTTTGATCTGATGCAGTTCTTTGTCCAATAATCTAATTTGTTTAGTGCAAAACAGATTTTTTGTTGCATTGCCTGTTTCTTCGATTATCAGGAGAATGGTGGAAACATTTCTTATAAAAAGGAAGTACTAATATTTTAATAACTTTCAAATGTATTTTTGATGAAAGATTGAAGAAAAAATGTTTAGAGAGGAATGTTCTTTTTCATTAAAATAAGGAGAAGGCTAAGCAAAAGCGGGTGTGCTGGGAATATTTTAAATAATGGTATTTATTCAAACTTTGTTTGCTGAAGGCTTATATATATTAATATAATCTCTTCTGAAGTCACATATTTGTGAACTGCATATTTGTATATTGTCAGAACTTGTTCATATTCAAACTGAACATGTTCCTGTATTGATATTTATTACTCTGAAATGCGCTGTGCCTTGCCATAATTTACTAAAAAAAAATAGTATGGATAGTTGAGCCATAGTTGAAGATTTGTATTCCATTCCATTACATTGCAATCTATTTTTGAAGCATCTGCAACAATTCGATAGCCATAGTGCATCTATCAGGATTTGTTACAGGGCAAGGGGGGTTCATGTGTCTGTTTGAGCAGGGTAGATTGGTAGCTTTGCAGTTACTATTAACTGGTATCCTGAAAATAAGCTGAGCAAATTAGAAAAAAAGAGTCATGGAATAGTTGAACCGAAGTTCTGAAGAGAAACTCCATCAATGCCAATGCCACTAACGTGAAGGTGGTAGTAAGGAAGATTTCCAATTAATATACCAGCAAGACAAAGCTGATAGGGTGATGGGTTTGTATCGTATATGTACTATATGTGACACACACACATACTGTTGAGCTGCTACATGTAACTGGATAGCCATGGAGCCTAGGTAATCACCTATTAAAAGACTGGGAGGCATTTGAGCACTTTGGGAGAACTTCAAATACAGGTAGTCTTCAACTTACGATGACAATTGAGCCCAAAATTTATATTGCTAAATGAGAAATTTATTAAGTGAGTTTTGCTCCATTTTACAACTTTTCTCACCACATTTGTTAAATGGATCACTGCAGTTCTTAAATTAATAACACAGTTGTTAAGTTAATCTGGTTTCCCCATTGACTTGACTTGTCAACAGGTCGCAAGAGGGAATCACATGACTCTGGGACACTATAACTGACATAAATGTGAGTCGGTTGTCAAGCATCCGAATATAAATCAGGTGACCATTGTGATGTTGCAATGATCATTAGTGTGAAAAATGGTCATAAGTCACTTTTTTCAGTGGCCGTTGTAACTTTGAATGGTCACTGAATGAACTGTTATAAGTCGAGGACTACCTATATTAGTTTAGACATCCCCTACAAAGCTGCCTTCCTTTTAAACACAACACACCAAAAGAATCAACTATCTCAACAGCCATGGACTACTGAAGTAATATCACTGAAACTTTAGCAGTAAGGAAGAAGACAAACTAGAAGATGAGTGGGTATGTAGGTAAGTACTTTTAAACATCAATGTAGCATATGAAATTTCTGATCTGATTATACAATAAATGCATTTTCATTAGATTGTTATGATTTTAAAATAATAGGTTGAGATATTTTTGGTTTGGGAGGAAAGGAAAAAAAAGTTAAGGTCATGCTTCAAATTTTTGAGGTTTCACACTGAATTCTTGGCTTCTGGTCTGGGATGGAAGCTATTAGGAATCTCTGGTGAGTAATCTTGTTGCAGTTTTTGTCATGCAAAGAAAGGAATGACTGCAAAATTACTTATTTTGTAGATATTGTATAAGTTTGTCCTTTTTTCTGATATTTATAATAAAGGCAACTATACCAAGTTTCAAGCAAGCTTCCATTTTTTTTATTTCTTACTCATGAATGCTTTTTAAATTAAATGCTTTTTATAAAAATGGAACCTGCCATTATTGAACAAAATTATATGGAGACTTGAACATACCTAAGATTACTTTTGAAACTTTTGAAACTGCTGCAATGTTTTTATAAATATTCTTAAATGTAAATGGGAGTCTTTTTTTTTAATATGGATAGGAGCCATTAGCCATTGTTACACCCCTCCTCCAGCCAGATTTCCTTGGCATGATTTTCCACAAAAGTAAAAACTTTAATTGTGTTAAAAAGGAAGGAGATGAATCATTGTCCAAATTTTCATAACATGATGTAGTTCAATATTTATTTCAGCAAACTTCCTTTTATCTGGAGATAAAACGACTATGGGGAAAATGGTCAAAATGCCTGTATTTATTTCTAGCAGGTTGTAGCTACCAGACAATGTAAAAATCTAATTCAATGCTCAGTTCTGTATTAAAATATTAAATATAGCAATAGCACTTAGACTTATATACTGCTTTACAGTGCTTTACAGCCCCTTCCAAGTGGTTTACAAGTCAGCATACAGCCCCCCAAAATCTGGGTCCTCGTTTTACCAATCTCAGAAGGATGGAAGGCTGAGTCAACCTTGAACTGTCAGAATCGAACTACTGGCAGCCAGCAGAGTTAGCCTGCAATACTGCACTCTAACCAGTGCGCCACCACAGCTTTCACAAAATATGTGATTTTTTTAATAGGATTATTGAATCATTGAATGCAATGAACTTAAGATTTAAAAAAAACAGCTATATTACTTATAGTAATTTCAGATCTTAAAGTTATTGTGTTTATTTTCGTTGCATAAATTCACAGTCTTCTCTCCATGATAATAGATATGTTTTGCTAAGTAATACAATAGTTACATTTTTAAAAGATGCAGTTCTAATAGTACTCAGTTGGAATCTAATGAGTAGAAAAGTTGGTTGCCACTTTCTGCTGTAAAGACCACAACTTATTTATGAAAAGTTTCAGAAGTTCCTGTTACACACAGCAGATTTATTTATTTCCTAGATTTTTATCCTGCCCTTATTAACTCATGAGTAACTCAAGGTAGAAAACATACATAATACTCTTCCCTCTTGCTATTTCCCCCACAATAAGAACCTGTGACAGGATTCGTCTGAGAGAAGAGAGTAACAGGCCTAAAGACACCCAGCCGGGATGACAATAAAATGGCAGATGACAAAGGAATGGAGCATTTCATTGGCAGCTTCCTCTCAATTGCTGGATCTTGTATCTGAGATTATTTATATACCAGTGCTGTACTTTGTTATTGAAAATGCTCTTCCACCAATTATTTGGCATAGATTACTTGCAGGATCATTTCCTTCTATCATTTGCTTTGCTCTCTGAGTTTCAGTGGGGCATCAACAATCAGTTTTGCTATGGAACAACTTGCTGTTAGAAGTCAGGCAGCTTCCTTGTTACAAATTATATATTTTATTATTTTTATTTATTAAGTTTGTTTGCTGCCCATTCCACCACAATCATAAGGGGTTTATAGCTTTTTTTTTTTTTAAAAAAAAGTCCAAATAATGTTTTGGTGGGCTTTAACAGATTGATTTCAGGATTTTGTTGTTTTATAATCTGAGTTAGCTGCTTGGAGGTATAACATGGGAAAAGAGGCAGATTACACATTTTTAAATAAATAAGGTTCTTGGGCTGCTAGGCCCACCAGGAAACCAGAAAGGTTTGAGAACATATTGTGCAACGGGAAGTCTGCTAACACAACATTTGATTCCAGTTTTATGACATTTGAGGAGTTCTAAAATTGGGAAAGTTACCTTTTCTATAATATAAATGACGATAAATCAAACGTTCCAACATTTATTTAAGTGAACCAATAAAACTGATAGTGATTTTTTCAACATCTTTTAAAATATTTAAATGATGTGACAAAACCCATTTTTAAGACAGAAAAAAAAGAAGAAGAGTGCCTAGAAAATAGTGTATACATCTGGCTTGTCATGTTTCTTCTCATGTTTTGGAAAGTGAGCCATATTGCATAAAATTAAATGTTTATTTTTCTTACCTTTGCCTGGATAAGAATGCCTTCTGTCTGACAAAATCTGTGTTGATAGCTTGTATTTATGAAAAGGCGTTGACAAAAGCAAATAGGGCAATATAAGCTAGCAAATACAGTAGCAATTTAACAAGCATTGGCTTGCTTAAAATGTGGTTGTTTTCATTCTTGTACTACATGAAGCTCATTAAAGTCACTTTCTATATATCAGTCTGAAGTGCAATAAAAGATGGAGCACAGTGAAGGAATTAATAAAGACACTTCTATTCTTTAGTACTGCATTTTCATCTTTAAACATTTCTGAGCAGGTGCCAACAAATGTAAATCAAAGTCTTTTGTGAGATTTATTTTGTAGCTTACTTTAACATTCTAATGGTACAAATCCAAGGAAATGGCACAACACTGTATTTGATATTATTTCCAAAAGAAGTAAGGTGATTTGGTTTAATCTTTTGAGAGGGATATAAAAGCAATCCAGATACTATATTGGGTTGATCCTCATTTTTGATGCAACATCATATATAGAGAAATCCATAACTGAATGACATGGTAAAAAACACAGTATTCTCAAAATTAATGATAAATACTCACTGATTCATTCTGACATCACTTTTTTAGTAGTTACCCCAAAGAATAGGTGGGGAAGATAGAGAAAGAAAGTAGATGAATAGCTTATTCTGTGGTTGAAGATGGACTTGTCTTGTCTTTAGGATTATCTATTCTAAAGTGAGGAAGGATGTTGAAGCTTCTGTTTTTATCTAGTTTCCTAGATGAGGGAAGATCTGGTGAGGGAATGCACATTATAATCATAATTAAGCCACTAATGAATTTAATATCCTTGATCACAAAATTCATTTCTTTCTAAAGCAACTTTTATAGCTTCCAGTGATTGGATTCTTTAACGCTCTGGAGTTGAGGAGTGTTTTGTTCTGAGGAAATTGGTTACTAGATCTGCAGATTTAGAGAAGATAAGTATTGGTAGCTGGGTCCAAATTCATTTTGATGAGAATCCTGGGACAAAATGGTTGTAAATTGTACCAAGCTTTTTAAACTTTTAAGTGTTTAACAAGACACAAATTAAGAAAGCATTTTCAGTGAAAAGAACGTGACATATTTGGGACATTGTATTAGGAGGTCTTTCTTTTGAGAAGCTAGCAGGTATAGATACCTTTTATGGAACCATAAAAGCTCATATGCTTAGTCTTCTATTGATTCTAGGACAGGAGAATGACTCTTAAAGTCCAGTATTAAAAAAGAAAAAATAGACTTCCGGTTCTGGTTCGCGGCGTCCCTAGTCGTACGGGGAGACTCATCTCGTCGGCTAGCCTTCCCTCCGCCGATAGACCCTTATGCGGGTCAAAAGTTGCCCTGGAGGGTGCGACTTCTGTCGAGGAGGCTCTGCTCAGCTGCTGAGGAGTGGCGGCTCCTTCAGCTGTCCGAGCTATCTCTGAGGGCCGACGGAGAAAGAAGATCGGCCAGTAAAATGGCCGATCACCCTGCTGCTTCAAACCGCAAGTCAAAGAACATCTAAGCTGTAAGAACCCCTGTAATGAATCCGGGTGAGATTTTTTTTGCTATTCTCTCTATTTTATTTTGGTTTTGGTACCTGTAAGAGCCTTGTTGGAATTATTTCACTGGCTTGAAAAGGCAGCTTCTACATTCTTTGGGAAGAAAGGCGTTCTATAAAAATAGAACAAAATTTTACTTTTATATTTTTTGGGGTACCAATTTTTTTTCCCCTCTCTTTCTAAGAACTGTACTATCATTCTATGCTGGAAGATTATTTCTTTCTTCACATTATGCTGTGAGCCGCCCTGAGTTCTCGGAATAGGGCGGCATAGAAATTTAATAAATAATAATAATAATACTTTAAAAGATAAAAAAATTTACTGAGGACATCTAGTGGTGAAAATATAATATTGCAGCTTCTGGTTACTTGGTTTGAAGATGGAACAGACCTGACCTACAAAATACTTTTGAAGAGAAAAGATAAGCTGTGTAGCTGTGGGAACTGTGGGGGTGGATATTGCCTACATTATATCAAATATAGCTTCCACAAAAAAGAAAAAAGAGACTTTTCAATTACTATCAAAATGGAGAAACATTCACAATTAAACTGTACACTTATATTGGAAAAGATCTATGAGGCTACTGCAGAAATATGTGCTTCAGTGAAAAAGTTTACTACAGAACTAAGATCCAGAAATTTCACTTCAAACGTTCAAATGGAT
The DNA here is from genome assembly GCA_034064705.1 of Bothrops alternatus. Lineage (NCBI taxonomy): Eukaryota > Metazoa > Chordata > Lepidosauria > Squamata > Viperidae > Bothrops > Bothrops alternatus. The sequence continues at coordinate 2,884,107 of JARGCV010000023.1, forward strand.
GTCCAGGCTACATCTGACTATGGTGCAGATCAAAACATATTAGAAAAGGAATCAACAGAGATAAAAGAGGAACTTATGCTATCTTACAAACCTTCCATCTGCAACTTAGAGGAACAGAAGAAGCAAAGACTGAGACTTCAAACTACAAAGCAACGATGCTTCAAGGAGGAGAGAAACAGATGTTTAATGCAGAGGATGGGATTTTTATCCTTTCAAATGATACTGCAAGTAACAATAATAGATTTACTGACTGAAAGGGAAGCGTCTTTATGGAAACCTTCCTGGCACAGAAAAAAAGCCAGAATTAGACTGAAAAGAGAAATTTAAAATTGTGTAATGGATTAAAAGGCAATGCTGGATTTATGGATTGTTTTAAGGATTATGATTTAGAGTTAGAAGCAAGAAAAAATATAAATATATATATACGCGGGTGATTTTTAGAACAGATTTCTTAAATAGATTAAGAATGTACTTTTTGGAATAATAGATTTATTTTGATGAAAATTATGTATTGGAAATGAAAAAATGTTGTTTCTTAGATTGGGATGGTTTAAATAATTAATGGAGTGCTTTAAATTAGTTAGATGATCTTTTTGTACAATAACATAGATGTGATAAGGTATGATAATCAATTGGATGACATTTGAAGTTTGTGTAATGAATTGAAATGAATTAAGGTTTAACATTATTTTTTAACCAAGATAGCTATTGTGTAGTGGAAGAAGAAATAAATGAGATTGGTGATAAAAGGAGAGATGAGAGAGATTAAGAACTAGAATACATCTGGAAGGGATACCTGAATTGATAACTTGTTGATTTAAAGTTAAACTTGATTATGGCAATTGTAAACTGATAAAGTTTTAAAACAGGTTTAGTAGTAATAGAAATTTAATTTAGAAATGGAATATTTTAAATGTATTATGTTATTTGAGGAAAATAGAGAGGGGCCAGTGAATGTATTAAGTTGAGCTGTTTATTTATGTCTTTACTTTTGAATGTCTGATCACCCAAACACCACAATGTGTCCTGAGTACTTTTTCTTAAAAATTAAAAAACCAATAAAATATCTTAAAAAAATAGAAAAGAATCATAGGGAGGAAAATGTACATTTGAACATAGGAAATTGTTTTTCCGTTTCATATTTGATGCATGGGATTAACTTTAAGTGTTAAACATTTAAGCCAGAAAGATTCTATTGCAGAAGTGTGTGTGTGTATCTATCTATCTATCTATCTATCTATCTATCTATCTATCTATCTATCTATCTATCTATCTATCTATCTATCTATCTATCTAAATAACACATTTGATATAATAGTGCTAAGGTACTGGTCTAGAAATCAGGAAACTGTGAATTCTAGTTCTGCCTTAGACATGCAAGTCAGCTGAGTGCCTTTGGGCCAGTCACTCTCTCTCAATCCAGCTCATCTCACAGGGTTATTGTGGGAAAAATAGGAGGAGGAAGATGCATTTTGTATATTTGCAGCTTGAGTTACTTTTCAAGTGTTAAAGGTGGGATAAAAAGTAAATAAATAAAAAATTCCCTCCCCACTCCCAAATCACCATAGAGATTTTGGCCAACATATACTATATCTTTGGAACTATTGATTTTCTAAGTATTCCCATGCAAAGCAAAGCTTTTAAAAAAAAACACTAAGTGTTGATTTTCTCCCCCTATTTTATCCTTGTTTCATATCTGTGTTGTAAGGTACATAAGCATCTGGTGGTTTATGCACTTCATAGTGTTCCTTTGAAAACAATTCAGAAGCATCTATTGATTTTAGTTAAGACTTCTAGGGTTTGACTGGAGCCTTTGAATTGGACAATATTGCTTTGATCTTGTGCCTGTTTTACTGGCTGTTCATTTGCTTCTGAAGTGACTAAAGATGTTTTAGATGTCCTAAATAATTTGGGATTATAATACCTATCTCAAGGAATATATTTCTCTCTGTGATCCTGCTTTAGATGCTTCAGACCAGGTATACTTTCATCAGCATTTGAGATAAAATGTGTAGATACTAAAGACATAATGGATTTTAGATAAAATAAGTCATTGATTGGTTATTTTCAGGTTGTGTGTGTGCTTTTTATTGTGATTGTGATTGTGTGTTGCCCAGGATAGTCAAGGGATCAAAACTCATTCATTCATGTCTTTCTTTTGTGGAATTTGTAGTCTTTTTAATTAAAATACTAAATTTAGTATAAGTAACATTGTTGAATAATTAAGACATATACAGGAAGGAAAGAGCCATAAGCAAGTGAGAAAAAGTAGTAGCTTTTGTTATTATTTAAAGAACTCTGGATGAAATTGGTAACAGTTGGGAAACTGGCAATAGAATAGGTTTGAAATGTGCAGTATAGAAGTCAGTTTAGTGTGGAAACAATACTGAATTCTTATTGATTCTGTGCTTGATCATTCATAAAAGGCTGTTTGGTACCTGATGAATATAGAATATAGAAGCAGCAATATTGTTGCAAATGATTACAGATTTAATCTCTCTCCATCCCCCAGTCTCCTGACTGGAGCTGCATGTAATTTAGAGTAGCTAAATAAAGGAAGGAAGTACTTTCCATATACACTGTAACCATGCAACATTTGCAGTGGAAAAGATACATTTTGTTCCATGTCTCACTTTCTTTTTCACAAAGTTCTAGCTGATTTAACTTGGATAGCAGAGCTGTTTTAATTCCCCAAGATCTTTTAGTCGAGTTTCTCTTCTTTCTTTCTGCATGAGATACAATAGTGGCCAACATGACTTGAATAGAATTTTTTTTTGCAAAGAACAGTCTGAGTCTAAGTGTAATTAAACCTTTGGACCTCTTGTTTGCCCAGTTTATGTTTTTCTAATGACAAACACATGCTATAGTTTGTAGACAGATGTAGCAATTGAAGGAAACCAGGTTATTTGTTAACTCATAAGTTATTAAAAATTGGATACAATAGAGTTTCTTCCTGCTCTGTTTCTTACTTTCTCCAGGAAACTCTTACTTATGACTCAGTACTGTTTTGGAGAGTTTCTCCTTCTGTTGGCTCCTTTTCATGGCACTTGAATGGTAATCTTTATCCAATCACATATTAGGCATATTATCTAAGTTTGATTTGAAAAAAAGTCCTTTTTGAGCAAGTATTGTTTCTCAGGTATAATTAATGATGGTGGTCATTGGAAAGAGCAACCGATAAGATACGACAGCGTATACATTTCTGCGATACTCACTTTACAAATGTTTTTAATAAAGATAAACATACACAATCATATTTGCACCATCGAAAATCACATTGTTTGAGTTGGTTTGCTTTATAAATCAGTAAATTAAAATAAAATAACAAAATAATCTTTATGCTGCCTTGATATATCGTTTAATATTAAGTATAAAGGGAGATAAAGTTTCAGTGTTTGGAAAACAGATAGTTGCATTTCAAGAAAGGTCTTTCTTCACTCCTTGTTTTCCTGTCTTACATTTTGAGATAGGGAGCTTTGGGGGATATGAGACAAATCTCTATCAAAATATTAAAAATCCTCTTATCTCTAGATATCCCTGTATTCTTGATACAAAATAGTGACTGCACAGATCTGGGAGGAAGGATTTCAGAAGCAAATCAACTTGAGATATTTAGTGTCCCCCAACTTGACGTAATTACTTGTTAGTAATTATTTGTTAGTAATTACCTCTAGAAGTTCAGGACAATATACATTGTATTTCCTTTTTCAGTTTTCTTTGCAGAGCAATAGAGAAAACATATGTATGCAACAATCTGGACTACCAATATATGACAGCAGTTCAGTGGCTCCTAGTGTGGCTACTGTAAATACAGAAACTGGTGCTGCCATTTCATAGTGCTTGCTTCCCATGCAGTAAAACTTCATAATTTTATAACACGATAAAGTAAAAAGTATGCTTAAATTAATGCATTTGGTTTAAAACAAGTTCTCACTAAGTTAAGTTGGATTTATTCCTTAAAAATTGTTCTAGGATTGTAGCTGTAGTAACTGTTCCTATTTTCTGTAAGACTGATTTGCTTTCAGGAGAAGATCTCTGCTGGTTCAGGAAATTAGAGCAGTGCCGTATAAAGAGAGAGTGGTATAAAGAGAGAAATCATGCTTACTTTCTTACACGTTATTTGAGTGTACTTACTGTGAATTAGAATGCTTCATAATCTTTAGCATTAAAGATACGGTGGAAGTATTCTGCTTCAGAAAATAAATGGTACTCTTCATTTAGCAATTAATCATAATTACTAGTTTTCATTTCTTCAGAGTGGAATCTTTAATGTTAGATAATGGAATATAAGTATCATACTTGATTTGCATTTTCAGGATTATGAAAATGATGCCATCTTTTTACCAAAAATATGATATTCTCTCTTTCTCTTTCTCTCTGTCTTTCTCTCTCTGTCTTTCTCTCTGTGTCTGTCTGTCTGTCTCTCTCTCTCTCTCTCTCTATCAATTCCATGTGATAAAGCATGAGTGGATAAGTTATGGGTTGGAAACATATTTAATTTTTTTTTGATAGAGAGTTCCCAGGACTTGCTATTGGTATGATTATGTCACAAGATTATGAGCTGAAGTATTACATATTGCACGGATATTGAGGCTTATTCAGATAATCTGTTTTAATGTTTAATGTTGTGTTCCCAAAATCAAGTGCTTTTTTGCCACTAAATTTAGCTTACTGTTACAGGCTCCAGGGAGGCAAATTAGAAATTAGTTGTTCCTGTTGGATAGAGGATAAAAGAGTTTACATTTCAAAGTATTTCCATGATCATCTTATCCCAATTTGTTATCCTTCAGATAGGACTGCGGTTCTGAGCCAATGTCTTGTGAGAGCTGTAATCCAAATACATCTGGAAGGTTCCAGATGGTAAAGTTTAGTGCATGTGTCAATCTTTATAATTTGCAAAGTTCAAGCTAGATTTGAACCATAACTTTGGTATGCTGGCCATTAAGACATGAATGAGGTATCGGGTTATAGTACCTCACATTGCATAGATTGACAAAATGTCATTCATACTAGTCTTTGGATATCTTGCTTTACATTCTGAATTGGGTAAATATTAACTGTAGTTTAATTTGGATGAAAGACCACTTATGAGATGGCCATTTTTCAGCCATAGTTTGAAGTTACGATGGCACTGAATGAAGAGATGACTAACATTTAAAGATATAGCCATTGCAACACTATCATGGTCACATGATCAAAATTCCGGCACTTGACAGTCTGCACACATTTATGAATATAGGGAAGCTTCAGCTCAATCCACTCGCCTATCCCCCCCCCCCATCTCTGTCCTTTTGGATACTCTGCACAGGGGCATTTCTCAGTGGCAGTGACCCAGAGTCTTCAGCAATCTGAAGAGCTGTGGTGACACAGTGGTTAGAATGCAGTAGTGCAGTCTAACTCACTGCTCACTCCAGAAGTTTGATTCTGAGTGGCTCAGGATTGACTCAGCCTTCCATCCTTCCGAGGTCGGTAAAATAAGGACCCAGATTGTCGGGGCAATATGCTGACTTTGTAAATTGCTTAGAGAGGACTGTAAAGCACTGTGAAGCGGTATATAAGTCTAATAATAGTTTATTGCTATTGCTATAATCTCAGCCAGTTGCCATCACCTCCAGGCCTCTACTTCAGTCCCAGTGCAACCTGCACTATTGCTGAGGACCTCCGCTTCACTCTGGTCAGCCACCCCAATGCCATAGCACAAAGCCTCAACTGCCTCACACTCTGCAGGCTCTGCTATGCTCAGCTGACCTTTAGTGTGTTCCTTCCACTGCTGACAGAGGTAAATGTTTAACCTTTAGCTTTCTCACCTTTCTAAAACAGAAGTCTCCAAACTTGGCAATTTTAAGACTTGTGGACTTCAACTCCCAGAATTCCTCAACCATTCTGGGAGTTGAAATTCGCAAGCTTAAAGTTACTAAGTTTGGAGATTGGTGTTCTAGAATAATTAAAACAATTACAGTAGTTGGACTATATAGGTGGGTTTATTACCTTATTGATAAAGTTTCTTGTCTTAACATGCTTAAATTGATGAAACTGATCTTTCCATCTGATTAAAGCTGTTCTTATCCATTGGTTGGCTTATTACAAAGAATCTGCTTGTGATCCACTGATGCAACAAAATGTCACACTTAAATAGAATGGGATTATCTTGAATTTATATGAATTTGAAATTAGATAATAGATGAGCTCATATAGTATATTGTACTAATATCATGGCATTTTAGCTAAGATTTGTTGAATAAGCCAAAAGGATTGGGGTTCATATATAGCATTAAACAAGAAACTATGGCTTATAAATGAAACAGCTGGTTTTATAGGTATGCTATACCAATGCTTGATAAATCGTATATGAATGATATGAGTGCTCAAATATGAATTCAATGGCTTAAGTAACCAGTGTAGAATTGGTGAATTTTGTCCCATAGCAATTAATCCTGCAGGGAACTCAGGACTGGGGTTAATGGGATTGATTGACAGCTAAGGTTTCGAGGTTAGTGGATGGTTAATTAGAATATAAAGACCTGCTGAAGTTTGTTAGTATTTACTGAAACCACAATAGATTATTATGCAAGATGCTTGACGTGAAATCTTCCTCTTCTTCTAATTCCTTACTAATAAGGCATATGATCAGAATACTGAACTGATGGCAACAACTCCATGTATATAGCTGGTCCAAGGCACATTGTTGTTTTAAAAAGCTCTTAGAGCTAATGTGAGGTATAGTTTCTAAGGTTTATTTTATAGATTAGTGTCATTTGCCAATCAAGCCATTGTGGCTTAGACAACAAATTATGATTGATGAAATATCTAGGCACGCTCTGTAAACATAACCACAGAATCTGAGTAAACAAAGGTGTGTTTGCATTTGATTTGATTCTAAGATAAAATGCAGAATGGCTGTGTTTGTGATTTTGCTCACAAACATCTGTAAAATGCAGAATGGCTGTGTTTGTGATGTTTGCTCACAAACATCTGTGAAATGCAGAATGGCTGTGTTTGTGATGTTTGCTCACAAATTTGAGTGGGCTTGAAATGGTTTCCATAGGTCATATATCAAACATCATACTTTGAAGAAATCCCTTTTTTACTTCCACGATCCCATGCTCTTTGTAATGGTCAAATTATCTTTTGGGTTTTTTGATATAAGTATTTTTAATGAAAAAGTAAAATTCTTTAATACTTGGATCCTCGAAAAAGAACTTTTGCAAATTGAGCAATCCTATTAGCAAAGATTATCACCTAAAGCAGGGAATCATGTTTAAAAATAGTACTGAATAGTATAATAAAAGACATTGCCTAACTTAGTAATATTTATTGCATTTTTATGCAAAAAAGGGTTCGTGGAAATACCAGGACATGTGAGTGTGTTTATGTATTCATTATTATTTATACTTTGCAATCACTATTTGATTAAACTATTTATGCCTGACTTTTATATCCTGCCGTCTAGTTCAAAATGGGTGTCTGAACAATTTACAAAATAAAAAACAAAACAAAACGCCTTGAAAGTTATAAGGCAAATTGGACTTTAAATAAGTCTCCCCAAAGAAAACGTATCAGGGAAAGAGAAAGCAAAGAGTGGAGAATGAATTTAGTTTTGGGCTTCTCATGCATTAGGATTTTGTTGAATATATTGTAGTTTGGAGTGGGCTAATTAGTTCTCCGAAGTTACTGTTGTGATGGGGGTCAACAAGGAAGGGAGTCAGTGCTCAATTCCTCTTATCAGAATGTACTGAAGTGCTCTGCTAGATGCAGAGGTGGGGTTTTCTTTTTTGGCAGTGAGCTTGATTTCTAGCATTGCTATTCCAGCCCACGATCTTTTCGCGTAGGCTTTTCTTATAGCTGCCATCCAAAACTATAAGTAAAAGATTATTGTTTCATCTGGATGAAGAAATGTTTAAAGTAGAAAGTGCTATTGCTATTCAGAAGTTATTACTTTCAGATGTTGATGAACCACAGCTGTCTTTGTCCCTGTCCACTAATTGATCCATTTAGAAGTGATGGGGAGATTAGAATTCAGCAGTCCTATATCTAAAGGTTGGCTGTGGGTTCTTCACTCCTGCACTAAATGTTTTAAACAGCAGACTGCCTTCTCTTATGTATGTTTCATAATTGTTCATTAAGAGCATAATTTCTATTTTGAATACAATGGAAGGTTGTACAGTAGCCTTCCCCAGCCTGTTATCCTCTAGGCTTGAAATTGTAAAATGCATGAGCTGCATTTTTACTATAGGCTATATAGTTTAACCATCTGCCGCATCTCTCTTATTTTGGCCATGTCATATGGGGGAATTCAGTAGAGAAAGCGATTATGTTGGGAAGAGTTAGTGGTAAAAAGAAACCAGGCCGCTGAACACAATGGCTGGACACTATCAAATCTGACACCAGCCAGAGTATAGAACAGGGGTAGGCAATCTTGGCTCTTTTATGACTCGTGGACTTCAAGGTTGCCTACCCCTGGCATAGAACAACTCAAAGAAGTAGTGCAAGATTGGAAGATCGGCCCGTAGAATTGCCAAGAGTCGGACACACTGAATGGATAACAAAATCATCATCAGCATGGCCATTTAAAAATCTTTTAGTGTTGAACTCGGTCCAGAAAGCCAAAGACTTCCTGGAAAAGGAACTGAGGGCGGACGGCCCTCACCACGCCACGGGAGAAGACACAGATGGACCACTAGACAGCGGGAGGGATCGAGATCAACGAGCAAACCACGCAGACACACAGACCGGCACAGCAACAGGAGACAGGAACGATCCACATAGAGATACAAGGACACGGAGAACAGGGGGCAACAAAACCAATGAAGCGGAGCAGCCTATGGAGGCCAGGCCACATGGACCTACTACCGAACGCACTCACCAGCACGACAAAACCCCACAACTCAATATGTACATCACTCTGGATACCATGGGAACGAGACCAAAGAAGAAAACAGAGGAAACAACAACAGAAGTGGTCTTGCAAGAGTATCCTGAAACTGACAATGGCAACTAAATATCTGACCTGGAATGTTAACGGACTAAACTCACCTCAGAAGAGGAGGAAAATATTCCACTACCTGAACCAAGATAAAAGCGATATAATCTGCCTACAAGAAACACACATCAGAACGGCAGACCAGAAATACCTGATTAATTACAAACTGGGCGCACACTTTGCGGCAACAGCGCCAAGAAAAAGGAATGGGGTTGCTATATATGTAAAGAAACACGTAATAGCTAAACTAATAGAGTCAGACCCCCAGGGTAGATACTTGGCAATCGAAATAACACAAGAAGATAGGAAGATCCTAATAATGGGCATATATGCACCAAATCAACAACAAGGCAAATTCTACAAACGGATGCACAAGAAAATAATACAACTCAACTACAGATCCCACATTATACTGGGCGACTGGAACGGAATCATAGAGACCGCCCTAGATAAAAAAAGAACTGCACCTAACCCACAAAAGCATTCCAATCTGCCCAAATCCTTCTTCGACATGAAGGAAGACCTCGAACTGACGGACGTATGGAGGGAAAGACACGGCAAAGAACAAGAATTCACTTTTTTCTCCGACAGACACCAATCATTCTCTAGAATTGACTTTATATTAACATCAAGCGACCTGCTAGTTTGTCTAAATGCGGTGAAAATCCTGCCCAAAGTACTAACAGATCACAATCCGGTGAAGATGGAACTAAGACACGGCGTGAGACAGAAGAGATCCTGGAGAATTAATGAAAACCTGTTTAGACATGGAGAAAAGGTGGCGGAATGCAAAAATGCTATGAAGGAGTTCTTCAGCATAAATATGAACAACGAAACACCTATAGAAATGATTTGGGACGCCAGCAAGGCATACATGCGTGGGATTCTTATGGACATGAATAAAAGGCACCGTCGCCAACAAGAACGAAAAAGAAAAGAGCTAGAAGAGGAGATAAGCAAGAAAGAGAGGCTATTAATAAAAAGACCAGAAGACAAAATCACCAAAGAAGGAATTAAGATCTTAAGAAAGCAGTTTGACATGTTGATGGCAGACCAAGTTGCGAGGAACATACAATATGCAAAACACAAGACTTTCTGCAAGGCCAACAAACCGGGTCGATGGCTGGCCTACATCCTAAGAAAGAAACAGAAATCCTGCATAACTGAAAAGATAGAATATAAAGGCAAGGAGGAATTTCGACAAGTAACCATTAAGAAAGCCTTCACAGAGTTCTACTCGAAGTTATACGCCAAGGAGAAGACACAGGACAAAGAGACAGAAACTTTTCTACAAAACGAAAAGATACAGGCAATCACCGATACACAGAGAGAGGCCCTGAATGCCGCAACCACAAAGGAGGAAATACACTCAGCGATCAAACAGCTGAAACCAGGAAAATCGCCAGGGACGGATGGGATAACAGCGACTTATTACAAGTGTCTCCAGGAAGAGATGTTAGAACCCCTTAGACAGCTATTTGTCAATATACAAGGAGGCCAAGTTCCACCATCCTGGAAAACAGCCTACATTTCATTAATCCCCAAGGAGGGGAAAGATACTACACAACCCGCAAACTACAGACCCATCTCACTACTTAACACGGACTACAAAATATTCACAAAAATTCTGGCCGATAGACTAATGACTGTACTACAAAAAACAATACACCCTGACCAAAGGGGATTTATACAAGGACGCCAGATGAAAACCAATGTGAGACAGCTGTTGAACATAATAGAGTACTTGGACAGACACAAACAGGTACCAGCCGCCCTTATGTTTGTGGACGCAGAAAAAGCCTTTGACAGACTGAATTGGCCATTCCTGACGAACCTGATCCAGAAGATGAAAATGGGAGCACAGTTTCTCAACTCCATAAGGGCAATTTACCAGAAACAAACAGGCCAGATCATTGTGAACGGAGACCTAACAGACCCATTCAACATAGAGAGAGGCACGAGACAGGGGTGCCCGCTGTCACCCCTGCTATTTGTCCTAACATTGGAAATTCTACTGAACAGGATAAGAGCGGCAGAGGACGTACAGGGCATACAGATTAAACAGCAAGACTATAAACTATGTGCCTTTGCGGACGACCTGCTGGTGACAATGTCGCAACCAGCACAGTCAGCAAGGAAATTGATGGAGATAATGGAAGACTATGGTAGGGTGTCAGGCTTCAAAGTAAATGTATCAAAAACAAAGGTACTAGTCAAAAACCTGGACAACAAAGCAAAACGGAACTTGGAAAGAATAACGGGATGTGAAATAGTCAAGAAAGTCAAATACTTAGGAGTGGAGATAGAATCAACAAATGCGAAATTATACAAGAATAACTATGAGGTTCTGTGGAATAAGATACAAATAGACCTGGAAAGGTGGAAATCACTACGTCTGTCCCTGCTCGGCAGGATAGCGGCAGTAAAGATGAATGTATTACCCAGATTTTTATTTCTCTTTCAAATGCTACCCATACTAAAGAAGGATGCGGACTTGGACAACTGGCAGAAGGGCATCAACAGATTTATTTGGGACGACAAGAGACCGAGAGTGAAACTAAAAATCATCCAAGACGCAAGGAAGAGAGGGGGACTCAAAATGCCTAATCTAAAGCTATACTACTATGCAGCGACGTTGGTGGCGGTGAGTGACTGGATCAACATGACAAATGATAGAATTCTGAATGTTGAGGGGCATGGTCTACTATTCGGCTGGCACGCATACTTAGTATACGACAAAAAGGCAGATAGGAACTTCAAGGAGAACCCACTACGAATCCCATTGTTATGGATCTGGAAGAAATATAAGCACCTCCTACACGACAAGATTCCCATCTGGACGATCCCCGGACACGCAACAGGGGATATGAACACATCCCAAGGGCAAGAAGTGGTGCCCTACAGTGAACTTGTACTGGGAGAAGAAAATGGGTTCCTCTTGAAACCTCAAGCAACGCTAGCAAACGGAGGAATAGGAGGTACCTGGCTATCACATATACAACTGCAATCAAGGTGGCGTAAAGACAAGAAGAAGGGTTTCTCCCAGACCGACGAGAATCTAATTAAACAGATTAGAGAACAGGGGATCATGCACATCAAACGAGTGTACAGCATTCTGATAGAAATGGACTCTGAAACCGAGCTAGTCAAGAACTGTATGATAAGGTGGGCACAGGACTTCGGACACTCTATCACCATGGACACGTGGGAGAAAATCTGGGTGAGGAATGTAGAATTCACGAAATCGCAACACTTAAGGGAAAACTTCTACAAGATGCTCTATAGATGGCACCTAGACCCGAAAAAAATATCACTCATCTACCCGGACTCCCAGCCCAAATGCTGGAGGTGCGGGAACGGGGAGGCTACTTATTTTCACATATGGTGGACATGCAGAAAAATCAAAGCATTCTGGAGGAAGATATGGTGGACACTCCAAACTATTTTCAAAAAGCGTATAGAATTTCTACCTCAGGCTTTTCTGTTAGGGATCACAAAGGATATCACTACCTCAGAGACAAATTTATTTTTGAACTTAATTACAGCAGCAAGATTGTTGGTGGGACAGTACTGGAAGAATCCGGAAATACCACCTATCGAGGAATGGACTGTGAAAGTAACAAATTTGGCGGAAATGGCGAAAATATCAGCATACTTGAAAAATCGCTCCAACGAACAATTTTTGACGGACTGGAAACAGTGGATAGACTATATCCAAGAGAGACACCAATCAAACAGAATGCAGCTAGCGTTTAGCTGAGGCTCGATGGGAGGAGGGAAGAAGGGTTAACAAATCAAATGTTTACAAAAACTAACACCCAATGTTGAATGTATAAGTTCTATAACTAACGCCTCTTAACATAACCTTAGGACTAATGTTGTTTGCTTTAATATTGTTAAAACAGACTGAATCTCTACCTCAGGATATGAATCTTTTACCTCAGGATCTCTGGTTAGGGACTATAAAAGATTGCACTAGTAATGGGACGAAGTCAATTCAGAAGCGCAAATGAACAATATGCGATAGACTAGATACAGTAGATAGACCATATATAAGAGAAACACCAATCAAACAAAATGTATTCGGAGTATACTTGAAGATGTAAGGGAGGAGGGAGGAACGTTTACTAAAACAGATGTTTACAAAGATTAATACCTAATGTTGTATGCTATGTTCTAGGCTGATTGCTTAGCAATAGGATCTTATGTTTAATGTTGATCACATTAATATTGAACCAGATAAGAGAAACACCAATCAAATAAAATGTAACAGGAGTATAGTTGAGGCTAGACGCGAGGAGTGGAAAAAGGCTTACTAATTCAGACGTTTTCAAAGACTAATACTTAGTATTGTATACCAGGTGTCATGATGATTGCTGCATAATATGTTTTTATGTTCAATGTTGATTGTTTTAATAAAAGAATTTTTATAGGGGGAAAAAAAGATAGCTGATAAGATAAACTGTAGTGAATGTAACTTAAGAATAAATGAATGTAACTTAAAAAAAAATCTTTTAGTGAAGGCGGATCTACCATTGATGTACTTAACAGCTCTTACTATCATTAAATTCTTCTTAATATTCAGGCCAAATTTCTTTTCTTTTAATTTGAACCCTCCACTAGTCTTTGAACTCCTCTCAGTTCCAACATAGGACAAGGTCTGCTCCTACAAGCACATTATGTCCTTTTCGATATTTGTAGATAAATATCATATAGTCTCTTAGAACTTCTTTTATTGGATTATGGTTTTTGTCATTTGCAACAAAATAATGTGATTATTTGTTTTAGTTGGCGATAAAAGGAACTAAATTTCTGCACACATTAAGTCACCAGTGTGGGAAGGATGGCTCTATAGGACAGGATCTTCTCAATTCTACTACTGTGAAATTCCCTGCCTAGAGGCATCTCTTAAAATTCCTCCTGTTGTCTCTTAAGTTGCATGTTGAGACAGTTCACACAAGCTTTTGGATGTGCAATGATGGTCCTCCAGTGATTTATTTATGATTGTTAGATGATGTTTTTATGGATGACTGATTTTTTAATGAGGTAATGTATAAAAATTAATGAATAATTTGGCTGTTCAATTCTTCAGTTCTGCCTGGACAGTCTGCGCTGAGGGTTGGTGCATATAGATAGAGCAGTATAATCCCAAGGCAAGCAAATGGAAGCTTGTTAACTCTGCAGCATTCTTGGTCTTGTGACTGAAAACCCACAGGCTAATTCCTACTTTTATTTCTAAATTCCTTAAGCAATTAAAGGAAAGGGGAATTTTAAGAACCAGTGAAAAAGAATGTTGACCTTTGTGTCTTAATATAATGGATGATGTCAGAATGAATTTGATGTTCCAAGCACATTTTAAAATAAGCAATATTAGTCTGCCGTGTCCTCTCAAACTTCTGTTTGATAAAAGTAAAAGGAACGAACCAAAGCAAAGAAAAAACAGAAGCCTAACAAATGATTTCAGTGTTTTGTTTCAATAGAGGGAAATCTAACTTTGATATCACATTTTTGGGGGGAAACAATGTTTAATCCAGAGAAGAAGAGGTGAAATATCCAGATATCTCTTAAATACTATCCCCTGTCTTTGTGGAAAGTAATTAAGAGAATTATCTTTGTGGAAGAAAATTAAGAGGACTTTCTGATTGCCTGTCAAGAGTGTCAGGGTCTGAAGCATTTTAGCCCAGTAAAACTCAGGAATTTGAAAACTCTTTCTTAGCAATTAGTTTGTATGAACTCTTCATAAAGTATCAGTCTTCAGAATTTGCTTCCGAAAAGATTAACTGTTTTTGAGAATTCTAAGAAAAATTTTGGTCAGCAGGTGCAGAAAATACTATCTTATTTATTTCCTTTATGAACTCAGTTTACATTCTGATAGGGATATGTATTATTATCCTTGAATTATGAAAATCAAATAGCCTGAAAACCACATTCTAAAATGTTACCCTATATCTCCATATTCTGATGAACCTCGTGTTTTTTTCTTGATAACTTTTCCTGGAAGAAAAGTTTGACAGCTATACCATTGCATAAAAATGAGAACGATATTTAAATTTGTTACCTGTCTTATTTTCTAGATGAACACAAAGATGTACAAAAGAAAACCTTCACTAAGTGGATAAACACTCGTTTTTCGAAGGTAAGGATGGCTCACAGTGGCTCTTTTTTAATCCCTGGCCTATCAGATGTATTGACTTTTCATGCAAGAGCATCAGGTTGAAAAAGGCTAGCTTAAATTATGTTCAGTAAAACGTAGCATCTTCAGTTATGTATTGGATTAAAATATGTTCTAAGTCTAGATCCCAAGCTATATTTATTTTGCTCTCTCCCTATTTCTCCTTTAAAAGTGCTTCATATTAGCTGCAACCTAATTATGCTAATCACCCTTTTAAAATGGCCATTTTCTTTGCCACCGAGTTCCTTCTTTCCTTGCCCAGCTCCAGTTTGCAGGATTTGGTTAATGCATAACTTTTTGAAATACCTTTCATTGTAAATGGCCCAGTAATAGACTGCATACATTATATGTTTCTTGCAAGCTGCCTGTGTTGGCAGAACCTTCTCCAGAGATTCTGACCTTTCTGCAAACAAATGTTTGATTCATTGTCTTTTAAAAGCCACATGCAAAAATACTACAGTCCCTTTCAGAGCAGCGTGGCATTGTCAGCAGTCTGTGTTGGGATTTCAGCCAATGTCAGAAATGCAACTCCAAAGTAAATCTTTTGCTTTTTCCAGCAATGAACAAAGTTATTTCATATCCAGTGATATGGGTGTTCAGTATGACCTTTTACCCAAAAGGAAGATCTCAGTTAAATGCAAGGTTCTGTAACATGTATAGGACGTTCCCTTGTAGATTTGGTTGTATCTGTATGCATTGACTTTATAGCATTCCTGAGTACAGATAGACTTAGATAGACAGTAGATATACTCAGCTTACAACCATTTGTTTAGTGACTGAAATTACAACCATATTGAAAAAAGTGACTTATGACCATTTTTCACACTAACAACCATCGTAGCGGCCCCATGGTTACATGATCAAAATATAGGCCCTTGACAACTGTATTTATTTTATATTTATATTTTATATTTATATTTAATTGGATTTGTATGCCCCTCCTCTCCGAAGACTCGGAGCGGCTCACAACATACACAAAACATCAGAAATCTAAATCCAATCAAAATATTAAAAATAAACCCCCAACACACATACAACTTACAAACACAGTCAACAATCATCCCCAGGCCTGCCGGCAAAGATAGGTTTTTAAATTCTTTCGGAAAGCCGGGAGAGTGGGAGAAATGCGGACTTCAAGGGGCAGTTGGTTCCAGAGGGTGGGCGCCACAACAGAGAAGGCCCTCCCCCTAGGACCTGCCAAACGACATTGTTTCGCTGACGGGACCCGGAGGAGGCCGACCCTGTGCGCTCTCACCGGTCGTAGGGAAGTATGTGGCAGAAGGTGGTCCCGTAAGTTGCACTGTCCCAGGGTCACGTGATCACAATTGTAACTTTCCCAGCTGTTGTTTTTTTTTTTGACAAGGAAAGTCAGTGGGGGAACCTAGATTTGCTTAACCGCAGCATGATTCGCTTAACAACTCCAAGGATTTGCTTAAGAACTGTGACAAGAAAGATTGTAAATGGGAACACAATTCACTTAGCAACTGTCTTGCTTAGAAGTAGAAATTTGGGGCTCAGTTGTGGACATACGTTAGAGACTGAATGTAGCTGTAATTTGGATAGCACAAATCTAAGGCTGGGGGTTTGCACTCCCTATTTTTTATCTATATATGTTAGATATTATATTAGCATTGATGGTATTATGTCTCAAAGTAGCCTATGCCCTACAGCTTATTGTAAATAGCACGTCTAATATGGTTTTTGCTTAGCAATGGAAGTACTGAGCCCAATTGTGGTTGTAGGTCAAGGGGTACTGGTTGTATTAGCAATAAATATAATATTTGCTTCCTCCCCATCTGCACATGCAGTGAACTGCACCTATTGAACAGTTTATTGGATTATAAATAGCAGCTCCTCTCGCTTAATTCCTATAACCACCGTAGATACTCAACAAATAATTTGGAAAAGTTATTTGTGTCTCCTCTGAGTATATCACTTTATTCTTCCTTAAAACACAAATATATTTGTTCAGGCTTCCAGAAAGAAAGAAAGAAAGATTCCAATGCAGAAATATCTTTTTTCAGGCATAGGCAGGAGAAAAAAAAATCTCTTTAAGTACACAGTGAACAATTATATTAACTTACCTAATTAAGTTGTTTAAGTATAATTTAGTAGGAACTAAAAGGCATTTAGTTTACATGCTGGTCTGCCTGCTTCTCTGTCTTCCTGTTGAAATTTAGCTTTGGCACATCAGTCAAAGGCCAGGTGCATCCCTCAGCTGGAGATGTTGCACTCCTCTGCTTTAATGCTGCTTAATATTCATCAACAGTGAAGACACCAAGGCAGGATTTGACAGCAGGAATGCAGGCTTTGCTTCAATGCAGAAAACCTAGGTTATCACCTTTTGAAATGAGTAAAACAGGGGCTCTCAACCTTGGCAACTTTAAGACTTGTGGACTTCAACTCCCAGAATTCCTCAGCCAGTTGCTGGCTGAGGAATTCTGGGAGTTGAAGTCCACAAGTCTTAAAGTTGCCAAGGTTGAGAACCCCTGGAGTAAAATAAAACATAGATGAGTACCCAAAAAGCCTCTTTGTTCTGTTTTATGTTAAAAGATAGTTTAACTTGGATTAAACTCAAATTATAAGTCATAATTCAACAATTAATAGCACGTAAATGAATTTACCATCAGGGTATACCAAGCTGCTCTGGGGATGTTTAGCCTTCACCCCTCTTGTTTGTTTCACCAGCTAGAAAAATTAGTGGGATTTTGCTCATAATTTGCAAATGGACTTGAAATCATATTTTTACATTCTGCTTTGTGGCCAATCTTTAACTGGAGTTCTGGTATTAAAACCTAATTGTAAATGATTTCGCAGAAAGAGAAAGATACCCAGAAGTAGCTCATATAGATGAGCATATGGATTTGCTTTTTAATGGGCATCATTGTGTGAGCTATTTAGAACTGAGGTTTACAATTTCAAAATTATTATGGATAAAATGAAATACAGGACATGCTTCCATACCCTTCAAAGGGGACACACATAATTTTGATTGGACTAGACACTGTGTTAACCTAATTCTGAGAGCTTTGATTTCACTTGAATAGTAATTCCTTACAAATCAGGTTGCTTTCAATTGCAGTTTAAACTTTAAACTATATTTTGAAAGGTAGGGCTGTTTTCACTTACTTATTATCATGGAAATAAATATAGTTGGTGCTGTTCATTTCTATTTTTGAAGTAATCAGCTATATATGCCTTTTTCCTGTACTGTCATTAAAATAAGTAAATAAACTAAGTGAACTGTTTTTTGTTTTGTTTTTGGTCACAAGTATATCAAAGAGCAAATATCCAGTTCCTCCAGAGCCTCGACAACATTTAATTTGTTGCTTTCTTGAATAACTGGAATGCAAACAGGAATTCAAGCAGAAAAACAAACAGCTAGAAAACCACAATAAAATAAAATACTTCTCATTTAAGATGGTGCACTAAATTTAGATGCTGGCAAAATGCACTGTGCTTTATTTACTGAAACTGTTCTTCTCTTGCTTAGTGACCTTTCTGCTTTGTCAATCGTTTCCCACATCAAATTCTCATGCTTTGGGTACATCAAATGGAAAATCTTGACACAAGATATCCAAGTACCATATTTAGATACAGAACATGAATTAGAAATTAGTTTTCTATCTATGTACTGGAAATCTTTCCTTTCTTGAATAGTAAATAGCTAGTAGCAACAATCTTCATGTTTGGTTCCTATGAGTTAATGAGGAGGAAAGTTTAATACGTTGATAGGAAGTTAATGTAATTAAGAGCTAATTACATTCTCTTCCCTTTTTAATATGCTTTATTAAGGTACTCTTTGAATACATACAGTCTTTCTAGCCTTCCACATCCATTTTTTGCTGCCATTAGGGAAAAGACTAAATTTTCTGTATTAGTGGATATGATGGTTGTTTCCAGTGTGTGAACATAGTTTAGGATCCAAAACTTAGAGCAGGGGTGTCAAACTCAATTCCATTGAGGGCCGCATTAGCATTGCAGTTGCCCTCAGGGGGCCGGGTGGGTGTGGATGGAGTGGGTGTGACCTACTGGGTGGGTGTGGCCAGCTCTACATTGTTCATGACAAGGGTGACTGGGGGGGCCTGGGCAGGAGTGGGATAGATCTGAGGGTCTCTGGCAGAAGGGGGTGGGACCAGGGCAAGTGCCAAGACATGGTCCACTGGAGGAGCCTCACTGTTCGTCTCAGGCCATGCAGGCTTATGGAGCTAAGACTGAATGCGTTTCAGCATAGATGGCCACCACAAAATTGTACATTGGCTCCCAACTGGCCTGGGCGAGGGCCAAGGCATAGGGGGCCATTCCCTCACTGTTTCCAGGATGGCTTCGCGGGCCACATGAAACCACTTCGTGGGCCGCATCCGGCCCCCGGGCCTTGTGTTTGACATGTCTGACTTAGAGGTTCCTAGTACAATTTAATATCCAAATTCTTATTGGTTCATGACTACTATCCTCAAACCTTTTCCCTAAGCTCTTTTATACAATTCCATCACTTAGTACATGTGGCTTGCCATGACTATGCCCAGGTAGGTCTGATCCTGAAATTTCTGCCTGAATAGACACATATTAAATAAAAAAAAGAGTTTCAAATTATTCATCACTGATGCTTCCCATAAATAAAACTTAAAAAAACCCTCTCATTCAAGAATAGTTTAAATAATCTCCCTCCAGAAACTAGTCGTATTTCTGCATTAAGATATTTTGTAAGCTGATTGTCTAAACTTCAGCTATTGAGAGTGTGTGAGTTCAAACTATTGTTGGATGACTTAGAAGGCATTAATATAGAGAAAGGAAAACAGAAACTGGTGGTAGATTGGAAACACTCATGCTGAAGGATGGGAGCAAGCGAAAAAGCGCAAGCTATGTGTAATAGACTTCCCCCCCAAAAGAAGAATGCCTGCTTTCTTACATAAAGAATGCCTGCTTTTTTACATAAAGTAGGCTTTTTGAAGCTTGAATCATGAACTTATTGAAAAAGGACGTGCAGAAGGGAACCAAGTTCCCAAATAGCTCTTGCTTATTGCATAATGTAGCACTTAATCTTTCCAGATATAGCTTGCTCAGGCTACAGAGGATGACAATCTGAGATGGGAATGAGGGTGTGTGGGGGGAATATTTGTTTATCTTTTATACCTTATCATTTCATCTCAAACTGGATGAAGAAACTAGAACTTTCCATGGAGAGTTCTAGAGTAGGACATTTCCATATTTGGAAATGACATTGCCCGAATTATTCTCTTTTCTCCCTTACATTTCATTCCATGGCCAGCTTGCAAGAGAAGCTTTGAAATTATCTGTTACAGGTAGTCCTCGACTTACAACCACAAATAAACCCAAAATTTCTGTTGCTAAGCGAGACAGTTGTTAAGTGAATTTTGCCCCATTTTACGACCTTTCTTGCTATGGTTGTTAAGTGAATCTGACTTCCCCATTGACTTTGCGTGTCAGAAGGTTGCAAAAAGGGATCACATGACCATGGGACATTGCAACCATTATAAATACTAGTCACTTGCCATACATCTGAATTTTGATCATGTGACCATGGGGATGCTGTGATGGCCGTAAGTTGAAAAATTGTCATAGGTCACTTTTTTCAGTGCTGTTGTAACTTTGAACTGTCACTAAATGAACTGCTGTAAGTTGAGGACTACCTCTATCTGCTCCATCTGTGCTAGCATTTCACTTCAGCAGGGGAGAGCTGGATTTCCTTCCTTAAAGTCTAGTTTTTCATCGTATAGTAGCTCTCTACCTATTAAAGGCAGATGTTCTGGTGGTATAATGGTGGAGGCTGGTGGATGGATGTTGCATGGATGTTGTTTTAGATAAACAGCTGAAAGATTCTGCAACTTTTCTGGTCTCCATGTATTTAAAATAAATTCCCCAAAGCATTTCCTTGCAAGAGAAACCTCTGATTTTCTCTCATTCCTGGGGTACCAAATTTCCCCTGGTGCTATTCTTTTCCATCTCAGGGAATAGGAATATGTGTGTGTGTGGGGGGGGGGATGAGCACAGTCCTGTTATAAAATCACACTAAGAAATCTGGAATGCTGTAACATGTAGATAATAGTATTTCAAGATGACATCTGGCTATAGTTTATCTTTTTACTTAAGTTGTATTATGGACTTAGAAGTTATTTTTTTTAAAAAAAACTACGTATCTTATTTTATAGTTTGGAAAACAGCCAATAAAGGATATATTCACAGATCTTCGAGATGGGAGGAAACTCTTAGATCTTTTAGAAGGGCTAACAGGGAAGCCACTGGTAAGTGGTAATTGCCATTATTATCATCCTCATCTTGAAAAGATAATTTAAAGTACTATGCCATTGTTCATTTACAATATCAGTATTCTGGCTTGGGAATTTTGGGAGTTGAAGTCCACACATCTTAAAGTTAGCAAGGTTGAATAACACTGGTCTATACTGCACAATGACAATTAGTTTAGCTAACTTTAGCATCCTCAGTGGGAAGCAAGATGAAATGTCAAGGTTTTAAAACTCCTATTTCTTGGACTGTTGGAAATAGAAGTCTACTCACACTGAATTTAATTAATTAATTAATTAATTAACAAGAGGATTGATATACATGGTTTGTAAATTCTCTTTCTACACCAGCTTTCAATTTTTAAACAAAAAATGTAAAATGTGCTTTGCTAAACTCATGCTTTAAGAGAGAAAAAGTATACACATAACTAAAGTTTGCTACAGTGTAATACTTTTTGTACAGTATTGCTCTTTAAATGTTTTGATGTATGTTTCCAAAATAATGCATACTGCAGGGTGTTGCAGTCCTATTACTTGGATAAAGGAAAGGTATATAGATTCAGTTCAATTAGAGTAAATATTCCAAAATCTGCATCATTGTTTTAACTGTGTTTTTCCTGAAAAGTTAATTGTAACATTTATCATTATTTGCATATTGTTTTCTTTTTTCTTTTTTTTGCAAGCCAAAAGAACGTGGAACTACTAGAGTCCATGCTTTGAATAATGTCAACAAAGTACTCCAGGTTTTACACCAGAACAATGTAAGTTTCTAAACTGCTCAGTTTCCTTGAAATGTGAGAGGAAAAGATAATTGTGAAATTGTTTTCTGAAAACTCTGTCTTTGAGAAAGGGTATGTGGACTAAAATTTGTACAACTTAGTATGCCTCCTTTCAATTTTGCTAGTTGCTTGTGCTTTGAAGATAACAAAATGTGCTATATGGCATGATTGTTACTTTAAGAAAGGAACGTGTATTTCTTGTTCTTGGAGATCCTAAGGGGCTATAGATGGAAATATTTATTTTGTGTGGCTGAGCCAAATTATAATTTTGTTTCTATAGACCTCAGTCTGTTCTCAGGTGCATTAGACTCATAGAGATGATGTTGATTCATTGGCTTGTAAGAAGTAATTACCCTATTAAATATTGCCTACTCTTAGACTTGGATACTAGCTTGACTCCATTTGCAGAATTAAATGCAATCACAGCATGTGTCTTTCCCGATGTCTGATTCAATAACTGAACTTTTGTTATGGGAAAATGTAAAAACTTTGTTTTCTTATTACTTATAATAATGTTGTGGTTGCAGCAATAAGTTTGGAAATATTTGTAATGGAAAGGTTGCATTGATAGCATGAGAATTTTTTTTTTGCAAAAATGGAAAGAATAGGAGTTTTATATAGATTTATTTATTTATTTATGAAAATTTATATGGCCACCCAGCTAGAGCATAGGTAACTCTGAATAAGGATTGTTCCAGGAAAGAGTGTAACTTACTCACAACCTGGAGTTGTGCAAAAGCCCTCCTGATCACAATTGCCAATTGCTTATATTCTATTTATTAATTATGCCTTTATATTACACACTTTCATCTTTCTTACTAATGTAATTTTTTTAAAGAAAGTCAATTCCTTTGAATTGATCATCATACTGTCAGTATATTAAAATCAGAATATTATATAGTAATTAGCTACTTCATTTTGGCTAAATTGAATTATTCACTTACAATTAAATCAGTAAGTTACACAGCTGATTCCAGGAATGTTAGAAACTATGGTGAGAGTTCTAGTAGAATAACAGTTGATAGGCCATTGGTTTTCTATTACCCACTTTCTACTAGTTCCTTTAAAGTATGCGTGCCTTTGATTAAGAAGACATTTTCATTATTTGACAATGTTTCCAGGTGGATCTGGTGAACATAGGAGGGACAGACATTGTTGATGGAAATCACAAGCTGACACTTGGATTGTTATGGAGTATAATTTTGCACTGGCAGGTGAGCAGATTTGATGCTTTTTCTCAGCCCGTGTGAATAATGTGAATCATTATTTCGTAGTAGAATGCATTGATTGTGTATTAACTGGAGATGCTATAGAACTTTCATAGCAGCTGACCAACCAGTCTTGAAATTCTGGGTACTCTAAGCCAGTATTTCTCAACCTTGGCTCCTTTAAGATGTGTGGACTTCAACTCTCAGAATTCTGGGGAATTTTGGGAGTTGAAGTCCACACATCTTAAAGGGGCCAAGGTTGAGAAACACTGCTCTAAGCAACAACTTGAAACATAGTGTGAAACTTCTTATAGAGTTTTCAGCTCCATCCCTTACATACCTGTGTGCTACATTGCCAATCCTGTGCTAAAATGGCAGAATTCACATTGCAATATCAT
This sequence comes from Bothrops alternatus, assembly GCA_034064705.1. Lineage (NCBI taxonomy): Eukaryota > Metazoa > Chordata > Lepidosauria > Squamata > Viperidae > Bothrops > Bothrops alternatus. The sequence goes on from JARGCV010000023.1 coordinate 2,907,907, forward strand.
GATGCACATTTTGTTATTCAATCGCCTTCTCACCGGTGCACTCTATCCAAGATGTCACATATAAAGACCTTTGTGTCCTGTGCTAATCTATAGGTTTTGGTTTGAAATGAGTATGAAACTCACATTTTGGGGCTTCCTTTTCCATCTTCTTTGTGTGCTGTGTTCAGAACAATGATTTCCATTCTATGGTCTGTAACTACAGATGGTCTATATGGACATTACAGGTGGTTCGTGAGGGGTAGTGAGATCATGTAATAATAATGTAACTTATGGTGTCTCATATGTAATGTAATATTTATAAAGTAGAACTTATTAAAAATTGAGGTAAAGTTAAGAATTTGCATGCTAGATTTTGAATTAATAATTTGAATAAATCAGAACTTTCTCCATTTAGACAACATAAGAAATGCTTGTTTGCCCCTTTGTTTAAATGACATGGGAAACTACTGCTTTAGATTTCTTTACTTCACATATGGAAGAAGTCAGGAGGATACATTTTTATGTAAGTCTGAAATGAGAGCTGGAAATACCATTAGAACCAGATGTTATGTGTATGATAAAGATGGGATCTATTTAATGTGATTTCTATAGGTTACCACTGAGTCCATTAGAGCAGGGCTTATCAACCTTTTCACCGATTGTACCACTTTTAGAATATGGCAGTATTCGAGTACCACTGAGCAAGGTGTCAAAAACTTGATGACCAAAAAAACAACAACCCCTGTTCAAAGTTGCAATTGCACAGAAATGAGTTATGACCCTTTTTTCACACTTACGACCATTGCAGCATGCCCAGGGTCATGTGATTTATATTTGGATGCTTGGCAACTGATTCATATTTATGACAGTCACAGTGTCCCAGGGTCATGTGATCCCCTTTTGCAACCTTTTGACAAGCAAAGTCAATGGCAGGGGCTACTGGGGGCCAAGTGGTAGGGCGGAACTTCCCTCCCTCCCTCCCTCCTTCCCTGCCTCCCTCTTTCTCATTCCCATCTCCTTCTGAAGGAAGAATTTGACCCCCCCCAATATTTTCCCTCTTCTATATATTCATCAAACAAGGAAGACAGAAAGACAAGCCGCTGAGGGAACTAGCTTAAAAAGGCACATTCCCCTTTAGCTATTGGCTAGAAAAGAAAGTTAAGGAGCCGGCAGCTGACACTTAAGGAAGAAAAGAAAATGTAGTAAGTACTGGCTGCCAGCTAAGGCAGCCTCCCCAAATGGCTCCATTCATAAGTAAAGGAATGCTACAGGCAAAATCCATTCAGGAGAAAAATACTTCAAAATCCCTTACAGCTAATAATAGCAGAGCAATAGAAGCTAACACGAGACATCAGCCAAATAGAAATTGCCAAACACTCCTTAAGAACACAAAGCCCACATTGCACAAATCCCAGAACTTCAAAGTCACAAAAGCACATAAAAATCTTTCCACTCTCCATCTCCTTTCCTCCATGCCTCACCTCCAGCTGATGCTACCTTTCTTCACTCCTCATGGAGGGCAACCCCCCCCCGCTGCATTTCTTGCCTGTTGATTGCTGCCAGCACAGATGGCTGCCACAAAAGTTGTAGATCGGCTCATGGCCGACCTGCTTGATCTCCTCTCTTCTCCCCCCACCCTCTAGTGCAGCTAGAGTTGACTCCACCTCCTCCCAAGGCTGTGTCTTTTTTTCTCTCTCCCTCTCCCGCCCAAACTGCCTCCTTTTATAGCATCTCCTGTCTCCTCCCCCCTCCTCCTCCTTTCTTATCAGGGTGAGCCGGAAGTGAGCCTGGTGCCTTTGCCTCACCCCAGCCACTCTGCAGCTCTGGAGGACTCTCTCACAGTCCTGCGCTGCGCTGGCTCGTTCCCTCCCCCACTACACTTGGCTGGGCAGGGCCACGTACTACCTGCCACGTGCTAATGTACAACCAGTTGAACAGCCCTGCATTAGAAAATCTATCTAAAATTTAGGTATATTGGACAGAACAGAAATTTTGATTTGTTAAATCCATGTTACTTTTCTAATTTTGGTTTGTAAGTCAATTTACTGTATGTAAGTCAATATATGTAAGTCAATTGTTAAAGAAGGAACTTGAGCTGTTTGTCAGACCTTATCAGTTCAAGATTGGTTTATACTAGGGGTAGAAAATGTTTTAAATTTGAAACATGCTGTTTTCAGTTCAGTACGCCAGTTCTGATCTTATTGGAAGCGTTTTCATGTTGTTTCAGAAATATTCTGTGCTCAAAATATTTATTGTATGGCTGGAATGTCTCTGAACACTTCTAGTGAGGTCAAAACAATTTGTTGTAAACTCAGAATAGGATGTTTCAAGGTTGATTTGTTTGTGTATGAAACAATTTGCCCGCTTCCAAATTCTATTGCTTTTTCAGTTGAAGGCATCCTAAACACTTCTAATGAAATGTAAAAATTCATCTGTATTTTAATTATAAGAAACCATTTCTCATCAGATTATGTTCTGGGCTGTGTAGAAATTTCCAAGAAAGCTATTCAATGTGGTTCCATGGCTAATGGAAGACATTGATGTGTAAGATTGGGAAAAAACCTCATTAAGGGATACAAAGAACTTAGATTAAGGAATAAAACAGAAGAATTGGTATATGGAGTAATTAGATAAGAATGTTTTGAGTCTTCATTTGCTGTGGTATAGCATAATTTAATATCTATTTCTAATATTTAACACTTTGCAGTGTTGTTGAATAGTAAGATTGAGACAATGTTTTTTGAGTCCTTCTAATTCTTTTTTATTGACCTTGGGCACTTCTTTTTAGGTTAAAGATGTAATGAAAGATATAATGTCAGAATTACAGCAAACCAATAGTGAAAAGATCCTGTTGAGCTGGGTGCGGCAGTCCACAAAGTCATATAATGAAGTTAATGTTTTGAATTTCACCACCAGCTGGACAAATGGACTTGCCTTCAATGCATTGATCCACAGGCATAAGTAGGTGACTGTTTGCCAGTATCTGTAATATTTTCATACTGGAGGGGCAAGGGTATTTTGTTTCAAATTGGGCAATTTTAACAAAACAAAACAGTTTCTAGGGATGATAGAAAGAAAGCTGCCAGTGTAGCATTTTTTTACAGAGCTGTAGTTTTCAATAAATAAAGCTTGGAATGATTTTAAAGCCATTTGGCACAGGTTAAGTAAAAAGAAAGCAGAGCATGTTTTAATAGAGTGGTTTCTAATTTGTGTGAGAAGGCAATAAACATTTTTGTGGGATTTTTTTTAAGAACAAACATGGAAAACATGAAGTGCAAATACCTGTTTTTCTAGTTTTACATGGAAAGATATAATAAACATTTTTTCCTTGAAAATATGATAATGTAATGATGTGCTAATTGAAGTCCTATGTCAGTTACTTGCATAAACAAAATTATTCTTTTTGAGGGTATATGGATTCATAGGCCTCATTCCTTGTAAATATAATCATGACTAGGCATCATTAAAATCAGTTGAACAGTTCTGAAATTATTCTTAATGGTTGAAACATGTTCCGTTTCATACGCAGCATGCAGTACATGGGTTCTAATAAGAACAGGAACAGCTACATATTACATATTATACATAACATGTACTTCAACCCATGTTTAGCTATTCAGTGCCATCATTTCAGTGTTTATGAAAACATAGGCACTGTTGAATATTACAGCGCCTTGTATTATTGGCCCTCCAATCTCTTAGTTCCATGTTTTTATATTAAGTGTGAAGAAAAAAAACAAATAATACATCTAGGAAAGACTGCTCTGTTGGAAGGAGCCTTCTTATGGGGCCTACATTTCCAGGGAATGGTTATGTAGTTTCCCATTGTTTCTCTTTCCACAAAATATCAGCAACTGTATTTATTTATTTATTTATTTATTTATTTATTTATTTATTAGACTTATAAGCCGCTCTTCTCCAGGGGACCCAGAGCGGCTCACAACATAGATAATAACAATCGCATTAAAGTCTAATATAAATTAAATTAAAATGATCATAAAATAAAACAATACCCCAAATTTTTAATAAAAAAAACATTCATCCAACATTCAGCACCAATCATTCCCAGATCTGCCGACACAAATAAGTTTTTAATTCTTTTCGGAAGGCCAGAAGAGTGGGAGCGGTCCGAATCCCCGGAGGGAGCTGATTCCAGAGGGTAGGGGCCGCAACAGAGAAGGCCCTTCTCCTGGGGCCCGCCAGCCTACATTGACTGGTCGACGGGACCCGGAGAAGACCAACTCTGTGCTCTCTGACCGGTCGTGATGAGGTATGAGGCAAAAGACGGTCCTGCAAGTAACCTGGTCCTAGGCCATGTAGGGCTTTATAGGTAATAACCAACACTTTGAATTGCGAGCGGAGACTAATAGGTAGCCAGTGCAGCTCGCGGAGCGTTGGTGAAATGTGGGCATACCGAGGTAAGCCCACGATTGCTCGCGCGGCTGCATTCTGGACTAATTGAAGTCTCCGAACACTCTTCAAGGGTAGCCCCATGTAGAGAGCATTGCAGTAGTCGATCCTCGAGGTGATAAGGGCCTGAGCGACTGTGAGCAAGGCCTCCCTGTCCAGATAAGGTCGCAACTGGTGCACCAGGTGTATGGAATTTGATGTCTCCATAAGCTATTTACTTGGGTTTATTGTTATATGTAATGCATACAAGTGTTTATAGTGTGAATGTTTTTTTAATTCACTTAATTTTATCCTACTTTTTTTAGACCTGAGCTCTTCAGCTGGGATAAAGTCATCAAAATGGCTCCACACGAAAGATTAGAACATGCCTTCAACATAGCTAAAAATTGCTTGGGAATAGAAAAATTGCTGGATCCTGAAGGTACAACAATTATGATAATATAACTGCTATATAATTCCTTTCTACTAGAAGTAGAGAATATCAGAGATGAAAGGGGGCAGTGTTGCTCTAGATAAGAAATTAGGGACCCTTCACCTGTGGGGTTATGCAGCTTTGCAGCACAGTTGTGTGATTTTAAGAACACTTTTACAAAATTATACAGCTGAATTTCAATAGCAAAGTGACTTGTTCTTGCTCAGTTTAATGACTTTTGAATGGTTAGTTAAGTAACATCAGGACGAAATTAACTCTTAGTGACTTCATGGCACATAGTTCTCATATTGACTAGTCCTCTACATTTGTAAACTATAAATGAACAAAATAGCATTTTGTTTCACAAAATGAAATAAAAATAGTCGCATTCGTGTTTTATCCCTTAATCTCTCTTAAAACACCAACCACTTAGTGAAAAGCAGATTAGAAACTATAGTCATATGCCATACTGTTAGCCAAATTATTTGGGGTTGTCAGTGGTCAAAAAAGTTTAAAAATAAATGAAATTGGGCCCAGGTCCAAGACATGAAATAGGTTTGTCTGTCCATGTTGTGGGTGTTTAAACATTAATAGATAGTTTGCATATCCCGCAGTTACTTATGTTGTGCTTTTTAAAAATTGATTTAAATCCATCTGCTAGCACAGTTATGATGGTAAAAGCATGAGAACAGAGAAGTGATGGTTCTCAGTTTAGTGGTTCATGTTGCTTTGCTGAATTATTATATTTTTGTGTGGGGAGAACTAATCTGAGGATATGGACTTGAAGATAATGAGTGTAGTTTTATGGCTTTGTCATAACTATAGCCTGGAAATCTTGCACAGCTATCAGATAAGTATCCCATTTATATGCTCTGTTTTCAGATGTTGCTGTACAGCTTCCTGATAAGAAATCCATGATCATGTATTTGACATCTTTATTTGAGGTCCTTCCACAGCAAGTTACTTTGGAAGATATTCGAGAAGTAGAGACTCTTCCAAGGAAATATAAAAAGGAATGTGAAGAAAATATACAGGTGGGTGCATATTGATCACTCGTAATTTTTCTTTCATAGCACTATATTTAATTAGTTTTAAAAATACATGACCCAAACCAAAATTTTCCAGGACAGCTTACCAATATTTAGAATCATGACTGAACACAGAAAAATATAAAGAGTGGGTAAAAATATATAGGATATGTTAATATTTTGTATTTAGGTATATATGTATGTATGTCCGTACGTTAATATTCCCTCACAGAGATCTCCTGTACTGGTGTTTCTCAACCATGGCAGCTATAAGACATATGGACTTCAATTTCCAGAATACCTGGGAATTCTAGGAGTGGAAGTCCAAGGTTTAGAAACCCTATCCCATATAATTACATCCATACTGCTATTGGAGTCAGTAAGATTCTGAAATGAAAATACACTGGTAAACACGCAGGGCTTCCTCTTCGGTGAAGGGGCACATTGTTTTCTTCTTGTCTTTGTTTATCATTAACTTACCATAAGCGGATTTTCTCTGTTTCTTTTTCCTCTCTTCCAATGAGAATATGTTCTTTCTTCCTCTTGATAGTCCCTTTCTCTTTTTGAAAATTGCTTACTCTCTCAGTTCTTCCTTCTACTGCACATTCATGGCCTGTCTTCAGTTCTTTTTCCCCCCCTCTTGGTCACCTATGCATGTTTATCATATTCCAGCCTTTGCCCCTTTATTTTTCCATTCTTCCCCTTTATCTCTTGTAAGGCTGAGTAGACCTTTGGATTCTAAGCCACAAAAATGCTTTGGAGCAGGCAGAATGTCCACAAAACATCTGTCACCAGTTGCTTGAATCCTTTTCTAGAGACCGTGGAGCAAGGGGGGGGGAGGTGTTTGTTACTTTAAGGAGTTTGAGAGCATGCTCTTCCCTTTGAGTTCCAAAGCACCTTTTTGTTTTGAATCACTGCATAGCCCTAATCACTTCATTTTGCATTTTAATATTCTGAAGTATATTCCATCCTTGTTTTTTCTACTTCTTAGATCTCATAAACAGATACTGATTGTCTTTTCAGAATTTTCATTTTACAGAGCTTTTCTGATTTGGTTTCTCAGTGATATTCTTGCAGCAGATCTACAAGTATTCATTTTTCTCTATATATTGTTCGGACATTTATTGTATAATACATTTGATTAGTAATTTCTCACTTCTTAGTATTTTGGTGCTGCTTTGTATGTTTTCCTCAGCAATATCATCCTTAAATATTCTTTTAAGTATTCGCTACCGTTCAATATGCCATACAAGATGGCATAGCTGCAGTCTCTCCATGAACACCAGCATGGCTGTTTACATTAAATCTCTTCAGATCTTCCCCACCTTGGTGTCTTGCAGATATTTTGGTCTGCATCTCCCAAAGTATACAAAGTATTTATCTCAGTATGGGAATAAGATCATGCTAAGTGGCTCCACCCCAGTGTTGCATATTTTGCAATCCCCCCCCACCCAGTTTTTGTGGTATTTCTTGTTTGTGGATAGATATCAGCTGATACAGTACATGGTATGCAGTCAAGATTAAACAAACAATCATGTTTGGGAAAGTACTTGGTATAAAGCTTTTACGGATTTAGTATTAAGCCCTCATCTTATATAGCAAATCAATGACTTCCTGTATGTACTTAATTTTCTCTTTCCCTCTTTTTTTGGTGTTTGTTATTCCCCTCTACCTCATTACATTTCTTCAAAAAAAAATATTTCTTCCCCCTTCTCAGCTTTTTCAACTGCAGTAAAGTTGCTGTTTATCTTTTTCCTCTCAATTTTATAGTATATTTTTATTCCATCCCAAAAGTTTGATTTATTAACCATTAGTTCATCCTCTTATTTTCAGTCTTGATTATTGTGACTTTCTTTGAATTGTCACAGTAATTGGGTCATCTTAATTCTCTCAGACCGCTTTTCTGTAACTGAAATGTGGCTACTTGTAATCTTCTCTTTGTGGCAGTGATTTGTGCCATTCTTTTCACTAACTTCTTTTCTCCTTTTTTAAGAAAAAAAATTGCATTTAATTTTCCATCACCAAGATCTTCTACAGTTGAAAGTATTGAAATTTTGCTAGCTGTTCCCTGTATATAATAGGCATGGGCCATCTGAGGACACTCCAGTAAGCCTTCAAACATGTTTTGCAATTTCCAAAATCCACTTTGCCATTGCATAGCTAAAATTAGATGACATCAAACTTTTGTGAAGTGGTTTTATGACTGTTTCCTATTATAAATATAGAAATAAAAGGTATCAAGTCTTTGATTGGCTTAGTGCAGTGTTTCTCAATTTCAGTAATTTTTAAGATGTGTGGACTTCAATTTCTAAAAGTCTTCAGGCTGTAGTTGAAAACTTCACATATTAAAACTTTTTTAGACCGAGAAATACAGCTTAGTGCAGGGGTAGGCAACCTTGGCTCTTTTATGACTTGTGGACTTCAACTCCCAGAATTCTGGGAGTTGAAGTCCACAAGTCATAAAAGAGCCAAGGTTGCCTACCCCTGGCTTAGTGCATATTAAATGATCAACTGCTTGAACCTTCCCTCCTTAGTAAAAAGCTGGTAACAATGCCTATTTACTGTATATTATAATGAAATGATCAGTTTATGATACATAATAAGGAGTCTGATACACTGATATCTTTTTATTGCAAATAAGAAACTTTGTACAATAAAGATTTTTTCCTGGCATTTTGCTGTGGTGTTTGCAGTACAGTGCAGCCACATATATGTTCTTAAAAAACAAAGGGCTCTGGAAATTATAAAACCATACACACAGAGAGACAATAAAATGTTGATGCACACAAATGTAATGAATTATTTTTTTCTATTTTGTTTTGAGAAGTTGCTAGAGTTAGAAATGAAGCCAGTTAGCTTGGACATTTTTGCATTTGATGTTCCAATTCATTTTAAAAGGAGCTAATCAGATTCTTGCCATTCTGTGACTTAAACATATACTTTTAAAAATTTGAAAAGGCAAGGCAGAATGAAATGCCCAAGGCTGTTTAATTTCATAATTATTAAGGAGTAAACAGAAGATGAAATGATTTTGATTTATAATATAGTTCAAAAAGCTTTGGGGGTCTAAGTTGTTGTTGTTAGTTGTGAAGTTGTGTCCGACCCATTGCGACCCCATGGACAACATTCCTCCAGGCCTTCCTGTCCTGTACCATCTTCTGGAGTCCATTTAAACTCACGCCTACTGCTTCAGTGACTCCATCCAGCCACCTAATTCTCTGTCGTCCCCTTCTTCTATTGCCCTCAATCTTTCCCAGCATTAGGCTCTTCTCCAGTGAGTCCTTCCTTCTCATTAGGTGGCCAAAATACTTGAGTTTCAACTTCAGGATCTGCCCTTCTAAAGAGCAGTCTAAACAACTTCATTATTTTTAAAGGATTAATTTTGAGATTGCAAGTGGGCAAACAAGGCCTATTTAATCACAGTACCATAGTAATGCTGGGTATTTTGTAAGTAACAAAACACAAATTAATGACATTTTTGGAAGTTTGTTTATGGTTTACTTCTTTTACTAATGACCAACAAATTATAAACAAAGTTTCTACTGCCACATGCTGACATCTTGCTTTTTGTTAGACTAGTTGAAGAACATTCAGTCTGTGTACTATTTAAAGTGTTTGAAATATCTGAAGGGATTTTTCCCAGGCACTTGTCAGAGATCCTAGCTTGAAAGCAGGTTTGTGGTTACATACCATGCTTAGGCATCCGGAAACTTGACTTATGATAGACATTCATACTTGAAATAGACAGGATATGTTTTACAGATGAAGTCTCTACATAGTGTAGTACTTATAAAACATATTGAGGTATGATATCAATTTTCAGTGTGAGCTACACAGAACATTGCTGTTACAAGTGACTCTTAAATAATCTTTCTCTCCAGCAGTTTTAGAACACTGAGTTGCATTTGTTTTGAAATTTATATAGACAGGGTTGTATTTAAAATAAAGGATTTCTCCATGGATCTGTAAGGGCAGTTCCCACTTCTGTCCCTTTGAATGTTTAAAAATAGTTTCTGAGCGTGAAGTAGGAAATGATCTATCCAGATAAAGCTGTGTTTTTATTACTTTTTTATATTTATGTGTGACTTTTTCCTTTTCCATTGACTCCATGTGAATTCTTTTGCCAATTATTCTGTTTCTTTTTAGAAAATAGAGCATGATATGTCTTTTGATAAATTTGCTCCACTAGCTATTACTTTAACAGAAGTTAAGGTTTCCCTGGACTTTGCTAGTAATTTCACTATATATGTAAAACAGGTGCCAATATAAGTAACATTGGAAATGGAGTCCAACGTATTTCTTCTATTTGGCTCCACATGTCTTACTTTTACCTGAATATTGGTATATAATATCATACAATACTTTTAGGACTGATCCTGACAAACTCATTTTACAATTGAAGGTTTATTTCTTGAATCAGTCCTTTTATAGTGTAAATATATAGTCTATTCTGCAATAATATAAGAAGTGCTTTTATGAAAGGAATATGATTAGAATCCTGAAAATGAAAGTAAAGTTCCTGAAACAACTTTATTCCTTAGCCAGTGGCTGTGAGTTCTCATAAATAGAATGTATCATTTTTTTGGTGCTAAACACCTTCCTTTAGGGAAGCGGTTCTCAACCTGTGGGTCGTGACCCCATTTAGGGTCGAACGACCATTTCACGGGGGTCGCCAAACAATGCAGTCCGCCATTTTTCCCCCTTTTCCCCTCGGCCGGCGCAGGGGGCAGCACCGCGCATGCGCGGGGTAGCACTGCGCATGCGTGATGCGGGCCGCCGCGCCGTGCATGCGCAATGTGGGCCGCCACGCATGTGCAATGCGGGCCGCCGCGCATGCGCAATGCGGTCCATCGCGCCACGCATGCACGATGCGGGCCATCGCACGTGCGCCGCACATGCGCGGCGCAGGTCGGGGTCGCAGCCTGAAAAAGGTTGAGAACCACTGCTTTAGGGGGATGTTCAGATGTACAGAATTAGGATGGAGATGTTTGGGGTCTGGAAATTCTAAAACATATGGACATGAATGCATGAGTTAACTTTTTCTTTGTTTATTATATGGCCATTTATCTTGTAACTTTAGCAACTTTGTGCAACTAACAAGGTTAGAAACTTTTTTTAAAAAAACCAACTGGAAATAGTAACAATAGATATGTATACTATCAGCAAAGGACGACAACAATCATAACTATATGTCCCCCCCAAGAGGCAACGGGACTTTCTTTGTTTTTTCTTGAAGATGCTTCTTGAAGCTCAGTTCTGAGCTGAAGAAGCTTCTTGAATGAGAAACGAAATGTCTTCAAGGAAAAACAAAGAAAGTCTAGTTGCCTCTTGAAAAAAGCACTTTTGGAATAACCATGACCTGGGTGACTGAGAATTTCCATAGACAGTCATAACAATAGTACCCACCTATTTAGTTTCTAGTTAATTATGCTGAGCTTCTAAGAACCTCCCCCACCAAGCAGGCTGTTTTGTATGTGGTTACTGCTTGTATCATGGACCTATAAGAACATCCTATTACAAAAACATGTTTTTTTTCAAGAAGATACAAACAGCATGATGCTTTAATCTTATTGTCAAAGTGCTTTTGTATTTATATACTGTTACTGTTACAGTAAGTTGTTCCTATATGGAGGAACATCTGTGTTGGAAAATAATTTTGTGAAAAGAGGCCTTCAGTTTGGTTTTTCTACCTGCAGTGTGCAACATCTGAAGATGATTGTGCAGATCTAAAAGCAGAAGCATCCAGCACCTTGACTGAAGTGGATATGGATTTGGACAGCTACCAGATAGCTCTGGAGGAAGTTCTTGCTTGGCTGATCTCTGCAGAAGATACCCTCCACGAGCAGAAAGTCGTATCTGATAATGTTGAGGAAGTCAAGGAACAATTTACTACACATGAAGTAGGTGGTTGGGAATGATGGGGAATTAGATGTGAATTTTTTTATAAAGTCAGCAATTAAGTCCCCTTAATATTTTATTTTGTAATGTTTACAAGGGTATACAAGTATAGAGATGGGAAAAAACAAGTCTTGGCCATTTAAATATTAAGAAATTTGTCACCACATAAGCTTCTGTGGATTTTACTACAATAGAATAGATGACAGGAACTGAGACCCATGAAAACTTTTAAGAGAATAGATTTCTTAATCTTTAAGATGCCCCAAGTCCTGCTTTTCATTCATGTGGGAGATGGAGCTGACTGAAATAAGCTCTGTGTTACTGTTATTGTTATTATTATGAAAAAGAGGTTTCCTTTAGAAATTTATCCTTATTCATGTTAAAATTCATGCAGTTTTAGTCAAGATACTTTAAATTATAGTATAACTGACAGTCTGTTATCTTGATTTGTATTTGTGTATTTTGCTGTTGTAGATTTAAGATAAAAAACTTTGAAATGGGGAACTATTTGTGTATATACTTATAAATCTATTTGCTGCTTTAATATTCACAAGAAACTGAGATGCTTGTTCTAGTATTTTAATCAAAAAGCAGTATCATTAAAGGGCACATTATTATGGTGTATTTATTTAAAGCTGAGCGTTTGTTTTTAGCCTTGGTATGATATATAATACAGTTGTTACTGTGAACTGACAATCTTTTTTTAAGTCTTCCATTTATTTCTTTGGAAACTTCAGCTCTCATTCATTAATTCTTAAAAATGGCTGGTGTCTGAAGAATGCTTACTATAAGAAGCTGGCTAATATAGTTTCCACTTGATGGTCTTTCTATTCCATGGATGATGAATTAGATTGTAATTAAGGTCTCAGAAACTTTTCCCTTCACCCATCCACAAAATGCTACAAAGAAATTTGGGGATCTTTTGGATTAAATTTTCCTTTGTGTAGTTGCTCATCTTAAATTGCATCCAACCCTCTGCTTAGAGTTGACTGTAGTTTCCTAACAACAAAGGATTCAAGAAGGTATCTAGAGTTACTTCATGTAATGACGCTACTTACTTTTTTACCTCTTAATACCTGCTGGACATAAGAATATGTCAGACCAGTACTTGTTTGCTTTCTATCATTTGATTGAATGAAAATTATTTATTTGTTTACCCACCATGGTCTTAATCTGAATCAGAGTTGTCCTCACTTCCGAAATGAAAGGGAACTAATTGAAATTAGGACCATCATGGAGCCAAATGGTTAAAGCTACCTCTGTCCATGCTATAATACCAATCTGAATGAAATCATTCTCTGCTGGATGCTAAGTTACTGTGGGCCATGGATCTTTGAGAATTGCTGCTTATTGTATAATGTTGTAAATTACATTTATGCTTGCAATTATCTGGCAGTCAGTGCATTAGTTGAAGCAATGTTTGCTTTAGGTCACAGTCTAAACTTTTTATAGGAATTTATGATGGAGCTGACAGAGCATCAGAGCAGCGTGGGTAGTGTGCTTCAGGCTGGTAGTCAGCTGATAGCCCAGGGCAATATTTCAATAGAAGAAGAAAATGAAATCCAGGAACAAATGAACTTGTTGAATTCTAGATGGGAGCATCTCAGAGTGGACAGTATGGACCGCCAATCCTAGTAAGTGCATGATTCATGCATGGTTTATATACATGGTTTAGTTTTCCAGTTGCAATGTAATATATTAAGCTGTGTTCTCGGTGTTTAAGGCTAAACATTTTTTTAATGTTAATATTTTTGAATAGGCATCTAAACCAAATTTGCAAAAGGAAAGTAAATAATGAGTTGGATCTGTTTAAAAATGGGGTGTTTCAATTTGTCTGTCTGTCTGTCTTTCCACATGGACACATGAGTACATACATACATTTGTGGGGTCTTAAAAGCTTATTTTGATTTCTAAATTGAATATTTTGCTAACATTAAAAGCAGAACCAGATGCTCATGAAAATAAACAAAGATCTATCGTATCAGTCAATCATCCCTGCCAATAATTCTGTTGACTAAATCTCACAGTAAACCTCAATCATGAATCTGTTAAACTAAAGTCTGATGTCCAAGGCAATTTGGCTAAAACATTATTTAGCAATAATTGTATGTTGATAGCAAAGATCTGTAGCATACAAAACCCTTCCCCCCCAATGATTGAGTTTCTGGTCTAGATTTAACATTTTCCATAAATTAGCAAATATATCTCAAGCTGCATGTCGGATAAAGATTTGAGGTAACAAAAAGCAGTACTGTATAACACATAAGATGGTTTAAGCATATGAGCCAAGCCACATGATCATGCTATAGAGGAGAGAACAAAGCAAAAAGCATGTGAGCTAAACTAAGCCACAACATAATGATATGGGGAATGGAAGAGAGCATTAAAAAAGCTTAAGTTTTATAGATTATAATTAAATCATTTTGTCTGGAAGGAGAATTCATTTCCATTTCTGATTAAAAATTCAAAACTATCCTAAGATTTTTTTTGAAAGGAACTTTTTTTTAATTAGGATAGTTCCTAATGCCAGAGGAAAGATTAAAATTCAACACAACTTAATAAATCCTAATTTTAAGCAGCTATTTACATAATTAGTTGATTAGTTGATAATTTAATTTATTAACCACACAGTATCATTTCAAATTGGGAAAGTGAACATTATATTTTAAAAACAGGAGTTTCTTCTTCCCCTCTGCACCAGGGATCCCTCAACAACCTTGTAGGATAGGTTTGGGAGAAGTTCTATTCTCAAGATAGAATTTGCTTTTATCCATAGATATATAATATGTTAACCATATTTTTTGTTAATATATATTTGTACCATCTTACTTTACAGCGAGTCAGGTTTACTGAGATCTCAGTCTCATTGATTGTGTTTGTGATATAACACAGACAAAAGGCTTATTCAGCACGCTTACTAATTTATTCCACAGAAAGCTAGGATTACCGAGTTGCCTGTTTATGTTATGATTACACTTAAGCAGAACATGTGAAATCAGGGCTCTTTGGATGAATTACTCCTTTTTTTTTTTTGACTTGGGCAGCCTCCATGATGCACTGATGGAGCTACAGAAGAATCAATTGCAGCAACTGTCTGACTGGTTGACTCTTACAGAAGAACGCATTCGAAAGATGGAATCTCTGTGCTTAGTTGAAGATTTGGAGACCTTTCAACATCAGATGGATGAACATAAAGTATGTTTATCCCTTTCTATAATAAAAACAATAGGGGGAAACCTTCTAACACTTTAATTTCTTGGTTGTAACTAAATGAGAATTGTTATATTTTAAAATAAGTCCTGGATTCCCTTATGCTATGATACCATGCTGTGGTTAATGGGATTCAGCAAGCATTACTTGTTTGGAATCTTACATTGTTTCTTGATTTCCTTGAAAATTAATGGCACAATGGATATAGACATCAAATTACTTGTATACAATAGGCAAAACATATTGTAACACTGGAATCAATTCTTTCAGGAGCTCCAAAAAGATATTGAAGCAGAACAGGCTAAAGTCAATTCGTTGACTCACATGGTGGTCATTGTTGATGAAAATAGTGGTGAAAGTGCTACAGCTGTATTGGAGGATCAATTGCAAGTAAGTGGATGTTATTATTTTTTATTATTTTGTAGTATCCCATACTGATCATTCTGAATGGAGTCATGAAAGTGAATGCTTTCAAAAAACATTTGATGTATTTATTGGTTAGATTTATATCCCGCCTTTCTAGGAGCTGAGAGTGGCTTACATGGAGAGCATTTTCATTTTTATTGTTACAATAGCAACCTGCTTGAATTGAGAGCAACTAGCCTGAGGTCAGCCAGTGAATGTTCATGATTGGGGATAGATTTGAATCTGGATCTCTGTGGATCAACATTTACTTGTCATGTTAGTGCAACTTGCAACGTCACATGATGTGTCGCAATGTATCACAACTTTTTTTCCATTGCCAGCAATGGAGTGGGTGCGGTTTTGGCATGATGCATCTGGCCCATGGGCCGGCAGTTTGACACCTCTGTCTTAGTGTCACAAAACCTAATAAGTAGTAAAAATAATGTTGTAGCAATTATGTAGTCAATTAATTATGATGATGGTTTCTATTCTCCCAGTTGTTTCTACCTGGTCTAGCAGGAGGGGCATGCTCCAGGTGATGTTGGCTAAGGAGTGTTGGTTGGTGGGGCCTTTTCTGCCAGCCAAAAGGAAGAGGGCTTTTTCTGTCAGCTGCTTGCCTGTGGAACACCATGCCACCTGAGGATAAGTTAGCCCTGATCCTGTGGTCTTTCATAAGGCCCTTAAAAAGTGAGGCCCTGGAAGTATGAGAGAGCCTGTTCCTTGGCTTTGTCAAAGATTATTTTTTGATGCTCAGCCATGTGTTTTATTTTATTTGTATTTTATTGTTTTTCTATCCATTTTATTGTAAGCTGCACGGAGTCATATGTGAGATAGGTAGCTATATAAAATAAATATTAATTCTTGAAAAAGTATAGGATTTCTTATGCAGATATGAATAAGATGGATTTAACCCTGTGTACCTGGTTAAATAGAACTTGTATTTTCATAATACCAAAACCAGTCCACAGCAGTAAAAAAACTTGTGTGTTTAAGAAAAAAAGATGAATTCAAATTTTGTGACAAATTTTCCATCAGATCTCAATTCTGATACATAACAATACATCTAGGAGTTGCACAGCATGAACTATTCAGGATTTTTAAAAATTCTAGTTATCCAAGATGTTTAGATGTTCATTTAAATATAGGCTGGATATTTACTTGTGAAAATTTAAAAAAAAAATGAATGAATGTATATATGTATATTGGGTGGTGTTTAGAATGGCAGCCAAATTAAACATTGTTTATCTTGAAAGTGAATGATGTGATGCATTAAACGTGGTTGCAAAATTTCCAGAAGTTGGTCAACATTGAACCAAAAAAAAAAAAAAAGAATTACTATAGCACTGGGAAGATATCCAGATTAGAATGGGAAAAGATGATTGGCACATTCAGGAACACTTGAATAGCAGCTGGCAGCAATTATTTCAGGAAATTACATATTTTTGCAGGATTGTATATGCAGTGTGATCTGAGACAAAGCAAGTTGGTTCAGGGAGATGCTGACAGGTGTGTGCTGAATATTATTCAGAAACCCTTCAAAGTTGCACAGCTCAATTTTCCTATATTTAAATCCTGTTGAGATTAAATAAATGCCGATAAATCTAGATTCTATCCAGTAGCTTAGACTGATTATTAGAATCTTCCAAACCTAGCAGTCCACTTAAATGGCAGTTTTATTTCTTAGATTTGATTTTAATTGAGAGGCCATTCCCTAGTTGGTATTTTTGGATAAAAAATAATACAAAATGCTAAGTAGTTATGATTCTACCAATATGGATTTTCTGTCTGCTTTCAGAGGAAAATATATAACATTAGGCTTTTTTTGTGTGTGTTATTTTCAGAGACTTGGTGAGCGTTGGACTGCAGTTTGCCGCTGGACTGAGGAACAATGGCTCAAATTGCAAGAGATTAATACCTTGTGGGAAAAATTGTTGGAAGAACAGGTTAGTGATGGTAATTCCTTAAAATTCCTGCTCCTGTCATAGAGCAAGTCCTGGGTGGCTTGCACCTTCCCTTCTGGCAGGAAAATGATTGCTGTTGGGAAGTGAGGAAGTGAGTGATTATGCAAGCGGCCAGGAAGCTGTAAGCGAATGTTAACACAATAACAGAGTTGAAAGGACCTTGGAGGTCTTCTAGTCCAAAGGTCCCCAACCTTTTGGACACCAGGGATTGATGACATGGACAAAGGTTTTTCCGTGGATCGGAGAGTGCGTGGTTTTGCTTGCTGCCTGCATCCCACGGATGGGGCTTTGCTTGTTTGTGTGGACTGGTTGCTGGCATGCTGTGGCCTGGTACTGTTCCACGGACTGGGGTTTGGAGACCCCTGTTCTAGTCCAATCCCCTATTCAAGCAAGGGACCCTATACATTTCAGACAAATGGTTGTCCAATGGTTGAAAATGAGGATCACATGATTGGAGCAGTGTGGGATTGAAGCCGAAGCAGCCTGGCTGTGCTGAAGCACTCAACAGTTTTCCCAAATTTCATTCCAGGGTCCAGGTATTCTATAGGTTAGCCCGTTTGAGGTATCTGGATTGAAAAAATTTGCCCTTTGATTCATTGTTTTGCCCACTTAAAGGTTATAGACCTGAGAATTTTAGTAGTATATAGATACTCTACATTACAAAAATCTGAAAAGGGAATTGATTTCCTTTCACAATTTTAATTCTATTTTCATTTATTTCCTGAAGCCACACCATTATTCAGGTGTAAAATTAAATTGTAGTTTTCATCTGAACCAGCCAAAAGGCATCTTTTAGATCAAGGTGATAGGAAGCCTATTTTTGCTTTCTACAAACCTTAATAGGTTTTGAGGTCCTAGTTCATTTTTGACATTTTTTTAAAAGAATGGCATTGTTAAGACTCATTAGAACAAATGGGGGTTAAACAGTTCTGCCTGTTTTTTAAAAAACATTTGTATATAACAATAACAATAATAGACTTGGAAGGGACCTTTGAGGTTTTCTAGTCCAACCCCCTGCTCAGGCTGGAAATCCCATACCATTTCAGACAAATGGTTGTCCAATCTCTTCTTAAAAACTTCCAGTGTTAGAGCATTCACAACTTCCGGAGGCAGGTTGTTCCACTGATTAATTCTTCTAGCTGTCAGGAAATGTAAGAATGTTTTAATAAATGATGTATTTTCCCATCAAAATATTTTCAAAACCTGGCCATTTTATTATTAGTGGCTTTATTCATTTATTAGATTTCTATCCTACTTTTCCTCCAGGAGCTGTACATATCTATCCTTCTCCGGTTTTCTCCCATTTTAACTATTACCTTATGTCAGGGGTTCTCAACCTTGGCAACTTTAAGACTTGTGGACTTCAACTCCCAGAATTCCTCAGCCAGCTTTGCTGGCTGAGGAATTCTGGGAGTTGAAGTCCACAAGTCTTAAAGTTGCCAAGGTTGAGAACCCCTGCCTTATGTAGTCCCTGGAGTGTGACTGGCCCAAAGTCACATAGTGAACTTCCATTGCTGAAAGTGGGTTTAATTTAGGTTTCCTTGTTTCTAGTCCAAACACAAGAACTGAATATTCATCATGGGTGATGTTTGAGCCCGACTTGATAAAAATGTAGGGTTTTTTTTTTTCAAAAGATTGCATCAAATAATGGTATTTATGATTGAATAAAATTTACAGTGTCTAAAAGTTTTGCTTGTTTTATTTACTATCAAAACAAAAAAGTAGCAGCTTAGCTATACATTGTGTACAAATCATGTCTAGTACTAAAAGATGACCTCAGAAGAACTCAGTTAAACAGGAAGTACCTAGACATTATCCTTGATAATAGATGTAAGTAAATGCTACTACAGTGTAAGATATCCTTTCTCTCCTGCTATAAATAATGTGAGAATCAAACAGAACTAATTGAATTAACTTAAAAATAACTATACGGTTAATATCACAGTTAATAATTTTTAAAAACAATGTTTAGGAAGACTGAGCCAACCAGTACCAGGATGAAAAGCAGATCCTTGCCATAAATTGGTTCAAAAAAGCAGTGTATTATTTTCTGATGTATAGGGAAAGAAAACATTTGCTTATATAGCAGCGAGAATGAAAGGTGTGGTTTTGAGAGTCACAATCAATCTGCTTCTTACCTCTGACTACTCCGTTTTGTTTCTATTTTCCTAGTCTTTCCTGTTCTCCTTTTCCTTCCATGTACATTTATGTTCTGCTTGTCTCCCAAGCAGCTAAGGGAAAATTATGATTTACTCATTTTCATCCATGAAAATTAAGATTTACCAAAGTTTAATGCTATTATTAGCTCATGTATGTCTAGCAATGGAGTTGTCAGACATTCCTACTCAGTCGTGGCTGCTGCATGTAGCATGACACCTACTATGTTGTAAATGGAAAACAACCCATAACTTTATGTGATTGTAACTTAAAAGGCAGCCTGATTATTGTTATGCTTTTGGAGTGTTGTTGCTAATGTATGATGCAGTTGGTGGTGCTGTATAAAATATAGGGGAATTGAGTAAATATATTTGTGGATGTACTTTTTTCCATCCAGTGCATGTTGAAAACCTGGTTGGTTGAAAAAGAGGAAGCTTTAAGCAGAATACAAACATGCAACTTCAAAGATCAAACAGAGTTTGGTGCAAATGTTCGAAAGCTGGCAGTAAGTATTACTTGCTTTGTACTCTATATCTAATAAATTAATAGACAAACAGGTAAGTCTTATTTATTTACCAAATATACCATACATACACATAGAAAATTAAGGCATAAGTTGTGCCTATTGCAGGCATATAGATCATAGATCAACTTTCCCGTGCTCTGAAGCAATTTTGGTTTTCATTTAAGGAATTCCTCTTTGTTTTAAATGGCAAGGTCTCTTCTTATGTGGGAAATTCTACTAATATTTTCAAGGTTCCTGCAATGCAGTAAAACCTCTGACTGACAATAACAGCCTAGAACTCATTATTTCTCTAACCACAGACACTAACATTGCAGCTCCTCTTTCCCAACCTGCTTTTCCCTGGAATCACAGGTAATCCTCACTTATTGACTGCTTTGTTCAGCAACATTCAAACTTACAGTGATGCTGAAAAAAAAAGAGACTTACAACGTGTTGTGAGTGTCTCACGACTGGATGATGACATATCAGAGGATGATGAAGCACAAGCAGGCCCCTCTGGGTATTTTCCCCTCCCGGCAGCCGAGTCAGACAATGAGGAGCTTTGTATGCATTCTGAATCAGACTCTCAAAATGATGAGTCAGATTTAGAACAAGAAGATAAATGGATTGATCCGAGGTTCCGAAGGTTTGATAAGCGAAGGTGTCAGTTAACTGGAAAAAGGAAGTAATGGGGGGAAGTGACGTATCGGACACTATATTAGAAGGGGAAAGGGAGACTACGCCCTTGTCACGAGCAACGTTAATCAAGGAGAGGCTTGAAAACTTTTGCAGTGCGTTGGAATTCTGGTGTTTTGAAAAACCTACCGAAGAATAATGAGGTCTTGGACAATGTGATAAAGAAAGAGTAAGTTAATTGGGAAGTAGGAGGAGGAGAGCATGTTTAATCTAAATGTAAATAGATCTGATTTGGTCGTTCCGGCCAACAAAAATGCCAGCAGCTTGCTTTGAAATGAATCCTTTTGAAATGTGTTAAATAAACCTCTTAAAGACATATTTACGTGGATTTTAATGAGCTGAGAGAGGCCAGACATAACACAACTGGGCTTCAAAATTTACGGCTATTTCATGTGATTATGATTTGGGGGCATTTACTACAGTTGCAGAGTCCTGCTGTCACCAGATCACCATTTGCAACCTTCACAGCCTGCTTCTGACAAGTAAAGTCATTGGGGAAACTGGCAGGACGTCACAAGTCATGGTCATGTGACGTCATACTTAGCAATTGTGGGTGATTTGCCTAATGATCACAACCAGAACTGACATTGAAATTTGATCATGGTCCCATGATATTTCACTTTTTTCAATTGCATTTCTTAGCAATGGAGTCGCCACTACCCATTGCAGTCGAAAAGTGAGGATTACCTGTACTGGACTTTAGTTCCCATACTTTCAGCATGTTGATGGTAAATTAGGTGGTACAAGCCATTGGAAAACAGGCTGTTCTAGCAAATATTCAAAATAAATAGTCTCTAATGGAATGGTTATGCATGTTCTAGAAACTCATCTTTTTCAGTCCATAATTCCCATTCTGTTGGAATTTACAACTGTACAAATGTTATAAATTTATTTCCGTATATTCTAAGAAATTTAACTGTTCCTGTGGGAAATCTGAGCAAAAGGCATTTCTCTAAAATGACATGGCTGCTGTTGTTTCACTGTCAGAGTCTGAAAGAAGACATGGGAAAGAAGCGCCAGATGTTAGAGCAGCTGAATGAGATGACCCAGGATTTGGCCCAGCTCCTAAACAACAAGAAGGCATTAAAAAAAATTGACAGTAACCTTGAAGAACTAGCACAGAGATGGGACAACTTAGTTCAGAAACTTGAAGATTACTCTAATCAGGTACCAACCAAATACCACCTTCTCTTTGTGTTTCGAATGGGCTTCATTTGGATATGAATGTTTTGTTTCCATTAATTGCATTTGTGATTTAAACAATTTAAAGTTGTCATTCATTCTTTGGATTTTTTTTTTTCAATTTCATTTGATCAGGATTGATCCCTGTCTCCATTGTTCCTTTAGGTTACTGAGGCAGTTGTAAAAGTTGGAATGCCCCAGATTTCTCAGAATATTCTCACTGAAACAATCCTGGTCAAAAAACAAAAGACAGCGCAGGATGTCCAAATGGAAGAGTGTCCTCCACCTCTAGCAAGGAGGCGGCAAACTGGCCTAGATACTGAAATGAGAAAAAAGTAAGACGATGTCTTGATCTAGGAATATCATTCCTTTCTCACCAAACATAGGATAACATTATTAACAAAAAGTATTTTCTGTGCTTGCTATCCCATTACTTTCTCTTATAGGCTGTTCCATTTCTTTCTTCATTGAGTTCACATTTTGGGTGGGATGCACTTCTTTTTGTTTAGCGTGTTATATGAAGCCGCTCTTTGTGGGTGTGTTAACTAGGCTTGTGGTTTAGTGTGGTGAGTTAATTGAGTTAATTCAACTAATTGATGTTAGGAAAACCAAGATTTAGCTCAGGTTATTTTCCAGATGCATGTGTTGGTTACAGATGAAAGCAGTTGCTTTAGAATTAACAGTGGGGAGGGAGGACTGGACAAACTGTTTTAAGCCTTTAATGGATGTTGTTTATCTCATTGCTTCTCTGGGTGTGAGTCTCCCCAGTTTCAAACTACAGCCACCTTCTTTGGTCATGGGGATGAAGGTTGGTACAATAACTGTAAGAATCTTTTTGCTGCCATTTTTCAGGAAATAAACTTGCAATAATTTCTGCACATAGTTTGAATATATGATTTCCTCCCATTATAATGTTTGGAAATTATGGAAGTCTCAGGCATGTATATTTGAAGGAGGCAGCAAGTGGAGGATACTACTTTTAGGGTGAGGAATAGAAGAATGGAGATTATAGTGAGACTCTTAACTATTTTATTCAAGGCAAAATGTTTTCCCCTCCCAGACTTCACTAAGGTTTCTTGAAGCTTCTGAGTATACTATGGAGTATTGTGTATTAGTGAGCCTGTGTCCTTCAATAAATGGAAGAATACATTTTAGACAAAAGAATAATGGTTTAACTGGAAAGTTGCGGAGGGGAAAGATGATTAAAATGTTTTAACATCTTTGAGTTTTGAATGGGAGGAGAAATTACTCCAAACACTGTTTTGTTTCTTACACTAGGTTTGATGTTGAAATTGTGGAGTTGTTGAATGGGATTTTAAAATCAAAAGCTGCCATTGAGGCCATGGAGATCAAAGAGTACAAGAAGATGAGAGAGACTTCAGGCATGAAAGAAAAACTGAAGGTAAGGAGAAAATGGGAAGGCATTTTCAGTGAATACATTGTCTTGCTAACAGCTGGAAGTAGACTCTGATAGGAAAGTTTAAATTGAGTTCTATTGATAAATATATTTTTGGCTAACATAATTATTCTCTACTGGCTACAAGTAATGCCCTTTTACTAATGACAGGCAATGCTCAGAGGTTTAATAGGCATTTCTTCTTTCCGGTTTTCTCCCTTGTATTAAATTCCCTTTTCACTTTGGAGAAGGAAGAACATTTTTAGAAAAACTCTTAAATATGGACCTTGCATAAATTCTCTCAATAAAACAGAGAATGAAGTGAAATCATGATTTCAGCTCATAGAGACATCTAATAACCCTCCGGTCCACCCTGTGGAGAGAAGACATAAAAAATGGAAATGTTGACAATAACTGTTTTAAGCCAATTTTAAATTGCTTAATTAAGAATATCACCACAGAGATGCCTGTAAATACATGCTATGTGAAATATTGTCAGATAGCCTAGAGTTGTTTATGACTCATAATTGGGAGGGGATGAGGGCCAGTGGTTTTGTCTTTTGTTTTAATCCTAAATGCAAATTGTGAAACATTACTTGAACCATTTTCTAAAAAAAATCTTTAATTTATAGTAGTTACACTTTGTGGAAAATTGCAATCTGGAACGTTGCCATTAAAAGAACCAAGTTGCTGCTGTAATAATTATATATACAGGTGGTCCTCGAGTTCATTTAGTTACAACGGCACTGAAAAAAATGTCTTGTGACTATTTTTCACACTTACAACTGTTGCAGCATTCCCCCTGGTCACGTGATCAAAATTCAGATGCTTATTCATATAATTACGGCAGCCAGGATTGTGTTTGCACAAAATTGGAAAGCACTGAAAGCCCCCCCCCCCAGAGAGAGAGGTGATTGGGAAAATACTGAAATGTGCAGAAATGAATAGACTAACAATGACAATTAAAGATAAGACAGAGTCAGACTATTATGAAATCTGGGGAACTTTTTATGATTGGCTGAAAAGAGAATACGGTTAAAAGATAGTTAACATCAATTTAGATGGAAGAAAAAGGAGCAGATAAGGAGGGAAACCCAGGCGACACAGTATTGAATAACTGGAGGTTGTATAAATATTTATAGAAGTATATACCGAGAAGGTTAGATAAATAGAAGTATTAATGTAAGAGAAAATTAATCTTATTGTATATAATACAGATAGGGAAATTTGGAGAGAGGAGTTGCTCGGACATTACCCCTGAATTGTATCTGAAGAGGGACGAGAGGGAAGAAAGGAGAGGAGAGAGAAAAGAGTAAAGGAGGGGAGAAGGAAGTAGGAAGGTTGGAGGAAAAGAGGAGAAGTGTGGAGAAAGGGGAGGAGAGTGGTGAAGGAAAGAGAAGAGGAGAGGAAGAAGAGGGAAGTAGGGAAGAGAAGAAAGGGAGAAAGAAGGTAGAGAAGAAGGAGTGTGGATACAGTGAAAGGGGAAATGGGCGAGCAACACCAAAAGTCATGTGTATGTATTTGTTTCATTTTATTAAAAGTATCTTATATATGAATGTAAAAAGAATGTATGTTAACATCTCATAAATATCACGGTATATGTATGGGGGAGAGTTTGGAAAAATAAAAAAATAAAAAATTATTAAACAAAAAAAATTGAGATGCTTGGCAACTGCCTCACATTTATGACGGTTGCACTGTCCCAAGGGTCATGTGATCTCCTTCTGCGACCTTCTGAGAAACAAGGTCAATGCGGAAGCCAGATTCACTTAACAATTGTGTTACTAAATTAACAAAAGCAGTGATTCACTGAACAAATGTGGCAAGAAAGGTTGTAAAATGGGGCAAAACTCAC
Organism: Bothrops alternatus; assembly: GCA_034064705.1. NCBI lineage: Eukaryota > Metazoa > Chordata > Lepidosauria > Squamata > Viperidae > Bothrops > Bothrops alternatus. The sequence goes on from JARGCV010000023.1 coordinate 2,933,001, forward strand.
TTAACAAATGTCTCACTTAGCAGCATAAATTCTGGGCTCAATGGTGGTCGAACGCCGAGGACTACCTGTGTTTGGAGGGCACTTCCAGAGCATTTGACACTTGTTAAGTTTAATGGATTCTTTTCCATGAACCAGAATAGCCTGCTTACAAGGATCATGACACATTATTTTACAGAGACTCATTTAAGTTTTCTGTCACCCTGATTTGATTTGTATGTCACAGTATCGTTAGAGAGATGGAAAAATCAATGACTAATCTGGAGACACAATGTTTACTTTAAGTAAAGATTATTTAATAAGTGCTAATTGGCTGACAGTGGAGTTTCAGACTGAGATAAGATGTTCCAAAAGATGTAATAGCTGGGGAAGTTACAGCGTTTGAAGACTTAATTTTTGGCTTGTGATGTATGATGATTTCATGAAAATATGATGTAAGTGGAAAGCATTTTGATATTCAGTAAATGCATCCTTGTCTAATTATTTAGTGCTGTAATTCTACTGAATAGTTAGAATTGCTAGTTACTAATTGCAGAGGTGGAAAAAGGCTTGACTTTGTTCAGTGGAATTTTTTAAATGTTAGGTTTTCACTTTAAGTTTTATGGCTTTGGCTGACAGGCCATGAAAAAAGAGAGAGTGGAAAAAGAGAAAATGTTGAATGAATTGAATCAGGCTGGAGAACATCTGCTGGACCAAATGGGAAAAGGTAATGTTACAATATAATGGAAGAGAGAAGCACATATCTTTTCAATTAATTTCTCTTGTTAATATTTGGAATTTTTAAAAAGTGGGACTCCATCGGCATGTATGTTAATAGAAATTTGTAACAATGCTAGTTATAATTTAATGGTGATGAGATTCTAGGCTATAGGCTGTGTTCTAATGATGTGGTCTCCCAATGTGGCGCTTTCAGAGGTGAAAGTGATCTGTTTTGTAGCAAACCAAGCAGGAAAGGACTGAGCTCTTGTTTTGTTACAAAACTAATCTCTAACTCTATCCTCCTGGACTCACGGCTGTCCTTAGAGGACCATCTGATGGCCGTGGCCGGGAGGATGTTCCACCAGGTTCGCCTGGTGCGCCAGTTGCGTCCCTTCCTAGACCGGGACTCGCTACGCACAGTCACTCATGCCCTCGTGACCTCCAGGCTGGACTACTGTAATGCTCTCTACATGGGGCTCCCCTTGAGGTGCATCCGGAAGCTCCAACTTGCCCAGAATGCAGCCGCGCGGGTAGTGATGGGAGCGTCGTGGCGCTCCCACGTAACACCGCTCCTGCGTGAGTTGCACTGGTTGCCGGTGGTCTTTCGGGTGCGGTTCAAGGTGTTAGTGACCACTTTTAAAGCGCTCCATGGCATCGGACCCGGATACTTACAGGACCGTCTACTGCCAGCAAATACCTCCCGCCGTCCGGTACGCTCCCACAGAGAGGGCCTCCTCAGGGAGCCGTCGGCCAGACAGTGCCGGCTGGCGACCCCCAGGGGGAGAGCCTTCTCTGTGGGAGCTCCCACGTTATGGAACGAGCTCCCCCCCGAACTCCGTATAATAACAGATTTACGCACCTTCCGTCGGGAACTAAAAACATTCCTTTTCCGACAGGCCGGCCTGGCATAGAAGCTTCTGAGTATTTTTTAAGATTTTAAATTTTGTATGTTTTGGGTTTTAGGATTTTGGCCAAATGATTTAATTTATTTTTAATTATTTTAAATTTTGTATATTTATATGTTTTTTAAAGTTTAGGCTGTACACCGCCCCGAGTCCTTCGGGAGAGGGGCGGTATAGAAATTTAATAAAATAAATAAATAAATAAATAAACTGGATTTGCCAAGAAGTGTGCTACAGAGCAGACCACTTTCACTTCTGAAGTTGCCAGGCACAATTGCTGGCAAAATGTCAGGATACCATATAATTAGATCATAGCTTACTAATCCAAAAGTTCATCATCATCGGACTGACAATAGACATGAAAGCCTGCATTCTGTTTTAATGAAAATGGTCCTGTCAATTTTGAGAAGGCAGGACTTAATGAGGGTAAATTCATTAAAGTTTTGTATCTTTAACTTTGTTTTGAGAGGGAAAAAAAACCTTAGTGAAAGCGAATTTTAACAACAAACCGTTCAGTCTTATTTTTCATCTTCCAGCACATATTATAATAGGTCACTATAATAGTCACTATACTTAAGCCAGGTTTGGAATTTGGCCCAGCCAGATATTGATAAATTACAGTGTCTAGCAACTCCACGATCATGGAGGTGAGGTGACAGATTTTGAGAGTTTTAGTTTAGTAACATCTGGAATTCAGTTAAGGTTCCTCATTCTCAAGCTGTGCTCTTCTTTCAAGCTGTTGAGGACAGTATGTATATAAAATAAAAAGGAACCAGCCCTACAGCAGGGTGAAGTAATTGACACAAGTGAAGCTATGCTGTGGCAGGAGCAAATAGGATTTAGTTTTTAAATGGAGCAGGAATATTTTGATGGTCATGGCCAAGCAAAATTTAGGCAGCCACACAACTTTTATTAATACATAAGAGCCATGGTGGCGCAGTGATTAGAATGCAGTATTGCAGGCTAACTCTGCATTCCCACTGCTAGGAGTTCGATCCTGACCGGTTGATTTAGCCTTCCATCTTTCTGATGTTGGTAAAATGAGGACCAAGACAGTTACGGGCAATGTGCTGACTCTGTAAACAACTTAGAGAGGGCTATAAAGCACTATAAAGCGGTATATAAGTAAGTGCTATTGCTATTCTGTATGGTTTTTAATTAAACCAGTTAGAAGATAAAACAAAAACATCTGATCACAGATTAATACAGAGAATAGATGCCTAATAAGGGAAAGATTTGTGACTTTGTAATTTCATAATGCAAAGGTATATTTATGACAGTGTTTTTGTCTGCTTTTGTCCCTTTCATTAAAAAGTGAGAGTTTAGTTAAATGAAGCCATGTGTCAAATGATAGTTGCAAAATATAAATATACTTTATAAAAATACATTGATGTGTCCCTTGCACGATGCTCAGCCATACTGTGTTTGTTTGCTGTGAACTAGCTTATTGTGTCTTAGAATGATAAGTGAACCAATCCATCACAAAATACGGCTCATAATCCTGATTTAACATCTATATGTGGAATATAGCTGAAATAAAATCTTCCATGCATTGCAACTTGTACAATTGATTCTTTTTCTTTGTTCAGAAGGGCTTCCTACTGAAGAAACAAGGAATGCCCTTAAAAAGCTCTTGGCAGAATGGAAAGGGGCTGCTTGCTATTTGGAAGAAGTAGCAAGAAAAGTGCAATATCAGGATGAAATCAATATTTACTTTAGTGAGTTGGATAAGCTTGATAAGTCTTTGAGCGAAAAAGAAGCATGGCTACAAGACAGTTCTGCAGTAGTTGAGCATCAACCATTAATAGTGTTGCAGGAGTTGTGGCAGGTAAGCTTGAAAACCTTGGTACACAAAATGTAATTATTTATGTTCTATACTGCTAGAGCAGGGGTCCCCAACCCCTGGTCTGTGGACTGGTACCGCAGCTTGCCAGCAACCGGTCCCCACAAACAAGCAAAGCTCCATCCACGGGATGCAAGCAGCACACAAAACCGTGCCCCCTCTGGTCTGCAGAAAAACCTTTCTCCATGTAACCGGTCCCTGGTGCCCAAAAGGATGGGGATCTCTGTGCTAGAGTACAGCCGTTGTCTCATATTTATGTGCCTGGACTTGAACATGATCTTGAAAAGGTCTGTTCAACCAGGTGGGGCAACATGGCTCTAAGAGGAAAAGCTTTTTCCATTGTGGTACTTCATCTGTGGAATGTTCTCCTTAGAGAGGTTCATCTGGAATTTATATTATGGTCTTCCTAGCACTTAGATGGACAATAGTATTGCTCTAGTCCTTATAGGGATTTATTTCAGACTTAATGAATGTTGCTTTGTTGTGGTCTTATTTGTTTTTTTTTATTATTATGCTGTCATGACAATGATGGTGATGATGATGACTGCTGTTTTTACCTAAACAGTTGTTGCTGTTTTATTATTTTATATTGTAATTTTAATTGTATTTTTAAACTGCCAAAGAAATGAGGTTCTTGGGGTCTTTAAAAACATTACGTTAAAAATAACCAATGTTGGCACTCTGTCTTTCTTAGAAGGAACTCAAAAACCTCTTAAGTCTAACTCCTCAAATGGAACATTTGAAGATCAGATGCAAGGAGCTGACATCTCATCCTGCTGCTCCAGACTTTATTGAAGACAGCTTTTGCTCTTTGAACAGCCGCTTCAGTTCTGCTCAGCAGGAACTAGAACTTCTTCTGCAGAAGCTGAAGAGAGGTGTGCTTTGATTTCTATAAAATCTCCCTTCCTCTCCTTTGTATTGTCTTTTAAGTTTCTGCTTTTGCTAGGAGCAAAAACCTCACAACTGGGGCTGCTTTCATCCTAGATTTTGGCAAACGTTATATAAATAACCACAAGCATAATCTTAAAAGGGAATAAATAGTTTGGCCTTCTTTTTGTAATGTCAGAAATATCCTCTTTGCGATTTATTAAGTAAATCATTCCAAAGGTTGGTGAAAAGAGAGAGTACAGAATTTCCTAGGTGATGTCAAAACATGTACTTGCCATTATCTATATAATGCTCTTTTTTCTTTTGGTTGTATTGATTCCAAGGTCAGATCACCCCTTTGGTGTGCTTGAAGGACTTAGAATGGGAGTAAAGATGACATTCTAAAGTGGCAAGGTTTACTTTTGTGTTCTGTGTTCTGTTAAGCACTTTCCATTATGTCAGACTGTCAGAGTTCAATCTGTCAAGGCATCCAGTATGTCTAAAACACAAGAACTTTCTTCACTTTTTTTGACCTTGAATAGAAAGTCTTAAGTAGCATCATTTGTTATGATGGTTTAATGGATACCCTGCCAGACTAAATGTCTGCCTTGGGCAACTAAACAAAATCACACATATAAAATGTATTACTTAAATTCAGCAATAAACACAGAAAATGTCAGTGTCAATAAAACATTCTAGCAAAACCCAAATGTCAACACGCTTGAAGTTATTTCTGCTCAGTTTTGCCTTAGGTTGAGGCAGTTTTTCCTTTCATGCAGCTTAAGTATGCTTGCAATTCCCTATAGATTTTTTTAATAGTCAGTTAGATTCAGTTGCCTTTTTTTTTCCTGTGAAAAGAGGTTTACACTCACAGAATCTTCTTCTGCTTTGGAAGAGAACACTGATTCTGCCCATTGTATTGATTTTCACTTGTGGATTTGCTGCCTTTTTGTCATTATAGGTTGCTAATATTAACCTTAGTCACTATACCAAACTAGGTCTCTAGTTAATACATACACCCCTAATTAAGTTATTATATTAGGTGAATGAACACGTTTAAGGTTTGTAGAACAACAAAAGCAAATCAATTCGCCTTCAAAATATATTTTAAATATTTTATATCAAATACATAAAAATGAAATTGATAATCCTCAGTGGATTCAATTTCCTATGTATTCTTCTAGGAAAATAGAACCCTGGATTGAAATAATTTTTATATTTATAAAAAAAGAATAATGCAGCAATTGCATTTGAATTACTAATTGGATATTGATTTTTATAAGTAGCAGAAGGTGGACATTATTATTATAATAATTCTAATACTTCAAATTTCCATATAATCAGTCAGAAACTACATGGAAACATCTTATAACTCTCCTGTACAAATTGTGACATGCATAGATAAATAATTGAAGGATCTTTTGTTCCCAACAATTCTAAAGGAAAAGTGAAGAGGAAAAAAAGTGTGAAAAGTTTAAACCTGAATTCATTACTCAGGATACAGTTGCAATCGATAAAACAAACAGGTCAAGCAGACATAGCTGTGAGACTTGATTAACATTTATATAAACAACCAATACTACAGATGTTTCTTTCAATGCTAGCTGCAAAAAAGCACCAGGAAACAAGGAGTAATCAGTTGTGTAAGCCATTCTGGATCATAATCAATTCCTATCAATATTAGCACACATTCAGAACTGAATTAAACAGCAGCAGTAGCACATCATAGAATAGCTATTTCAGGCTATGAAAAGGCATAGAAGAGACACTTTGGCAAGATGCTTGCAACCCTTATTTGACATCAGCTGTCCAAGTAATTGGTCTTTAAAATTTAGATCTCGTGTACACTTTTCTGCAGGGATTCACAGTGCAGGTGAGAATTTTTTGAATAAATGACTCAATTGGACAGATTTATGTCCACAGACAAAAATCCTTGGCTTCTAACTCAGCTTTTGTGTTGATAGATTCCAACCCTAATGCCATTCCAGCTGTCATATAACTACTCTGTATTTTGAATTATAAAGAAAAATCAATATTACATTGTGCATCAGCTTTCTCCTACCTGATTACTTCCAGATTAGAGCTCCTCTTGACTCTTGTTGGGAGGGGAATGTTGGCTGCAGATGATCAGTGTAAACAAACAGGTACCAGAGTCTGTTATTGCACTGGCTTTGCAAGAGTTTTAGGGAGCAGTTTATATACATTCATCACAATTTTTTTTAAAAAAATGTTTTCACCTAGTAATTATCTTATCAATAATTGAAAAGCTCTGTATGTACTATGGACCAACATTTCTGTGGGGTTATTTTGCATTTATATTGCATTGATATATTTGGTTCAGATTTTATAAGCAAGTTGTTAACTTGAATTTAAATACTTACTTTAAATGCAGAACTTGAAAGTCAGCCCCCTAAGACTTATTTGGATTCTTTGAAAAAAATTAAGGATGAGTTGAACGAATTGGAAAGCAAAGTGCACTGCATCATGAATTCAGTGAATGACTTGACTCAGGTTGAAAAAGCCTTGCAGCAAACAAAGGTATGTTTCTTCTTGGCACTTGGAACTTAAATTCTACTGTAAGTTCAGATGAGGCACAATATGGGAGGATTGGTTTCATGTCTTTATCACATTACGTTTTTAACTCTGGTGACTAATGTTGAGATGTGGGTGGAAAGTTTCATTGTCTTCTGCATTTAAAAAAAAAGTTGGTGTGAAAACTGCTGCTCAGTGACAGACCACTAACAGAGGCATGGAATGCAGAAATGCAGTTAAAATGAAGGCTGCATTCAAAATATTTATTGAGAAAAACTTTTTTTTCTTAGAAACAATTTAGGAAGTATTAGCTGAATAATTTAGGTAGCCAGAATAATCATTTCCATGCAGAGCTGTCAATTTGCATGTACAAGGAATATGGGGGTAGCTAGGATTAAGCAGATCACAACCCATTTAAGAAAAAGAACATGACAAATAAACAAATGCTAATTTATGTGATGGTGCAAATAGTCATTTGGCAGATTCCAAGTGACTAGCAAAAATGAAGATTTGAGCAACATGATTCTAATCTATTTCTGATGTGATCAAAGCAAGGTATGAAATTGGTTCTCATATAAATCATATAAAACATAGCTATATTAATACAATGCCTTTACTAAATCAGTTGAACCAAAGATGCTTTTTTCAAAAGGCAACTGGACTTTTTTTTCCCTTGAAGACATTTCACTTCTCATCCAAGTTGCCTTTTGAAAAAAAAAAAAAAACTTTGGGACAACTATGACCTGGATGACTGAGAATCTTCAAAGAAAAATCAATCGAAGTTATTTTAAAGCACAAAGCTATCCTATTTTTAGCAGGTAAACTTGCTGAGATGGGTGATCTTGTGACAATACCCAAAACGTTCTGTGATTATGTTGGAAAAAGTGGTTGAGTCCTTTAATAGGCAGAATAGTTCAAGAAAAGCTTTTAAAGGGAATGTTGAAATGCATTATTAGCAAGTCAGGATTTATTTTATCTGGGCTTTTCCATCTTGGGTTAGAATTTTAGTTACAGTTAATTAATTGTCCCTTTGATGTCAGTGTCTAGGGTTGTGTGTAGAATTTAATTTTAGATTTTCAAATGTTGGAATGATGATCTCCAACCATTTTTATTATAAACTGCTGCCTAAAAATCAACACAAGATGTCAATTTAATTTAATTTAATTTTTCGGACTTATATGCCGCTCCTCTCTAAAGACTCGGAGCGGCTTACAACATAAATAAAACAATATTTCAAAAACTAAGTCCAAAACTAAAAAACATTAAAAATAACACCCCAGAAACATTCATCATTCATTCAACGATCCACAGTCAACCCCAGGCCTGCCGGCAAAGATAGGTTTTAAGATTCCTTCGGAAGGCCGGGAGAGTGGGGGAAGCGCGGACTTCAGGAGGCAATTGGTTCCAGAGGGTGGGCGCCACAACAGAGAAGGCCCTCCCCCTAGGACCCGCCAGATGGCATTGTTTCACTGACGGGACCCGGAGGAGGCCGACCCTGTACGCTCTCACCGGTCGAAGGGAAGTATGTGGCAGAAGACTTTCCCGTAAGTATCCTGGTCCAGTGCAATACAAGAACCAGGGTTTTTTATTAGTTTAATATTAATTTAATATTTTAAAAGTTTTTAATTGTACAGTATAATTTTCACTTTGGTACTGGACAGCATCCTAGTTTGATACAAAGGTCAATTCCATTACTCCAGTAAATCAGACTTTTTTATAGGATATAAAACATGAAGGAACACCATTTTATGTAAATATAATTAATATTTTTATATTTATTCCCTGCAGATGATTTGTGAAACCCTAGAAAATCAAAAAGGCATGGTTGATAAACTTGTTGCAGACACACAAGTATTGGAGAAGCATATTTCTGCTGAAAAATCAAAACTATACAAGAAAGAATTGAAATGTTTGCAAGGATATAGGGATAAATTAAAACTAAAGATTTCTGAAGATGTTCACTTATTGGAAGAAACTGTTTCCAGATTGAGAATATTTGAGGTAACTAGAAATATATTTTGCTTAAATAACTTTCTTGTAAGTATAATATTCCTCATTTTCAAATTAATTTAGGTTCTGCAGCAAGTTATAATGTCAATACCTGTTTATATGATTCCAAATGGTGTGTCAATTATGTGAGTCAATTATTCTGCAGGCAGATCTGATTCCAGTGGAGTGGAAAAAATAATAATATATCGCCTTGTTCAATGAAAGTCAATCTAAAAACTAAATAAGCAGAAATAAATTATTTTGGTAGTTTCTTTAAGATTTCATATCTAGTTAGATACCTTTATTGTCATTTTTTACTGTGGACACATTGGCACACATTAAAAATGAAATTTAGTTGCTTGCTCTCAAAATTATATATATGCATAACACACATTTAAACATCCTGTATACAACATATATATATATAGTGTTTCTTTTTTAGATAGCACCCTGTAAACCCAAATATGGGAGGAAGAAATCATTCTTTCCTTTTGCCTGTTTCAGCTCAACCCAGAGCCATCTGCAAGCACAAATATATATATGTTTTTAAAATTGTTGACAAAGAAATAAGGGATTTCTGAGATAGCTATTTCGAGTTATTTAACTCTCTTCAGTCAGAACTCACCCTTCCGGGATTCGAACCTGGGCAGTCTGCCTAAGCATCTGCCTAGTGTGCAGACTGCCCAGGTTCGAATCCCGGAAGGGTGAGTTCTGACTGAAGAGAGTTAAATAACTCGAAATAGCTATCTCAGAAATCCCTTATTTCTTTGTCAACAATTTTAAAAACACACACACACACACACACACACACACACACACACACACACACACACATATATGTATATGTATATATATATACATACATACATATGCATATGCATATGCATATGCATATGCATATGCATATACATATACATATACATATACATATACATATACATATACATATACATATACATATACATATACATATACATATACATATACATATACATATACATATACATATACATATACATATACATATACATATATATATATATATATATATATATATATATATATATATATATATATATATATATATATATATATTTGTTTTCTGAGGTTTTCGCGGGTGTTTGTATGTAGGTCTTTGGTTCTTCGGGTTTTCTCCCGCGTAGAATTTGAAGTGTCTTGGCGACGTTTCGATGAAATCTCATTCATCATCTTCAGGCTGGTGCTTTTGGCTTCTGCTTCTAGGAGCAATGTGTGGTCTAAGCTGTTTTTTCCTTTTAACTGCCAGTGGGGGTTTGAACTGATTGGCTGGGAGCTTGGCTATGTTCTGATTGGTTAGGGGCTTGGCTGTGCTCTGATTGGCTGGGGGGTTGGCTGTGTTCTGATTGGCTGGGGGAGTGTTCTGTTTGGGTGGGGGCTTTGTTGTGCTGGAGAGGTTCAAAGTGGCCAATGTTGCAGCTCTGGTCTGGTTCCTGGTCTGTGGTCTTGCCTCATCATTGGTGTGGGTTTGGGTTTGCTTTTTGCGTGGATGTGTGGAGGTGGCATCCTGTGTGTTTCTGGTGTCAATCTTTGAGTTAGGAATACGTTTGTCAATAAGGGCGGGTTTCCAAATGGCTGGTAGGCGGTTTATAAACATAAACTTTCAGCCTTACATATAAATAACATATAAATATTAATCACTGTCCATCTTGAATACATAACGGAAGGAAGGAAGGAAGGAAGGAAGGAAGGAAGGAAGGAAGGAAGGAAGGAAGGAAGGAAGGAAGGAAGGAAGGAAGGAAGGAAACTTGAGAGTTCACAAGGTTAATACTGTATGGAACAAAACTGTGACTGAATCTGGATGTTCTGCTTCAGATACCATTAAGCCTCCTCCCAGAAGGTAACAAGGAAAACAGTTTGTGAAGAGGATGTGTAGTGTCCCGGACAATCTTGCAGACTCTGCTCAAGAAACGCTTATATGCTATGACCTGGATGAAAGGGAGGGAACTGCCAATAATCTTTTCTGCCATCCTCACCACTCTCTGCACTGCCTTCCTGTTTGAAGCAGTGATGCTTCCAAACCATAATGCTGTATGATAGGATGCTCTCAATCTTCCCTCTGTAGAAAGTGGTAAGGATAGGGGAAGAAAGATGTGCTTTTCTCACGCAATGTAGAAAATGCAGGCGCTGCTGTGCCCGCTTCACCAGTTTCTCAATGTTGAGTGACCAAGCCAGCCTACTCGTTAACTGCACACCCAGGAATTTGATTCTTGTAACCATCTCCACAGGTAAATCATTAATTCATAGAGGAGTGTGGCTGTGCCTGCCTTTTCTGAAATCGACAATGATCTCTTTGGTTTTTCCAATGTTTAAAACTAGGCTGTTTTTCTTACCCCAGTTCATCAAACTTTCAACCTCCTTGCGGTAAGCACCCTTATTGCCATCTTGAATAAGGCCCACTACTGTTGTATTGTCTGCATATTTCACAATATGGTTGGTGGCAAACCTAGCACAACAGTCATGGGTCAATAGGGTGAACAGCAGCGGACTTAGGACGCAGCCCTGAGGAGAATCTGTGCTCAAGAAAATGGTGTTGGAAATATTTGCTTCAGCTCACACATACTGGGGGACTGTCAGTAAGAAAATCAAGAATCCAGTTGCACAAAGGGGTGTTTAAACTGAAATGGCCCAGTTTGTCTACTAGATGCTGGGGAATGATTGTATTAACTAAAGTCAACAAACAGCAAGGTTGACAAAACGTACATGAGTATTTCTTTACTCTAAGTGCTCCAAGCTCAGATGGAGAAGAGAAGAAATAGCATCTTCTGTAGAGCGACTTAGTCAGTAAGCAAACTGAACTGGGTCAAATGCTGGCAGGAAGCTATGTACAATAATGTCCTTTATCAGCCTCTCAAAGCATTTCATAATGATGGATGTCAGTGCAACACTTTATGTTGTTTAGTGCCTGTAAATATAAATTTTAAACTTTAAACTTGATGTTGTAAAAGTCTCCAGTGACTGTATGTATATACTTGGTTTCAAACTACTGTTTAGTTGAGAAAATGGGGCTTGATTTATTAGCTGACATTTAAAACATTTATTTCCTGCATGGTTGTTTTTTCCCTCTCTGCTGTGGAACGACAATGAATATTAACTGTTTCTGTAAAGCAGGGGTCATGTACTCAGTGTAGTAACAGAATGGATAATAGATTAAAATAATAGTCCCAACAACTTTCTGGATTAGTTGACACATTTGCAATTATGACAGCATATCATTGGTGCAATCACAGAATAGTTCCAGAGGTCCAGGGTTTCTAGATTCATACAGTACTGCTACATTTGGCACTCTTGATAATGGTATAACATTAATCATTTGACCTCTGGATATATTTCCTAAGAAAGAACTAGTATGGGTGCACTATTTTTAGTTTTGAAGAATATCTGTGAAGGAGCTCAAAGGGCACTCAAAGGTATTATTTGAAATGAAGTTCAGTGGGCTATTTGTGAGATCATATAATCTCATATAATCATATAAAACCAAGAATTTGTCTTTCATCAGCTTGATGGGATGAAGATATTAGTGGATATGGAAATTCTGGAACATCAAAGGAAATAGTGGCCAGAGTGAATAAGAATAAACACCTTTGAGTTTGAAAATCAGAAAAAAACATTTTGGTGAGGACAATACATGGAAAGGGAAAATGGAAACTAATAGGAGAAACAGATGAAAGGCAAAATATTAGCTATTAGTAGGGTAAATTAGAGACCTAGAAGCAAATGATATAATAACATTCTGACAATATTTGGAAGGGATGCGTGTTCAAGAACAGGAAAAAATGTAGGTGTCTTTAAATGCAATCTAGTTTGAGTCAAAAGAGGAAAAAAAGTAAGCGATTGATTTGGAGAGTCCAGAGTTAGTGGTCCATAAGGAATATTTAACCTTAAAATGATTCTTTTAATACCATGTAACTATTAGTCAGTATATAAAGGCCTCCATTCTAAAAACTGAGCAAATATCTTTGGGACTATAGTTGGTTCCATCAGTTTTGGACACACTTCATAAATTGGAGGTAGAGCTAAGAATAAATTGGAGGTAGAGCTAAGAATATAAGAACTGAACAAACATTTATAGAATAGAATAGAATAGAATAGAATAGAGCTGGAAGGGACCTTAGAGGTCTTCTAGTCCAGCCCCCTGCTCAAGCAGGAGAACCTATATCATCTCAGACAGGTAACTGTCCAGTCTCTTGAAAATTTCCAGTGATGGAGCGCCCACGATTTCTGAGGGTAAGCTGTTCCACTGGTTGATTGTCCTCATTGTCAGGAAGTTTCTCCTTAATTCTAGGTTGCTTCTCTCTTTGATCAGTTTCCAACCATTATTTCTCGTCCTTCCCTCTGGTGCTTTGGTGAACAACCTGGCCCCCTCTTCTTTGTGGCAGCCTCTCAGATACTGCTATCATGTCTCCCCTATTTCTTCTTTTCTTTAGACTAGCCAAACCCATGTTCTGCAGCCATTCTTCATATGTTTTGGTCTCCAGGCCTTTGATCATCTTGGTTGCTCTTCTCTGATTTTTTTCCAAGCTCTCAACATCTTTTTTGTGATATGGTGACCAAAATTGGCTGCAGTGAGAATTTAATTCTAAATGTGAATGTTGCTGAATCTAAAATGTATGGTTCTGGGGCATGGCTGAGGACTTAGTTGTTGTTTGGAATGAGAGAGTAACAATAGCCCTAGACCCATGGTGGCAAAACTATGGCATGCGTGCCACAGGTGGCACGCAGAGTCCTCTCTGTGGGCATGCGCTCCATCGCCCCAGTCCTAGGCCTTCAGCTGGGTTTTATAAAACCTTTTCACTTTAGGCCTTCACCATCGTGTGCAAAAAAAAAAGGTTCAATCAATCAATCAATTTTAACCTCGCGGGAAAAAAAAAGATCTCGCAAAGTTGGAACTGATTGATTGAACTTTTTTGTTTCACCCAGTCTGCCGTTACCACCGCAGCCATACCCACTCAATGGCCACGCCCACCCAATGGGGCACACCCACCCAATGGGGCACACCCACCCAGCACCCAATGATACATACATGGGTTTTGGGGTGCAATTTGGGTACTTGGTCTCTAAAAGGTTTGCCATCACTACCCTAGACAGAACTGTACCTGCATGGACCCTCTATGTCCTTGTATCCTGGAACCTGTACTGGTTTTCAGAGGAACTCCAGGAGATGAATTGGCATAAGAAACACCCATAATCCTCCTGAAGTAAAACTGTTAAAGTGTAAGTGAGAGCCTTTCTTAAGGTTTACCTCATGACAATAAGAGCAGCAAAACATAGTAATTTTTTTCTTTATTACATTTATGGACAACTAGTTGGCAGCCATGTGTAAAGGGATCTGGTCCCTCCTGTTAAGGATGGTCCAGAAGAACATTGCAAGGTATTGTGAGCATTATTCTAGGCATCTGTCAAATAAAGTCCCTTGGATTTTATTGGAATTTGACTCTGTGCAGGTTAGTGGGGTTGGATGAATCTGTTAGTCCTGATAAACTGAAGAAAGTTTTTGGAATTGTGAGCTCAGGGTTCTGCCACCCAATGTTCAGTAGGTTACTAGTAGGTTCTTTAAGACAGGGGTACCCAATCCCCAGCCTGTGGACTGGTACTGGTCCATGGCCCTTTGGAAACCGGGCCATGCAAGCAGCAAGTGAGCGCATGAAGCTCCATTTGTGCAAGCGGGTGTGCACGTGAAATCATCCCCTCCTCTGTCGCTGCCACAGCTGGTCTATGGAGCTAAAAAGATCGAGGACTGCTGCGTTTTAAGGATTCAAGACAATGGCTAAACAAAATTGTGGAGGAAAAAAAGTCCAGATGTTTAGTGAAGTAATATAACTTACAAAAGAAAGTATACCTAATGTCTTTTCTAAAGCAGTCAGGAACTGTAAAAGCCTATATTTGACAAGGCCAGGTTATATGCTGGATTGCTTGTCTCCATTTATTTTTACCCATCAGATCTAACAGGGTGAACATTTTCTAGTTTCTTCTATGAATGTGAGATATAAGAGATGTGTCTTCTCTCTCATGGAGCCTGTTGAGTTCCATGAGATCTGGATGGCCGTGACCATAAGGTTTCAAAGTCTTGGCTTTTCCCTGAAGCACTGGGGCCAGATGGTTAGGCGAAGCTAGTTGGCTTGGCTGTGCTTTGTTTGCCTACTATTTGATGTGCAACAGGAAGGAAATTTTTTAATTTCATTGCATTTGATTTTTATTACAGTTGCTTTTAATCATTTTGGGCTGCTGCTGTTCTTGGCTTTTAACCTATTGTTAGCTGCCCAGAGTTGCATTTGTGAGATTGACAGCCATGTAAATCATATAAATAAATAATCCTACATAAATGTAATAAAAAATTGTATTTTTGGTCACATGTTTTTCTATTTTAGTGAAATATGACTCTGGTCCTTGCTCAGTTCCAAGATAGGAGTCGAAAGGGTTGTAAATCTACTATTCAGGCAACTAGAAACTGTTTTTTTCCTTGTTTAATGTAGTTACTACTCTATGTTGACTGTCATTTAAAAAGATGTCTGTCTAGTTGGATTTCTTGGTTAACAAATATTTACATGAACCTAGTAAAATGTTATGAGCAGATATTTACATTTTTAAAATGTACATGGTAACTAATTATAGACAATTGAATATTTGGCCTTTGAGTAATACTATACATCACATTACAGAACGTTAACTTTCCTATATTATATTCAGGCTGATTCAAAAATAGTTCAGAGGTGGCTGGATTCTGTGAAAGATTTCGTAATGAAAGACCAAATGAAGCAAACAGAATCTGAATGTCTTCAGAGACAGCTTGATCAATGCACGGTAAGATTTATCAATTTATTATACTATTGTATATTCACATTTTGTTTATTCCTTGGCTGTGTCTAAACATTGTGAAGAACACTGCATGAAGCTTCTGTTATCAAGGAGCTATTATTGCTATATTTTCAATTTGTGCATGCAGAGTAATAATGCAAATGGAAGAAGGAAGTCTCTTTTTATGTATGTCATCTGTGGAATCCAATAAGCTATCTGTAGCCTGGTTCTTAGCACACAAAGGATCTTGTGTGCTGATTCACAGATGCTACCCATAAACATCTTAATTGTTATGATAAATGTTTAGAAAAAAAATATAGACATTTTGTATTTTTATGCTCACTCTCTTTGGCACATCTAGTTACCATCTCTTTACTTTTATTCTTAGAGGAAAATTTCCCTAAGGAAATCCCTCTCCTCCTTTAATTAAAAGCAATTTATTGGAGCTACTAGCTCTTTTTGGTCCTAGTCTCCACTTGCAAGGTAGCAATAATGATGTAGGTCTGATGAGTGGCTTGACAGATCTGGGCTTGCTTAATTTCAGTTGTACCAGCCTTTGAACCTTTGGAGGTTTGGATCATCTTTTTTTTTTTTACAAGCCAAATCAGATATGTAGAGAATGTGCTGAAAAAATGTCCCCCTTTGGGTTAATTATGAAATTTTACTGATGTTTCAGAAGCATGACTTTTTAGCAGGGCAACCACTATGCATAATGGCAGATTCTCCACATTATAGACATAAACCCTTATGTGATGGTATACTTTCTCTGGGCAGTGAATAGGGTTCTTCCGTTTTCCTAATGCATGGTTTTAGTTCATGAGTCTCCGGTATGGGGCTCACAGAAAGAGAAAAATGAATAACGAATAGTGGCATACATTCTCATCCATACTTTTTTTTTTAGCTGCTGGAGTCTTCCAAAACAGAACTGAATCAGTGTAGTTCTTGCCTTCATCTTCATATGTCATAAAAATTATTTCTTTTTAAATTTGTCAGTCAGGCCGTCATATCTGGAACCAAAAGTTGAAAATCTGTAGATACTCCCATATCTAATGCTTATTCTATCAAAGATAGACATTTTATAATCAGCTGAAACTAGTATCATAGGATCTTTGGAACCAGCTTTTAGGCAGATCCTAACTGTAGCATAGTTATGTTGGTATCAGTGCTAGTGTGAATGAGATGGATTCATTTTGTAGCTGTGTCAGTCATCAAGAATATCATGAATCTTTTATGGGTTTGATCAGTATTGAAGCTCTTGTGTTTTTACCTACTTTCTTGTATTTAATAGACACCTTTCTTATTATTCAGCTTTGGTGTTAAGTGATAGGGGCTATTGACATAAATAAATAAATATTAAAAAAGAAAAAAAGACGTTTCCTTTATTTGGGTAAATGCCCTTGGATATCTGAAGGACTGCTCTCTCGATTGCAGCCATTAATTTGGTTAACATAGTTATGCAGTTTAGTTCTACTATGTGTGCTGTATGAACACTGACATTTTAAATGATAGTTTATCATTAAGCATGTTATGTGTGTCCAGAATTTTTTTTTATCAGACCAAGGATTAAGTAACCATTTATCCCTTAAATCTCCTTCCAAGGATAAAAACCCTGTCATTAATAAATGGTCATTTTGCCACCAAATTTTGGTGATTCAATATTACAGTGTAAAGTGTGGTTAAGGAGTTGCTCACCCCTGGTTAATATGAGATAATGAAATGACACCCCCCCTCTCTCTGTATGTCCATATATTAAATTATTTTGCTAATTATTTTTTTCAAACATAATAGTAAGTCTTTGAAATCCATAAAAGTGTTTCAGAAATAAGCAACATCTCAAGTTGCATCTTTGGAAATAGATATTAAAATATGTTTTCTCATTTATGAACAGCTGTTTATTATTGAAATGGAAAAGATTGAGTTGTCTCTGAAAGAGATGAAGGAAATAGATTCTTCTTTAAGAAGCCAGCCTGCTAATGCTTGGGTGAAATCCAAACTGACAGACATCCAATCCCAGTGGGACAAACTAAGCAAGCAGGTTAGTTCTTTGTATTATTACTCTTGCATTTTCATATCTGTCATTGTACTCAAGTAGTACGGTAGCATTGTTACATGCATTGCAACCAATCATAATGTCAAATGTAATGTTTTATTTTCAACATATAAAATCCCACTTTCATATTTACAAGTGCCTAAATGGAAATGCAAACTAAATAATAATTGCAATTACGTTACTCTGTTGTTAGTTGCGAAGTCGTGTCCGACCCATTGTGACCCCATGGATAATATTCCTCCAGGCCTTCCTGTCCTCTACCATCTTCTGGAGTCCATTTAAGCTCACGCCTACTGCTTCAGTGACTCCATCCAGCCACCTCATTCTCTGTCGTCCCTTTCTTCTATTGCCCTCAATCTTTCCCAGCATTAGGTCCTTCTCCAGTGAGTCCTTCCTTCTCATTAGGTGGCCAAAGTACTTGAGTTTCAACTTCAGGATCTGGCCTTCTAAAGAGCAGTCAGGGTTGGTCTCCTCTAGGACTGACCGGTTTAATTGCCTTGCAGTCCAGGGGACTTGCAGGAGTCTTCTCCATTACCATAGTTCAAAGGCCTCAATTCTTTTGCGCTCAGCCTTTCTTATGGTCCAACTTTCACAGCCATACATTGCAACTGGGAAAACCATGGCCTTGACTATACGTACTTTTGTTGGCAGGGTGATGTCTCTGCTTTTTAGTATGCTGTCTAGATTTGCCATAATTTTCCTCCCCAGAAGCAAGCGTCTTTTAATTTCTTACGTTACTCTATGAGAAACCATCAATTTTATAAAAAACCAATTTAATTTTAAAACTATAGAACTAATATACAGTGCTATAATTTAATATAGTAAACATGGGATGAATTACAACTCCCAATATTCTTTATTGTTGGTTGGCAGTTATGTAGTAATTCAGCCAGAGGGCTATAAGATTTGTTATAGTGTAAACTAGGCTCTGGGATGTTTTCAGTTCAAATTTAATTTTTTAAGTCACCTTGCCAGATAGATGATTCTGTTTTAGGCTCAATTCCTTATTTGTTTGAAATTCTAATCAGAAAATATATCAAATGAGCCATTTTGTTTAACTGGTAGGGCAATTGTTGTTGCTATTTATACTGATAGGAATTTTTCCATATTTCCATATCATCTAAATCAGTGGTTCTCAACCTATGGGTCGCGACCCCATTTGGGGTCGAATGACCGTTTCGCGGGGGTCGCCGGACACCGCGGTCTGCCATTTTTTTGTTGTTTTGCCCGTTGCGCGCACGCTGTGCATGCACGGATCAGACCGTCGCGCATGCCGCGCATGCGTGGATCAGCCCGTCGCGCCGTGCATGCGCGGTTCAGGCCGCCGCGCGTGCACCGCACATGCGCAGATTGGCCCGTCGCGCGCGCCGCGCATGCATGGATCGGCCCGTCGCACGCACACACGCAGCGCGGGTCGGGGTCGCGCCGCACATGGGCGGGGCAAGTGGGTCTCAACCTGAAAAAGGTTGAGAACCACTGATCTAAATGATAAGATTTTACCCACACTATAACTCTGTTTCCTTGCATCCCTCATGTTCTTTAGAAAACATAAAAAATGACATCATTCTTTCAGGTTAGTCAGTCTATATTCTGGACTGGACTTGTGAACATACTCAGTAGGAAGAAAATATTTTAAAACACAATTCATTAAATGGAACTGAGAGTGTTAGTAATGGGTTAGTCTTGTATGAAATCTAAATACTTGCAACAAGAATCTGTTGCTAATTCACTACTGCTAACATATTTTATTAACCCTCATGATAACTATGATCACCACCACCACGACCACATCACTATCATCATGGGTTACTTCATTGTTAATGTGAATAGTAAATAATTAAAAATTAAGCAGAACTGTATTAGTTACGTTTGCTAGTTCTTGTAACTATAGAATATTATTTCCTAGATTTCCTGTTGAAGAAAATGCTGAACGTTACTATCTGAAAATAACTTTCACCATTCTGTTGATCACATGTTTTTTCATCAGTTGTACAGCACTCTTTAAATAATATGAGTTTAAATAATGCTGTCCACCTTACGTTGCTTTGCTTGAATTGCTAGATCATTAGCCATAAAAATCAATTATCAGAAAATCAAGAAAAAGCTGTCAATCTCAAAAAGGATGTGGCGGAAATGCAAGAATGGATGGCTCAGGCTGAAGAGGAATATTTGGAGAAGGATTTTGAATATAAGAATCCAGATGAGCTAGAGAATGCGGTGGAAGAAATGAAGGTCAGGAATACTTGAAAAGCATTTAAAAAATGATAGTCACTAAACATGGGTGTGTAATAGTTGTTGTTGTTATTATTGATCATCACATAGTCAGCCAGATGTTCAGACTGGATTTGGCATTTTTGTCTACCTATCGAGTCCTTACCAAGGACCTGGGTTGGCAGATGTGGATGTTTGATGGTATTACAGGTATCGTCGCAGGATGGAAGCAGTTCCTAGTAAGGCTGCCTTTTGCAATTGACTAATGGCGAATTTGTCAATGCCGATGGTGTTCAAGTGGTGCTCCAGTTGTTTTGGGATTGCACCCAAGATGCCTATTACTATTGGTACTACCCTTGCTTGCCTTTGCCACATTCTTTCTATTTCTATTTCTATTTCTATTTCTATTTCTATTTCTATTTCTATTTCTATTTCTATTTCTATTTCTATTTCTATTTCTATTTCTATTTCTATTTCTATTTCTATTTCTATTTCTATTTCTATTTCTATTTCTATTTCTATTTCTATTTCTATTTCTATTTCTATTTCTATTTCTATTTCTAATAATAATAACAGTACTACTACTACTACTACTACTACTACTACTATTATTATTATTATTATTATTATTATTATTATTATTATTATTATTATTATTATTATTATTATTATTATAATATCAGAATGTCCTTGTCCGGAAAGATTTTCAGAACAGAGTTTAAAGCTGACTATTCTTCCTACGTACCCTTGAAAATGAATTAAATTAGGACTAGGATTATTTACATATTTATAAGACCATATTTTGTCCAGTGTCACGACTAGAGCTTGCACTGTGTGCAAGTGAAAGTGTATGCAAACGTACAAAAAACTGTTGCATATCTTAAAATTCTATATGACTTAAGGTGCTGCTGATAGCTTGAATATGTTGGTTTGTTTGCATACTGAATTTTTTTTCCTCCTTTGAGCCCAGATTGCTGCATAACCCTGCCATGTACTCTGCAGTTTGATCAGATGGCTTCAGGCTAGCTACTTCTGTTTGATCAGCAAATACTGGTTGGAGTAGAAATTCCCGATCTTGCTACATAATGAGATTAGAGGAGGCTGGAGTTTGGAATGACATTTGTTTTAATTTTACAGTGAACGTAGAATTAGTGGATTTAATAAGATAACTTAGCATTTCAAAACCATGACAGGGATGTAGAGCCCATTTTGCTTATTCTTGAAACTTCATGCTGCTGTCTCCTAGCTTAATTTTATATATGCTTGTATCCTAATCTAATTCATATCATATGTCTAATTGTAATTTAATAGTGGCTAATCAGCTGTCTGAGAAAACAAAATGGATGCACGGTTGGGAGCAGCAACTTACAAAATATTGTAATATTTACATACAGTTGAAAAGATTACAGCTATTCTGAATGCAAAGAGTCATTTTTTTATTTCTTGTTCATTCTACACATTACAAGTGTAGTATATTGTAAAGAACTGACAGCCTAGCTATCAAACACTAAATCACTCTGAAGGATTTTTTTTAACATTAGAAAATGTGGCAGCTCATTTAATAAAGCTTTTTGAATTGAATGACAGGATTGCCACTGGCATTTTCTGTTAAATTAGAAAGGGTTTTGTAATTGAATGCTTTGTAGCCCTTGCCAGTCTTGTGCTCCTCAGTTATGTTGACTTTGCAACTGCCAGAATTGCTAGTCAGCGTGACCTTGGTGTTTGAAAAATTATTTATCCCGAAACAGTCACATTCAATAGAATGATAAACTTGGCACTTTTAAAAATATTTTTTTACATTTAGAAATTAGTACTCTTGATTGTAGTAAGATTATTAAAAATATACTACAAAAATATATGTGCTCTGAAAGTTATTTTTTTAAATGTACTAGTTAATGTTGGCCATATACATTGGGAATTTTGAGACAATGGTATTTATGCATAGGAAGTATTTATCTTGGGATGAGTTGACTTCATACAACCAAATTTATATAAATCAGTTTGCAACAGAATATCTGTGGAGATGAAATCCATTTGTATGTCAAGGAAGGTCAAAATGATGGTGGGCAATTAGTGTAATAAGTGATAAATAGACAATATTTATTACAGAGTCCTGTGGAGTTGGGTGGCTTATAAATTCAGATCAATCAAATATGATAGAACTTCAAGTGAAGTGTCTTGGGATCCATGTATATATCAAATACAGTGTAACAATTCATTTCAATATTTTAAGTATTAATTCAGATTCCATTGTTAACACAGTGATTGCAATTTAGTTTGGTCATTATTTGCTTCCTCTGGGCAGAGAGCAAAGGAAGATGTGCTGCAGAAAGAAGTGCGGGTGAAAATTCTGAAAGACAGCATCAAAATGCTAGCTGCTAAACTGCCATCTGGCGGTCAGGACTTAACAACAGAGCTCAACCTTGTATTGGAGAATTACCAGCTACTGTGCAACAGGATCAGGGGGAAATGCCACACTTTGGAGGTATGATCCATAACTGATTGTTCCTTCCCTTAACACCAATGGGAGGGTTTAAGTTATAAGTTTATACTCCCAGAGTTTAAAAAAAAACATGCCAATGGTTTTTGCTATATATCTAAAAGCTGGGGATTGGGGTGTTGTTGGACCAGCAACTTATTTAATGAACAAACTCAAAACTCTTTTATGATATATTTAATTCTAGATATTTTAAAGCTCCCTAGAGAGCCAGTTAGTATAGTATACTACATGGGGCAACCTTTGAAAAATGTCTGGAGACTGCAAGTAGTCCAGAATGCGGCCGCGCGAGCTGTCTTGGGTCTCCCAAGACATGCTCATATCACTCCAGCCCTTCGTGAGCTGCACTGGCTACCAATTGGTCTCCGAACACAATTCAAAGTGTTGGTTATGACCTATAAAGCCCTTTATGGCAATGGGCCAGGATACTTGCGGGACCGTCTTCTGCCTCATGAATCCCAGCGACCGGTTAGGGCACATAGGGTTGGCCTCCTACGGGTCCCGTCTGTTAGACAATGCCATCTGGTGGGCCTAGGGCAAGGGCCTTCTCTGTTGCTGCCCCAGCCCTCTGGAACCAGCTTCCCTCAGAGGTTCGTACTGCTTCCTCCCTCCTAGTTTTCTGGAAACTGTTGAAGACACATTTATGCAGACAGGTTTGGGGCATGTGAGCTGCACTCTGCCCCTGGGCCTTTGACTGTGATTGTGTGTGGTATGAGTGTAATAAATTATCTAGTTTTTATATAGTATTGTATTAGTAATTTTAATTGATTTTATATTTACGTTTTTACTTGTATTGTTGTTGTGAGCCGCCCTGGGTCTTACGAGAAGGGCGGCATATAAGTTTAAACAAATAAATAAATAAATAGTATTTAAGACTCCAGGCTAGAAACCAGGAGACTTGTCAGTTTTAGTCCTGCCTTAGGCACAATGCCAGCTGGGTGACCTTGAGCCAGTCACTCGTGCTTAGTCCTGGGAAGAAGGCAAGTGCAAACTTCTTGTGAAATTTTGCCAAGAAAACTGTAGGCACTTTCCAGGAGTAAGCACTGACTTTAAGCCTCACAAACACACTAACACTCCTTTTTAGATAGTGAAGGATTGTAGTTATTGCCCATTAGTTAGAAATCATTTCATATACAAGTAAAGTAAGTTCAAACAGTGGCTCCAAAATTAGTGGGAGTGCACTGTTTTTTGTTGATTTTAAAATGTCAATAAAAAGCCAGGGATATATGGATGAGAAATATATAGCTAACGGAATGCATATATTAAGACTCCATCAATATAGTGATTATTTCTGAATTGTGTATTGCCTAATAAACATTTCAGGTATATTTGACTTCTTTCTACATGCATTCCTATATTTCCTATAATACTTTTGTCAGCAATGTGAATTAGCAACTGTGCAGTCAGGCCCCTTGTTTAATTCTTTGTACCTGCAAATCAGGAGAAAGTCAAGTTCTCAAACCCTATTTTAGCCACATTGGGCATTACATTACTACAGTAGCTTTGGAATGAACTTTGGAATGTGATCCAAATCAATTTTGGGTCATGTTTAAGATGGCAAATTAGAAAATTCTATGTTAATGATCCAGGTAAATAAAGAAGTATAGAATATGCAAGATATATTTTTGCCTCTTAAGTTAAGAAATTATTACTGGCTATTGTCTCCAAATGTATTTATTTCATGCAGCATCCAAGTTATCTCCATTGTAATATATACCATCCTATTGTTTTGTTATTGTATATAGGGCAAACATCTGGAATTGGCATGGGAGATGACTGTAAATGAGTTGAGCAAGTGAGAACCTTGAGGCTGAGTGAATTGAAAGTATCTGTGTCATTGTTAGGCAATAACTTGATAATTATCTAGAAATCATTGCTGTTGATGAACAATATACTCAGGAAAATCTACATAAAGCTTGAGAAATAAATGTATCACGTGACTGAGAGGAACCGGCCTCTGAAATGGAATGAGTTTTTCTTTTTTCATATATTCTTTACCTTCAGGAAGTATGGTCTTGTTGGATTGAACTGCTACACTATCTGGACCTAGAAGCAGCCTGGTTGAATACTTTAGAAGAGAAGATGAAAACAATTGAACACCTGCCAGAAAAAATAGATGCTGTCAGTGAAGCCCTTGAGGTACAAAGGATACTCTGTAAAAGTAATTTATGCAAATAAGCTTAGGTTTTTTTTAAACTAAAGATGTTTTTCCTCCTATATTTAAATTCAATGAAAATTCCTCATTTCTCATAATATTTAAGTAATTCTAGAAGTGGACAGATGTGTTGAAAGGGTTTTTTTTGTTGCTTTAATTCAAGATGCATCAATGACGCCCACATGAAAAAAATCTTACTTATTTGAGCTAAAAGAAATGTGTGTGTCTGCAGTGGTATCATCAAAGATCAAAACGGCAAAATATCAGATGCAGCATCTCTCTGTAGATTTCCCTCTTTTTTGAATGTATGTTTTGTGCCTGCCATCTTTTATTTTTATTTTTTTTACCCTCCCACAGCTAGTGGACACTTCTAGGTGTCTAAACATATTTTGAAACATTGGTATTTTTGGCTGCGGTATTGTTAACAACAAAGACGATCCAGAAACCTTTATTGGTCTGCTATATAAACACATCATGATCTTCCAGTATATTCCAACTTTTGTTCTGCTAACTATTTTCTTTGTTCTTTGAAATGTGATAGTGAAATACATGGTTTTTTTTTTTTTTAAAAAAAAACAAATTTAATAATACCGTATCTTTTGTCTTGGTTTTTCTAAGGACACTTTACAACTTGGCAATTATGTTGACTACTTCGGATTCTTTTAACTTACTTTGACTGGCGCATTAATACATATAAAATAAACTCCTGACTGCTGTTATTCATATAGTACTTCACTGGCATTTATGCAATATGTTCTACATAGAACTCTCTTTGAATATGCTTCAGAAACTATAATTAGAATACATTAGCCAGTCAACTGTTTATTGTCCACAGTTAACTGAAGGAATTCCTAGTATATTTCTGTAGTTACTTCAGAGCAACAGTTATTCTTAAATGTTCCATGTGGAGAAAATTTCAGGCTGCATTTGTTTTTTGACCCACCATATCTATCATCAGCAACTCAGGCAGAAATATGAGATTGGGGATGCCCAAGTTTAGATGATTGCTAGATGGCAGCAAAGAGGTACATAACATTCTTTGTGCTGCCATCTAATGGTCCCCTGGATTTTCGCAGCCTAGTACTGGTAACCCTAACCAGAAGAGGCCCTATGTATGTCTGCTTCCATCGTAACTGGAGATTACGCAAACAGCATCACCTTCTCCTGTAGAATGCTTTCCCATTGGTGATGCTTTCTTCCCTCCTTTTTATTGTCTGAAGGCATTAAAAAAAACCCTAATGTTTTTTTCCATCTACTTTCAGGTTTGGGTTTACATTGCAGTGATTCTGCTGTCATTTGCTGATTTTATTTCCTCTTGCTCTTTTTGTTTTGGTAGAGTTCTTGAGTTGTTTTTATGGGTTCCACTATTTTGGTTTATTTGTCTGTAATTTCCATAACTATTTCAGGGTGATAAATGCCATATGTTTCATTGTTCTCTTAATGGTAATGTTAAGTCCTCAGACACTGTAAATAAATGCTTTTTCTGAATGATATATTTTTCCAGTTTTAAAATGTTAGAGTGCTGAGTTCAGTATGTTAGAAAACAAGTGCCTACATTTTGGTTTAATTATTTTCTCAGTCACTGGAATCCATTCTGCGTCATCCAGCTGATAATCGGACTCAAATTCGGGAGCTTGGTCAAACATTGATAGATGGAGGTATCCTTGATGAAATCATCAGTGAAAAGTTGGAAGTTTTCAATGCCCGTTATGAGGAATTAAGTCATATGGTATGATATGTAACTTTGATGAAATGAAACATTTGTTTTTACTACTGTCAGCACCCACAATGTACAGTTTTGAATGAAGCTTAAAGGTGCTCTTCACTAGCTTATAGAAATAAGAGCTGCCCAATATTTAAGATCAGATGTGCATAATTATGCCAACACTACCTATATCTTGCATTATGGTCTGTCAGAAGATGGACAACCGCAGGACCTACACTGTAAACTGGATGGCTGAGTGAATTCTTAATTGAAAGTGAACAGACCCAGATTAAAGCTTAGTGGATCCTATAGTTTGTACAGGTGAGAAGCAAAATTATGATGCCATGTCATGGGGCTACATTCCTCAAACAAACAAAAAGGGGAAAAAAATAACAGTTTGGGAATGCAATTTTAAATCATGATAGCTATAACCAAGGTAAATGGTCTCTACCAACAAAGACCTATCCCACAAAAATGTGTAAAAGGACTGAAAGTCTGATTTTATATTTTAAAAAGATTTGAAGTATGATGAGCAGATTTATATGATTCAGATTACAGAATATGGAGTAAAGCCATAGTAGTTTTAAAAGTTTACCTGCTGCCTTGGAAAGAAAGCAACTTTTTGGCTTTGAAAAATACAGGACAGAGGATCTTGAAAAGCACGAAGAGCTGTTGTTGTCTATGAGGATTGATGGATCCCATCCTGATTTCCTCTGGAAATTTCCATAAGTTTTGACAACAAAACCGAATGCTGAAGTCAGTGCTTCTAACTTAAGTTGCCATGCTAGGAATCTCTGAATTATGTTCCTTTCGGCAGGTATCCATTAACAATAAGAAAGTAATATTTCACTGCACTGTTGACAATCAGAAAATAACAGCAGTTCTGATTTACTATTTTCGTATTTATGTTTAGGTTTATATACAAGTTCTAAAGTTTTCATGCAACGTATTCCTTTGTCTCCCCTTAGGCAGTCAGTAAGCAGATTTCTTTGGAGCAACAACTTCAAATGATGCGGGAAACTGAGCACATGTTGCAAGTTCTTCAGGAAAGCTTGAAGGATTTGGATAGGCAGCTAACATCCTATTTGACCAATAGAATAGATGCCTTCCAAATGCCTCAAGAGGCACAGGTATGTATGTATGTATGTATGTATGTATGTATGTATGTATGTATGTATGTATGTATGTATGTATTTTTTAAAAAACCCTTTTGTAACATGGTTTTCAAGTTGTAGGATAATTAAGGGAATACATGAAGAAATGCTGATGGTGTCTTACACTACAAAATCAGTAATTTCGGTAATCTTTTGATTTTGAAATAAGCAGTTTATCACTGAAATCAGCACGTGGATATTATAGTCTTTATAATAATACATTTTAGTAGTATGATTTATTGGGTAGTCAGATTGATATCTGCTATGTCCTCTCTTCCCCGTTTTCTATAACGAATGGCAGAAAATCCAGGCTGAGATTGCTGCCCTTGAGTCCACCTTGGAAGAGCTTAGAAAGAATGTCTATTCTTTAATGCCACCTTCACCAGAATGCCGACCTTCCCGTGGTGGGACTCATTTGGATGTCTTGCAGGTAATCACTGAGATCAAGCACTAAGACATAATTAAAAATTAGTTTTTGCTAATTAGTTTCCCAGGGTTCCCGGAATTGTTGTGTTCCTTTCAAATGCAGTGTTTTCAATTGAAATTGTGATAATTTTACATACTATAAAGTTTAATTTATTTGTCACTTCTGTTCTTTTTTCAGTTTCAGTTTCTCCAACCTTTCCCCTTTTCGACTCTCATAGGCATATATTTGTAAAAGTAGGATAATACTTTTACATACTTCTGAAAGTTCCTAATTGTGAAAAAAATGCTATAATACACTTTTCTTAGATCCTTGGGCAATTGTTAATCATTTTAATAATTATTAGCATATTTTCCCCAATATCTTTATATGAGAGGAGAGAGAGAGAGAGAGAGAGAGAGGGAGGGAGGCAGGGAGGGAGGGAGGGAGAGAGAGAGGGAGAGACAGAGACAGAGACAGAAATACACACAGAGAAAGACAGACAAAGATAGAGGACTTGAAGAATGTGTATCTGTTGAACAGGATGGATATTAGCATTGCAAATAGGTAGAGGAAATGTTTGAAAAGAAGATGCTACTAAGATCATGGCATTTGACTGGCTAACCTGAAGCACTGTTTAGTGACTAATGAAAACTAAGTATAAGTGTCAAATCCTCTAAAGAGAAGGAAAGGGAAAGCAGTTGCTCCAAAACAAAGATTGTGATGAGTGAAGTCTAGACAGAGGCATTTATATTTTCGCAATAGGGAGAACAATTTGGTTCTGTGAGAAAGATTCAGTGGACCATAGGAAATAGAAACCAGGAGAGAAGGGTTGCATTTGGAGTTGATGAAGAATTAAGTGGCAAACTTGATAGCATTGATTTTGAAAGGTAGAAGAGGGGGGAAAAAAGGCAGTACTAATTAGAGATGAGGAATGCATTCAGGCAAGAAGATTTTTGATATTCTGGGAAGTATTATAAATTCAGGACACGAGATGGTGCTTAAGTCCCATTTTGTGAATTCTCTGATTAGGTAGCTAGAGGGAGAACTGATACGTTCATGGTGTTCCATGCCTGTTTTTGTGCTTTGGGGCTGACAGAAGTGAAGAAGACTTGGAAATGGAGTACACACTGTACCTTTGAAAGTCCCCAAACATAGGCCTAGACAAAACTTCTTGATGGGGTTTTTTTTTTTACATTGTTTTTGAGGAGTTGAGTTTCTCATGTTTAAGTGAAAAATAGAAGGTCTTGGATTTAGAGATAAATTATTTTATAAGTTAGAGAAGAGGCATAATGTTACAAGGGGAGGAAACCCATAATGACATAAAAGAGAGAGAAATGCTGAACTAGAAGAGTAAGATATAGTTTATAAATAAGAACAGTTAGTAGAAAGATTTTTCATTCTAAGTGTGTGAATGTATCAAATGTTTGCTTTCTTATATAAACAGAGAAAGCTCCGGGAGGTATCCACGAAGTTCCAGCTCTTCCAGAAACCAGCAAATTTTGAGCAGCGTATGCTGGATTGTAAACGAGTTCTGGATAGTGTAAAAGTTGAACTCCATATCTTGGATGTGAAGGATATTGATCCAGATATCATTCAGTTTCACTTTGATAAGTGCATGGTAATATAATGCTATGACTAAATTTTCTTAATTTCTCTCTGTGAAACTTTTATTTTGCTTTTTTACTCCATGGCAGTGAACTTTCCAATAGCCCGTCAGTCGACTTTCGTAGTAGTGGTAGAAAACATGAATGAAAGGAGGAGACTTTGTGCATTGAGATTAAAAAAAAATCAAAGAATATGGTTTTCACTCATATTATCAGAGTAGTATATGTTCTAAGAGCATGATTTTGTTCTCCAATTTAATAGCACCTGCAGACCCATTTGCTATAGAGTCTCATCAATATAAAAGACTAACACATTCATTGTCTATTTAGCCAAGATTTTAGGCATGATTTTGTTTCCAGACCTGTCTGGAAACTGAATAACAGAATATCATAGTTGAAAGGGATCTTGGAAGTATTCTAGTCCAAATCCCTGCTCAAGCAGGAGACCCTACACAACTTCAGAGAAATGTCTGTCCAGTCTCTTTTTAAAAGGCTCCAATGATGGAGCACCCACAACTTCTGAAGGCAAGCTGTTCCACTGGTTTATTGTTCTCACCATCAGGAAATTTCTAGGTTGCTTCTCTCCTTGGTTAGTTTCCATGAATTGCTTCTTGTCTTACCTTCTTCTGCTTTGGAAAATAGGTTGACCCCCTCTTCTTTGTGGCAGCTCCTCAAATATTGGGACACTGATAGGTGTTACTAGTTCTTATTTTCACTAGACTAGATATACCCAATTCCTGTTGTTCATATGTTTTTAGCCTCCAGCTTCCTAATCATCTTTGTTGCTCTTCTCTGCACTCTTTCCAGAATCTCAACATCTTTTTTATATCGTGGTGACCAAAATTGGATGCAGTATTCCAAGTGTGGTCTTATCAAAGTCTTATAGTGCAGTACTAACATTTCACATGATATTGATTCTGTCCCTCTGGTAATGCAGCCTAGGATTGCACTGGGTTTTTTTTTTTTTTTTTTTGATATTTTTTACTCTTTAATGGGTTCATAGTTGCTTATTATTTCATCTTTGCAAAAAATACCTGTACAAATTATTATTACGCTGTGATTGCAAAAATAAGTAGGCTAGCCTTGCACTTAAAAGTACAATATTCAACATGTTTGGCATAACATTATTAACCACAGTATGAGATAATTTTATATAACAAATATAAACTCTAAAAATGAGAAGTGCAGAACAAAAATAACATATTCAATATGAACTTTAAAAGAAAATGAAAACATTATGAGAATTAGCCTTTTTTTCTTTGGGAATGATACTGAACGTACAGCAGAATTTCCAGCAAAACCTCCTTCAGTAAGCATAGGGAAGTAAAGCCTAAGATATAAAATGCTCCAATGTATCTGGCAACTCCATCCTTCTTGCTCAGGAGATTTAGGGAGGATAGAAAAGCTCTATGCATCGCTGTCATTCATCTTTTCCGTGGTTAAGTCAGCAGGAAGATGAAAATCATGTCCTTAAGATGCAAGGCCCAACAAAAAGCCTCCAACAAACCCACCAGACACCACGATGTTCTGTTTAAGAAATTCTGTTGACTCTTCAATTAATGTGTTGATTTCAGGTGCTGCTTTGTTTGCACGTTTTTTGAGCTGCTTTTTTGCTTTATTTACATCTTTTTCAACTCTTTTCCAATCAACCTGTATGTAACCACTATGGCTAGCTATTTGTAGCAACAGAAAGCCACCACCTACTGCAGTTGCTGCAAGTTTTCCGACCTTTTGAAACAAAAATCCTGCACACCAGCCTGTTATACCACCCATTACAATCTGAGTTGCTACAGAATATTTTTCTACAAGAGGTCCAGAGTTTCTGCCAAATACGCAGTTCCACCAATGGTGACGCCTTGCATATTCTGTTAAGTCCAGTACTTCATATGAATCATCATCACTGTCATGTTCTGAGGCGGGGCGATTTCTCCGAGACGACATGCTTAGTAGCAACTGGGAAGAGCGGGAGGAAAGGAGACACCGCGGAGTTCCGCTCAGTCGCAACCTACCTCCCCCCGCATCATTCTGAACTCCCTGCACTGGGTTTTTTGGCTGCTGTAGCACATTACTGGCTCATATTTATTTATTTATTTATTTATTTATTCGATTTCTATGCCGCCCTATTCCGGAGATAGGAAATTCCACTAGGACTACAAGATCCTTCTCTCAGTTATTGCTATTGAGCTAAGTTTCACCTGATCTGTACCTGTATATTTGGTTTTTCTTGTCTAAGTGTAAAACCTTACTTTTCTCTCCACTGAATTTCATTTTGTTAGATAGGGCCCAATGTTCAAATCTGTTGAGATCCATCTGGATCTTCATCCTATCTTCTGGGCTGTTGGCTATTCTTGCCAGCTTGGTGTCCTCTGCAACTTTGATGAGTTCCCCTTCTATTCCCTCATGTAAAACATTTGTACTGCAAATACAGAATCTCCCATTAAAGTGTGGTCAGTCTAAGTCAGAAAAAATGATCGAAGTCTTAGCAATGTGAACAAAACAATGCATTTTTTAAAAAAATTGTGGAGTTATTTCATTGCACTTGGGCTGTATTCAGACATCATTACCAGACTTTGAACATGCTGGAAACTTGGGGGTTATTTTCCCTCTTTCCTTTTTTGCTCTAAGCTGCAATACTATCTTCCATTCATTCTTCAGGTTAATTTCTATTTGCTATGATGTTGGGGGCATTTTTATAATTCATTTTCTAAATATAAACCATTGCTCAAAATGGGTTACTGACTAATTTGAATCTAGTTATAGTTAATATTTTTCATTATTGTAGCAAACTGAACACCACGGAATGTGCATAAAGACGATAATGTGGTTAAATTCTGCTACTTATTGAAAAGTAAAATTAAATGAGTAACCTGAAATATTACAATATATTTTAATATAATATAATATAATATAATAAAATTATATGGTGCCCTGGTTCTAGAAACTCTATAAGACCTTGAGTGAAGTAAAGCTTGAAGTGGAGACAGTGATCAAAACAGGAAGGCAAATTGTACAGAAACAACAGACAGACAACCCCAAAAGCATGGATGAACAACTGACAGCACTGAAATTCCTTTACAATGATTTGGGAGCGCAGGTTAGTTTTTCATATGTACAGTTTTGTTTCACTGTGTGAAATCCATTTGAGGTAAATTTCAAGCATTTAATTAAATATTATTTGAACCCGATTTACTATTCACCAGTTAAATCCGAAATCTATAATGTTTTAAATCGGAGATCGAAATACATAACTTTCCACATCAATACTATTATCCAGTAGTTGTGGTTGATGAGAAATGTAGTCCAGGCTTATCTAGAGTAACTCCACTCTGTTTTGAGATTTGATAAAAAATTTAAAAAGCAAGATACACATATTTTTGGGAAATAAAATAAATGATCTAAGGGATGGTTTCTTGACAGATCATTTTTTCCTTCATGAGTCCATTTAGCTTGTAAAATTGTCATTGAATGCCTTTTCCTTATCCATTTTCCTTCATAGATGTAGTTGATTGATGAGGACAAATTCTTTTTAGAGGCAAGTAACCCTAGCCAAAATAGAGGTTGTGGAATAATACTAAAATGTATAGGTGCTTTGAGTGCAATTCCAGAAATGTGTAACACTGCTTGAAAACCTTTAGTATTGACAAAATCACCATCAGTCAGCTGCAAAAAACAGCGTTATTTGGAACAGCTTACATCCTATGAAGATATCTTTAACATCATTAAACAGCAACATCTGCCTATGCCAGGTCCTTAGGAAGGACTTGATAAGTAAATAAAAATGCCAGATCCCATCTAAACATCTGCTCACTGTGTGACCACACATAATGTTGATCAAATAAGTTTTCTTAATTCTTTGTTCTTGATGCTTGCTCTTTTACATGTTTTTTTTTTAAAGGTGACAGAAGGCAAACAAGATCTAGAACAGGCATTGCAACTCTCATGCAAATTCAGTGAAGTCTCCCTCTCCTTATCCAAATGGTTAGAGGTGACAGAAGCTGAACTGGTGCACAAGTCCACTTCAGAACGTTTGCTTTCTGATCTGGACACTGAAATTGCTTGGGCTAAGGTAAGCAGCCTGTTCTCAAACTTCTTTGTTTGCATCTCGTTCTGATACTTGTTATAGTTCTTACTGTTGAACAAAAATTTGTTTTGCCTTGGAAGCAGGTTAAAAACCAACATTTTTAACCTGGAGCCTAGCTTAAATATTTATTTAATAAATATTTGAATACAGCAGGTGCATTCAGTGATTTCAAATCTGGGTGAATCCTCCTGAATTTTCCTTCTGGTTTTATGGGGGAATCTATTTGAAAGTGTATTCTATATTGCATGCATGTCATGCTGAGTACCACAGGGAATTCTAGATTTCCTGCAAGAAATTTAGTCTCCTCTCCTGTCCTTTCCTGTTATAGGGACATTTTTTTTCTGACACTATTGTATGCCTCAGAATTCTTTTTAAAAAAGCAATTCTGTAATATGCATGCTGCTCATTGTGCATTTATTATATTAATATTTTAGAAGAGGTCACTAAATGCTGAACTCAACTTGAGACACTTATCTCATTTGTTTGCCATTTGTACATATTTTAAAACTTTACTATTTCAACCCAAGAAAATTAAAAATTTAACAGATCCAATGCTCTGTACTTAGTTCTTTTTTCTATTAATGTAATGCAGCTGTTGGCTTTTTGAATGTAATTACTTGTTTTAATTATTGATTGCTATTTTAAAAATGTCATGGTTCGTCAGTTCTTTGACTAATTGAGTGCAAAATGTTATTAGCCTGCTAGGAGGACGTTTGTGCGCCTGGGACTAAGGTTGAAAACGAAACAATATAATTTCGGTGTATTATTTCTTCAGAACAAAGAATATGCATTAATTACTGGAGGTATAATCCAGAGTTAAAAGGGGTACCTAGTGGTTTCCCATTGAAATAGGAAATTATAGGAATCATTCTGCATGTTATTCCTATAAAGAGAATTGTATCATGAGGAAAAGCATATATTCTACCATAAAAAATATGCCTGTGTGACGTAGCTTGGGGATTCTTGAAGAGAATTCTAGAATTAAAGGGAAATTTGATATTATTAAACATTTTTGAATGCCAAATTTGTGTAATTATTCCTTTTTTTTTTGGATTGGCATGACAGAAATTATATTCTATGGAATAATTCCTTGCTCTTCAAAACAGGGTTTAGGTTGTAGCATGACCTTGGTTTATAGGAAAGTGATAGTTTCAAATCATAATTTGCTGGACATTTATTTGCTGTTAACTACCGGTAGGTCCAGAATTTCAATTGCAGTAAATAGCAGAGGGGGAAGTGAAAATCTATATGAGCAAAAGATTTGTCAGGCTAAAATTGTAGTTTACTATTGCATTAGCTTACTCGTTGCATAAATCTTTCTGTTAAAATAAGAACAATTTAAGAAAGTGAGACTGATTTATTAGTAAACAGGTATAGCAAAAATATTAAAAATCATTTTTCCAATTTATGAAAAATATATATTCTCTCAAAAGCAATCTTAATGTTTCCCCTTGAAAGGTATATAGTTCCCCAAATTTGCAAAAGAAACTTTGTGAAAAAGATATACTTTATTATCAGATTGCGTAATAACTGCAATTTGCATCAATTTGGCATGTCATAATAGATTTTGCAAAATCAGTTACAGAATATAATTAAAACAAAGAATGGTGCATTTAAAGCACAACCTTACCAGTTACTGAGGCTAACATTTCTTTGAAAATTTTCTATTCTGTGACTACTAAGATACTCTGAATTTTAGAAGATCCCTTGCTTTGGATTGCTTTAGATATCATATGTTATATCAGATTGCTCATTGCAGTGATATGTCAATTGTTAGCTAAATCGATCAAGATAGAAACCAAATCAATAATAAAATTTTTGGTTCTGTCACCTTGAGGAATTTTATTCTGTTCTGTTAATGGTCCTTGTTGCCTTCCAGAATGTGCTGAGAGAATTGGAGAGGAAGAAAGTCGATTTGAACAGTGTAACAGAGAGCAGTGCTGCACTGCAGGCCTTAGTGGATGGAAGTGAAGCTCCTCTGGAGGAAAAACTCTGTGTCCTTAATGCTGGATGGAGCAGAGTCCGAACCTGGACCGAAGATTGGTGCAATACACTTTTGGTAAGCTGAAACTGCAAACGGCAAATTTTGACATTTGTAGAATTAATTATCTGTATGGCTTTTGATAGGGTCATAAGCATTGATGGTGGTGGCCTTACTCTTCAAGTAGGAAGTGTTAATAAATGTCAAATTTCCTATCAGGAGAGAACGGTCTTACTCAGTTGCCTCCAAGATATGTTAAATTTGAAAGTCCCATAGCCAGGCCAGCTAGGATGATATCTCTGGGGAGTATTTAGTTGTGGAAGGCTGATCTGTTAAATGGAAAAATGAATAAGGTGATGAAGAGTTTTTCAAGAAATAGTAAAATGTATTGAACAATTTGATAGATTTGCTTCTTACTTCATGCTCAGGAAGTATCAAAATCTTTTCTTTGAAGCTTTAGCTCAAGAATAAATACTTTAAAAAATTATTATGTAAGAGGACTCATGGAAATATTCTTTGAGGTTTATTTAAACAAACTGTACCCATTATCTGTGCAATCATTATTCATAATAATGATTGTTTTTAAAAATCATTAAAAATCTTAAAAAAACAGAAATGGATGTAATGGGCTCTGAGAATAATCTTGAAGAAGAGGATGAAGAGCTGCAGCCAAGGCAGTGGTCAAATAAGAGAAATCTGAGCCCAGAGCTGGAATGGAATTTGAGAAAGCGTTTCAGGTTTGGCTGTCCATAGTTCAAGACAGGGAGAAGAGAGGAACATTCAGGAAAGCAAGGTTTTATAACTGTAAACCTATAATCAAAGTATTTTTAGTATTAGTTTGTTCTACCTTGAAGGACTTCCATCTGTCTTGCAGCCCTGAATGTGCCTCCCATTTCATTGCATTTATCTTACAGGTAACCCTTAGCTTGTGACCATAATTGAGCCTGGAATTATGGTGGTAAGATATGGCGGTCGTCAAGGGTCACCAAGTGACTGTGCCCAGTTTTACAACTTTTTTTGTAGCAGTCATTAAAGCAAAAGTAGCAGTTGTTAAGTGAATCCATTTTTTCAATGGGCGTTTTGCCAGAAACTGGAGGTAAATGCCGGAAGCTGGCAAAAAATGCCAAAAATTACAATCACATGACTGCAGGATGCTACAAATAGCCTTAAATGCAAGCTGGTTATGAAGGGCCCTAAATGCGATATGTGGCAACGATCTCTCTCACTCTCTTTTTCTTTCTCTTTCCATCTATCTGTCTCTCTCTCCCCATTTTTCTCTCTCTCTCTCTTTCCCCATCTCTCTCTCTCTCTTTATCATCTATCCCTCTCTCCCTCTTTCCATATACCTCTATCTCTTTGTGCGCATACATATGTTTGCATGTGTGTGTGCGATGTTAGAACTTTTATTGTAAGAAAAGTCTCTGGAAGGAAGTCTATAGGTCGTTTTGATCTTTGTGAGAAAAGATAAGATATAAATCTAGTGACTAAAATTATAATAAATAAATACCAAATATCTCTTAGGTCTTGGCACTAAAAGAGCTGAAAAAAACGAATGAAAATGCCATTGACTGACTGCTGTGAATGTTTTCTGTTTAAATAGCTAAATTTTATTGACATTTAAGGTATGTTTTTATTGATTTATCTTTGTCTTTCCTTTATAGAATCACCAAAGCCAACTGGAGATTTTTGATGAGAACGTTGCCCACATAAGCACTTGGCTGTACCAAGCTGAAGCTCTGTTGGATGAGATTGAGAAAAAGCCTGCCAACAAGAAAGAGGAGACAGTAAAGGTAGCAAAATTAAACTTCTTACTGACATGACTTAGACAGTAATACCGGTAGCATATTTTGGATCCAAATGAAAATCTGCCAGTTTTTCAGGTTGATTTCTGTTTTGTTTCCCTTCCTCCCTTTTTTAATCCTACTGTGATCTAAATAATAACCCATTTTTTCCCCGATTCATAGCGTCTAACATCAGAATTGGATGCTGTTAGTCTCAGAGTTGATAATGTGCGGGACCAAGCTGTTATACTGATGAACAGTCGTGGGGTATCATGTCATGAGCTTGTAGAACCCAAATTGACTGAACTGAATAGGAACTTCGAAAAAGTATCACAGCACATCAGAAGTGCTAAGGTGAGTATGGAAGACTTCCTGGTCCCAAAGCATATCTACTGGCCTATTTTTACAATTATATTGCTGATTTTTATTTCTCTAATGTTTCTGTGAAATGCATACTACTGCATTGTATTTTGTCGAAGGGAACTGTTTTCTAATATTTCATTGCATTTTTGCATTTTTTAGGACATTATCGCTTTGTGCACATGGTTGCACAAGGACAAAATACAGGTAGTCCTTGTTTAGCAACTGCATTTGGGACAAGCAAGTTGGTGGTTTGGCAAAGCAGTTTCAAAGTGAAACAGTGCAATACTTCAGTTTTTCTTTGCTTTACAGACCTGTGAAAGTCATAAATGCGAGAATTGGACACGAGTTACTTTTTTGAAACCGTTGTAACTGTGAACATTTGTTGTTTGAAGCAGTTGCTAAACAAGGACTACTTGTATTAGTTCTGCCCTACTTTGAGTGAGATAGCTCTACTTCTTCAACAGTACTTTTTAAACAAGAAAAAGAAAGAAGATAACTTGCTTAATTTTTAAAATGTTAAAATGACATGTTACTCCGAAACTTCCTCTTTTTCTCTTTTCAGTTGCCAAAAGCATGTGAAGTAATATATTCTGGGGGTTTGGGTGAATCATTTTATTTTATATGTAATTCTCTTTTCTGTACTCGCCTACAAGCTATCTGCAAAAGATAATTTCTTAGTGTCAGTTTTGGGGATGAGATCTTCTACAAGGCTATTTATTCATTTACAACTATCTTGTTGCAGTTATGCAATATGTATACAAATATATTGACTACTGATTAGGGTGCTTGCTATCTTTGTGTGTGTCAGATGCTGTTCAGTCAGGACGCTCATAAAAAGTTTGCTAAGCAGGAGCTCTGTGGAATTGCAGTGGCTTCTAAAGACCTTGATAAATTTGAATGTGAGATAAAGGAAATGCTGACCATAGTGGAAAAGCACATGGAATCAAAAGAAGATGATGAAAAGGTTGGAGAACTTCACGTTAAAACAAAACTGTCATACTCATCCTTACCTTTTGTTTCTGTTTTCTTTCTTTCTTTCTTTCTTTTTCTTTCTTTCTTTCTTTCTTTCTTTCTTTCTTTCTTTCTTTCTTTCTTTCTTTCTTTCTTTCTTTCTTCCTTCCTTCCTTCCTTCCTTCCTTCCTTCCTTCCTTCCTTCCTTCCTTCCTTCCTTCCTTCCTTCCTTCCTTCCTTCCTTCCTTTTCCCAGACTTGACTTTTTAATCTGGAATCCTGTGACCTAGACGTCTATTGGCAACATTGTAATTCATTTGCTGCAT
The DNA here is from genome assembly GCA_034064705.1 of Bothrops alternatus. Lineage (NCBI taxonomy): Eukaryota > Metazoa > Chordata > Lepidosauria > Squamata > Viperidae > Bothrops > Bothrops alternatus. Next base: position 2,971,925 of record JARGCV010000023.1, read on the forward strand.
GCAATAAATATTGATCTTGCTTGTATCAGCTGTTTTACCATTGCGGTCTTCCTGGTGACTTTATATATATTCAGTTCTACATGTGCAAGGGATTTGTCTTGTTTAATTACGATAAAATGTATAGTTGGTTGTACTTGAAATCATGCATTTGGAAGCTCATCCTTTTTCAAACACTTTCTCGCTATTCTGAGTCCTTGGGAGAATTTGCAATGTGTCTCCTTTCTGTGCTACATACTTGAAGCATAGGCAGTGCAGGAGATGACCCACAGTGTTGCTCCTCCTGGACATTGCTAGAATAGGCAAGAGTTGATGTTTCACAGCCCCTGCTTACCTCTACAACAGGGGTTCTCAACCTTGGCAACTTTAAGACTTGTGGACTTCAACTCCCAGAATTCCTCAGCCAGCTTTGCTGGCTGAGGAATTCTTGGAGTTGAAGTCCACAAGTCTTAAAGTTGCCAAGGTTGAGAACCCCTGCTCTACAACAAAGGAAAGAGATATAGATACAGAACATTAGGATTAGATTACAGGTAGATCTTGACGTATGACCACAATTGAGCCCCAAATTTTTGTTGTTAAGTGAAACATTTTAAGTGAATTTTGCCCCATTTTAAAACCTTTCTTGTCTCAGTTGTTAAGTGAATTGCTGCAGTTGAGAAGTTAGTAACCTGGTTGTTAAGTGAATCTTGGTTCCCCATTGACTTTGCTTGTCAGAAGGCTGAAAAAGGAAATCACATGGAAAGCAACAATCATAAGTTTGAACCAGTTCCCAAGCATTTTGATCTTATGATCGTGGGGATTCTGGAAAGGTTGTAATGGTCAAAAGTGGTCGTAAGTCACTTTTTTCAGTGCCGTTGTAACTTTGAAACAGTCACTAAATGAACTGTTGTAAATTGAGGACCACCTGTATTATCTGAATGCCTGGTATCTTCACTGAAAACAGTTTTACTTTGGCACACAACTACATGTTGCACAGTTAGTAGTTTTGTAACATTTTATTAGATTATAGAATAAAATACAAAAGCAAATAGTAGAACACAGTGGGGAGGGAAAAAGGAAAGAAAAGGCACTGACTTCCGAACTTCTTCTGTTGCAGTAGAATGAAGCATTAACACCAACTTTTTTTTTTTATAAAAATTCTTTTATTAAAACAATTAACATTGAACATAAAAACATATTATGCAGCAATCATCATGACACCTGGTATACAATACTAAGTATTAGTCTTTGAAAACGTCTGAGTTAGTAAGCCTTTTTCCCCACTCCTCGTGTCTAGCCTCAACTATACTCCTGTTACATTTTATTTTGATTGGTGTTTCCCCTATCCGTTTCAATATTAATGTGATCAACATTAAACATAAGATCCTATTGCTAAGCAATCATCCTAGAACATAGCATACAACATTAGGTATTAATCTTTGTATACATCTGTTTTAGTAAACGTTCTTCCCTCCTCCCTTCCCTCTTCAAGTATACTCCAAGTACCTTTTGTTTGATTGGTGTTTCTCCTATATATGGTCTATCTACTGTATCTAGTCTATTGCATATTGTGCGTTTGCGCTTCTGAGTTGACTTCATCCCATTACTAGTGCAATCTTTTATGGTCCCCAACCCGAGATCCTGAGGTAAAAGTTTCATATCCTGAGGTAGAGATTCAGTCTACTTTAACAATATTAAAGCAAACAACGTTAGTCATAAGGTTATGTTAAGAGGCATTAGTTGTAGAACATATACATTCAACGTTGGGTGTTAGTTTTTGTAAACATCTGATTTGTTAGCCCTTCATCCCTCCTCCCATCGATCCTTAGCTGAACGCCAGCTGCTTGTCGTTATAGAAGTGGCTAGTAAAAAGTTGGTGGCAGACACCAACTTTTTACTAGCCACTTCTATAACGACAAACCAATCTATCGGTAGAACCCAAAAATCAAAGTTTCATTTTGTTCCACTTCAAGCACAAAGTCCAGACGCGGTCTCCATGCAGAAATAAAATTATTTATAGTCTTTTCTTTAATCGAAACAGTCAATTTAGCCATCTCTGCCATCTCCATCAGCTTCCGTAGGCATTCGTCCATATCGAAATATCCTTCCATTTTTGGTGTTGCACAGTTAGTAATTACAATGACCTCCTAATGAATTCACAGCAAAATATGAATCCGCTGAGTCTTTATGTAGGATAAAATGATTAATTAGAGTTTTACATTCTTCAGAAAGGATTCTGAGGAAGTACTTCAAAACTCATGCAACAGAGCACCTCTCTCTGTTTTTGTGCCGACCCAGAAAAAGGTGATTTCTTTAAGGGATTGATAACTTTTTTTTTCCAGCTTTGTGCATGGTTCCTTGAATGAATAGCAGAGAGATGCTGTGCTCGTGTGAGGTTTGCAGCACTTTTTCTGATATAGTTTTTCTTTAAACACGCACAACCATGCTATACATGCTTGTCTGTACTGTCTTACTCTTTGGGAGTAACAAAAGCTAGTTGCCCCAAGTATTCCTGAAAATATGTCCTCCTTTTTAAAATTGTAGCTGGATGAAGAAAGAGCCCAAATTGAGGAAGTTCTGCAAAAAGGCGAGCATTTGTTACAGCAGTTCATGGAAGATAACCGGAGAGAAAAAATTCGTTTGCAGCTCCTTCTCCTTCAGACCAAGCAAAGCAATGCAAAGGTCAGTGAAAGTAGCCTTGCTGTGCAGTAGATCTATAATGTTCTATTTCTTCCCCCAGAAGCTTTATACCAGGAGTTCTCAACCTTGGCAACTTTAAGACTTGTGGACTTCAACTCCCAGAATTCCTCAGCCAGCTTTGCTGGCTGAGGAATTCTGGGAGTTGAAGTCCACAAGTCTTAAAGTTGCCAAGGTTGAGAACCCCTGCCTTATACGCACCTGAAAATTCTCACTCTTGTCTACGAGACATAAATTAATCCATCTTTTTGCCTGTTGCTCTCTACTATCATTATTTATTTATTTACAGGTAGTCCTTGACTTATGACCACCATTGAGTCCCAAATTTATGTTGCTAAGTGAGAACTTTGTTAAGTGACTTTTGCCCCATTTTACTACTTTTCTTGCCACAATTGTGAAGTGAATCACTGTGGTTGTTAAATTAGTAGAATCGTGGCTAAGTCAATTTGCCTTCCCCATTGACTTTGTTTGTCAGAAGGTTGCAGAAGGTGATCACATGACTCTGGGACACCGCAAAGGTTGGGTCATAAATATGAACCAACTGCCAAGCATCCAAATTTTGATCCCATGACTGTGGGGATGCTGAAGTGGTCACAAGTCATCTTTGTTCAGTGCCGTTGTAACTTCAAACATTCACTAAATGAACTGTTGTAAGTTGAGGACTGCCTGTATTAAATGTATATGCTATCCATCTTACTATCTAGGTGACTTGGGCAGCTTATAATGCAATAACAATATAACTATAAGAAGAATTTTAAATATAAAATGACTTAAAAGTTACAAGTTAAATATAGACTAAAATCAAAAGGCTTGAGCGAAATGGAAATGGTGTCGTCTATGTCACTGCACCAACCATGTCCAAATTGGAGCCTGATCCTAAATCAGCCATCAGATCCAGGTCTTAAGGCCCTTCCAAAAGGCCAGAAGGCTGTGGGCAGATCTCATCTCTGGTGGCAAGATGTTCCAAAGGGCAGGGTTTGTGACAGAAAAGTTTCTTCTTTTACACCAGAGATTGGGAACTATGGCCCTTTCATGACTTGTGGACTTCAACTTCCAGAATTCTTGAGCCAGCATGGTTGACTCAAGAATTCTGGGAGTTGAAGTCCACAAGTTATAAAAGGACCATAGTTCCTCACCCCTGTCTTATAACCTTAATTATTAATTGTATAACCTTTCTTTTTGGGTTGTAGGAGGTTCGGTCATTACAAAGGAGGCAGGTGTCAGAACTTCCACCTTCATTTACTCTATATGAAATGGAAGCAGAGAGTCATTTTCAGTGGCTTAGTGAAACAGACACAAGTCTTTCTGGACTTCAAGAAGCAGAAGAGAGGGAGAAAACAAAGGTAAATTCTTTTTAATATCAACCATTCATTTATGTAATTTTTCAATAGTTTTGTTCTCAATAGTTCGTGCTGTCAATCCCAGTGTTTCCAAACTGGTGCTTCTATATAGGTTGAATCTCAACTTATTTTTTTGACAAGCTGCCTGGCAATTATGACTATTGAACTCTAACATGTTTAGGTGGCATAAGGATCACTTGGGTCGTGTTGCTAGTAATGTAATTATTTGCTTATTTAGTCCAAAATGAATGGTTTTTTACTCTTTTAAGGTAAAAATACTGTTTCCCCGCTGAGTAATTAGTTTACTCTGGAAAACTAATTCAAACATATTCCACTACTTATCTTCTTCAAGTCTCAAGTACCTGGAATGAAGAAGTGACTTTTAGCAGCCTTTCCAGGATGAATCAGACTGATAGTGTTAACTATGCGAATCAAAACTGTGACTGATACAATGGTCCTATGCTGTACAGTTTATAAATAATAACTAATACTTTAAATTGGGCTCAGAAGTCAAAGGAACATATTATAATTACGTCAGAATCACTATCTAATTGAACAATTCTAGAACTAAGCTACATGGATTTCACATCCCCATGAATATAAGAACATAAGAAGAGCCATGCTGAATCAGGCCAAAGCCCATCGAGTCCAGCATTCTGTGTCACACAGTGGCCCACCAATTGTACATGGGGATCTTGAGTAGAAAGAGAAGGCAAAACCCTCCCTTTCCCTTGACCCCCAACAAATGGTACTCAAGGGAATCCTGCCTGCCTCAACCAACATAGAGGCGGCACATGGACATCCGTTTTAATAACCCCCGATACACTTGGCATCCATGAATCTATCTAGCCCTGCCTTGAAGCTGTCAAGGCTGACAGCTGTCACGACCCCTTCTGGAAGTGAATTCCATAAATCAACGACCCTCTGGGTGAAGAAATATTTCCCTTTATTTGTCCTCACTTTCTTAGCTATGAGCTTTAGGGAGTGCCCCCTTGTCCTGGTATTGTGTGATAGAGAAAAGAATTTTTCTCTATCCACCTTTTCTATCCCATGCATGATTTTATACACTTCGATCAAGTCACCCCTTAAACGCCGTCTTTCAAGGCTGAAGAGACCAAGGCGTTGCAATCTGGTTTCATAAGGGAGGCGCTCCATTTCCTTGATCATTCTTGTTGCCCTTTTTTGCACCTTTTCCAGTTCCATTATATCCTTCTTGAGGTGCGGTGACCAGAACTGTACACAGTACTCCAAGTGTGGTCTCACCATCGATTTGTACAGAGGCAATACAACACTTGCTGACTTATTTTCGATTCCCTTCCTAATCATGCCAAGCATGGAATTTGCTTTTTTTTACTGCTGCTGGCAGCAGTAAATGAATATGAATATGAAATATATTGAAGCAAGAGTGGATTATAAATATGAAGAATGGCTGCAGGACTTGGGTTTGGCTAATCTAAAGAAAAGAAGAAATAGGGGTGATATGATATCAGTATTCCAGTATTTGAGGGGCTGCCACGAAGAAGAGCGGGTCACATTATTCTCCAAAGCACCAGAGGGCAGGACAAGAAACAATGGTTGGAAACTGATCAAAGAGAGAAGCAACCTGGAATTAAGGAGAAAGTTCCTGGCAGTGAGGACAATTAACCAGTGGAACAGCTTGCCTTCAGAAATCGTGAGCGCTCCATCACTGGAGATTGTTAAGAAGAGACTGGACAGTCACTTGTCTGAGATGGTATAGGTTCTCCTGCTTGAGCAGAAGGCTGGACCAGAAGACCTCCAAGATCCCTTCCAGCTCTATTCTATAAATGTTTTCTAAAGCTCATCTTTAAATAAACATAAGAATATAAGAACCTTAGAAGTGCCACACTAGATTGGACACCTGACTCATCTAGTCCAGCTGCCTCTTCCTTCAGTGGCCAATAAACTGTATAAGGAAACTCGCTAATCCCCCAGCAATGACCTTTAGAGGCACTCCCACTGCCATCAAGGCTCATAGCCCCTGATTCCCATGACTTCAATGAATTGGGCCAAATCTTCATCCATATTCTTCGTACATTCAAAGAATACTTCCAACTGATTACAGAAAACAAAAAAAAAATCATGGTATATATATTTGAATTATTGAAAGAGCTTCTTAAATTGGCTATCAACCTCCTCTCGGTAGGAGTCTTTCTCCTAAATCACTATTACAATCAATAATATTTTCAACTCATTGGTATAAAATCCAATGAGAAAAGAGGTAACTTTTGGCTAGGCTTTTGGTTAACTGAGAGGCTTACTAAACCTTAGTTCTAATTAATTCCTGAAAAGACATACTATTTATACAGGTAGTTCTCGTTTTTCATTTAGTGACGGTTTGAAGTTACAATGGCATTGAAAGAAATGACTTGTGATGGTTTTTCACACTTACAACCCTTGTAGCATTCCCATGGTTGCGTGATCAGAATTCAGATGCTTGGCAACTGACTCATATTTATGACAGTAGTGTCTCATGTGATCACCTTTTGTGATCTTCTGACAAGCAAAGTCAATGGGGAAGCCAGATTCATTTAGCAACTAACTTAAGAACTGCAGTGATTCACTTAACAACTGTGGCAAGAAAGTTGTAAAATTGGGCAAAACTCACTTAACAAATGTCTCACTTAGCAACAAAAAATTTCAGCTAAGTTGTGGTCGTCAGATGTTTTTTAAAATATTATTGATTGTAACAGTTATTTAGGAGAGAGATTCCTACCTACTAAGAGGATGTTGATAGCTAATTTAAGAAACTCTTTCAATAATTCAAACATATATACAATGACTTTTCATTTTCTGTTTCTAATGGATCCACTTTTTTTAGATTCTTAGTCTGCCATAGGATTTATTTTATGTTTATTTATATAATGAGACTTGTGGACCAGTAAGTAATTTTTTGGACAGGCTTGTGTATTAGGCAATCTGTCTATCCTTTTGCATTACTCGTTATGGAGCTTCATAATTAAATTAATCAATCTCTTTATGACTCTTCTGTAACTTGTAAATCTAAAACCAATTGAGGATGAGATAAAGGAATGTTCAAATCTCAGAATGAGTTCTGTGTAGTATAGAATAATAATGGTCTGCTTGGCAGTAGTTATATGCATTTTCTTTCCACGAGGCTAATAGGAACTTGGGAAGAGGTGATTTTGATCTACTGATCATATATTGAATGTTTCTTCCTTCAGTGTTAGCGCTGCTGAACAGATGGCCCACCTGTCATACTAAAACCCTAGAAAACTCTATAACAAACTCCAATATAATATAAGCTGTGATCCTCAAGGATGGTTAAACAAATAATAGGCCTTAAGGGATTCACATAATGGGTATATAAAGTAGACTACCCAACTTGGGAGCATCTTTCAAATGTGTTGACTTCAACTTTCAGAACGTGTTAACCAGTATGCCCATTCTGGGAAAATTCTGGGAATTGAAGTACACACAGCTGGCAGCTGCAAGTTGGAGAAGACCCATCTAGTTTCATTAAAAAAAACATGTTAAAAATCAAAATAACAATGCAAACCTTAGCATTTTGTACTTGCATCCTGACAGCAGTTGCAAATATAAAAATTACAAGATTTATGTCATTTCATCACAATATATATTTTGTTACATAATATAAATTTTGTTAATATATGATTGAAAATATCCATAAACATGTTTTCTTACTCTTCCCTTCTCCCCACTCATCCCATGGTTACAGGAACCATATTTTATAATTCTTATATCAGTTTATATATCAAAAATTATAAGTACAAAAGTAATGAATCAGATAAGGACCAAACACTGCCCTGATTTCTATTTCCATGAAGACCAGGGAATGTTCTTTACACTTACAAAAATGTAAATAATTCATCTATTAAGTTGAAGTATATGTGAACCCACCTTAAGGTTTAATTTTATCTTGATATTGCCTAGTTGGAGTTTTCTCTCATACCCCTTCCCCCACTCACTGTTGATTACCCAAACTTTCCTTTCTGTTTCAAAGGCATTTTATCTTCAAGGGATCTAATAAATTATAGTTTTCCCTTACATTTTGAATTGAACCTTGACCAGGGGTTTGAGTTTGTCATTAATCTTCCCTGTTTGCCACCTACATTGTGCCAAACAATTGATCAATATTGCAACTGTCTAAAATTTGCTACTGGGGATCTTAATGACCTTCATTCTGGAATGGACTCCAATAATATAATTCAGAAAACAAGTAAATCACTTTTTGTGTGTCAGGATTTGACTGACCATGTTTTAGAAATGTGCCAATTGGAGATTTTTTTATCTAGTATATTGCCTCTATTTTATCTAGTAACCACTTCTACTTTGCAGGAAAGGTAGGATGCAATGTTAATTAATTGAAACAGTAACTGAGTGTCTTGTTGAATGAATGACCTTGTGGGAACATCCTAAAAGCCATCACCTCCAGTGTTATATATCCCACAGCAATTAGCCAGATGGAAGCTCAAAAATCATGTCATAAAGATTAGCTTCTATTTATTATTTATTTCCTAAGTATTTGACTTAGGAATTTATATAGAAGCTTCAAATGGGAAATTATATAAGAATAACTATGAATTTTTATGAAATAAGGTACAAAAAGAATTGGAGAATTGGAAAAAATTACAATTATCTATGTTAGGTAGGATAGCCGCAATTAAAATGAATGTATTGCCGAAATTTTTATTTTTGTTTCAAATGTTGCCAATACTTAAAAAGGATGGGAATCTTGAGGAATGGCAGAAAGGTATAAACAAATTTATTTGGGATGGCAAGAAACCAAGGGTTAAATTCAAAATTATTCAAGACACAAGAGAGAGAGGTGGTTTGAAAATGCCTAATTTTAAATTATATTATTATGCTGCAGTTCTAGTGGCAATAAGTGATTGGATCAACTTAACAAATGAAAGAATATTGAATATAGAAGGATATGGGTTAGTGTATGGGTTCCACGCGTATTTAGTTTACGACAAAAAATTGGATAGGAGCTTTAAAGAGCATATATTAAGAAACTCTATGTTGCGTGTCTGGAAAAAGTATTATTATAAATTATGTGGTAAAATCCCTTTATGGACAGTTCCCAGGCATGCAATACAGAGTGTAGGTATACAACAAATTCAGGATGTGGTGCCATATGATAAACTTTTAATTAAAGAAGGGAATAGCCTAGAACTGAAATCATTAGATAGATTAAAGGAGGAAGGTATAGCTCACAATTGGTATCATCATGCACAACTTCAAGCTAGATGGCAAAAAGATGTTAAGATGGGTTTTTCTTTAAAGGATGAAAAATTAATTATACAAGCTAGAGACCAAAGAGCTATGCATATCAAAAGAATATATGACGCTTTAATTGAAATTGATTCTGGAACTGAATTAGTTAAAGATTGTATGATTAAGTGGGAAGGTAATTTTGGACACCCAATTATGATAGAAACTTGGAAAAGAATATGGGTGAAAAATGTTAAATTTACACAAGCTCAGCATTTAAGAGAAAATTTTTATAAAATGTTTTATAGATGGCATTTAGATCCAAAAAAATTATCGCTTATGTACCCAAATATGCAACCCAAATGTTGGAGATGTGATTCTATGGACGCTACTTATTTTCACATTTGGTGGACTTGTAAAAAAATTAAGGCTTTTTGGATAAAAATATGGTGGATTCTTCAAAATATTTTGAAAAAGCGTATTGAGTTTTTACCTCAGTTATTCTTGTTGGGTATTACAAAGGACTGTACCACCATAGAGACTAAGCTGATCTTGAACTTGATTACGGCCGCAAGATTGTTGGTGGGACAATATTGGAAGACATCTGAAATACCATCTATTGAAGAATGGACACTAAAAGTTACCCATCTTGTGGAGATGGCTAAGATATCAGCATACCTGAAAAACCACTCAAATGAAGCATTTTTGATGGACTGGAAAAAATGGATTGACTATATGCAAAAGAAATATCAATTGAAAGAACTAGATTTGATATACAGATAAATAGTTATAAAACAGTTATAAAATAGTAGTTTAGTGGGGTTTCTTGCGTTCTTACTCTGTATTCACTCTGGGAAGCCTGGGGGGGGAGGGGGGAGGGAGATAATAAGTAATAGATTATGTTTCTCAACTGTAGTTGGGGGTATAAAGGGAATAGATTTTTTCTTTTTTAGGGCGTTCGGGAAAACTCTAGACACCGCATTGGATGGTGAGGAAGGTGGAGTGAAGGTTAGGTATGTGTAGAGGGTTAGAGGGTGGAGATAGGGAATAGAGGTGAGTGGAGGGAAGATGTACAGAAAGGTGAAAGTATGTAGTTAGAAGGATAGAAGAGGGTAGGTTGTTGGAGGATGTGGTGGGGGGGGTTCCGAGCAGCTATTTGTAGTGATTGTTAAATATGTTATTTGCTTGTTTTCAGTTGAGTTATTATGTTATTATGTTATAATTTTGTTAATAGTTTTTAAAATTTAATAAAAAAATATTTTAAAAAAAAAGATTAGCTTCTATTATTGTTTATCACCAGCATCTGGGCATCCAAATCTATAATTGATCATGTTTATCATAATGTAAAACTTAGCTCTCTTACATAATGGTATAATGTTATAACACATGATTCTTCAGAAATCATGCCATATAAGGAACTAGGGCCCTGCCATGTTGCAGGAGCCATCTTTCAAAGTGCTTCACTTGAGATCTAATTCTTTTGTTAGTAGCTATGGCATAGGAGCCCCATAATATTATATCTCCAGTCTGTTCTGATAACTAAAGAAGTGATTGACTGGATCGACCACTGGTGAATCACAGTGTTGGTAACATTGGTATGTGATTTGCTTATTTTCAAGTATCATTGAAGTAGCCTGGAAACAGAATGTGACAATGTTTTAATTATGTATTTGCCCTCTTGGAAACAATTAAAAGTGCAAAGTTGATATAAAAATGGAAATAAAAACTAAACTAATATTTGCTAGGCAAAACTTGGGCAGAGTCTGGTAGCAGCTTTTGAACTAACAATTTTATTTAAGGCATAACCTTTAATGAATTGCAACTCATTTCATCTGATGCGTCAGAAGCATGAAGTAGCTTGACTGATGTGTTATTTAAATACCTTGGAATGGGGAGGCGATGGGAAGACAGAGTAGTTATGCAGATGGAGTTCCTTGGCATAAGCTTAAGCCTTAAATAAAAGTGTTGAGCTCTGAAGTGCCACTTTTTGCTATCACAGATCAATCACAACTTTGTACATTTGCTAGATGATTTCAGGCAGAGGCAGGATTGATATTTGGAATCACTTGCAAACTTTGAACAATGCATATGAAAAGTATATCGATCAATGAGTTTCATTATGAAAATGTAATATTTTAATAAAATGAAATGTAAAACATACTCAGAAGGTATTTGGTGCATGTTGTTTTGATTTTCCTTATGCAGTCATATTGTTACGTATTTAAATAAGAATGGACATCTTTATTTGATACTGTTGAGAACATTTGTGAAATATATTTAGCTTAATTTTTTTAAATCTCAGTTTATTAGACTACATAACGTTAGCAAATCCACTGATTTCAGAAGTAATATTTCCAAATGTAAAGTAATAATAGGCTTGATGAGGTTATCTTTCTCATAAATATGCAGTGAATAGTTGGTTCATATACTAAGGGTGGAGTATACAAGTGAGAATATACTAGTAGGTCCTTGTTCTATGACAATTGTACTATTCTGAAAAGCCACTTTGTGAACTGGAAATTGTGGTCCAGGTACCTGATTAAAGAAAGAAACCTCTGGGTGTAAGTAATGTTGCAATAGATGTTGAAGTGTATAGTTATTTTTGTATTAACTAAAAATTATTGGAAAATGGATATATACATTTCAGGAGAATCAAGTGTGTGTAGACAGAGATAATCCTTTCCTTTTTTAATGCAACTGGAACTATTTAATTAAAAAAGGATATCACTGTTTGATTAGAATATTATTTTACTATATTGTAATTTATATGGCATGTATTTAAAAGCTAAGCAAAAGGATAAGAGGAATTAATTCATGGGAACACCTGATTTAGTCACAGTGGAAACACTTCCTTGTAATTATAATATATGTAGCATCATCTGAAGAATTATTTTAATTAAAAATAGCATTAAATCTTAAGATTAGAATATAATGGAAATGCAAATAAATGAATCCTTCTTGTATTTTTATAATGAAGTTAGTTTTAAATAAATAGTTAACTGAAGCTTATTTTGCTTTAGGGAATTCCACAGAGGATTCAAGGGTCTCAGTCATCAATGACCAGGGAATCTCCATTCCCTGCAGAATACCTGGTTGAAATTAACAAGATTTTGCTGGTTATAGCTGATGCTGAGCTCTTGCTAAATGCTCCAGAACTTCATTCAGCAATTTATGAAGACTTTTCTACTCAAGAAGATTCATTAAAGGTACAAGAACCTGAAATCTAATATTAGAACTCAAAACATAAAAGAGCATTAACGTTCTTCTCAACAAATGTTTTAACTCTGGTGCATGACATTACATCTCAAGATACTTTCTGACTTTATAAAACAGGTTCGGTCTTGGGTATGTCTTGATTTTTAAGAACCTGTGTCTAATTTTTCTAGAATCATCACCAATCCTATCCCTTGTTAGATTCAGGAAATATAAAATAATTCATTTAATAAACTAAATACAGCAGTGTAAAAGTTTGAAAAGGAATGGGAAGAAATTAGATAAAGACCATTGTGAATTAAGTTATTAGAAAGTTGCATTGGGACAGATCAAACAAAATTCACACAAACATTTACAGGCATATACATACTTATAAGGGCTCACATCCTATAAGGCTGAGATTGCACCTAAAATGGATTTTTCCAGTTCATTCTTTATTTCTTATTTATTTGTTAAATTTATTTACTGCCCATCTCACTGTGGGGCTATTCTGGGTGGCTTACAATAAAATAAAATAGAAAAATAATAATCATGCATTATGTACTTAATATTAGATACATATTATATTATCTACTCCCTAATCTGGGAGACATGGTTTGGCTTCCAAAGTCACTAAGATCGTCATGGTTTTGTTTCTTGAGCAAGTCTTAATGGTCTAGTTTGCTTATATTGTTGAGCTGTAATGGATGGCTTCAAACATCATGCTGAGCCAGAAGTAAACCATTTATGACGTACATGTGTGCATCCTAAGCCATGAGCCAAATAATGAAAGATGTAAATATTATAGATATAGATATATATTATATCTATCTATCTATCTATCTATCTATCTATCTATCTATCTATCTATCTATCTATCTATCTATCTATCTATCTATCTATCTATCTATCTATCTATCTATCTATCTATCCACACACACATACATACACTGATGGTTGTTGCCATCTAATCATGCTCTATTTTTCCAGCTGGCAGTTATCTTTGAGGGGATGCTAATTCTGCCTGGTATTTTTGTTTTACTGTATTACAGAGCATAAAAGATATGTTGGATAAATTAGAAGATCAGATTGCAGTTATTCATGAAAAGCAACCTGATGTTATACTAGAAGCATCTGGACCCGAAGCTGTTCAAATAGAAGATTCACTAACCCAGCTTAATGCAGAATGGGATCGAATTAACAGAATGTACAATGACCGCAAATGGTAAGTAAAAGGATGGCCTATATTTTGTACGTACACTTTTTCACCAAGAAAATGTGATGAGTTAGGCAGAGAAGAGAATAAATCAGGTAGTAGCCATTTTGTAGCTCTACTGTCCTTGCAGTATACAGTAAACCAGCTGTGCTAAGTTTGGATATAAACAGGGTCACATTTAAAAACATTATTTATAAAATATTGTTTATTTGCCAAAGTTACTTAACAAATGACTATGCAAGCTAACAGGGAGGGAACCAAAAAGTGTTAATTCAGGTGGTATGAGGAAACTATATATTAAACTAAAAATGAAAATTAAAGTGGCATCATGTTCATAACTTTATGAATAACATGGAATGGAGAACAACTTGAATCCTTTGTTCTCAACCTCTTTTTCTCTGCAAATTACAAAGCAAATCAGTTGTTGCACCTTAGAAATTCCTTTCGGTCTCTTTTAGCATTTTAAGAGAAATTTTAGCCAGCTGAGACTTCTGTTTACTAGCATATCTGTTAAAGTCACAAGAATGAGGGGCCAATTAATTCATGAGAATATAGGAATCTGCACAAACATTCTATACACTCTTTTCATTGCATTTTCGATCTTGTTCTCTGTAGTTTTGAAGGCAGCACCTGTAGAATTACATCAGATCCTAGCATCGTCATCTTATTTTCGAAAAGAGTTTTGTATTATTTCACAGTTGCTCTTCATGTGCTGCAGGCTTAGAAAAAAAAATCCTCGGTATTTGCAGACATTTGTGCAGTGATTATATCTGAAGCCCCATCATTCATTTGGAAGCTCAAATGATCTTATTAAATTAACAATGAAGTAGGCAACCTTCCCATTTTAAAAGAGAAATTAAACTTCATAGTCAATCGGTGAAATACAACAAGCAAATTTCCTAGCTGATTCATTGCAGGATAAGACAATTCTTGAATCTCATAAATAATGTATCTTATTTTGCATTGTACTTAAAAGAAAGTTGGCTTCTTTAAAGCCAAGACTGGTATGAATAAGTCTTTTGTAATATGGAAGAATTCTCTGTCAGCTTCGGATACAAAAGCAGTTTGGTTCAATACCTCACAACTGGGAATAAAAATATATCTCTAAACAATGACATAGAAAGCTATGTTTTCTATGTGGAATATAAATGTCCTCCTATTTTTCCTCACTAGGAAGATTTTGTTGCAGATTTTGTTGAGGAAGAACACTTTTTTTTCAGCTGTAATGACCTGAAAATTGTAATGTCTCCCTTTCACTCATGGAGCAGTGGAACAATTAGGCAAAATGACCATAAGACTTTCCTGCAGCTTTTGTCCTTGTTACAGGTGGTTCACTTTCCTCCTATTTAGTTGCTCTATTTCCTCTCTTTAAATTGACAGATTATATCAGGAAAGAGCCTTTTTCTGTCCTTTTTCCTTTTTCTTGCCAAGTAATGGACATTCACGCCTGGTAAAGTGGTGCCCCTGGAATGAATGATGGAATATTTCACAATGTTGCTTATGAAACAGAAGTAGGGGGATAGATGGAGTAAATAGTGGAGTTGCTATGCTCGCATTCTTACCATCTTCACTATCTTACCCAGAAATTCTTAGGAAGGAAACGCTTTCCCCCAATGAAAAAGGAAACCAGCCAAATGCTGAAGCAGTCTCTGCTGATGGTTGGCTGAGCAAATAATAGCAGGAGGTGGAAGAAGAAGAAGAGGAAAAAAAATCTTTATATTTTCTAGTAGGGAGGATGAAAAATTGTAGCGGAGCTATCTGAGTAGCTTGCCTTATTAGGTAGCATTGAGCAAAATATTTCTTTTAGATCCTATGGCAGACATGTCAAACACAAGGCCTGTGGTCCAGATGCAGCCCGCAAAGTGGTTTCATGTGGCCTACGAAGCCATCCTGGAAACAGTGAGGGAATGGCCCACTCGGCCTTGGCCCTGGCCCAGGCCAGCCGGGAGCCAGTGTACAATGTTGTAGTGGCCATCTATGCTGAAACGCATTCAGTCTTAGCTCCATAAGCCCCCCCCGCATGGCCTGAGAAGAACAGTGATGCTCCTCCAGTGGACATGTCTTGGCACTTGCCCTGGTCCCACCCCCTTCTTTCAGAGACCCTCAGATCTATCCCACTCCTGCCCAGGCCCCCACAGGCACCTTTGACGCAAATGATGTAGAGCTGGCCACATCCACCCAGTAGTCCACACCCACTCCATCCATGCCCATGCAGTAGGCCACACCCACCCTGGCCACACCCACCTGGCACCCTGAGGGCAACTGCAATGCTGATGCGGCCCTCACTGAAATTGAGTTTGACATCCCTGTCCTATGGAGACAGATGAAATGTCTGTTGGCTTTAGTCATGGGCACTTATCTCTAGTATTGTTTTTTGAAAAAGAATGATAGAAGATACATTGAAATATTCTGTTGATTGGCATGCTTGGTATAGAAGGCTTACTCTTTGAAGAAGGATATTATCTGTTCTTGGTGTTACTGGGATCATCATCTAGTTTTAGCTTGTTACTCTTGCTTGTAAATCTAGCGAATTGCACCAGTGACCTTAAGAAGCTTATGTTTCATGTTTGGCTTCCACCTGGAAAAGTGTGCTACATAAATATTCATACATTCACATATTCAGCAACTTAGTTTCCTCTGAAATTTGACCGTATGAAGAATGAACAAGGGTCAACTCTGTGGCTGAATCTGTAAAATTGATTTCCCCCCCCCCCCGGAGTTTCAGTTTGCAGAACTAGTTTATTATGATCCATGTGTCCCAGACTTATAGCTGGTCTTGGTACATTTGCTTCAAAGTAGACAAACTGATTTTAAATAAGAATTAAGTTTTGTGGGTTGCCTGTATGCTTAGGCATTCTCTTTCTGCAACTTTATGAGTTTGAAATGTTAGAAATTATAAACGGATGGTTCAAAACTATGAATAGTGCTCCCTTTAAAATTGGGCTTTAAATATCTTTGTTTTCCTCACAAATAAGCCAAAATAAACTATCTGCCATGATTGCATCTGTTGTCTTCAACACACACACACAGACACACACACACACACTCATAGAATATATATACTATTTTGCAGTCTTATCATATATGTATTCTGTAGTGCAAAATTATCTTGTTTCACATTTATCTCCTGTTCTTCTTATTCCATGTAGTTGTTTTGATAAGTCTGTAGAGGACTGGAGACAGTTCCATTGTGATCTAAATGATCTCTCACAGTGGCTAACAGAAGCAGAAGGATTGCTGGCTGAAGCCCACGCTCCAGATGGCAGCCTGGATATAGAAAAAACCAGGATACACCAGCAGGTAACTGATTACTATGTATTGAGCCCAGGACTCCAGTCAGAGCCTTTAATTCTACTTTTGTCACAGAAGAAAGTGGCAATTGTCAGGCTTTGTACTATTGGCAGCTAGGAGCTGTACAAAGCATTTGAAGGGCTGCTTTGCAAAGTGCATTGATCCTGTTTTCAAAGCCCAGTGCGGTTGCTTCAAGGGTTTGTGCATATATTACATCACACTTCTGTTGGAACTGCCAGCAAATCAAAGGGGCTGCCATTGTGTTTCAGAGGTTGTGCCATCGCATTTTGCTTGAGTGCATTGATTAGCCAAATTAAAACATATAAAGTCAACCACATGAATTGTATCGAGACCTCATTCATCTACCTTCCAAGGATGTTGATGAAACGAATAGAGTGAATTAAAAAAAATAAAATAAAGGAGCCTGTGCTTTCATTTCATTTGGAGAGGGGTTCTATAGTAAACACACTTACTAGGATTTCAGTCCTGCTGAAATCTGCTGTTGAGAAAGTCTTGCCTAGTAGAGACAACTATCTTTCACCTCAAATAAAGCTTAAGGCAGGATCTTTATTTTGCGGAGGTTAAATCTGTGTGTGAATGAGAGAGAGAATGCATTTGTGATTGAGGAGAAGGTTTTTGCAATATTAGGAATTCAAATGTAGTCATTGAGAATATTGAAGAGAAGAAACAGCATGTTGGGCAAGGCTTAGAAGCAGATAGGTATCCCTTGAAGGAAGAGACACATGGAACCCAAACTAATGGTCTTTACTACTAGTAGTAATACTTTTCAGGGTTTTTTTTTTGAAAAAAAAAAAAACAAGCAACGAACAAACCACACATAGATTAGGAAAAAGGAGGTCCAGTCCAGATGCATGAATAGCAATTGTCAGAAATCCATCTTCTTGCAGTAGAACACCTGATGCAGATATTCTGGGTCAAAACTGAAACCCTACCTATATATGCATTTTCAACAGGAACTTGAAGAGGGAATCAGCAGTCATAAGCTCAGTTTTTCAACACTGAATAGAACAGGAGAGGAAATAATCCAGAAACTCCCCAATACAGATGGAAACTTCCTGAAAGAAAAACTAGCTGGGCTGTATAAACGCTGGAAGAACATCAATGCTGAAATCATGGAAAGGCAACAGAGGTAACAAGACCCCTCAGGATTTGAGGATATCTTAGTAGCAGTGGAGATACATTTCTTTAAAGTTTGGAGATGCCATTGTGGATTTTCACCAAGAGAAACTTCTCATATCTTTTTTCCAAAAGGTTTCCTAAGGCAGTTTCCTAAAACAGCTTCATAGCTGTTACTATACTATGCACTCTCCAAAATCACTCTGTGAATTAGATGTGTGGTTTCTAAATGTGATTTATTTAAATCAAATATATAGTGTAGTGTAGCGTAGCAATATAATGTGATGTAATGTAAGTATAATATAATATAATTATAATAATAATATAATATATAATATATTGATACATTAATGTTCTTATAATATATACTATAACATGCACTTCTTTTTATATTTTCCCTACTTTGGAATCTGAATTAATTATTAACTTACATGATTTTTTGGTTTACTTTGGAGTGTTTCAACTGAAGAAAGAATATTCTGAAACTGCATTTTATTAATCTCGGTTGGAAATTTCCTTGAGTGCTTCTTAGTAGGCAGGTGGTTAATAGGTTTGAAGAAGTCTTCTATCCAAAATGAACAAAATCGAGCTAAAAACAGATTTTGCATTAACATAAAATGTTAACACACGTATGCTGGAAAGTATTGAGATGCAAAACTATTTCCACCTAGATGATACCTACTATAAAGTCCGTATTCGTACACAGTAATATAAAAACTATGTTAATATAGTTGAGAATCAGTGTAGTGTAGTGGTTAAAGCACCAGGCTAGTGAACCAGGAACTGAGTTCTAGTTCCGCCGTAGGCATGAAAGCCAACTGGATGAGTGCAGGCCAGTCACTCTTTCTCAGCCCAACTCACCTCACAGGGTATTGTTGCAGGGAAAATAGGAAAAGGAAGAAATATTAGATATGCTTGCCATGTTGAGTTATTTATAAAAATATTATGGTCACCACGATGTAAAAAAGATGTTGAGACTCTAGAAAGAATACAGAGAAGAGCAACAAAGATGATTAGGGGACTGGAGGCTAAAGCATATAAAGAATGGTTGCTGGAATTGAGTATGTCTAGTTTAATGAAGAGAAGGATGATGGGGGACATGATAGCAGTGTTCCAATATCTCAGGGGCTGCCACAAAGAAGAGGGAGTCAAGCTATTTTCCAAAGCGCCTGAAGGCAGGACAAGAAGCAACGGATGGAAACTGATCAAGGAGAGAAGCAACCTAGAACTAAGGAGAAACTTCCTGACAGTTAGAACAATTAACCAGTGGAGCAACCTGCCTGGTCCAACACTGAAAGTTTTTAAGAAGAAACTGGACAGCCATTTGTGCGAAATGGTATAGGGTTTCCTGCCTGAGCAGGGGGTTGGACTTGATGACCTCCAAGGTCCCGTCCAACTTTATTATTATTATTATTATTATTATTATTATTATTATTATTATTATTATTATTATTATTATTATTATTATTATTATTATTATTATTATGTTTTTCCATGAAAAATAATAATTAAAAATTAGTTTTCATAAATTTTCTTAATCTGATGGAAGGCAGTGTGTCAGTTCATTGAATTTTTCTATCAGGATATTAAGTTTATGTTGTCCTAAGACTACAATGTATTGAAGAGATAAAAATATTTTAAAAACTAAGGCCTGCATTTGAAGACTTTTGCATGAAATCACCTTTCTGCATAAGAAATGGAATCATTTAATGAAATTTGCATCATTAAGGCATATGGTTCATTCAATCTTATTTTTAATATTGTATGGTATCATTTCTAGGCTGCTTAGTAAGCTATAGCAGGAATATTTTGCTTTTACATTTATTTTAATATTTATGGTGATTTTGTTTTATATTCCACCTTGGGAACTTTGATTCAGACTGAAAGGAAAAAATCAGCAATTAATAGACTTCACAAGAAAACTGGAAGAAATTAGTTGCTGGCTGGAAAATGTAGAAAATTCTCTGGATGAGAAACCTGCAATCAGTCATGAAGAGAATTTACAAGAATTAATGGCAAGTAATATTAAAATATTAAGCATTTTATTTATTCTGTCCTGTTCCTTTTTGTTGTTGTTGGATAACATTTAGGACTACTCAAAGCATCTGTTGGTACCACAGGATCAAAAGCATAATCTATAAGTCTCATACATAAACATGATTTCCATATAATTGCTAAGCTATATATTTTTCTGTTTTAGCTTAATGTAAGTGTTATGATAAATAAACTTATGGTTTGTTTTATAATCTGTTCATGACACTAAATATTGGTTGTTTATGCTTTTGCAGCCATAGAACCTGGAACTTGCTTCAGAATAAGTTTTTCATTGAATTTTTGTTGTCAATACCACTTAATGTGATTTTTTTTTGTGCTCTTAGAATTTGAAGCATATTACTGCCCTGATTATATATATAGATAATTTTTAATGAATGAGTGACACTGTCTTTACTCATTTAGGGTCTGATTAAGGAAATGGATATACAAGGAGAGAAACTTAAGTGCCTAAATAGAAAAGAAGCAGAGGTACTTTCAAATACAAGCATTGGGCTTCAGGAAAGAGACAATATTTCTAATAGACTGAAGACCCTGAATATTAAATGGAAGAAGGTATACATTTTAACCTGTATGCATTAAATATTGTTCCTTTAGTTATGTTCATGCAAGATATTGGTTGGTTGTGACTCTGGGACAAAATTGGATAACTTATTTGATAGTGTTAACATTCTTAATGAAATTTGTATTGTTTTAAATTTACAGAAATGATAGTTCATGATTTCCTCTTGTGTACAACACCATGTATATGTTCAGATGGAGCTATCTTTGAAAATAATTGTAAAACACTTCTATGCTGTGGTATATTTCCACAACATTCAGTTTTTATATTAATTTTCCTCAACTGTCCTTTGAAATTCAGCTGAACTTTCAGTTTCCAAAAGCCTTCTTTCTCTCCTTCAACAACTGTTCAGAGCCACACCCACAAAACTTTGGCATTGTTATAAGACTTCCCTAGCTCCCTGTAAGAAAAATGAAAACCGGACAGGCACAGGAAAAAAGCTCTGAAGTAGTCGTCATCTTGTAGATAGTTTCGCTGTATATGGATTCTCTTTTTATTAGTGCGAGCATTCAGACAGATAACCCTCACCTGCATTCTAATGTAATCTTGCAATTATTTATTTTATTCAATTTAACACTGCCTAATGTGTAATGACTTTAGGTGGTTCACAGGAAAATAGCAGGGATCATATTATATGGATTTTCTGATTGTACCACACTTCATCTGCCTGCTTTTTCATTTTGGGAGATGGTCTTCTTGAAATCAACATCACACTGTTGAGTAATGTAAAAGTTCTTAGGCCCATATAATGAAACTGGTGGAAGTGGAATGATCAGTGCCCAAAAATATATCCTAGAAGAATACTTAAGCATACTTCATGATTTCTCTTGTGTACAGCAGAAGTATGGTGTGGTAGGCTTAAAGGGAAAGGAAGACTGAAGCAGATATGAGCATTTCTAGGATACAGTATTTATGGTGTTCGTGGAGGACTGAGAAAACCCAGGTTCTAATCTATTCACAGCTGTAGAAGCTCACTGAGTGATTTGTAAACAATCATTTTCATTGTCCAATCTACCAACAATTGTATGCTGGTTGGTCCTACAGTCAGCCAGCTGTTGAGGCTGGATTTGGCATTGTTTATCCAGCTATCAAATCCTTCCCCGGGACCTGTGATGGGCAGGTGTTTCTATTTGATGATGTTAAAGATATTGTCAAAGGATGTTAGCTATTCTGTGTTGTTGTTGTTATTATTATTGGGATAACAGGAAGGGAAAATATCATGTAAGCAACTTACATGATGTTCTTGGAGGAAAGGTGTGATATAAATCCAATTGCAAACCCCCTGATCTTCTGTAGGCTGTTTAGTGAAAGATTAATTGTCCTGCCCACAATTGTCTGTAGTAGCCTAATATCGTACAATGGTACCCATAGTCTTTGGAATATAACAGTTACTTTCCCCTCTCACAACACTAGGCGTTCAAGGAAGCACCCACCAGATTGAGAGAACTGGAAGGGTATGTTCATCAGCAGCATTTTGTGCCAAAGTCTTCTGGTAAGTCTTGAGCAGAAAATTGTCTCTTTGGAGAAACATTTGGGTATATTTTTGTCATCTTAGTAAAACTTAAAGTAGATAAAGAAGCAGATGTGATATATCTGTTTATTTTGATCTTGAAGACAAAGGATACTTTTACTTTAAAAGAGCATAAAATGTATTTTGAAAAATGCACTTGTAATGTATTCGCTTAACAAGAGAAAATAATTTGTTGTTGCACTTTTGAAAATTAGCACTTGTGTGTTTTTCCATATGCATGATTTCGAGGATCAGGAAGTAAATCTCGCTTATAAAAATCAATGGCATTTCATTGACTGCGAAATGAACATTTTCAATTGATTCCTTTTTCTTCTTCTCCTAAATAGTAAATGAAGATTAGCAGCAGGTTGCAAGTTTACCCTCGCTGGCAGCTTACTGCTGACTTAGTGTTTGAATGTTTCAGAACTGTTTTGAGTGTGATAATCAGGGAGTGGATTTCTCTCACCTCGCTAAGCTGTCAAATATTTGAGATTTTGAAAAAAAAAATGACAGCAGCAATCTTTCTAGTACCATTTTGTATCTAGAGGTTAGATTAAAAAATGAGTTGGTGGAAATTTAGACATATGGAAAGAAGCTATTTTCAGAATTCTCTCTCTAACAGTAAAGTCTTGACAGTTTCAAACTGTTAGTGTAGAATAGAGATACAAGAGGACTAATGCGAACTACAAGAGGTATCGTGTTGTTGTTTTTGCTTTTCCAATGTAAATAAATTATAGATAATAAGTACAAGTTAAAATATCAAATAGATTTTGTTGGTTGTTTAGGTTTCCCTGTTCTCCAGACAACAATGCTTATGTCTTCTGCCTCAGAAAATGTGGCACAAACTCATCCTTTGGAAATCTCGACACCTGCTGATTTGGATCAGACTACGACAGAACTGGCTGACTGGTTGGCCTTGATTGACCAGATGCTAAAGTCCAACATAGTGACTGTTGGGAATATTGAAGAAATCAATCGGACAATTGCACGCATGAAAGTATGTGATGTTCTGAGGTGAAACTATATTTTTTTGGAAAGCCTGAAAACATTTCAGAATATTTCTGTTAATCCCTTTCCCTGTTTTTGTTTTTGTTGTTGTTCAGTGAAATTCTGTCATGGTATTTCACAATTATGGAAAATAAATCCAAAGAAGAATTAGGGATAGCACATTCTTCTGCTTATTTTTAGTGGTATCAAAATTTTAGTGGTATCAATGACCAGTCAAAAAGACTGAATGCCGTTTTTGAATGTTCACCCAATTCTGCAATTTTTTTGCTTTGTTTTCCTTGCTTGAATCCTTCTTGCCCAGGTGTTTATTTTAGAGCAATTGGGAGGGAATTCAGTGGACTTTTTCCATTCTTGCTCCTGAGGTATAAATCCATTCCATCGCAGCAGAAGAATATTTTGTGTGCAGTTTCTCTGATCACACTTTATCATACTCTCTTAAGATATAGGAGTGCTGTCTTTTTTTCTCTGCCCCTAGGAACTTCTGTGGAGCATTGATAGAGGAAAATGGCCCATGCCTCACAGAGTCAGGCTGAGTATAAGTGAAGGAGGTGCACACAGCTTTGCTTGATCAGGAGTGTGCACATTTGCTGTTAGTTTTCATAAGAATCCCAGGAAACCTATAATGCATTTTAGAATACCTATTTCAGATTTTTTTTCCTGCATCCAGTAGCAGCATAATATAATACATTGACATTGTTCCAGGATCTAACTATATGCTTGTATGTATGTATGTGTGCAATTCATTCATTCATTCATTCATTCATTCATTCATTCATTCATTCATTCATTCATTCATTCATTCATTCATTCATTCATTCATTCATCCATCCATCCATCCATCCATCCATTCATTCATTCATTCATTCATACAAGTGATTCTGGATAGCAAATAATCATAAAATCAGTTAAAACTAAGTGCAAACACCTGCATAAGAGAGAGAAGGAGGGAGGGAGGGAAGGAGGGGGAGGGAGAGAGGGAGAGAGAGAGAGAGAGAGAGAGAGAGAGAGAGAGAGAGAGAGAGAGAGAGAGAGAGAGAGAGAGAGAGAGAGAGAGAGAGAGAGAGAGAGAGAGAGAGAGAGAGAGATTGAGATTATAGCCATAAATGTCAATTCAGCCAGGAAACAGCTTTTAGCATACTTGGTGCCTTAGGCCTGAATATATAATCAGTCTTCAATGTCTTACAAAGGGCCAACAGATTTGGGGTCATCCTAATCTCTGGGGGGAGAATGTTCTAGAAGATAGGGGCTATGGCAGAGATGACACACCTCCTATCTCCACCAGCCAACTTTTCTTGGCAGATGGGACCCTTTGCATGGCCAACTTGCTGGACCAAATAGGATAGGTAGAAACAACTGGGTGGAGATAATCCCTCATGTATGGTCCCAAGCTAGGAGGAGTTTTAAAAATCACCAATAGCACTTTGAATTGCACCTAGAAGAATGCTGTATGCAATTTCAGTTCACGCAGTAGTGATGTTACATGTGTCAAATATCTGACACCATTTATTATCTGTGCAGTGCATTCTGCACTAGTTGAAGTTCTGAATGCTTTTCAAGGGGACCCCTAGGTAGAGCGCATTGCAGTAATCCAATTGAAATGTCACAAGGATAGGAATGAGTGTGAGCAAAGCCTCTAGTCCAGGAATAGTGCAAGAGGCATATAACCTGAAGGTGTGCAAAGCTTCTAGCCATGGATGCCACCTGCTCTTCAAGCAGGAACTATGGGAAGTTTATGCCTTCAGATATGCATGATTCTATTATTGCTTTACAATAAACTAGAATTAGTTCATCTTGTGTTTCCTGTCTTCTTTACCCGGGACAGCTGACATTAGTCTTGCAAGTTATTATTATTATGGTTCTTTGCACAGTCAGTCAGATGTTTAGACTGGATTTGGCATTTTTGTCCACCTATCAGGTCCTTCCCTAGGACCTGAGATTAGAAGATGAGGATATTTGATGGTCTTAATATTATTAATGATAACTTTCTCCACAGTCTCGAAAAAGGGGAAGTTGGAGACTGGATGAAAATTGTTTATACTAGTCAGAATGAGCAATGGCCCCTTAAGGAGATGGCACACTACCATCACCTTAAGAGCCTGTGGAACATTCCCTCTATCAAGGAAGAATTAATCACCATCCAGACCCAATCACTTGTTCTCTTCCCAGACAGCTTTAACCAACCAGGAGGGGCATCAGTCTAACATAGATATGGTTGAACTCGCAGCTGTAAGTGCCTTGTCCACTTCCGCAGGTTCAATAGCATCAACATTTTTCAGATAAGCATGCAGGACTCTGACCCTTTGGAGTAACCTTCAATTGAAATGTTACTATTATCTACATATAGTTGCCACACATCCATTCAACTTAAAATAATTAAATTCAATTGAAATAGGTTAATTGCCTTGCTCAAGAATTGTTAAACATTGAGATCCAGCTCTAGGCAAGCTGTGATTGAATTTCAGGGGAAATGAGAATATTTTATACTGGCATTTACAATTGTGCCAACAAAAGTTAATGGAGAAATGGTTACAGAAACCTATGCTGACATTTTCTTTGCTACTGATATTAGCAACATATGGGTGCAATTAGTAACAAATAACTTGAGGATAAATCTGGGCATAATGTATCATAGACAGCAATGGACAAACTAACTGCTCATGAAAATATATTTAATTCAGTTTAATAGGAAAATCTCATAACTTTTCAGCTGCCCTTTTTAGATGAAGAATTTGATTTAACATTTCATGGCCTTGAAATGGAGATGAGCACTGCCCCTTGTAGTCGACAATGACTGTGGAGTAAAATCCATAGGGATTCCTTTCCTTTCCATTTGGTTTAATAACAAAGGGTGAGAAATAGGTATTTCTTTTTCAGTAATTTGCCATGAAAACTGTGCATGTGTGAATATGTCTATATACATATGTGTATATATGTATATGCATGTGGGCATATGGAGAGAGAGAGAGAGAGAGAGAGAGAGAGAGAGAGAGAGAGAGAGAGAGAGACAGACAGACAGACAGACAGACAGACAGACAGAGAGAGAGACAGAGAGACAGAGAGACAGAGACAGAGAAGCAGCTACTACTATATGTCTGTGGACATTCTCAGGTCATAGCTGTCTCAAAAGTGCTTTTTGCAAAGGCAACTGGACAGTTTTTTCCTTGAGGAAGAAGAACAAAAACGTTTCATTTCTCATCCAAGAAACTTCATCAGTTGTGATGGCAGGGGGGGGGAGAGGAGGGATGGAAGGACAATTGGGAGGGGGGAAGGATCAGAGAGTTTTAATCAACAGGGATTTTATTACAGCTTCTGCTGTAATAAAATCCCTGTTGATTAAAACACTCTGGATGTATAGTGTCTAAAACCTGGGATTAAAGTTGAGAACAAAATTCCTTGGAGCAGATACACATAATTAATGTATCTTGATATCCTAGGAAGAGATCACAGGAAGTATGAAAGTGTGCAGCTTTTTATGAATCAACATGAATTTTATTTCCACTCATGTTTCACTTTGCAAGAGCAAAATCTCTAAACTTACTGGGCAAATCTAATAGGTGGTTAGCCCTATTTCAACTTTTTTAAATTGGTGGGCTCCAAGTGTAGATTACTATAGGATTCCAAATTCCCAAACATCGTGACTTTACTGCCTGGGAATTCTGGCAACAATAATTTCAACACATCAGATCATGACTTCTGATTGGTCTGTCTATTATTTCTCTTTAATGCAGATTATGATGCAGAGCTTTTTAATGCAGATTATAATGTGATTAAGATACAGTTCTTCATTAATATTTGAAGCATGGGTTTGAACAACTTTGTTTTTCTTAAACTCCTATCATTAGTAGCATATTTTTATTCCATTATTTTACAGATAACAGAAGGTGATCTAGAACATCGACATCCCCAATTGGATTCAGTTTTTACCTTGGCTCAAAATCTGAAAAACAAAACATCAAGTTCTGACTTAAGGACAGCAATCACAGAGAAATGTATGTGCTTCTTGTTAGTAGACCAAAGAGTAGAGAGATGGGCACTAAAAATGATATAATAATTTGGTAGACATAATCATTACGCTATTTATTGACAAAACAACGGATACAGAATGGAATGACCCAGGTGGAACTGGGAAGAATCTAACATACAGAGATGAAGGCATGGTTAATTCTGATAGGCAAAAGGAAGAAATGAAAATTAAGATCTATAAGCAGGGAGTCTCCAAACTTGGCAACTTTAAGTCTTGTGGATTTCAATTCCCAGAATTCCTCATCCAGACATGCTGGCTGGGGAATTCTGGGAGTTGCAGTCCACAAGTCTTAAAGTTGCCATATTTAGAGACCCCTGATCTATAGCCAGGTATCTTGCTTAAAGTGTTGCATGACATTGCTTATATTCACATCTTTGGATTTCATTGGCTTTAAAGACTAACAAACTGGAACTTGGAGATGTGAGTTTTAAAAAAGATTTATTAGATAATGTGTTTTGAACAGTGTTGGCAAATCACAAAATTAAAAATGTTAGATCCGGTTTTTATGTAGAATTTTTGTCTAATTTTCTTTATATATATATATGAAAGTCATCACCTATATTGGAAGTTAATAAAAATGAGGAAAAAAAATAAGCAGATGAAATAAGAGATATTTGGTAAGATAGTTTGGTATGAAAGATACTGGCACTAATTCAAATGCCAACATAATATTATGAAATTATCCATTTTCACTAAGAAAGGCATACTGTGTATTTTGGAGTGTGTGTTATATGTGTAGATTTGACTTCCCTCCCCAAACTTATGGGAATCTGTAATAGTAGATCTAGGACCCAATGTTGGTTTGAGTGCTTTTAAAAAAAATATTATGGTAAAAAAGTGAAGATGATGCAATATTTTCAGTGTTTTCTCATGGGACTAGATGTATCTTCTGTCTGTTTTAGTGGAGAAGGTTAAGAACCAGTGGGACGGTACTCAGCATGGGGTTGAAGTACGTCAACATCAGCTGAAATGCATGCTGACTGACAGCATGAAGTGGGATGACCAGAAGCAAGAAATGGAGAAGTTAATTGGACAATACGAGATCCATCTACATGCTCTTTTACAGTCTTCTAAAGAAAAGCTTACCAAACAAATTTCAGAAAACAAAGTGAGTTCAAGCGTGCTTTCTAATGCAGAGCTGTGGCTCATGGATTCAGTTTAATGTCTTACTCCTGTCACACAGTTAATTTAGTTTTAAGAAAAATAATGTGATACAGCTCTTTCTGATACACCTGAAAAGTTTTATGAAAAAGACAGGCAGCAGGATTTCTATTTCTCATTTCTTGAGCTTTTCCTAGATACTATCCAGATTCTTTTCCATTTTTAGTTTGAAAAAGCAGCAAAACTTGGGGAATTGCCAAGTTAGGGCTGGGGAGGACAGGGGAAAGAGTGATTGTAGTGTTCATGACCTTCGGCTGATTAAATTAAGAAATAGTGAATGTGTCTTCTAATTAGATTAAAATGAATTTTCCAGAGAGGTATTGCTGCTTGCCAGGGCTTACCTGACAATAAATCTCACCCATCCCTGTTGTAAATCTATATATTTCTCAATTCAGAATCTTGATAGGAAGAACAGACGAATCTTTGCCCTCCTTTTACCAGCTTGGGAACTTTGGACATTGTTTTTCACTGTTTAAGATGAACAGATTCTTTTCTGATTAATCCAGAAACATTAAATTTTAATCTAAAAATCTATACCAATCTTTGAACGGAGACATTACCTATTCTTGTGGGCACTTTGCTGCAAAATGTCATTGATTTAGTTCAATATATTGACTAAGGGTTTACTTGGAGTCTTCAACATTTTTTTTTACCCTAACCTCTTACTCTCTCTCCTCTACTGCCTGCCTGCCCCATCTTTGTAGAGTTAGATGATTTTCTGCTTCTTTGCTAGTCCAGAGTTTTAATTTGTCTGGAGATTGATAACGCTTTGATCAAAACATCCATTGTCTTGCATAGCACTCTTAATCTGGTTACCAAATTAAACCATTTTCTGGGTCATTAGAAGGTGAACTATGTATGCTGGGCTCAAACAGAAGCATCAGTTTTTCTGAATACATTTGACAAGGAAAAAAAAAAAAGAAAAAGCTAGCATTTGTTGTTTTTCAGTATCCTGTCAGTAATCTATTAGTTATACTAGATTCCCAAAATGATGTAAGAAGTTTGTTTGTTAATAAATTAGTACATGTACAATATTTCATCCATAAGTTTATTGCCATGTTCTAACACTTCTCATCAGCTAACTGAATGATGGAATTTGTACTTTAAGAGATCTTCGTGGGTGATATGGACTAGTTTTATATTGATATCAGCCAATCTGAAGAAATAAAACAACGTACAATCTTTTAATATTGGACTACACTGTTAGAAAGATCAAAAAGAAACACATTGGAGGATTCCATGATTTTAAAATTATGGTTCAAAGGAATCAGAATATAAATGCCTGCCCCAGAATCTACAAAATAGTTCTTAGAGACTGGTGATAACAATTGTTTACAGGATCGTTCTTTTAGTCACCAGGCTAGAAACCAGGAGAGTGCGAATTCTAATCCTACTTTAGGCACAAAACTTAGCTGGATGACTTTGGGCCAGTTACTCATTTTCAACTCAACACACCTTACAGGGTTATTGTTGAGTTCCTATTTTTGTATTGTTGCCTGAAATTGTATACAAGAATGCAAACCTAGTTTTCCTTGGCTCTAGATTTCTCATTCCTATAGTTTCCAAGGAATAAACAATCAACTTGACATCATATAAGAGATACTATTTCTTATCTTTATTATTTTTTTTACAATGAATGGAATACTTTGCATTCTTAAAAGCTTACGGATTTATCAAAATCTAAGTAAAATTTGCTTCCCAAAAAATTACTGGAATACAGAAGAATAATCTGGGGGAATTAAATAATTAAATAAACATATTTTTCTTACTCTTTTGATAGATTCCATACAATTGGAAAGCAACAATGTTTTGTTTCTGCTAATATTTGTATCTGTATTTGTCATTCCAGGGTAATGTTTGATTATTCCGTTGATAGTACTATACTAGATTTTCCTATGGGAAAATCAAATCATACATAATTATTGAAACATAATATGTCAATAACCTTACTGGGAAAATAAAGGAGTCAAGAATAAATAATATTTTCTTATTCTCTATTTATTCTTATACAGATCATAATATATAATGATTCACCAGCATTGTGTTTGTGCTATATTTAGAAAATTAATCATTTATAGAGCTTTTATGCTGTTTTTATTTGACATCTCTGTGTTTTATTTATGAGAGTCTAAATAAGAAATAAAGTAATGATTTCAAAAGTAAGTAAGTAAGCTTTGTAAGTAAGTAAGCAAGCTTTGTCTGTATGTTGACCATACCTATTTATGGAAAGCAGTGCTCTATTGCTTTAAGACTGGGAAGGAAATATCTGAAAAATATCAGTTGTTCATATTTGTAAAATAAAAAAAAGCCTCATGAAAAGCATTTAAAGATTATCCATATATCCCTTTTTAAATAAACCCCTTTATCTTTCTCCTTGATATCTTCAGTTGCAAGCCTCTTGAGCAGCAGCTTTTCAGCTCAGAATGTTTTTTTTTTCTGCTAAAGTTGTAAATTGTGATTTCAGCAATGCTAGCAGATGCTCTGTAAAAAGATTCAAAAATTTAATTCCAGGTTTCTGTAGAGTCTGCATTCTGCTGAGGGCTTTTGTTTTAGATCAGTGGTCTCCCAATTTTTTTTAATTATGCACCCTTATCAATTTTTTCTTTGGGCATGTGTATTTGTGTGTGTGTATATGTTTATGCTCTCTCTCTCTCTCTCTCTCTCTCTCTCTCTCTCTCTCTCTCTCTCTCTCTCACACACACACACACACACACACACACACACACACTCACTCACTCACTCACTGGGAAATAACTGCTTTGCTCTCAACTTCATAGTTAAGAAAAAATGCAGTTAAAGAAACTCCAGAGAAGCATAAATTGTTTTGGCGTAGGTTGTGTCTCCACATAGCAAATTATCTTGGAATTATCTCGTTCTCTCTATATGCCCTCTAGGGTGCAAACTCAATTTAACCCATTTGAGTTTTTCTGCTTTCATTCATTTTCTGCAGCTTTTCTAAAAAAGCACAAGGAAGAGTTTGGCACATTGGTCAAATCATATTATTGTACAGTTTCTGAATCTTCAACCTGCTTTCTACTTTTGTTATCTTTCCCTTTGTTCTGCTGTTTCTTCATAAATTCTGTTGAGTGAGTTTTGCTCATAACTTATTTCCCAGTTTGCCTTCAGTCCAATTATTCTAATGAAAACGTTCAGTATAAGCCAGATATTTCAGCCTCCACATTGGTAATCTTGCTGATTCTCTCTTCCCCCCTTACTAAAATGTAGGAATTAGCTTTCCAGAAAAACAGTTGCTAGAAATAATGTTCTATTCCTATAATGGGAAAAATGAATATGACCTGAATTTTCATTTGTACTATTTGTTGCAACAGTTTATTTTGCTTCAGTTAATAGAAATGATGATATAGATGTTGTTCCTTTGTTGCAAAAAGGTGGAAACCATTCATTCCCATGGGTTCTACCATTAGGAACTTGATAGCCACCCCCCAGGGGTTGCTAAAATTTGCTGGTTTAGTCAATATCATAAACTTTTAATATGAAGCAACAACTAAATGATTAGAGATTTTTGACTACTATGTATTTACTTTTTAGATATTATTGCAAGATCTAGATAAAGGAAATGCCAGGATGATTTCATTTAATGATCTGTCAAATAAACTTCTTCAAGATTACAGTGGTGATGACACAAGAAATGTGAAGGAAATTATGAATCACCTGAATACCTCATGGATTAATCTGAAACAAAGGTATGCATGTCTAAATTACACATACGTGTGCTCACCTCCATATTTCTAAAATGTGAGGAATAGAAATTATGCTACTGGGACGCAATATATGATTTAAACTGGGGACTGCTTTTTATCATGACATGTATGATTAAAATCAAAAAGGCCTCACATTTCTTATAGCTGTGGCAAGATAGAATGTAGCCAATCAGTCATCTGTCTCTTACACAGGTTATCCTCGAATTACGACTACAATTGAGCCCAAAATTTCTGTTGTTAAGTGAGACACTTGTTAAGTGAATTTTGCCCCATTTTACGATGTTTCTTGTTTCAGTTGTTAAGTGAATCACTACAGTTGATAAGTTAGAAATCTGGTTGTTAAGTGAATCTGGCTTCCCCATTGACTTTGCTTGGGAAAAGTTCACAAAAGGTGATCACATGATCTTGGGACACAGCAATGGTTATAAATATGAACCAGTTGCCAAGCATCTGAATTTTGATCACATGATCATGGGGATGCTAGACAGGTCATAACTGTGAAAAACAGTCACTTTTTCAGTGCCATTGTAACTTTGAACAGTCACTAAACAAACTGTTGTAAATCGAGGACTATTTGTAATTCTTAGACTCCTAATATTAGTTTACACAATCTTCTAATGAAGAGGCATATATTTCTTAAATTAAAAGCTGCGCACTACTGAGCACCTGAAAATAATACAACTGGCTCAGGTAATTTAAACTTTGGTTTTATGTAGATAACATAATCAGAACAAAGAAAGGAAGATAAGTGCCATAGTGAAATTAATTCTCTAGCCAATTATTTCCTCTCTGGCTTGCAAAAGCTCCCCCTGTAGCGTCATTCTATCTCTTGGATAAGTAGACTACTCATAACATATGTACTTAGATCCATACACCCACACTCTGTTTGGCAGCTGAGGAAAAAGGAAGGACTATCCAGTGCATTAAAATGGGAGAGGGAGGTTAAGTACCATATATTATTAATTTAAGATAAAGACAAGCTGGCCAAAGAGATAAGAGAAGCTGATCAAATATGTTTTGTGACAGAATTTTTGCTGTGACTCTGAAATAGATGTAGCAGAATCTGTTTCCAAAACATCCTATAAAGATGATAGTCTAGCAAACTGACATTTCATAGACAGATGCAGGATTCATGTTTCTTTCTCTCAGCCTCCCACCCAGTCAGTGAAAAGACTGTCACTTTCACTTCCTAATCTAAAGCAATAATGGTTTGGTCCTAATTTCACTTGAATTGAGGGAGGTTCTGCTAAGTGGATCTTTTCATTGATGGCATGTCAGTTGTGAAATAGCTTCTGCAGTTGATATCCCTAGCATATATTGTATTCTTTTCAGTATCAAGTGAAAACCATTTTCTCCCAGGTAATTTAGCCTTTCACATGTTAAAAAAAATGCTTACTGTTTTAGGGTATTACTTAGGTTTTAGTACAACATTTAATTCTTTTTTTAAAAAAATGTTATTAACTATTCAGTTACATTTTGTCACCTATTGAGAATTTTTCATTATTGGGAGAGATAGAAGAAGAATAAATAAAACAGTTCGGTAAAACAGAAAATATTCAAAGAAATTTGTCCTTCTGGAATTAAGTACAGGTGCTTTAAACATTGATGTGGATGCTTCTAGTCCCAGATAAAATTTTATAAAAATCTACAAAAATTAACAGTTGTAAGACATAATCCTGTATATATTGGAGAACTGGAATTGGAGAAATATTCTGTTACTCATCTGTAATTGGGTCACAAATGATACACAACACAAAACTTCAACGATTTTGTATTTAATTGAGCTATAAAATTTTTGTTATGGATTAAAAGTTGGGTGGATTTAGGTCTCTTTTATTGTCTGTTAGTCCTGGAGAACTAATGTTTAGCTGTTCAGCCGGTTTTATTGTAAACTGCTCAGAGTCATTTAGGTGAGGATACACTGTAGAAATTAGATAAACAGACAGACAGACAGACAGACAGACAGACACTGTGTTTCCATGAAAATAAGACCCACCCAGAAAATAAGTCCTAGCCTGATTTTTTGACGTGCGCTTACTATTAGCCATATCCCAAAATAAGGCCTAACTAATAAGCCCACTCCATCTCACTGTCTGGTTGCTCACTGCCACAATGGGGCAGGAGGGCGCTTGTCACACCAGTTCTGCTGCCACAAGGTGAGGCTTGGCAGGTGGGGGTGTAGCTGTCCCACACGCCCCTACGTGCTTACCTCAGGGCCCCTGCAGCCAGGCCACTCCCTGCTTGGCAACTCCCAGCTCTCCATTAAATGACCCAGGCCTGCCTCTTCCCTTTCACTCCCTTCCTGAGCCAGACTATAATGCTCCAGAGGATGGGCAGGGTGGGTTCAGTCGCATTACCTGGTTGCCCTCTGCCGTTTTGGAGCCATGGGGGAGTGACAGCGGACCGCTGCACAACAGCCCCGTCTGCTGTTGGAAGGGCTTTCTTCAGTCCCAGTTGCCTGTGTTTTGCCCTGGAGATCCCCTGCTTGGCAGCAGACGCCACCTCTTCAATGATATTACCGTCTCCCTCCACCTGCCAGACACCCGCCTAAGACCGTCACCTGTTCCCTCTCACTGTCTGCTTGCCCAGGGCCACAACAGCTTACAGAGCTTCCCAGGGCAGATGCTTGGAAGGTGAGGGCAGTGCTGGTGGAACATGCTTTCAGGCGAGGAGGAGAGCAGTGCGGACAAGCAAAAAATGTTTGGGTGCCTATGGGGCGCTTGGAAATGGAGAGAATCGACCAAACACTTTTCTCCCAGAGGGAGACTGGAAGCTCTATTTCCAAACACTTTTTGCCTGGACGGAGAACTGACAGAGACTGGAAGCTTCATCTGCATGCAAAAGGAAAGAATGTGGCAGATGGAGGGAGGCAGCAGGGGAGGCTTATGCTGCCCCCGCCTGTCTGTGCAGCTCTCCTTGCCTGAAGGCATATTCCACTGGACTGCCCTCATTCCTGGGAAGCCCTTTAAGCTGTTGGGGCCATGGGCAAGCAGACGGTGGGAAAGAGCGTGCAGGAAGCCACAAAGTCAGACATCCCCGGGGAAACACAATAGATAGATAGATAGATAGATAGATAGATAGATAGATAGATAGATAGATAGATAGATAGATAGATAGATAGATAGATAGATGCTGTACATTTTGTGCAAATAATAAACAAACAAACAAATTCCAATTGCTCAAGTTAAGTTATAAAATAAAAAAGTTAAGTGCCACTTTTCAACAACTTTGTGGTTTGACTATATACGCAGATTCAAATAATTGTTTGCATTCATTGTGAGAAGCTTTTTCATTACTCATTCACAACCTCTGACAGATGTATCCCGTTCTGTTCCTCATAATGGCAGTTTCATACCCTGTTAATGGCAAGAAGAGGAATTGTGTAATTTTCATACATTTTAATACTATGGTTTTAGTATAAAATATAGTACAATTATGGCATAAGTTTTAATTTTGAAAGAGTACAGTACTAGTTCCTAAAACTGTACATAGCATATAACAAATACATGCCAACTGTGCTGAGTCACACAAAGGGTGATTTCTTCTCCCTTTCCTATAGTTGCTGATTTTTTTCCTTCCCTCCTATAGAACTTGCAATAGGCAGAATTGTTTGGAGGCTGATCTGAAGACGGTGCATGCCTTGCTCAGAGACCTTGAAAAGTTCCTCAAGTGGATACAAGAAGCAGAAACTACAGTTAATGTCCTTGCAGATGCATTGCACAGGGAAGCCACTACTCTGGCCAGTGGTCCTGGAAGGGAACTGAAGAAGCAGATTGAGGTAAGAGGGTGACTAGTTCTATATGTGAGAATATTTTCTATGTTTTTTAGACTTAAAAGGGTAAAATCCACTTTTGATGCTAAATAATCTTACTAGAGTTTGGTGCTTTTTAAAATATATATATATATATATATATATAAGAAAACTACATAGCCAATGAATGGCTGTGTAATCTGTTAAAGAGGTTAAAAGTAAAGTAGCCTACTTATTACTAGAGAAGAATATGAAAAGAATAATGAGAACAAGAAATGGTCTGAAAATGATGACAGCTCTTGAGAATATCAGTTTGATCAATAGCAAAGCTTCAGGGTGATGCCAAAGATGAAAGGGTTAGGGCAAAGGATAACTGTAAAATTAATGCAGGAGATAAAACTTGTCCACACAAGATAAATATTTAAAAGATGTTCATTAAATGTCTGCTGAAAGAAAAGCGGGTGAGTTGTTGAAATTGAGTACCTGTCTCCTGAAAATTAACAGAGAGCAAATGTTTTATTATTGGATTGATACGCTGTTTATAGTTGCTTCAAAGAAACACCCACCAATCTTTTAACCTGTTGGAGATAGGGTTTATATGCCTTGATTAGCCATGCAACAAATCCAGTCCTGGTGCTTTACATATCTACTGGAATTGAGATCTTCCTAAGCAACCAACTTGCCCTGCTTTTCTTCTTGTCTGATCAGAAGGAAATAAGAAGCAGTTTTTGCCCAGCGTGTTGCTATGAGTTACTTCTTTATATCTCTTTATGAGAAAAGAATGACTGCAGTATGTTTGATTGGCAGTAGGAAGGAAACTGTGCAGGGGTGTCTTACTTTTTTTCAACAGATTTGGGTCTTGCATTTTTCTCTGTCACACACACACTGCCATTCACTCCAGTTGAAAAAAAACCAACCCTTACTTTGCATCAGCTTTATATGAAGGTTGACCAATAATGCTTGCAAAAGAAAGAGAAAGAAAAAATTAAATAGTGACTTATCTTGCTCTTTATAAATAAGTATGGGTAAATCCACACTAATGAAACTAAAAGAACAGCTTTAAATGCCTTCATCTTGTTCATTTTCATTCAATCAGTTTCTTTTACATTTGTTTCTGAGCAATTTATTTATGTTGAAGATGCATAATTCTAATGCAGTTACCTTTTATCAATTAAACTCTATAGATTGCTCAGTTCATTGCTTCATTTTACCCCCAACTGGATGACGTTTAAAGTTATAGTTGCTGAAATTCATTCAAATGCCACAACAAATCTTAATTTCACATTCCTAGATGCTTTAGATGAGTGAGTGATTTAGAATGCACTCAATGTTGGTTTTGAATGTTTTTATGTTGAAAGTAATTACAAGATGACTTTTGTGTTGAAGTAATTACAAGATGGCTTTTGCGTTAAAATAATTCAAGGACAAATGTATTTTGAAGACAGTTTGGAAAATGAATGGGTGTATCTTACCATATGGTAACTTTTAATCACAGTTTATTTTGATTTCAACACTAAAGTATTGGCAATAGTAGGACAAATTATTGTAATTCTATAAAAAGCTGTCACTCTGTCTGATGAGTTTCATGATTGCTTAGTGATGCATTTGGGAAGCTGAGGACAGAGATATAACCACATTCATCTTGGTATCAATATACATTCTGACTGGGGAAATAACATTGGCTTTCAAGCTCTTAGTTGAGTAATGTAATTTAAGCATGCACAGTTTTCTTGGAGGTGTTCTTATATTGGAGAAAACTTTTATATGGAAGACCTGTGTTACATCATGTAAACATTTAATAGCTATTTTCATCCTGAAGACTTTAATACATGTATGCTTTCTCTATGAATCATCTGATCTCAGAATCATCTACCGTGTTTCCCCGATAGTAAGACACCCCCGATTGTAAGACGTATCGGGGTTTTCAGGGGGTCGGCTAATATAAGCCGTACCACGAAAGTAAGACATATTACTCCTGCCCACTTCCGCCTCCTGCTTAAAATACTTAAATACTTAAAATACTTAAAATACTTAATATACTTAAAATACTTAAAATAAAACTGACAATTGTTTTCCAATCAATATAAGCCGTACCCCGAAAGTAAGACATAGTGGGGCTTTTGGGGATAAAAAGAAAGTGTGACCCTGTCTTGCTTTAGGGGAAACACGGGTACTATAATGTAACATTGCAAATAAATTGGACAAAATGTATATTTGATAGTCATGCCTGTGAAGTGGCCAACATTAAAAAATTAGGCCTTTGATGGCCAGCAAAATTACATTTGTTTTTAGAAAGTGAAAACTTGTGAGTCATACAGTAAATGTGCAGAATCCATTGTGAAAACATTCCTGCATAGGGTTATGCCTAAGATATAGCATGGGATTGGATATAAAGTTTTCAGATAATGTCTATTGTTTGGAAAGGATATTTTTTAGAAAAATTCTGAAGGTCATCCTTCCTTGTGTTTTCACATACAAATAGTTATTTTTTGTTGTTGCTCACATAAAATTATCACTTCTGTTACAATTATAATTTCTCTTTTGCAGGGCTGTTTGAATGCACAGCCTTCTCAGTTGGTTGCTTAGAAATTAATGGAATGGAGAAGAATTTTGGACTGTCCCTTTGAATACTAATTTCTTCAGTTGGCTGATCATGCATGTCAGTGTCCACAATTCCATTAGCAAAAATTCTCAAGCACACGTCTCACATTGCCTGTGAGGGAAAGGCGGAGCTAGTTCAGGAGTTTTTATATTTAAAAAAAGGGCATACAAAAATACAAGAATAGCTCAGTGACCAATACCAGTTCCATAAAAATGGGATTGATTGAGGCAATGCAATCAATATGTAATCAAAGTAAAGCTTGATAGCTTAACATTCTGTCATTCCTGGAAAATATCATTTCTGTCATTTTTATTAGTTCATTGTGTTCCTTCTTCAGTCATGCACATTTTGAGCCAGTGTATATTAGATAGCTATTTACCAGGCATTCCTGACTAACTGCTCTTGAAGATGAATGAGTTCTACCTCAAAGGACATTCTCCATTCAAATGTAACTGAGATCATCCAACAGAGAGAGTACATTTGAAGTCCCTCTCCTTGAGTAAATACAATCTGAGATGGGGTTGAGGTTTGGATTAGATGTATAACTAAATTCTTCTCACAAAAAACATTAGGAGCATTGTGTGTGTATGTGTCAGTGAATGAGTGAGAGTTACTCCTTGCACTGCACATACTCTGAAAGAGGAAGAGTGCAAAATACAGTCTGCAATATTGATGCATTACATCATTTGCATGCATTTTGATTTCTTCAGCGGGGAAGGGGGTTCTGTTGAACATTGAAGTCTGCCTTGTGTTTTTTCCCCCTAAGTGTTTCATAATAAAAAAAATCAGTAGCAATCCAATATAAATTAAATGTCAGGATTATATAGGAGAAGAGTTGCTATTTTCCTGAATTGGGTTACTAATTCTGTATGTTTCATATTTTCTTTTTATGTTATGGAGACATTTAATTTTAGTCTAGTATGCTTCTGAAGTATGAATGAATGAGATGTTTGAACTGGCATGCCTATTTTCTGTCAGTTATCACTCCATCTATTATTTCATTTCATATGAATTATTTTTAGCTGTTTGAACAATGTCCATTTGTATTATACAATGAACTGCATGTAATCAGATAATTTTGTCTGAAGAGGCTCCAGTGTGTTTATAATGAATTATACAGATAAAAGAACACACAACACACTGCTTATCCTGTCCTTAAGACAAGTACTTGAGATGGGATTTTTAACTTCGGAATTTGTTGTGCATTTCTTGTATTTTTCAAGGAAGAAAATTAATAGTTATTTTTGTTCCACTGCCTATGGTAAGTAATGTTATTTTAGTTGGTTATACCTTCATTTAAGGTGAAAATATAAATGGTAAGATCTCTCAGCCTGTTTATTATTTAACTTTACATTGTGAAAGAGCACTTCATAAATCCCAGATCTGTGTACTATGAATGACAGTTCAAAGCACTGGAAGAGATGAACACACATGCCTCTTTGCAATTATTAGAGTTATATTATGCTTGGTCAAATGGCATACAGTATGTCCCCTTCTCCAGAGGATAGACTTTACTTGGTTCTACTGCACCTTAGCATCCTTAGCAAATAGAAGAAGCAGGATTATAACATTTCGGGGGAGGGCTTAATCATGCACTGATGTAATTTCCTGGTCATTTTCATCCATTTACTTAGAAAACTTGAAAGCAAAACATCGTAATTGCTTTGCTAAGAATCAACTTAAGAGATGGGAGTGATATTTTTATGTGTCCTAGATGAAATTGAAATAAGGGAACTGTGCCCAGTTGAATCCAAGTTTCTATACATCTATCTATTAAAGAAAAAATGCTGACTAAAAATCCAAAGATGGGATTGAAATTGTATTTTTGGTTACATGCACAAAAGAAATTTAAACTGGATCTTACTGAAATTGTTTATTTAAGACCATAGTGATAGTGTTAAAATGGACTATTTGGATTACATATTTAAAAGCATTATATATATAGAGGTTTAAGCATCTGCTTAGTGTGCAGACTGCCCAGGTTCGAATCTCGGAAGGGTGAGTTCTGACTGAAGAGAGTTAAATAACTCGAAATAGCTATCTCAGAAATCCCTTATTTCTTTGTCAACAATTTTAAAAACATATATATATTTGTGCTTGCAGATGGCTCTGGGTTGAGCTGAAACAGGCAAAAGGAAAGAATGATTTCTTCCTCCCATATTTGGGTTTACAGGGTGCTATCTAAAAAAGAAACACTATATATACATCTTCCCTCCCTGATTACTGACAAAGCGAGAGAGAGCCTGTGGCTTAGAGGTTTAAGCATCTGCCTAGTGTGCAGACTGCCCAGGTTCGAATCCCGGAAGGGTGAGTTCTGACTGAAGCAATGTGAGATTTTAGCTGTTTCTTCCTTTTAACTGCCAGTGGGGGTTTGAACTGCTTGGCTGGGAGCTCGGCTGTGTTCTGATTGGGTGGAGGTGTGTTCTGTTTGGGTGGGGGCTTTGTTGTGCTCAGGTTAGTCTGATTTACAAGGGGATTAGAGATGGTGAACTGCATAGCTGTTTGGCTTCGCGTTCGTGGTCGTGCCTCATCTTCATGGTGGGTGTCAGTTTGTTTCGTGTATGGATTGGAGGGGTTTAAGGTGGCTAATGATGCAGCTGTGGTCTGGCTTCTGGTTTGTGGTCGTGCCTCCTCATCAGTGTGGGTTTGGGTTTGCTTTTTGCCTGGATGTGTGGTGGTGACATCTTGTGTGGTTTTTGTGAGTGTAGGTCTGGTGTCATTCCCCGTACTATGGACTCGTCTGTCAATAAGTATCTGTCGAAATGTCGCCAAGACACTTCAAATTCTACGTGGGAGAAAACCCGAAGAACCAAAGACCTACATACAAACACCCGCGAAAACCTCAGAAAACACACGCACACACACACACACACACACACACACACACACACACACACACACACACACACACACACACACACACACACACACACACACACATATATATATATATATATATATATATATATATATATATATATATATATATATATATATATATATATATATATATATATATATATATATAAAAGCTGATAGGGTTGGAATATAGCAAAGCTGAGGATGGCAGAATGAAATAAAATATTCACATACTAATGAAACAACTAAACTAAAATTAGTAAAGGAGTTACATTATACTGTCAAAAATATTCTTGCCACGTGTTAGAGAGAAAATGTTCTATTTTAAGGAGATTGGTGATGCAGTAAGAAACATTTCTTCCAAGCATCAGAAAACACATAAACCACCTGGACAAAGTGTAGGCAAGCAGATTCCTCTGCTAAGAAAACTTAGGAAGCAAATTCTTTTTCTAAATAGTCAATTTTACTGACAGGCTTGTTTAATCTACAATCTTAAACAGCATCCTGTGGGAAGATACACAGAAAGAAAGTAACTTGCATAGTACTTTTGTACGTATATCCTTACAATATTCCCTTAGGACAGCGGTTCTCAACCTATGGGTTGCGACCCCATTTGGGGCCGAACGACCATTTCACGGGGGTCGCCAAAC
Source organism: Bothrops alternatus (assembly GCA_034064705.1). Classification (NCBI taxonomy): domain Eukaryota; kingdom Metazoa; phylum Chordata; class Lepidosauria; order Squamata; family Viperidae; genus Bothrops; species Bothrops alternatus. The sequence goes on from JARGCV010000023.1 coordinate 3,013,892, forward strand.
ACCGCAGTCCGCCATTTTTCCCCTCTTTTCCCCTCGGCCGGCACAGGGGGCAGCATCGCGCATACGCGGGTAGCACCGCGCATGCGTGATGCGGGCTGTCGTGCCACGCATGCGCGATGCGGGCCGTCGCACGTGTGCGACGCGCATGCGCGATGTGGGCAGTTACGCCGTGCATGCGTGATGTGGGCCGTTGCGGGCGCGCCACGCATGCGCGATGCGGGCTGTCGTGCCACGCATGCGCGGTGCAGGCTGGGGTTGCAACCTGAAATAGGTTGAGAACCGCTACCTTAGGAGGTAAGCATTATTATGGAGAGCTCAGAAAAGGATAAGAAATATTAAGTGAAGAAAATAAGGCATGAAGTAAGAAGAAGACATACAAAGACATCTAGTTTACTCTGGCACCATTGGCTAGACCTCTCCATACCTTACTATCCTTGCAAACCAGAAATAATAATTTCTGTACCGTATAACATTCAGTCCTTCACTCCATTTCCCCTGTCAGACATAGTGAACTGATAATAGTCAAATGTGTATTTATTTATTTATTTATTTGGGTTTGTATGCCGCTCCTCTCCGGGGACTCGGAGCGGCTAACAACATATATATAACAATAAATTACAATAAAAAAACCCAAACAACGATATCTAAAAAAAACAATAAAACACACATTCAATTCAACAATCAACCACAATCATCTCCAGGCCTGCCGGCAAAGATGAGTTTTTAGATTTTTCCGGAAGGCCGGGAGAGTCGGAGAAACGCGGACTTCAGGAGGCAGTTGGTTCCAGAGGGCGGGCGCCACAACAGAGAAAGCCCTCCCCCTAGGGCCCGCCATACGACATTGTTTCGCTGACGGGACCCAGAGGAGGCCAACCCTGTGTGCTCTCACCGGTCGTAGAGAAGTATGTGGCAGAAGGCGATCCCGTAAGTATCCTGGTCCCATGCCATGAAGGGCTTTATAGGTGATAACCAACACCTTGAATTGGGCTCAGAGACCAATAGGCAACCAATGCAGCATGCGGAGAGTTGGTGAAATGTGGGTACAACGCGGAAGGCCCACAACTGCTCGCGCAGCTGCATTTTGCACTAATTGTAGTCTCCGAACACTCTTCAAGGGTAGCCCCATCTGACTCCCAGTAACAATAATTCTTGTTGCATCATACAGTCTAACATCTGCTGAAATCATTTAGGTTCTCATCCAATAATATTTCCTAAAAACAATATTTAACCTTTAACCAATAATATTTCCTAAAACAATATTTAACCTTTATTGTCATTTTTATACTGTGGGCACAATGGCACATATCAAAAATGAAATTTAGACTTCCGGTGGCTCCGCCGGCGCCGCTAGAGTCTCCTCTGTGAGGCTCCGTTCCCTGGGTCTGTAAAGCCGCAAAAAACAGCGCACATCAGCTGTTTTTTTTGCGGTGAAAAAACCCCTCTTCGGGCAAAGAAGAGGTGTAGAGCATCAGGAGCAGGGTTGAGCACCTCTTAAATCCCTGAAAAAGTTTTCAGGGATCAAGAGTGATAGCTCCCTAAAAAGCTCCTGAGGACGCTCCTGCCCAGAGACGCTTCTGTCATCATACAGAGAAAGACGCCGCGACCGCTTCTGCTTATAAAAATAGAACACAAGAGAGACTGTAAGCAGACTGAGTGAATACAGGAGTTCTTATTGGATTGCAAGTATTTTTTTTATTGTTTTTCTGGCTATATATTTCTAACTTCTACAATCAACATAATGCTTTCAAAATGGCGTATAGCTTTCACTGCTTTCACTGTTAAAGGAAAGTGTTTGAAAGTGAAAGTGAATTCTCCATTTTTTTTTCTCTCTCCTTGTTCTCGTAAGCGAAGCTAGAGAAACGGCGGTAGGAATTGTATTAAAGCCAGAGTGATTGTTTTAAATTTAAAATAGAGTGGAATTTACATTCAAGTGTTAAACTTATTTTGGATCGTATTGATGAATCTCAAGAAGAAAGGCGTGCAATAGTGAAAGAGATTAAAGCAATACTGAAAGAGACCATTACAGAAATATTAACCAGATTCTTTCTTCCAAATGAAACTGATTTACAACTGACTGCTGAATATTTTATAGTGCAATCTAAACAAGAAGAAGAACAAGAACAAGAAGAAAACAGTACGGAGAATAAAGAGAATAAAGGGAAATGGATCTTGCTTGATAAACAGTTCATCTATGGAGTGGAGGAAGAGGATTTGTTTCAAGAAAGGAGGGGATGGTTATTCCTTTTAGATAAGCAGCAAGAAGAGGATTTAATTGAGAAAAAAGAGACATTGATTCAGTTTAAGAAGCAACTTACTTATGGGCCTGAGGATCGGGAAAAGCAAAGACAGAGATTTGAATTGTTATCTCAACAAAAGTTTATGGCTAAGAGTAACAGAGGACTAATGCAAAGGTTAAGACGGTTTATTTGGACTCAAATGATATTGCAAGTAAAGAAGAGAGACTTATTATTTGGAAGGGAGGCGTCGTTATGGAGGTTTACCTGGTTAAAGAAAAAACCTAGAATTCGACTGAAGGAGTGAAATTTAAAATTGTATGCAGGAATTATGGGTAATTCAAAATTAAGGACTGATTTAAGGACTAAGATTATGAGTAAGATGTAAGAGAAGATGATTAATGGAAGATATAATTAAATTGATGAAGAATGTATTTGCTCTGAAATGATCTAGGTTTGACATTAGATTGATTGATTGATTGATGGGATAGATAAGCATTATGTAATTTGATAAGGTTGAAGGAATGTAAGTTAGAAATGGAATAAATAGATTGTATTTGTTATGGAGGTTTATCTGACAGATGAGAATGCCCTGAAGTCGATTGAAGAAGTGAAATTTAAAATTAAATGTAAGGAATTAAGGCTAATCTAAGATTATGGGCTGAATTAAAGACCAATTTTATAAGTAAGATGTAAGAGAGGATGTTTAATGGAAGATATATTAAATTGATTAAGAACATATTTTTTTTTAATTGAGGGGTTTATTGATATTATTTGTTTATTTTTCTAAAAAGATGAATTTTTTTTTTAATTTGATCTTCAATGGTTTGAAAGAGGTTGATTATTGGAAGATGTATATAAAACTTGATTGTTTGGGCGATTTTATATAACCTCTCAATGGATTGAAGTGATTTAAGGTTTGACTTAGATTGATGGTTTAGATATGTAAATGAAAATTATTATTCTTAACAAGATGATTTGTTTGTTTTGTTTATTGGATTGAAATGATTTAGAGATTGTATATAGTATATAGTTTAAAATTCTTGTTAGGATTATATAATAATTTTGTTTGATGTAGTGGGTTTTCTTTTGTTTTACCCTGTACTCACTCTGGGAAGTCGGGAGGGAGGGTTAGGGAGGGTTTATAATTTTATATATGATGTTTTCTCAACTGTAATTGGGGTGGATGTAAGAATAGGTAATTACTGTCATTAAGGGGTTGCTCGGGTGGCCTCTGGGCACCACATCTGTTGGAAAGAGGAAGGAGGAGTGAAGGCTGATGTAAGTGGAAGTTGATAAGAAGGGGGAAGAGTAGGACGGAGATAGAGAAGGAGGGAGGAAAGTAGAAAGAAAGTAGAAAGAAAGTTGGTAAGAGGGGGGATGAGTAAGGAGGGTGGAGTATAGAGAAGTAGAGAAGGAGGGAGGAAAGTAGGTAGTTAGTTGGTAAGTGAGGGGGGAAGGTTAGGGTTGGGGGGGATGTGGTGGTGGGGGTACCGAGCAGTAATGTTAATTGTGTGGTATGATTATTTTCAGTTGAGTTATTAGTATTAGATGTATTGAAAAATGTACTTATGTTTTGTTTATGGATGATTGTGTATTTTAACACTATGATTTGATTTGAGTAGTTTCTTCTTTCTGTAAAAATTAAAAAAACTAATAAAATATATTTAAAAAAAAATGAAATTTAGTTGCCCGCTCTCAAAGTGAAACACATACATGACATTTTAGATATTCTTCTGTATGCTTTGCTTCCACCATATATTTCTCGTTTCTCATTCAGCAACCAACCTTCAGCGCCATATTTGCTCTGAAAATGCCATAATTTGGCTCTGTAGTTTCTCTAAATCAGACATGTCAAACACAAGGCCCGCGGGCCGGATGTGGCCCTTGAAGTGGTTTCATGTGGCCCGCGAAGCCATCCTGGAGAAAGTGAGGGAACGGCCCCCGCTGCCTTGGCCCTCCCTCTGACTTTGCCCTTGTACCCATCATGAGCAATCTGGCTAAGGAGAGCAAGCATAGCCGCAGCAGCCTTGAGGAGGAGGTAAGTCCAGCTGCGCGCCCCCTTGGGGAAGTGGGGCTGGGCTTGGTGCTGCGGGTGCTTGAGGGCCAGGCTGGGCGTTTGACCTCTGCTGGCCAGGGCTCTGGGCAGCCCGTACCACCATCCAGCCCCCCCGCATGGCCTAAGAGGAACAGTGCAGCTCCTCCAGTGTACCATGCCTTGGCACTTGCCCTGGTCCCAGCCCCTTCTGCCAGAGACCCTCAGATCTGCCCCTGTCCTGCCCAGGCCCCACAGGTACCCTTGATACAAATGATGTAGAGCTGGCCATGCCCACCCAGTAGGCCACACCCACTCCATCCACACCCACCTAGTAGGCTGCACCCACCCTGGCCACACACCCCCAGCCCCCCCAAGGGCAACCGCAATGCTGATGCAGCCCTCAATGAAATTGAGTTTGACACCCCTGCTCTAAATTGTCAAATAAGAAATAAACTTCCTCACTTCCATACTTCACTTTCAAAATGAGAAAACTAATGAAAAGTTTGATTACATAAATTAGAAGCATTGGGAATCATTGTAAACATTTAAGTATTGACTAAATCAGAAATTTAACAATTTAACCAAATAAACCATAGTACCTAAAAGTTACCCATGAATCAGTGAAAGAACTATTTGGTATCATATTTATTATTTGATGGAAAATAAGAACAATATTAGCATATTAACTTAAGAAAGAGAAAAGGAAGTAAGGAATACTTATTTGGGATTGAAATTTACTTAGTTCTGAAGACATTGAGACTTGCTTGGATGCAATGGTAAATCACTGTCAATTGTTGCTTGCATAACTTAAATTATGAAAATCCCCTACAACTTGGCTATAAGAAGATCCTAAAAGATGTTTACTTTCAACAGCTTATTTAACTTAAAAAAACTATGATTTTAATGGTTTGGTAGGCAAGTCAATTGAATATTGCTTTCTAATGTTAGCTTATTTCTGCAACCTATATATCCAGTTCACATTAACAATAGCTCATTGATAATGGAAACAAACAGTTCTGACATCTTCTATAGGATGTCAAGGAATTTAGCTTTAAGTTTGAATGCTGTCAGAATAAAGGGCAAGATGTAGAAGTTAATTTAAAAAGTGCTCATTATGAAATTATGTTGAAAGTAACAACTAGAATAATGGATGGCTAAGGACTTTAGCTTGGACTTTGCCAGATTTCAAGACTGGGGTGATTTCCTCTTCCCCTTTTTGATTCTAACCATCATTCTGTGTCTCCACTTTGAATATCCCAGGTTTTTTTTTAAATTTTTATTAAAGCAATCAACATTAATCATAATAGCATACTAAAAAGCAGTCGACATAAATCATAAAATACAACAGTAAGTATTAGTCTTTGTATACGTAAACCAGGGGAAAGTTCAAGCTACCTGCTATCCAACCCAATACAATCGATTCAATTTTGTAAACATTCTTCACTCCTCACGTCAAGCCTCAACTATACGCCAGATACATTTTATTTGATTGGTGTTTCTCTTGTATATATTCTATCCACTGTTTCCAGTCTATCATATATTGTTCATTTGAGCGATCCTTCAAATATGCCGATATTTTCGCCATTTCTGCCAAATTTATTACTTTCAAAGTCCATTCTTCAATAGGTGGTATTTCTGGCTTCTTCCAGTATTGTCCCACCAGCAGTCTTGCTGCTGTGATCAAGTTCAGAATTAAGTTCGTCTCTGTGGTAGTGCAATCTTTTATGATCCCTAACAAAAACACCTGAGGTAGAAATTCAATACGCTTTTTCAAAATGGTTTGGAGTGTCCACCATATTTTTCTCCAGAAGGCTTTAATTTTTCTACATGACCACCATACATGAAAATATGTAGCCTCCATACTACCACATCTCCAACATTTAGGTTGGGTGTCTGGGTAGATATATGATAATTTTTTCGGATCTAGATGCCACCTATAGAACATCTTACAGAAGTTTTCCCTTAAATGTTGTGCTTTCGTAAATTCTACATTTCTCACCCAGATTCCCTCCCACGTTTCCATCGTGATAGGTTGCCCAAAATCTTGTTCCCACTTTACCATACAGTTCTTGACTAGTACAGTTTCAGAGTCAATTTCTATCAGTACACTGTACACTCGTTTGATATGCATGATCCCCTGCTCTCTAACCTGCTCAATTAAATTCTCATCTGTAAGGGATAAGCCCTTCTTCAGGTCTTTGTGCCACCTAGACTGCAGTTGCAAATATGAAAGCCAGGTACCCCCTATTCCTTCATCTGCTAGCGTATTTGGTGGCTTTAATGAAAACACATTTTCTTCTTCCAATACAAGTTTACTATAGTGCACCACTTCCTGTCCTTGTGATATATTTATGTCCCCTATTGCGTGCCTGGGGATTGTCCAGATGGGAATCTTTTCGTGTAGTAGGTACTTATATTTCTTCCAGACCCACAACACCGGGGTTCGTAGTGGGTTCTCCCTGAAGTTCTTGTCAACCTTTTTGTCATACACCAGGTATGCGTGCCAGCCATATAGTAGACCATGCCCTTCAACATTCAATATTCTGTCGTTCGTCATGTTGATCCAGTCGCTCAGCGCCACCAGCGCCGCGGCGTTGTAATATAATTTCAGATTGGGCATTTTTAAACCCCCTCTCTTCCTTGTATCCTGGATGATTTTTAATTTAACCCTCGGTTTCTTGCCATCCCAAATAAATCTGTTAATGCCCTTCTGCCATTCGTCCAAGTCCACATCCTTTTTGAGTATGGGTACCATTTGAAAGAGAAATAGAAATTTTGGCAATACGTTCATTTTTACTGCCGCTATCCTGCCCAGCAGGGACAATTGTAATGTTTTCCACCTGTCCAGATCTGTTTGTATCTTGTTCCACAGCACCTCATAGTTATTTTTGTATAATTTCGCATTCGTAGCTTCTATCTCCACTCCTAAGTATTTAACTTTCTTAACTATTTCACAACCCGTTATTCTTTCCAAGTCCTGTTTTGCTTTGTTATCTAAATTTTTAACTAGCATCTTCGTCTTAGCTATATTTACTTTGAAGCCTGATACCCTACCATAGTCTTTCATTATCTTCATCAATCTCCTAGCTGATTGTGCCGGTTGCGCCATTATCACCAGCAGGTCGTCCGCGAAGGCACATAGTCTGTAGTCTTGTTGTCTAATCCGTATGCCCTTTATGTCCTCTGCCGCTCTTATCTTGTTCAGTAGAATCTCCAGCGTTAAAACAAATAGCAAGGGGGATAGCGGGCATCCCTGTCTCGTACCTTTTTCTATATTAAATGAGTCTGTTAAGTCTCCATTCACAATGATCTGGCCTGTTTGTTTCTGGTAAATTGCCAGTATGGAGTTAAGAAACTGTTTTCCCATTTTCATCCCCCTGACCAGTTTTGTCAGAAACGGCCAATTCAGTCTGTCGAAGGCTTTTTCTGCATCCACAAACATGAGAGTAGCGGGCACTTGGTTGTGCCTTTCCAAATTATGTTCAGCAGTTGTCTTACATTAGTTTTCATCTGACGTCCTTGTATAAATCCAGTTTGATCCGGGTGAATTATTTTTTATAACACGGTCATTAATCTGTTGGCCAAAATTTTTGCAAAGATTTTGTAATCTGTGTTCAGTAGTGAGATGGGTCTGTAATTTTCAGGTTGTGCGTTATCTTTTCCCCTCTTTAGGGATTAGAGAGATATAAGCTGTTTTCCATGACGGTGGAACTTGGCCTCCTTCTTGTATGTTGACAAATAACTTTCTGAGGGGTTCTGTCATTTCCTCTAGGAGATGCTTGTAGTAGGTCGCTATTATCCCATCCGTCCCGGGCGATTTTCCCTTTTTCAATTGTTTGATCACTGAGTGTATTTCCTCTTTTGTGATCAATGCATTCAGGGCATCTCTTTGTTCATCGGTGATTATCAATAACTTTTCATTTTGTAGAAACTTATCTATCTCCTTGTCTTGTGTCTTCTCGGCGTATAACTTTGAGTAGAACTCGGTAAAAGCTTTCTTGATTACTTCCTGTTGAAATTCTTCCTTGCCTTTGTACTCTATCTTTTCAATTTTGCGGGATTTCTGCTTCTTCCTTAAGATATAAGCCAGCCACCGACCAGGTTTGTTGGAGTTACAGAATGTCTTATGTTTTGCGTATTGTATATTACTTGCCACTTGGTCTGCCAACAACAAGTCAAATTGTTTCCTTAGAATCTTGATTCCTTCTTTGGTGACTTTGTCCTCCGGTCTTTTTATTAATAGCTGCTCTTTCTTACTTATCTCATCTTCTAACTCCTTTCTTTTTTGTTCTTGTTTACGACGGTGCCTTTTATTCATGTCCATGAGAATCCCACGCATATATGCCTTGCTGGCGTCCCATATCATTTCTATAGGTGTCTCATTTTTCATATTTATGCTAAAGAATTCCTTCATAGCATTTTTGCATTCAGCCACCTTTTCTTCATATTTAAACAGGTTTTCCTTAATTCTCCAGGATCTCATAGGTTTCTGACCATGTCTTAATTGCATCCATACCGGGTTATGGTCTGATAGTACTTTGGGTAGGATTTTCACCATTTTTAGGCTAACCAGCAAGTCGCTAGATGTTAATATAAAGTCAATTCTGGAGAATGATTGATGTCTGTCTGAGAAAAATGTGAATTCTTGCTCTTTGCCGTGTCTTTCCCTCCAAATGTCTATCAGTTCAAGGTCCTCCTTTATGTCGAAGAAGGATTTAGGCAACTTGGAGTGTTTTTGCGGTTTAGGTGCTGTCTTCTTTTTATCCAGGACGACCTCTATGACACCGTTCCAGTCTCCCATTATAATACATGATCTGTAGTTGAGTTGTGTTAACTTCTTGTGTATCAATTTGTAGAATTTTCCTTGTTGTTGATTTGGTGCATATATGCCCATCACCAGAATTTTCTTATCTTCCTGTACTATTTCGATTGCTAGGTATCTACCTTGGGAGTCTGACTCTATTAGCTTAGCTCTTATATGTTTCTTCACATATATAACAATTCCATTCTTCTTTCCTGCTGCCGCTGCAACAAATTGTGTGCCTAGTTTGTTGTTGGTTAAATATTTCTGGTCCGCCGCTCTGATGTGCGTTTCTTGTAGGCAAATTATATCATTTTTACCTTGATTCAGGTAATGAAATATTTTCTTCCTTTTCTGTGGGGAGTTTAACCCATTGACGTTCCAAGTCAAATATTTACTTGCCATGATCGGCTTCAGGATACTCCTGCCAGACCGCTTCTGCCTTTTCCCCTGCTTTCTTCTTTGGTCTCGTTCCCATGGTATCCGGGTTGGTGCTCATATTGTTTTGTGGGATCTTTTCTTGCTGATCTGTGCGTTTGGTAGTAGACCTTAATTGCCTTGACTCTGTAATCTGCCCTGCTTCCATGTTTTTATTGCCATCTATTCTCTGTGCAGTCGCATCCCGAGGAGGTCCTTTCACTTCTCCTGCTGCTGCAGCGGTCTGTGCTTCTGAGGAGTTTGATCGTTGTTCTAAGTCCCTTCCTTTTTCATGTGGCCAGTCTACGTTATCCCGCATTGTGGGTTGAGGTCCTTCCGCCTTCAGTTCCTTTTCAAGAAATTCTTTGGCTCTCTGGATTGAGTTCAGATAGTATCTTTTGCTTTTATAGAGTAGTGATATTCCAGTTGGGGCTTCCCATCGATATTGTAGAGCGCGTGCTTTCAGTTCATTGACCAGGAACTTGTAATCTTTTCTGTCTCTTAACATCTTCGGGGGGATCTCTTTCAGTATCGCCACCTCTTGCTCCTCTACGTATAATTTCTTGTTATAGGACGTTGCAGAGATAAAGTCCCGGAACCCCTTTGTTGCAAAATGGATAACCACGTCCCTTGGTAGGTTTCTGTTTGCTGCAATCCATGAGTTAACTCTGTGGATTCTGTCGACTTGCCACGAAATATTTTCGGCTTTCTCTCCCAGAAATTTTGCCAGGGCTTTTACAAAGATTATTTTCAGGTCCTTTTGGTTTTCGTTTGTTGTCTCTCTCAATCCCCTAAATCTGATTGCTGTCACCATCTGCCAGTATTGCATCATAGTGGATTGGTCCTGAGCCACACTTTTCATCTCCGCTATTTGTCCCTCCATGTGACTCTCCACCTCTTCCATCCTTTTTTCAACCCTCTCCCAGATCTCCTTAAAATTTTTGCCAATTTCATCTCTCATTCTCTTGTTGTGTGTTTGCATTGTTTCCTTGATTTGATCCAGGTCTGCAGTCACCACTCTGCTTTGTTCTTCCCACTTCCTCTCTAAATCTCTGCCTTGTTCCTCCAGCTTCTGTTCTATATCTTTGCACCATCTCTCCATCCTTGTGCCCATTTCCTCCAACTTTTTATCCATTTCCTCCACCCTTTTCCCCAATGCCTCTATCATCTCTTTTAATTCTTTCATCATGTGCGTTACTGGAGAGGCCTGGGTTGACGGGGGGGGGGTCTGGGGGCCTGTAGGTATGTGGGAGGATGGGAGGGCAGATAGATTATTCCCTGGTGTTTTAGGAAGCTGAGCTGGGGAGGGTGCAGCTCCCTTTGGGAGTATCAGTTTGGTCTGCTTGGTGGCCATCCTGAGTTCAGCCTACTGTTGGCCAGGCTTTTCTTTAATTTTTTAAAATAAACCAAATTAATCACCAGACAGTGTTCTGATTATGATCCAATATTCTGATCTTTCAGGGAGAAGGCTCAGGATTCAAACAGTTCAGGGATAAGAGTCAATATTCAGGCAGTTCCAAGATAGGAGTCATCTATGATCAGGGAGCCAGATCAAATTGATTCTCCCCAATGTAGGGAACCTCTTTCAGATTATATTGCCCCTACCTTCTTTCTGCGACTCAATTCCATATGTTCTTCTTCCTGGTAGCTTTGCCTTGGCTTCCTCCACGGTATAGTCTGCCAGCCTATCCCTTCCCTTCCTGTGCAGCCTTTCTTTATTTATTTTATTTCTGTGTCTATTTTCTTCTCGGCCAGTAGGTGTCTCCCTTCTCCTTTCTCCCCTTCAATGCTGTATGGTCCTCCGTGTTAGCCAAAATGTCGGCTTCCTGTTTCCTTGGCACTTTCTCACCCTCAGTTTTGCATCTCTTGAGAAAGAAGGAAGAAGGACTACTCTTTGATTTCTACCCTTTTCAGCCCACGAAGTCCAGCTGGTTAAGGTAACAGCCTCATTTGCCCCTACTTTTTTATCGCCGCTAGTCCATGGGGGTGGGGAAGTTCCACCCCCTTTCTTTACTGAGGCTGCTTTTCTCTTCTCCCTCTTTGGAGATCCTCCAGGGCAGCTCTCCCCTCCCAGATCACTCTCAGCTTGGATTATTTCTGGCTCTCCCGAGGCTTGCCTCACCTTTGCCGATGCACCAGAAGTTCCTCTCCAAGTTGCCTATCCCTCCAGGCGGCAATCGCTCTTGGCAGCCGAGAAAAAAGCAGATAAACAGAAATCTGTCCCGGAGCTCCTCTGAGACTACTCCGTCGCCATGCCACCGGACGTGACGTCTCTATATCCCAGTATTTTGTGTTATTATCAATTGATTTATCAGATTTTAACCAATGCCGTCTGCCTCCATTCTTTTTCCTGCCACATAAGCCAATCAATAACTTTATATCTTTCAACATCTTTGCCTTGTAGGGGACAATTGAACCACACTGTTAAAATAATACACAATGTATTCTGATAGTACTAGGTTCGGTATATATAGATAACATGAACAAGCTGATTCATGTCTGAGATGTGTTTCAATATTAGCAGTTCAGGTTGGTAGTTGGGCTGTTGGTTTGATCTCCGAGCTTGGCGAGTTGGCTACAAACATTTCATCTCCATTTGGGGAGAGGGAAACATCTTCAGCGTGCTTTCAATGTCTTTTCATTGTCAGGCATTTTATGTAATCCAAACAAGATCAAGTTTACAAGACTTCATAAAATTTTGGTAATTTTAATGCACTAAGCAGTTGGAAGCAAGGACAGCAGCACAGAGACATGTATACGTTCATGCATGAAAATATTACTTCCTACATACATGATTTTCATTTTCTATTTAAATAAGACTAGAATTCTAGGGCTGGAATAAAATGAAATAGTTAACTAGCAGATTCTAATTACTGACATATATTTTGATTTTTTCATAAGATAAAATACAGAAATACCAAATTCTTGTTAAGGCCTTTTCAGAGTTCACCATCTTGTGGATTACTATCAGGAGTAAATATTTTTTTTACTTGCAGTATCCTATTTTGGGAATGCCTTTTTCAAATACGTTGATATTTTAAGTGGTAAAGTTAACCTTTACAATTGATCTGCTTTTGTTTATTTGATATTGCTTGATGCATATTGATTGTTTTGTTAATGTTTTTCTCCTGATATCTGATGCTGTTGTTGTTTTTAAATTGTGTGATCTTCTAATATTATAAGATTTTATTATTGGCTTGGATGCTTTTGTAGAAAAATGAGTCATACATTCTTAAATGTACAGTATAACATTGCTGTATATTCCTAGAGAAGATTACAGATTCGTTTTTTATACTCTAAGATACCTTGAGACCTATACACATAGAGTCAAGAAACTAATTCTAAATATTCAATGTAGTATATCAAAGCTTTCATTGATTTTGTTAATGGCTGTAAATTGGTTAGATGTGCAAGAATCTTTGAAGTTCTAGCTTGTGGAGGCATAAATCTCATCTTTCTGTGGAAATGGATCCAAATAAATCATTAGTGTCAAGCAACCAGAAGTGGCTATCTTTATAGTTTGTGATTTTTCTATTCTGATGTCTCAGCCAATCAATATATGGAGGCTCCAGTCACATGCAAAAAAACATGCACCAAAGTTTCAGCTGCTGGCCTTGGAGGACCCATTTACTTCCTTGGATTTTTGAGCAGTTGCTGGAGTGCAGTATCAATCTGCTCAGCATCCAGATGCATAAATTGATTGCTTTTTAAACACAATTGGAATTATCACATGGAATTCAGAAAAGCAAAAATCAATGTTAAATATGATAGTTTTTCCCCCTAAATATTATTATTATTATTATTATTTATTTAATTTCTATGCCGCCCTATTCCAAAGAACTCAGGGCGGCTCACAGCATGATAGAAATTACAATAAACACATATCTATAAAAAACCCTTGAGCTAAAAGAAACCAATCACTCCACAAACATACACAGAAACATACACTGGCTAGGGGCAAGGTGTTAGCTGCCCCAGGCCTGCCGGCAAAAGTATGTTTTAAGCAATCTACGAAAGGCGAAGAGGGTGGGGGCGACACGGATCTCCGGGGGAAGTTGGTTCCAGAGGGCCGGGGCCGCAACAGAGAAGGCCCTTCCCCTAGGCCCCGCCAGGCGACAC